>CM012451.1:15179750-15779750 GCA_003999625.1 Oryzias javanicus
TACATGCAAAAAGATTTTTAAAAAAAGCATTATCTTTAAAAAACGCAAGTCTGCAAAACTTCCTGATGATGTGACTCACAATGACATCATTGTCTGTGACTGGATTCACATTTCAACATGCCGGCTGATGTCCACCTTAGAGAAACAAGAAATACAGTGTTTCCTGTAATTGCCACACCCTGTTCGTTGTTGTGTTTGCATTCCTTTTCAGAAAACCTATTTCAACAAATACATATTGAGATTATAAACAAGGAATTAAAAAAAAGTGAGGTATTTATTAAATTAGATGCATTCATGTTTTATAATGCAATGAGACAGCAATATTTTAATAAGTAGAAAAAAAGAATACAACCTTTTTAAACTTCCCTTCTTTAAAAAACAAAAAATTCACTTAAACAAAAACAACATAACACAACAAGAGGTTTTATTTTTTAGCTATTTTTTCACTGAAATAATGATTTGAGTCACTTTCTTGTGAAGTGCAGTAATAATGGTTTCCCAGTTTCCCTGCATTTCCGCAGCTCAAGTCACGCCTCACGTGGTTGGAAAATTACTTTTGGTGAGATGCTCTCTGGGAGTGTTTGAGCCATGATTCACCACTGCGGTGGCAATTGACCCTCAGTTGGAGAGGAAAGAAAATAAACGGGTGGGTAAAACTGTAAAACGTAGAAGAGTTAACATAATAAAAGAAAAAAACCAAAAGCATGTGGTTTAGCAGAGTCTTCCTTTTGTGCAAAGAGACCGTGGGTAGTGTTCGGATTTACTCCCAACGCCTCAACTCTCCCTCTTTATGCCGAGCACATGTTGCAGCCACTACTATCAACAAAGCTGAGGGAGTTCTTTAAAGTTCCGCTCCAGCTGTATTTTTTTATTGTAAAAGCATTCCCAGTGGTTTTTATAATTGTGTTTTTTTTTTGTTTTGTTTTCTTTAGCAAAAAAAAAAAAAAAACTATTCACTTCTTCTGCAGCGCTACAGGAGTTCATTAGAAATTCTCATCTGGGTTGTGGGCGGAAACGTCATAAAGTTCTAGGAATTTCGAAAAAACTGTTTCTCCATTACATCATAATTTTGTGATAAAGCACAAACCAACTCACACGTTAAGTTAGTGCTGGGCGATATGATGATATATATCGTGTATACTTAAGCTAGCATGTAGCTTAAGTATTAGCTAAATTCTAAAACACTCTATAAAAAACTTACAAAAAAGATTAAGTTAGCCAAAACAGCTAGCATGTAGCTTAAATGTTAGCTAAATTCCAAAATACCCCAGAAAAACTTACAAAAAAAGATTAAGTTAGCCAAAACAGCTAGCATGTAGCTTAAATGTTAGCTAAATTCCAAAATACCCTAGAAAAACTTACAAAAAAAAGATTAAGTTAGCCAAAACAGCTAGCATGTAGCTTAAATGTTAGCTAAATTTCAAAATACCCTAAAAAGAACTTACAAAAAAGATTAAGTAAGCCAAAACAACTAGCATGTAGCTTAAATATTAGCTAAATTCCAAAATACCCTAAAAAAAACTTACAAAAAAAGATTAAGTTAGCCAAAACAGCTAGCATGTAGCTTAAATATTAGCTAAATTCCAAAACACCCTAAAAAATAAACCTTACAAAAAAAAGATTAAGTTAGCCAAAACAGCTAGCATGTAGCTTAAATATTAGCTAATGAATATTCGTACTCAAAAATTTCGGGAGCAGATCGCGAATACCTGAGCACCCGGATACTCGTTACAGCCCTCGTGACAACAGTCATGGATGACGACGCGGCTTCGTGACTGTTTCCCTTCTGACTCTTTACCAGCTCAGTGGCCTTGTGGTAGAGTGTCCGCCCTGAGATTGGAAGGTCATGGGTTCAAGTCCAGGCTGAATCATACCAAAGACTGTAAAAATGGGACCCAGTGCCTCCCTGCTTGGCACTCAGCATTAAGGGGTTGGATTGGGGGGTTAAACCACCAAATGGTTCCCGAGCGCGGCTGTGTCTGCAGCTCACCGCTCCCTTAGGGGATGGGTCAAATGCGGAGAACAAATTTCGCACACCTACGTGTGTGACAACTAATGGGACTTTAACTTTACAGAGAGATTTTTTTTTGTGCATCTGTCACAATAAAAAGAGTTGGAATGTAAGAATGTGAAGTTTATTTCATAATTAACATTTATAGGCACTTTCAAAGCAAGATTATATTAAAAATATCGCAACTTTTGTCGCCACTTTTCACCAAAGCTGCCGCAACATCAGGCATTTTTTCAGAGAATAGCTGAAAATCTACTTTATTGTTCTTTATTGATATATATCATATTGTGATATAAAATATTTTATATTGCGAAATACTTTTTTTTCCATATCGCCCAGCACTACGTTAAGTCATTAAAAACACGGCGATGGATGAGAATAAGTATTTTTTTTGTTTGATTTGGGAAGTGTGCAGCTAGTCCATTTATAGTTTGTGATTAAAAAAAAAAAAAAAACTTTTTTAACAAGTGAGCAACTGTTTTTTTTTGTTTTTTGTTTGAAAATACGACTAGATCCATTTAAGTTTGTCACGGCACTCGCGCTCATCTTCAAGGAGGTTCTGGCTAGCAGCACCTCACAAGCCCAAGCTAATATTAGCATAGCAAAAAAGAAAAAAAATTATATAATAATGAGTATTATCGGAGCAATCCCGCAATTTTAGCATCTTCAGCTATTGTCACTTGCATCTTCAGCTGTCAAATTCAGCTTACAGCATTTACACCAGCATTTTCGTAGATAATGCTAGTATGAATATATCTAGTTTTTAGTTGGTTTAAAGCTAACAATGGTTAAGTTGTGTTCTCTACATTAAGTTTGAGCATGACCCAATTATAATAATAATAATAATAATTGATATATCAAATCTACTGGATTTATAAATTGATTAGAGGATAAATGAAATGAAAAGAAATTATTATTGCTGAAAATCATAAATAGACACATGAATCCATTGAATTTATTTCCTAAATGACATGAAATCTTCCTCTGAAATCTTGTTCTGTTTCTCTTTCAGCTGACAGAAACATTAATATTGTTCAGCAGTTTTCTCATATTTTGCAGCTTACTCTTTAAAGGTAAATCTGACACAGTAAACACTAAAGACAGTTTTTAGGCTTTGAAAACCAAAACAATGTTGGCGTGGTTGCGATGCACCTCTCAGGTTTGATGTGCCGGAGCAGCACGCGGAGACTTGTCTTTAAAAGTCCCCGTAAAATCCTAAAAAAGCTTTCCCCTTAATTCCAACTCCTGACAAACTGACTCAGGAGTGATTCATTACATTTTAAAGATTTCTCTATGCCAACTCACTCGAATCAAAAAACGGTTGTTGTGATTAGCAAGCTTCAACACTATCAGATCATAAATCTCCAATCTTAAATCCCACTTTTTTTTTTTTTGGCTTTTCCTATAAAATATATGGGAATCATTTTCACCCATATTTTTAACTATTTTATTTTTACCACATTCTGCAACTCTTTTTTAATTTTTTTTTTTCATGTTAACTCTATAAGGTGACAAACAAAAACAATACATCATTTGTTTAAATAAAGTTATAAATGTGTGAAATGGGCAAAATTCCTGATATTTTTATAACAGCATACATATAATAGTACACAAAATACTAGACAAAAAAAGTATTTGTATATGCTAATATGATTGATAAATTATATTGCGATTATTATTAAAAGTTTTCAGTTTTGTATGATATGTAAAATATTAGCTTTAATCAAGTTAAATTTTAAAGGAAAACGAACATTTTTAATTGGATGTAAACTCATAATTTTAACAAATTACAGAGCTTTTGTTAATTGGTCCAACATTTACTGTATTCATTGTCAATTGTTTATTAAAGATATGATTGTTTCGTATATGTAATAAAATATAATAAAATTAACAAATTTACACGAGTTGCTGCTTTTTTAAAGTTTTTTCTAACATATTTCCTTAAATATTGTAATTTTTGATTGTTCTAATAGTATTAAATTTTCCAAAAATAGAAAATCTTTTAAAAATGCTTTTTTGAGTTTGAATGACAAAAGTTTTTAATCCCACCCCGATTAAGGAAGATACCCCAAATCTCACCCAGGGGGCAACTTTGCACACGTTAAAGAAAAAAAAAAAAAAAAAAAGATTACTCTGTATTTTTAAATGTTTCCCAACAGTAGCTTTACTGATTATATTCAAAGCTTAAAAAATAAAAAAAAATCACATCATAAATCACCAAACAATGTCTGTCAGTGGAGCAGATTTATCAGTTCATTTAACCACTGAACGCTTGGAAATTCTAGAAATGTTGTTTTTTTTTTTGTTTTTTTTTGCGGTGTGCAGATTGAATGAGACTTTCATTGTGCGTTGGTGTGTGTGTGTGTGTGTGGTGTGTGTAGCGGGGGCATGTCAGGGCGTGTTCCCGTTCGCTGCTGCCCACAGCCCTTAAGCAACGCAGTAAGTTAGCGACGCATGGCAGAGCGGCCTTCACGTCGTCTGTGTGACTCAGTGAACAGCAAATACATACTGACACAATGTGAAAATAAAGATTTATATATGTATATTTGATTAAAAAAGACATTAGTTTTTGTTTAATGTAATAGTGCATATTTAACCTTCACTTTATTACCTTTTTTTCTTCCAAAACAAATGATTAAACTATGAATTGAATTCTCTTTAATTATATTTATATTAATATATATAGTCATTCTCTAGTAACAATTTAATATTTTTTAGAAAATTTGAAAAATCTAAACTCGACATATTGTATGAAATGTCCAATATACTCACAATAAGTTTGGGAAATTGTGAAAAACTTGGTGGATGTTGTACACGTTTGTAGTATTTTAGGTTAGGGGAGGAGTCGCCAACCTTTCACAGTAAAAGAACCGTTTGGGTTTGTTTTCTACTGATAGAAGGAGCCGCATAGTCGGATTCTAGTAACAATGTTGTGCAGCATAAGATAATATGTACTTTTAACTCATAAAAGATTATTATTTTTTTCCCTCTTTGTCCTCAGCAGTCTTACACTGCTGGGTTTTGTTATTTTAGTTTGGGGTTGGACCTTGGTAGTCTTGATTTGCTGGCTTTGTTTATTTGTTTTTTTTTAAAGGGAGCCGCTGACTCTTACAGTCGATACGGCGGGTCAGCGGTCTCCATGACTTATTTTATGTTTGACCAATCCTCGTGGAGAGATAAAAGAGAAACATGTGGAGACCTCTGGGCTCTATAATGGTTTCAAAGTGTCTTACTTTTTGGGGTTCACACCTAAAAAAAATTCTGAAAGAAATTTCTAAAAAGATTGGCTCTATTTTTCTTAAACCAAAGCCAACAGTAACGTAGTATTAAGCTGCTTGATCCCTTACAAGTGATTTACTAAGGATAAACTCCTGTTTGACGTTTATTTGTTCATTATAAAGTACTGACAAATACTAATAAATGTATTTATAAGCAGATTTATACCACAAAGCTATTGCTGATACTAATTTTTGGGGTAATAAATATCAAACTGATGAAAGTCTTGTTTTTTCTCATCCATTACTATCATGTCACAATATCCTTAATGTATTGTGTGATTTACGTGATTGATCTGTTGCAGATTCTACAGAAGTATTCATAAATACTCTCTGTAACCATTAATTTAGCAAAAGTAGATTTCAGAGAACACATCTGTATCCGTCAATAATATTACCCCCCCTGAAGGACTCGTCTCACATAATCCGATTAGGTAGGCACATGCTGTCCGTCCTCCATAACAAATCAGTTTGACAGGACGCAGAACACAGAGACGAGAACAAGAACTGAACCTTCTACTCTGCAACAATGATGACTGACTTTTTGGAACATGTCCAATCATCCTTAAGTGAGAACAGAGCCAGAAGTGCATTAAACTAGTGAACACACACCCCTAAAAAAGCACAAATTGAAGGGCCCATATCATGAAACATCAACTATTTTGAGACTTTAGGTGTTTTCAAATGCTAATTCCTCAAGAAGAACAATCTCAAAGTGGTATTTTGAACTGTTCATGCTTCTCTGAGCATTCCTCTGAGCACCAGCCCCTTCTAACCCATGAAAACAAGCGAGGTCTCACGTTAGGTGGGTTTGGGGTGACTCGCGCCTCGCCTGACCGAACAGCGAGACTGTATGAGAACAGGAAGTCGGGGATGTCATTAACATATTCACTATAGTAAATATTTACTATAATGGTTTTAATGATAATTATCAACACCTGCCCACAGACAACAGATGAAAAATAGCTTAATTTAATATCTATTGTCCCACAGAAATTGTTAACTTTTAAAGGCAACAATAACACATAAAACCACCAATTAGTTAAACTATTGTTCATTTTTACATCAGTGATTCATCAGTGATTTTCTTTTATTTAGCGCCTATCATCTCTGATCAGCATCACGTCGAAGTACAAAACCTGCCTGAACACCGTTTCCCACAATGCACATTTTTTTGTAGTCATATAGACAGCTTGAAGCCAGTGCAGCGCCAGATTTCCAACTGCACGCGCCTGATTGGTCGCCTTGGACCCGCCTCTTTCCCGCAATATTCTCATGATGATTGACAAGTGACGCGAGAGTCCAAACTACCCAGCATGCACCGAATTCCAGACGATCTACGCACGCAAGATCTTAAACACACCTATTGTGTTACAGATAAGGGAACCGCCCCTTTCAGGAGGAGTCTGCAGGGCCAGCTCCGCCCCCTCAGGCTAACACACAAACATTTACTTTCTGTGATCCATTCATTTTATTTTCACAATAAGTGCATCCATCTTTGCAAAAGGTCGGATGTTAGCCGAATTGCTTCCATACCCCTACGGCTCCTCCCTATTGTCCGAACTTGTTTTAGAGCAGCAGTATCCCTCCGCCAGTATGGTGAGAGTAAAGTAAAGAAAAATACACATGTAATTAAAACCAATGTTGTTACTGTTTTGGTAATTGGGGTGTTGCACCCGTTAACTTTGATAGTCCGTGAGCCTTCACCTGCAAAGATAGCCGGTTTTGCTTTTCCTTTGCTCCCCTAGTGGTAGAATTGCGCCATTGCGGCCATTATTTAAAAAAAAAATAACCCTAACTCCCCACAGGAATGGGCTGGAAACTTGCTTTCTTTTTTTACATCCTTATATTTTTTTATCTTCACAAACTGGGCCGGATTAAACCATTTGGAGGGCCTTATTCGGCCCGCGGGCCGTATGTTTGAACCCCCCTGAAAGACCCTTTAAAGAATTATTCAAAAATTCTTTGCAATTTGATCAAAACTCTTTGTTGAGAATGTTCTATTTGAACCTGAAAAGCATTTTAATAGTCTGTTTGGAATAATCCGTTGAACTGAAAGTAACTGAACACTATAATCATAATAAGCTGGTTGTGTCAATGCAATGATCGAAAATTATATTTTATTAACTTTTTTAATTAGACGGAGTTGTTGTCATTAATGTGTCAAATGACAAGTTCAACAGAACAAAATAAACATGAATTTAGAAAGAACATAATGGAAGGACTCATTAAATTAACTCCTGAATAAATAAAAATTCACACAAACAAAAAGGAGTGGCCGAAAGTTACCGCTGAGGAGAAACCGCCGTGAACGCCTGCAGGTGTTCAAAAGTCTCCCTGGGTACATCTGACAAATAACAATAAAAGCGAACAAATGCTCGGGTGAGTCAGCACTGCGCTGGAAAAATATTTGCAGTCACACGGAGACATCCAGGTGCCGGAGCAAAGCGCGAGAGTACACACTGATGTTTATCTTCACTTCTGCAGACTGAAGGCAGAATGCTTTACTGTGACACGTTTATTATTAATGTGATGTTTGGATAAAAATCTCCCCGTCTGACAGTCTGTACTCCGATCGGACTGCAAGTGCTTGGACATTTGCTTCTCTTTATTTTTTACTATATACATTAAAAAATAGATTAAAAAAAATGTGAATTTTGATATTAAAGAAGTATGACTATAAAGATAAAAATCCTTTTCTCTTTAATTCTCTCGTGGAAATTCATTTTTCTTTTTTAAATTTTCTGGCTATTTTCAAAGTTCAGGGTTATAAAAGAAAAAAAAAGGAACCACATCAAAGACTGAAAGTGAAAGTAGCTGAAATGATTGTTTATTTATTTATTTATTGGTTTATTTGTTTATTTATTTCTTTTTCTTAATAAAAACAATAATAAAAAATAAAGTAGCTGAAACGATTATTTATTTATTTATTTATTTTAAATAAAAGCAATTATATAAAAATAAAGTAGCAGAAATCTTTATTTATTTATTTATTTTTAAATAAAAAAACAATTATAAAAAATAAGGAAGCAGAAATTATTATTTATTTATTTATTTTTAAATAAAAAAACAATAATAAAAAAATAAAGTAGCTGAAATGAATATTTATTTATTTATTTTTAAATTAATAAAACAATGATAAAAAAAAAAAAAAAAAGAAATTAGACGGTTTTATTGTTCTGACCATCTTACTAACCCGTAATGCAACACTGGCATTGATGATGGATCAGACAAAATAATAACTAATAATCAATCAGCATTAGTTAGGTGTAAGACGTTGACTTCTGGGTAAAATTTTGCCTTTTTCTCTGTTGAAATGCCTTTGAAAAAGTGTTAAGAATAATTAAAAAAAAACGTATTTATTTGAGATGTCTGTTTTATTTTAGGTTGTATTTAAAAAATCATGAAAAGAAGAAAATTCATGACTTTAATAATGCATTTTTATCAAATAAAAGAACTTCTTAACATAAAAAAATAAAATGTTTCATTTTGTAAGATCAGGTGGACGAATTTAGATGTTGGTGAGTCTGATTGTAGGATTGAGTCTACTTTGGTATAAAAAAAACAAATTATGAACCTAATAACATGTTTTTAGTTCTCTAAATCTGCAACAAATTTCAGTTTCCACTAGAGTTTGACTCAAGTACTTTAGCTTTCCTGCACACCACAAAAGTGTTTGTTTCTGCAGATAGTCCGTATCGTTTAGCAGGTGTGAACGCTCACCTGAGCTTTGGTGCAGACAAAACATGCAAACCTTGCTCTGCTTAAAAAACAAGAGTCTTGGTTCACTAACATTGCAACGCTCAGTGAGCGTGGCTGTGAACAAACAAATCTCCAAATTCTGCTCGTCGTAGTCGCGCCACAAACACAACATTCACCTCTGATGAAGGATAATGGAAGATATAGCGCTGAATGAGATCATTGAATGTACTTTTTTGAAAAAAATACTTTAAGAAATTAGTTGGAAACTGTTGAATTGCCAAATTCCATGCCCGGGGTTTTAGGCCGCCGCCCAAACCACAATGCACCGGCCCCTTCAGAGCTCCCCTGTAGGTGGTGGGCCCACTGGGGAGTGATCCCACGTCGCTCCTTCGGGTTGGACCCGACCGGGGCCACCAGGCGCTCGTCTCCGAGCCCCAACCCCAGGCCTGGCTCCAGGGTGGGACCACGGTGACGCCAATCCTGGCGACGTGGCGGGATCTCTGATGTCTATGTTCATAAAGGGGGTTCTGAACCGCTCTTTGACTGGCTCGTCACCCAGGACCTGTCTGCCATGGGAGACCCTACCAGGGGCAAAAGCCCCCAACAGCATAGCTCCTGAGATCACTCGAGCACTCAAACCCCTCCACCACGTTAAGGTGGCGGTTCACCTTAACGTGGTGGAGGAAGTGGCCGGGGAGAGGGAAGTCTGGGCATCAGACTGCTGCCCCCGCGACCCGGTCCCGGATGAAGCGGAAGAAGATGGATGGATGGATGGTGAATTGCTTCTAGTTTAGATTTTTAAAAAAAAGCTATAAACTGAAAATTAAAAACGTTTAATGAATTCAATGATATGCACCAAACCAGCTGTAAAAATCTGCAAATATTAAAAAATAAAGATAAAAATAAAACACTGATCTTCATAAGAACATCTGGAATTTTAAGTAAAATTTCTTTCTTTCAAATATGACAAATTTCACCTTAGTTACTCTAATTCACAGAAATTAGTAAAGAACGAGCATCGACACGTTTTAAAAAACAAGTACAAATATTTTTGTGCATAGAAATAAATGTTAGAAGAATGTGAGGCTCTGCATCGCAAGAAGTTGAGAAACTTCACACTTCCTTTGTTAAAGGTTAGAAAACGAAACTCTCACTAGTTGATCAGAAACCACTTTTCTACGTCTCGAGCTGCAACAAACCCAATTAAAATAATAAAAAAAAAATGTAATGTCTGTTGAATGGGATCTTTCTTTCTCTATTTAAATATTTGTTGTTTACTTTTTACATTATTTATTATATTAAAATTCAATTATATTTCTTCCAATATTGATTTTCAAATAAAATTTGATATTAAAACAATGATAATACAGATTACTGTTCTTTTTGCATTGAAACATGCAACAATTCCACTCAGACACACTAATACTTTCCTAAAGTGTTATTGTTTCCTACAGTCGGTGCTGAATAATGCTTCGTAAGCACCCAAACAAACGGTCTGTGTTCTTTTGTTTACCTAAAACAATCATGCAAGAGACAGCAATTCTAATCCGTCTGCTGTTACACGAAACCCCTCAGATGAAAACCAGCGAGTGACATCACGGACCATCCAGAATCGGTTTGTTTTCTACCCCAAAATATTAGTTGGTTGCTAATTTTTAGCATCTTAGATTTTATTTATGATGAAATATAAAAGGATCATGCAAATAAAATTATGTTTCTTTGTAAAAACTAACTTTACAATAAAAATTTAAAAAATATTTACATAAAAATGGTTTTAAAAGTCGTACAAACTTATTAAAAATATATTTTCAATCTATAAATTTTGTTTTGAAGAAGAATTCTTCAAATCCATGAAGCTCTTTTCCTATTTTTACATAAAGAAACATTTATTTTAAAAATATTGTAATTATTATATCTAATGCATTTAAATTTCTTCAATAAAATAGAATATATTTAATGTTTAAACTTTGATTAGTTTCAATCTTCATTAAAAAAAGCTTTTTTTTGCTCTAAATAGTTTTAGTAACAAGCCAATCATGTCACCTAATTTTTTTTTTTTTACCCTAGCTCTCCAACAATCTTTTTGTGTTAGAAGCTTGAATAATTTTAAAATTCACTTTTTAAAAACCTTTTATCACATCTGTAAATATTACAAACTTGATCGTTGTATTCATGCTAGTGTTACAAGGAATTAAAAATAACTCTTCATATAAAGATTAAATTAATGTGGTTTAGTACAAACAGGTTTTGCTTTATTGTAGTAGCATACATAAAATACAATTTTCATCAAAGGAACTCTGACTTGCATTTGTGACAGATTTACATTCCTATTTCTGGCGTTTTTTGTTAAAATATAATAATAATTTTCCCATAAATCCTATAGTTTCAAATAAGGCTTAAAAAAAGCAATACAAAAACATCTAAATTAAAAAGCTATAAAAGTAAATCAAAACCAAAATAATGGGGATATAAAGTATTACAGAAAAAAAGGAAGGATGAAATAAATCAATGAATTCTAATGGTTTTTAATTCATACATTAATAGTAAAAAATTTGAAATGTTTTTTCTTGTTGCATACCTGTTTTATTCACTGATATTTCATTTGAAATGAATAATCTGTATTATTATTGTATTATAATTAATCTGTATTATTATTATTTTAGACGATTTTTACTATTTAGTCTTCAGTCCATTTAAATTTATGGTTTTTCAGTCAATTTTCCTTTTTATTTGCCGCCTTTTCTTTTTTTCTTTGTTTAGGTTTTTCATGTTTTAGCTCAGCTGTTTTGTCATGTTTATGTTGCTTCAGTAAAATAAAACGTCACTTTGGTAAAAGTCTTGCATTTGAATCTTCCAGAACAATCATTCCTGACAAAAAATAACATTTATTTAAAAAAATGCAGATGTTTTTGCCTTTTTTTAATTTATAATTACAGAGTTTTAAACAATTATATGTTCACCCAAAAAGGTTTAGTCAAGAAAAATCTTCTGAAGGTAAATACAGAAACAATAGATAGTAAAATAATATTGTTGCAAAATTAATTTACAAATTATATTTTCCTTTTTTTGAATTTAAAATCTGCAAATGTTGATACTACAGAAACAATGTGAAAACAGAAGATCTAGAAAATTACCTTTTAGTTTTTACCTTTTTAAATATTCTCCCAACTTAGACTGATTTAAAAAAAAAAGCAAAAGCAAATAAACATTTCACCAAAAATATGTACATTTGTGAATTTCCTGAAAATATTTTTTTAGTCGTTAAATTTTCCTTTTTTCGCAGGTTGATGATTCTCTATTCATGTTACATCATTTAAAATCTGAATATTTAAAAGCAACTAAATGAAATATAAAGAAAAAAAAATGTTGTTTGTGAAATCTCTGTTCACGAAACTGTTTAAAGTTCTACATCGTAAAAATATGTGAATAATTTATGTTTTTTAACTTCATTTTACCTCAGAGTTCATTTCCGCTGATAAAAAATGAGCACTAGAACCACAAACCGTTTAAAAATAACATTTTAATTAATACCAAATTAGTGGAATTCACTTTTTTCATCATTAACAGTCCACTGATAACATTTGAGTCATTGAGTACAGCCAAGGAAAAACAAAAGGAAAACTCAATAATAAATAAAAAATATTATAATAAATTCAGCTTTGTGGATGTTTCCAGTTACAAAATATATTTAAAATGAATTTTTTAGGCGATCAAGTGATACATTTTCTCTTTTTAAAATGAAACTTCTGCATAAGAAGTTTATTCACAATAAAAAAAAGAGAAAATCCACAAAAATCTCGCAGCATCTTTTACTTTTTCAAAGTGTTTTCTAGTCATCTGGGGAGACGAATGGATAAAACAGAATCGTGTTCACTGGCCTTACAGTGTCTTCACTTTGTTCTTTTCCCTGAGGTCGATTCACGGAGCAAATTTAGTTTACCAAGAACCAGCTGCTGCAAACCGCGAAACACAACACCACCTCGCTCGTCTGCCGCGGCGGCCTGCAGTGACAAGCCCTCCCGAGCCCGGACGGTGATGTCATACTCCCAGATGAACTCAGCAGCAGCCGCACTGGAGGAGAAGCAGGAAAGAGAAGAGACCGTCAGCTCACAGGAAAAGAAAACACACACAGCAAGTAACAGAACTGATGATTGGATCACTATTAACCCTTTAAACCATGTGTCAAAGTCAAGGCCCAGGGGCCGGATCCGGCCCTCCAGATTAGTTTATTTTATTGTTGTAAATGTCCCGATGTTATCTTCTGCTTTTTTTCTAACTTGTATAATTTTGACAAAAAATATTAAAGGTTTAAGTTGATTTATTCTGGAATTATGTTCCTGCCTTTTTATTATTCTTAATTATGTTAAGAAGTTACAGTTTAAAAAATTAGCATTCTGCTAGCTTTTTGGACTATTTTGGTAATTGCAAATATTCTTGTTAGGCTATTTTGGGGTTTAGCTAATATTTCAGCTACATGTTAGCTGTTTTGGCTAATTTAAGCTAGTTTAGGGTATTTTGAATTTTAGCTATTTTTTTCAGCTACATGCTAGCTGTTTTAGCTAAGTTTTTTTTTTGTTTTCTAGGTTAATTTGGCATTTAGCTAATATTTTAGCTAGCTATCAGCTTCACCGTTTTTAGCTATCAATTTCAGTATCTTCAGCGGCCAAATTCAGCTTACAGTAATTTTTTATTTTTATTTATTAACCTTTATTTAACCAGGAACTCCCATTGAGATTAAAGACTCTCTTTTACGAGGGAGTCCTGGCCAAGAGGCGACAAAAAACAAATCGGTTACAGTTAGAAAATAAATTTAAAACCGTTGCAGATAAAAAAAATCTTTCTCTTGTTCTCTCAACTTGGATTTTGTGGCACGTTCCATGTGGTGGGGGCAGCAAATGCTGTGCGGGTAAATGGAACCGTCGGCAATAAACAGTCAGTGGAACGCAATCCATATTAGTGTATTGTTGTCGGGGTGATTAAAGTACAAATATAAGAAATCCAAGCATGGCCTCGTAGATGAAAAAGGGTCACCTCAACCGAGAATACAGTTGACAGTGGTGAGTCTTGCAATTTGAAAGCATCATCACAGGTAATGCTATATATCTAGTTAATAATTATGTTGAAAAAGTTTAGAATTTTAGTTTTAGAGAGTTTAATTTGGATTTTCTAGTTAAAAAAGCGAGTTACAGTAAATCAAAAAACAAACACTGGAGCTTCACTGTTAAAGAATTAAAGGAACAGATTGGCCGCAACATGGCGCTCACAGCGAGAGCCGCCCACTTCCTCCGTGCTTGGTGTGAACCACACCACAGGTTAACAAGGGCGCCAAACGGAAGCGGTGCTTCCTCGTCCAGTGTGAACCCGGCGTGACAGCTGCCTCCACTGTGCTTCTGTGTCTCTGTTGCTGAGCTTAAACGCTTAAATGTCTCGTATTAACCCGAGGGGGAGAAAAAAAAATGAAATTAGGAGACCTTTTGTCTTTTTTTGAATGTCTCGATGTGGCTCAAGCCGGCAGCCTCCGCACCCTACAGCGGTCCAGACTGTATCCCGCCTTCGCCCCAAAAGTCGCCGCATGAACTCTGCAAACCTGCGGCTGAAAAAGATGGAAGTTCTGGACAAAAACGCTCTCTCTGGATTAATATTCTACCCGCTGAAAATGTCAACGCGCCCAAAGTTGAGTTCCTGATTGGTAGATGCCTACCTACCAAACTTCAAATATTTCAATTTTGCCACGTTACCCGAGAAAAAAAACTTGGGTCTCTGATTGTGTTTGGGGGCCGGACCAAAAGTGGAGGCGGGCCGTAGTTTGGGGACCCCAGCTCTATAGGGCCTTTATTATGGAAAGAATGCTACAAAAAGACGTTAAAAACACACAGAAAGACCAATTTCATGAAAGTGGAATATTTGACATAAATTCTATGGAAGATCTGTTGTTCCCAAACTTCTCCACGCTGTCATGTCGTTCCTGGTTTTCCTCTCTGCTTCAGTCGTCTCTCACCTTCCAGGCCAGAAACATAAATCCCCTCCACCCTGTTTTACACTCTGGACAGAAGCCTCTGTTTGGTAAACACCATCAGTATCTAGAGGTCTGAGCTCCCCATGTTGTATTCCAAAGTCTGATCAGCAAGTGACTTGTTGAATTTAGAATCATGTTTATCAATACCTCTAATATTCCGATCTCTTCCTGTTCGATGAAACCTTCACAACGTCATCGGGACTTTACAGCTTTGCTGGTAGCAGCTTCGGACAGGGTGTACCTTTCAGGGAAACTGTCTTTCAGTTTTGCACTTTGCCCACTTCTGAACCGCAATTTGTATAATGACCATAAAGCTGTGCAGAGATAAAGATGTGACAGAATTCTACTCCAACAGTAAGAATGCAGTTTCAAAAAGGTTGAATTTTATTTTGAAAACGGATTCAAATGTAAGCAGTTTTTCATAATTTTGAGATCTTAAATGTCTCTAAAAAGGCTTTAATACCACCAATCAACTCATTGGTCAGATGACTTAAAGGTTTGCAATAATGATATTTATTTGAATATTCAAGATTTGGACCAGACCAAGACTCTTCACACTACTGCCTAACTATGTAGCCCCCCAAAGTCTGGGTTACCCAGTCCGGGGTTAGTGTCACACGATGTAAAAATCAAAGATACGACTAAGTGGAAACTGTTTCACTGAAGGGAAACACACACAAACGGAAACATAGTGGAGATTGTTCAGAATAAATATTTATATTTTGACTGAAACTATTTTAGATGCAACTAAATAAAAATATTAAAAACAAAGCATTGGCTACAACCAGAATCTACCCGGCAACAGAACTTGATTAAAAATGTGGAGGAGATGACGGTCATGGAAAAAAAATGGCGTTTAATCCTAAACTGAGGGGATATAAATAGGATGATTTCTGAGTGACACCAGAAAATTCATGTGAAACAACATAGTAAATAAGAAAATGTATAATTTGAAAACCAATAATAATTAAGTTCCCAACAAAAAGTCTTTTTTTGACAACAATGGAATAATTGAAACGTGTAGAATGTTGTCTTTTATCTCACATTTAGAATCCTTACTTCATCAGTTTCCTGTTTTTGGGAAGATCCCCTTAAATAAATGTCTGTAACTTAAAGGGTAACCAAACCAGGAAGTTGGAGGCTGACTCCACCCACAGCAGACATTTTAAAATCCAGTCAGAGGGGCGGGGCTTGGGGGCTGGACTGTTATCATTACTGGAGCTGCAGATCATGACGTCAGACTTCTGAAACTTACATGGTTTGACCAATCACAAGATTCAACTGTAATACCTCATTTCAACCTGTAGGGCGCAGCACACAGATGGTTATTGACTATATTTTGAAGAATTAAACAGTTTTATTTTTCAAAAATGTGGCTATGACCAACAGACAGCACTTTTGAAGCCCCATTTATAGAGATCAACAGACAAAAAAAGTTAATTTAGAGTTTGGTTACCCTTTAAAGACTCCATTCGTTGTCACGCACTAGAGATGCAACTGTTCACGGTTCGATATTTATTCACCCTGAAATCCAACTATTCCACAGTTCATGATTTATTTTGCAAATTGAAATACCAAGTATCACATTTAAATACAACTCTTGTATACTTGTAAACGTTAGCACTTAAATGAACTGCAACAATTTACGCTGTTCTTTAAAATGTTGGATGTCGTACACAATCTAAAGTGAACCCTTTTAAAATATTTAGACTCGTCCAAATAAACAACAGTAAAGAGCAGCTGTGGGTCCTTTATTCATTTACCTTTACATTTTTTTGGTATTTTTTATTTGTTTTAAGCATTTAACTAAACCTTTATTATCTAACTACCGTGGAGAGGCAAGGTAGTTTCTGGAAGGGAGGGGGTGAGTTGGCGGGAATTTGTTGCATCAGAGACATTTTTTGGAACTTCAGACTGTTACAGAATAAATTAAATATGTATTGTGGAAAAGTGTATTGAATTGTCAATGAACGGTTCAGATTAATACTGAATATTGTTGCATCACTGAGGAGGTGCGCAAAATTTGTTCTCCGGTTTTGACCCATCCCCCTGGGGGAGCGGTGCGCCGCAGACACAACCGCACTCGGGAATTATTTAGTTATTTAACCTTCAATCCAACCAATTAATGCTGAGCGTCAAACAGGGAGGCGCTAGGTCCCATTTTTACAGTCCTTGGGTGTGACTCGGCCGGGATTTGAACTCTCAACCTTCCAGTCTCAGGGCGGACACTCTACCACAAGGCCACTGAGCTGGTTTTTTGGAATTTTCCTGCTCAATGTTTAGTTCTCCATGCCTCTGTTTGGTGCAGTGCCAATCACGTGTTGTCCCTCTTTTCCAGATTCTGGGTGGCTGTCCTTGGTCGTGGACCACGCCTCTGGCTCGCCCCGCCCCCATCCATCTAGATCAGGAGTGGACAAACTTTTTGATTTGTGGGCCAGAAAGGGCTCTAAAATTTGGCATAAGGGCCAGAAAAGGAGCAGATGGAAGGAGTGATTTGGTAATGAACCTCATAAACTAAAAAGATAATATGGAATTTAGAGAAAAACATGCTTTAATTTAGATTAAAATTCATATATATTAATTTAAAAACAGAAAATTTGGGAATTTTAATTTCTAAATTTTGATTTTTGTTCTCTTTTTGGAGTGAGAGGAACTATCTTAAAAACAACTTATTTTTTGACGGTAAGATCATTCTTATCACTTAGTAGATTTTATGCTAGAGTTTGTTTGTTTGTTTTTTATCTCAGTAAGAAATTAAGGATTATTACTAAGATTTAATTACTTATTATGAGTAAAAACACACTTGAAACTTTGTCTTCATTTGTTTTGCCTTAACTCAAGAACTTCAAGTAAATTATCGTGCATGGTGAGAAAAGAACGGTGCTAAAAGTTTATTATTATTTTGAAGAATAGAAAAGTACTATTGTTTTTAGCATCTTTGGCTAGTTTCAAGATCGCTAGTGGTTAGCATAAAATCAAGATAGCCTTAAAGCCATTAAAGAATAATTTTGAACATTAAAAAAAAAAAAAATCTTAGAAATTATATTTCTATCAGTCAAAATTAGCTTAATATGAGTAAAAATATACTTATTTTAAGATATTTGTGGTTCCTGTAAGGTTAGATATTTATGACACACACAAGCTGTTAACCCTTCATAGTTGATGTGACCTTTAAACAAGCAGGTTTGGCCAAATGCACGCACTCCTACGCATGCACCGTCTGCAGAAGACGAAAAGAGGAATCCGTCTAATGGCGGTTACTTTTTTAACCACCGCATTTGAATAAATATGGCTCCAAATTAGCTGTTGCTTGTGACATTTAATAAAGAAGTGAGTTCTGGGAGGACGTAATTCCTGGTTTTATTGTGTCTTAGAAATAAACACTTCTTTGAAGGATCGAAAAATCCAGAAAAAACACAGAATCATTAGCAAGACAAATGGATAAATGTACTACAGGTGGTCAACGTGATTAAAGAGAAGGAGAAAAATTACAGCCTGCCATTTATAATCCGGCCTTTGTCCTCATATTGCAGCTGCAGAAGCCAGACGGAGATGTTTGTAAGCCTGATTAATCATTCTGTTAAGAGCTCACAAGACGAATTAGTCAGCTGACCTCTTTAAGAACGGAGTTTCAGGATCGATCTGAATGTGGTGAAACGTTTTCATTCTACTAACAGCAGAATTTTGTGGCTTTAAGCGTAAATATTCAGTATCGGCATCAAGCTTCGGCGTTGAGATGCTTCTGCAGAAACGTTTCCTGCCCTCCAGCTCAAACTGCTCGCACTCACAGCAGGCGGCTTCTCCCCAAAAGCAAACAACTTCATAAAAGACGGGATCAAAACAGGATAACCTCGGGGATCGTTTTCTCTCCCGACAGACAAGAAACTATGATTAATCCTGAGGAGGAAAGAGACTCCGTGAACCAGTCTGATAGATGACTCGGCGCTTTGTCTTCCATGTTTGATAGTGAGTCGGCCGACGAAAACACGGAGCGGTTTGATTTATTGATAATAACGAGATGCCTGAGAGCTTGTGACCAATTAGATGCTAAAAAAAGCTTTTAAAGAAAGAGTTGCCAAGTTTTCTGAAACTATTTGTATATAATTAATGATATAAAGAATTTAATTGAATTATTTTATCCAAAATAATAATATTTTTTTTATTTAATTTTAATTATTTAATTTATTTTTTATTTACATTTATTTTTTCTTTCAATTCAATTCATTAAAAAATTTAATTTTCAACCACGACAGGGTCAAATAAAATTGATAATAAAGAATTGAAAACTAATTTAAAAAAAAGTGATATTTCCATCAAAACTTTCACAAAGAAATCTATAACTAGAAAGTTTTCAGAAACATGCAAATGAGAATATTTTCTTACAGCTGAAGTAAACATGTTATTTACAATCAATTCAGAATATGAACTTCCTTTAGAAACAATGAGGGAAAAATAAAGTATTTGGCTTCATTATTCTAGATTTCTATTTTTGATTTGTAGAATGTGACACCTCAACGAGGAATCTGGAAATGATCGTATGTTATTTTTTCTGTCTTTTGTAGGAAACTTTGTTCTTGAAAAAAAATCACAAGACAATAATTATTTAAAAATTAGAAACTTTGATTTTTATTTGAATGATGTACCAGTTCCTCCAGTGTCTTGCCTGCATTTTGTTGTAAAAGTTTCAAAATAAAAATGTAACTAACATTTTTTTTTTGTTTTGTTTTTGGGAAAAAAAATAAATTATTTAAAATCACTTTAAGTTAAATATCCAACTTAATCTAATCTTTTCATTTATTTTATTAGTAGTCTATTTATATTTTAACCAAATTAACATTTTGCGTATTAGTAGTCTTAATTTGAATCTGTCCTTTTTCGATTGGAAGATATTCGATCGCTTGTGTTTCTAGTTGTTAAGAACTCCTTTTGTAGAAGCTGTTAACATCTGCTTTCTTTGAGAACATTTACCAAGTGTTAAAACAATGTTGGATGTTGGTGTTTGTTGTGCATCATGACTGTTGGCACAGAGACTCTGTGAGCCACATCGGCAACAGGAAGTGAGGACATTGACCGCGTCTGATTGGTTAGATTGGGGATGGCAAAACTACGGCACGGGGGCCATATTTAATCCGGTTTGCCAAACTAGAACAAATGATATATGCAAGAATTTTACGATCATCCAAACATTTTTGTAAGTTTGGGTTTTTCCCCAGAGGACATCAGCAACTGGCTCTAAAATGAGAGCAAAATTTGTAATAAAAATTAAAAAAATGTTTTTCTATCAAATTGAATCTGGGTTTTTATCCAGATTCCTTGTTGTGTCTCTCTCTTATAAATTGGATTACAAAAACACTCCATGCATCTACCTATAATCCGGCCCTTCTGTCAAATTTTAGAGCTGTTTCTTCCCACAAGTCTAAAAGTTTGTCCAGTCCTGGGTTACACTGAGAACATATACGAAAAATGATTCATAGTAACAATTTAACGGGTTGAACTTTTTCCAAAATGACAGCAATTGGCCAAAGATGAGGTAAAATTGCAGTTCATTTCATCAGAAACAAAATAAACAAAAATTTAAAAAGTCTTCTATGATTTTTTATCTTTAACATGTACCTGTTTGATGAACTCAGAGCTGACATACTGACATTTTCCTTAGACCAATTAAGCAAAATAGATTAATTTTCCACGGCACACATAACCATCTATCACACCACACCTGATCATCTATCACAGCACACCAAATCATCTATCTGGCCAAACCAGACTATCCTTTATGGCGCACCGGACCATCCTTTAGGGGACACTTTACCATCTATCATGGTGCACTTGACCATCTATCACAGCACACCTGACCATCCTTTATGTCACACCTGACTATTACAAATCACATGACTATCTACCCCGGCAGACCAGATGATCTATCAAGGCACACCTGACCATCTATTACAGATCACCTGACTATCTACCACAGCAAACCTGACCATCTATTACAGCAAATTTGTCCATCTATTGCGGCACACCTGATGATCTATCACGGCCCACCTGACTATCTATTACAGATCACATGACTATTTACCACAGCAAACCTGATGATCTATCACGGCACACCTGACCATCCTTTACGGGACATATGACCATCTATCACGACACACCTGATCATCCTTTATGGGACATATGACCATCTATCACGACACACCTGACCATCCTTTACTGCACCCCTAACCATCCTTTATGGCACACCTGACCATCTATTACAGATCACCTGACTATCTACCATGGCAAACCTGACCATCTATCACGGCACACTAGTGTGCTGTGGAGCACTGGTTGAATAACACAGTTCTAGAGTCTGCTGGTCTCTTTCAGAAAAGCACACCCAGATTAATGCTCCAATCACCAAGTTTTATTGTTTTAAGACTATTTATGAGGCGACGCTTGGGGTTATTTACTGATAACTATGAATTACCTAATGGGTCATATTTTGTAATCTAAAAAGTCATTAATATTTTTGGATTGTGAACAAAATGCAACAACAACAATTTATAAAAAGAAACAATTTGCTATCATAAGCACAAAGTATTGTCCCGTATGAGCATCTGTGTCCTTTCTGAATGTCACAATTTTATCTGACCATTTGTCTGTTAATTCCGCACATTGGTTTGGGGTTGAGGGTGGTGGACTATGGGCTTTTTCTGCTAAATCTGTCAGTTCATTAGTGGTGAAAGGACAGGAGGCAGTTTGATGAATGAGGAGATGCATCTCCATGCCACTTTTGATAAAGAGGAAGCGCTCCATCAGCATTAGAAGCTTTGAGTACTCACCACCAGCTGTATGTATGAGCTGGAGGTCAAAGGTGAAGTTTAAAAAAATACACTCAAGTCTTTGTCTTGGCAATCTTTATTTTATCCAGACATGATTCATTCGGTCTTTCATAAATTCTCTGAATTTTTTTTTGAAGTTTCAGCTTTAATTTATCAGCTTTAGTGAATGATTGTAACAAAATATAGGGCAAAGGGTTACAAATCCAACTAAAGAAAAGGTCGACTTTTAGATATACTATCACATTTTGCATAAATTACTATTTATAAGGAAGTAAAATTAACAATTTGAAACTCTTCATGCAGGAAAAAGCAAATAAACATTTGAACCCAGACATAATGTATCAGGATGAAATGAAAAATAAGCCGCCCACAACGCCACACAGAAACCAAACATGACATTTAAGGGTTCAAAGCTTTCACAGCCTCTATAAAAAAAATACTTTTGCGTGGTGAACAAGCTGCTGTTACAGAATACACTTAACAGTCTGTTTTAGTAGTTATTCACAATGTGCCCTCATTTAATTATCTGTTTTTTTAACTGCTTAAACCCTTCTGAGATTACATAATTATGTATTTTTACATAAAAAGGGGTAAAAAAGGCTTCATTTGATTAAAAAAAAAACTTATTCTGTTAAATGGTGATTTAAGCAAGTTAAAATTAAAAATCAATTCTCATCTCGTCAGAAAAGCATAATTTGTATGGATAAAATTAATCCTCATGTTTTATTTTTATGCTTTTTTGGGTTTTGTTTTTGTCCCACATTCACGCTGATGTCACTTCACAAGTTTAAGCTCCTGGAACTTGAAAGATATTTGTTGACATCTTTTAATACAATACATTAAAACTCTTAACAACACAACCAAAAAAAACTTAGCTTATTTCAGAGTCTAACCACTTTATTTAATCATTTTTCTTGGAAATTCTAAACATCTGAAACTCCGTCAGGCCTTTTCTCCACCTGATTTCTTTCTTTACGATCTCTTAAACAAAGAACAACTCTGATATGAGCTGAGAGATTCGGTTTACAAGGCAATCATCTGATCTGCTTCTCTTTCCTATTTCCCAATAGACAGACGTAACCGTGCTGAGCAGAAAAGCCTCAGAGCCAAAAACCTGAACCACAGAGCTGGGACACTTAACAGTAATGGTGATCAACACAAACATGCAGCTGTCCAATTAGGTTTAAGAACAGATTCAACAAACATCTTAAATTAACATCTTATTCAGAAAATGGTATAGTTTGTAAATTATATAAATTATATTATATGTTTGTGTTGTGTGGTGACTGCATTAACCAAAGAGAGCTTGTTGGAAACTGTATTTGCTCACTATATTGCTGGTACCAACCAATAAAATCCACTTAAAAATGTAACTCTCACTTTGTTTGATTAAGAATACATTTATATGTAACATGAACACAGACAGAGAGTCAATGAGAAAAAAATGTCGTCTCTGTCTGTACAAAAAGAGCTGTAAATTACTTTACATATATTTGATTTTATAATAAAATTGTATTTTTACACAAAACAAAAAAAAAGTTAAATACTGAGAGTTTCTGGGTGACATTTTCTTTTCCTCGCGCCCAAATTGATCTGATTTCTGCTCCTTAAACTACCGTCAACAGGTCTCAGCGTGAAAGGCCGAGCCAGCTGCACTCTGTGCTGCCTTTATTTTTTATTTAAGGTCAAATTAAAATCATTTGAATGCTTTTAAAACTTAACGCATGCAATTAAAAAAAAAAAAAAAAATGAATGCTAATCAAGCAAACGTCTTCGGTGTGCATTAATTTCTGATAATGCATCCTTCGTCGGGCTTTATCCTTAATATCACGGTCACTTACAAAATAATATTCAATCATACTTTATTCTTATTGTTCTTTTAAGTTTAGATCACTTTTTCACAAAAGACGGACCATTTGATGGGTAATGCATTCTGTTGTCACGGCAACCCGACAACGCGTCGCTGAGCCTCGACTGCAGCAGCAAAAGAAAGTGATGCATAAGCCGATTGTCATGAATAAAAGCTTCAGTTCAGAAAAGTTCACCTCTCACTGCTTTTGGCAAAAGAAAAGTTTGTTTCCAAGAAGCCTGCTTATAGCACAAATGGAACGTTGAGACGACCAGCAGCCAATCAGAATCGAGTATTCATCCGAACCATTTAAACTGCAGAAACACAATGTTTGTTTCTATTAATACTGCAGACATAAAAGTCTTGAGTTCTGCTTATCTGACTGTTGACGTGTTTCTGAGTCAACACTCTATAAATATCAGACAAAAGTGAAGATAAAATGTTTTCTCTGGTTTGTTTTGTACAAAATTTGCCAAACATTACGATTAACCGTGATTAATCACAATCCAAAAGTCTGATTAATCTGATTAATATAATATAAATACTTCTTTGTCATGCGCACCAGATCTAGTGTGTTTTGGGTTTTTTTTACTTTAAAGTCCCTTTAGAGGCTCTTTAAACAGTTTTGTAAAAGTGAACATCATTTGGTCTATAAAACATCAACAGAAAGGTAAATAAATTGTCTGATTTTTTTTTTCTTTTTTTAATCTTAACTTACTTTAAACAATTCAAAAGATTTTAGCTTTTTTTGTTGGATTTAATTGGAATGTTTTTTTTTTCTTTTCCAAAAAGTTTTTTACTCAATTGTTGCAAGAGCAATAGTCTCTTTAAATTCAATTTAAAGAGTTTGGGTGCAATAATATGTATGATATGTGCAGAATGGGAGACGTGCGATCGGTTTTATTGTTTTATCTTTTTAGCATTTTAGTATTTATATTTGTTCCTTTTAATAGGAATATCTTTTTAATTTAGCACTAGCACTTTGTTTTATTATTTTATTCTCTTATACTTCTATTGCTTCTGCACTAAGGAATGGGGATTACTTTTAAATTTCATCATACAATGTGCAATGACAAATAAAGTCTATTCTATTCTATTCTATTCTATGCTGCAGTTGTGTGGAGCAGTTTGGCACGTTTACACATTCACTTTAAAGTAACATTTTAAGACTCATTTCTTAAACTCTTTAATGTAAGTATCAAAGGAAATTCATTAAAATGTGAAATGTCTCCACGTTCTGCCTCTTACCGATCTATTCACCTGTTTTCGTTGCTGTTTTTCTCTTATTTGCTAATCTAAGAGCCATAAAGGGGTCGGGCTGAAACTGAAATTCAGCCTAAATGTTGTGGTTTCTCAATCTCCTGGTTGGCCTTTTGATGAGTTTCAGCTGATTGCTGATTCTTGACATTAGCGGTTGAAAATCAAAAGGTTCATTTGCATTCTGCAGTCATACAATATCTAAAAAACCCACATTTATTTAAGAAAACATCTATCTTTTTTTAAAATGTCCACACATCTTCTAGTTTCTTACATGTTCTGCACCGTGAGCTACAAAAATGTCAGTTTTCACTTGTTAATATTTTTAAAAAATTATTTAGAAGAGAATAGAATAGAATAGAATAGAATAGAATAGAATAACTTTATTGTCATTGTACAATATACAACGAAATTGAGTGCAATCCTCTTTGGTGTAAAAAATAAATAGATAAATAAAATTAAAATAAAAAATACCAAAAAATATATATATATATATATATATATTAGATTCAAACACACATCCAACCAACCACACAAGAAGTTAAAACATTATAATAAAAAAAAAAAAAAATTCAAAAAAATTCAAAACTGAATTTCAAAACTGATCAGATTGCTGAGGTTGCGCTTTACATTAAATTAATGTTTTTTTTTTCCTTTTTTTATAATAATTTTGATACATTTGTGCTGATAACTTCCGTTTTTAATTAAAAGTTTCTCTATTTTCTTTGTCCTGCAGCACATAATCAATATTCTCCTTCATTTACTCACATTAAGACTATCACAGATTTAGTCTGTCACCTCTACATAATTGTGCTTACGTCTGTCGAGTGACTCCTCAGCCAAGTCCAGATTCTATAGTGGTTTCAAGGTTTAGATGAGTGCTGTTGACCTTTGTACTGCAATAAGTCCACTGTACACTCCATGTTCTTCGTGGTTTTGTGCGTTTCCTCTTTCGGTGTTGTTGTCAGGCAGCGCGCAGATTCTCTCAAACCGACTTTCAACATGCATTTAGAAATCAGCTGTAGCTGCATCTTTCAAAAGAAAATACATTAAATATATTTTTCATGACACGTGTGCGTACGGGGTTGTTTTGGTTCTAAAGAAAACTTCATAAAAAGGCATTTTTATTCCCAGAGCGTGTAAGATCTGAGCGTTCTGGTGGCGATGGAAGCATTTTGCTCTGACGCAATGACGTTTGGTGTATTGATGTTCTGCACTTTGATGGATGTTTGAACTCCACTCCGGCTAATTACTCTGAGCCGGCGCGGCCACTATTTGTCAAACAAAGACAGAATCAACTGACATGTAAACAGCCGGCACACATACGCCGTTTGCCAGGCCGGTTCCGAACGACTTCAGTGCTTTTGTCACATTTTTGTTTCAGTGATTTTTAAGAATAAAAAACAAAAATCAGCAAAAATCTTCTTTTGTAAAACCTAAAAAGTAAGATTTAAAAAATCTAACGATCGTATTTATGGATAGCCGAAGCAGTTGTGGTTTCTTATATTGCCTATAATAAACTATGTTTAAGATGGATTGCTTTATTGTTCAATTAGGAAATGATAAATATGCCGTAGATTTCCTGGTTTTTGACTTAAATTAACCTCCATTGCCATTTCATCTTCATCCTCAGATACCCACAAACCAATAATCAGAGAAACATTTTGGAGAGAAATACAAAGGGTTGGTGATGATCTACCACATGATAAGAATATGCCAAGTTAGTGTAAAAATCAGTTTTATTAAAGTGAAATTTAAAAAAAAACCCTCACATTTAAAAAAAAAGGAAACCGCCTGCTCTACTTTTTATTTTATTGTTTTCTTGTGATAACGAGATCACTGTCTCATTATCATGAGAAAACCGATTTTATTTCTCATGATAAAGAGAAAATGAAGAATATACTGTAGTGTCTCTCTCTCTCTGTCTTTCTTGCCCTGAGATGCCAAGACTATCTGCTTTAAGTCTCTTTACTTTGTGGTTAACAACAAAAATAGTTTTTGACTTCCTTACAAACTGTTGTGATGAATAAAGACAAGTCTCCATCAGGTTTTTGGTTGCCATATTACAATGCGAATCACATCAACAAATCCCTCGATGAAAAAACATTCAAAAAAATCACGACGAAAATAAAAAAAAAAAAAAATAATATATATATATATATATATATTATTTTAATATATATATATATATATATATATATTTATATAAACAGTATTACATTTCAGAAAAAAAAATGTGTGAAACTAAAATGTGAAGAAAAAAATATATTTTGGTAAACAAAATGTAAAAAAAAAAAGGGAAACCGGAAAAGATACAATGATTGATGATAATATCCAGTATCGCTTCAAATAACATTTTAAATAACCTTTTCTGGTTTCCATAAAAAAGAGGAAATATTTATGAAAAAAAGTAATTAATAGATTAAAACAAAATGTTAAAAGAGGGTTTAATCCGTCCCAGTCACAAAGAGAAATAAATATAAGGATGTTTATAAAAAAAAAAAAAACTTCTAGCTTGGTCCGCAAATGACCGCAATGCGCAATTCCGCCACTAGGGGAAGCAAAGTAAACAGCAAACTAGTATAACAAGAGATCCAGAAATACACATAATAAATAAATAATAAGTCATTCGGCTACTAAGTTAGTTGAGGCATTTTTCCAACTGAAAAAATAAATAAATAAAAACAAAAGGTACAGATAACAAGTTGACCATGAATTATTTTGAAATTATGTTACTGGTCCGGCCCACTTGAGATCAGACAGGTTGAATGTGGCCAAAACGAGCTAAAGCAATGCTGGACATCATCATCCAATCAGCGATGTCCCACTGTAAATACCTCTACCGGTTTCTCATCGTGTTTCGATTTTTAACATTTTATTTTCTGGAAATTATTTTGTTTTTCGGAAAAGTGTTTTTTTTGTATTGTTTTTACGTTTGTTTCATTTTCTGAAATGTAATACTGTTTTTATTTATATATATAGCTTTGTTTTGCTCTTTTAATTGTCCTTTTGATCTTTAAAATGGTGTTATTTGCTGATGTGATTTGAACTTCAGGGCCACCGTACCGTATCCTCCACAGCCACCAGACAAGTGAATGATAATATCAAGGATTAAATCAAGTTGTGAGTACAGTAGGTTTCAAATAGGTAAACAACTCACCAAAGAAGATTTCCCCGGCCTCCTCTCAGGTTGGGCGAATGTTGCGAACGCCGGTTTTATATTCCTGTGGTGAAGTTGTGTGTCTTGGTCCTGCAGAAGAGGAGAAAAACACATTAACGTATAATAGAGTTCTGGAAACATCTTGGAAAACAACAGAGGCGTCACAGTCAAACTGAAAACACAGACGAGGTTTTTATCTGACCTTTTGTGTAATGAAATGTCTGATTATCTTCTCTAGGAATCAAACATCTGTTCATTTTTGACTGGATATACTTTCACATTCAGTCCGGCAAATACGACATATTTTAATATTTCTTTAAATGTTTAATTTCGTTTTACTAGAGTCCAGTAAAGCTGAGTCAGATCAACGATCTCATCTTGAAATCACACTCCTTTCAGCTGACTCATAAACGTCTTGAATCGTGAAGAGAAACACACACGCCGGCTCGCACGCACAACCGCGCCACGCTCTTATTGAGAAACAACCGTTTCCGCACGGAAATAGTAGCGTGAATTCTGCTCGTGCACGGCTGGGAATTTGGGCTGAAGCGGCGGGAGGTGCTTAACCAGCGAGCGATACAAAACGACTTCAAGGTTAAAACAAGCGGGACGTCTAAAATGATCCAAGGACTGTTTTAAGTAAAAAATAAATCTGACAACTTTCACTGCTTGATTGGAAAGCCAACTGTAGCACACAAAGAATGTGGAAAAATCAAACAAATAACAAAAAAAATTGTTTAAAAGTTGAAAAAAAGCAACTTTTTATTTCAGATTTGTCCTTAAGTAAATAAATCAAGATAGATTGAGCCTCATGGATCATCCCAATAATCTTCAAACAATTTTTTACGCAGCTTTTAGGTTAAAAATTAAAAAAAACAATAAAAGTTACACATATATGAATATAAATTAACAAAAAATACCTTTAAAAAAATCCAACTTATTGACAAATATTGCACATATAGAATATCTAACATGGATACTCCAAATTACATGCAAATAACACTTTTTATATTTGCCAGGAAAAGGAACAACAAATTAAAAAAAGCCATTATACATAAAACAATAATAATCAAGGTAACTGTTCTCACAACTTTTTTTATTGTTATACCTTTGAAAAACATAAAACTCTGAATTTTTGTTGCATTTTTGTGAACAAAATATTCAGCCATAATTATAAGCAAGTTAAAAATATAAATGTCCTCTGCATTAAATCCCCCATGAGTTTCTAAAAAACATGTTCGTAGAATAATTTATAGTCTCCATATTAAAAAAAACCCAGTAAATAATGTTTTACAGGATAAAAATAGATTTCTTTCATCATATTAGTGACAAAATATTTGGGATCAAACATTTTCCCAAACAGTGATCGGTTATTTCTGCCAGCTGAAAAACATATTTTTCCACTTTTTCCACAATTCTGCTATAATTTTGGGGGAGCGAGTGAAATATTGCTATAGAGTTTAAAACTTTAGGTTTTTGGAACGGGATGTTTGGAGATCCTGTCAGACATGAGTTCTGTTCTCTTTCTAATCTTCACAACAACAATTGGACTTTCCAAAATTTAACTGATTTAACTGATCTGGTTACATTTTATCTCAGATTGGTGTTTTTTTTTTGGTTTTTTTTAGTGACTTTTAAATAGTTTTCTATTAATTTCTCTCATTTTTTAGCTCTTTAAGGTGAATTTAGATGATATTAAACTGTAATAAAACTTGTTTTTTTTTTAAATACCAATAAAAATATCGTTTTTTTTTTTCTTTTTGTCGCATAATTTCTAAAAAGAATGTTTAAAATCCCACATAGTCATTTAAAGTTTATAAAAAAATGAATAATTGTTGTTTCTCTTTACCAATAGTACTACTCAATGTGAATTAGTTTTTAAACATAGAAAATCTCAATTAAATTTCAAATTTTCTAGACTTGTAATTGTATGAAAATTTTTCAACAAAGAAAATGTGATTTAAAAAAAAAAAAATCATTAAAAATCTACAAAGTAAAGGAGTCCCTCCAAGTCCAAATCAGGTTTCCTTTATGCAAAAACAATGTGTATAATACCTGGAAAAGAAACTACATCAATGATTGTGTTGCTCCAAAGTTTACCTAAGCAGCTTTCACGTTTATATTCCTTGTAAATGTCCTCTCAAATATGCACTGATATTAATTTCACAAAGTGTGACGTCAACGATCCAAACACACAAATCCATATCGGAATGACTCAAACTGTAAAAAAAAAAAAAAAAAATCAGTGTGTCGCTCTGGTCGAGTCAAAGTCCATTTGTCAAGCAGATTGAACAGATTTGTTGGAGAAAGCAACAGAAGCAAATGGAGTTTGACTGAGAATGTCATAAAAACTACTCAGAGGTATTGCTGATACATTTAAATACCTGGCACAAACACACAGCTTCTGCATTTTAGCTGAGTAATCACTAAATAAATCATTACAGTTTCACTGAATGTCAAAGTATTCGTATTCTTACCAATTTTTCTTTTAAATTCTCTTTTTGATGATTATGTTGTTTTTAGACTAAATCAAAAATCACAATTTTCTTTAACTTTTAGCTGCTCAATCCTTTTGCCAATTTTAACCCTCTTGTTTTTTTTTTTTTTATAATTACATTTTGCACCCAAGTTAACCTGTTGTACTCATAGAAAACTGTATACATGATGATTGGGGTAACAACAACATCATGCGTGTGTTGTTCCAGAGCGCGCACGTGCTGAGGAGGAGACATCCTTTAACGGTAAGCGCCGTCTCAGAGCGAGGAACAGGCCTCCTGCGAAAAATAGCAGGTTGGCTGGTAAACAAAGTGGCCTCAAAAGGAAGTGAGAGGTTTAATATCAGTGAGTGGCGGAGGCAGCAGAGCACAGGGAAAATCCAGAATCAATACGTTTCAGTTCTCAGTGTTAAACATGAGGTCTGAGTACAGTTCACTGCTTTTATCTACAGCAGCACACAATAAAAACTATACAACAGTGACTAAGATGAAAATGTGACATGAGAAATTGTGGCCACACAAATCAATGCAAAGTCGTGTAATTTCTCCAGTCTATAAAAGTGCTTTTGTTTTTTTGTTATTTGGCACGGCTTCTAAACAATATCAGATACTCATGATTTTTAACTTTTTTTTTTTCAGTCGAGATTGAGACCCAAAAATGAAATTTTACCCCCCTTTTCTGCAGCCTGAGTCCACTCACAGTAAAAAAAAAACAGAATTAGTGCTCCCTTTCTGAATAAAGTAAACTCTGAGTAAACTTGGACGACCATGAAAAAGCAAAATTAACAGGAACCCAGTGAAGTATTTATTTCCTGTTTTTTTTTCTGTGAAGATCCCAGAAAGAGTTATTAAAATTTGGTTAATATGTGGTTTTCTGAAAAACCATAAATGTTTTCGTTCAAACGCATCCTGCAATGGATGCCAACAAAAAAAAATAGTTGGGTAAAAAGCTAGCAAAGGACAGTTTTGTCTGTCTTTTGCTAGCTGTACTAGTTTCTACCAGTAAAACAGTGATTTACTAACAGAAAATACTGTTACCAAAACAATGTTTTGCTAGCATTTTTGCTTGCGAGTTTTCTCATGCCACAGCTGTGGCTGCATTTTCTGTATGCGGAAGCAAATCGGTTGCACCGCTCTCCCGCATGCGCGAACCATGCGCGTCACTTCCGCTAAAGCATTTTACGGTCTTTGGACGGTAACAACAATAATAACCTCGTAGGATGTTAATACAGCACTTAAAATGTTTATCATAGTGAAAACATTCACTTATTGTTGAATAAACGATAGAAAAAAGACACGTTAAGGATAAGGATCTTACGATCTTAAAGTGACTACAACAGACTACAAATGTTTTCTTCTTCTGCAGTTTTACATGACGGCAGTTTCTTCCCTAAGCTAAGAGGACACAGCGCCACTTCAAAACACTTTATTTTATCCGGTAATCCAAATTACTTTTTAACGGTAACTCAGTGGCTTATTTTCGCACAGTAATCCAGTCAGGAGAAGCTCTCGGGTGTTCAGAAAAACATAAATTCATGTGATGAAGACGTTTTACTGTTTGGAAATGACTCTGTCGTATAGTGGGCGAAGAGCAGAAGTGACGTATGGTTCGCGCATGCGGGGTAAGTGGTGCAACCGATTTGCTTCAGCATACAGAAAATGCAGCCACAATGGCAAAACAGGAACACTTTTGCTAGCAGTCTTGCTAGCTAGTTTTCTATTAGCAAAACAGTGTTTTGCCAACCAAAAACACAGTTTTGCTATCTGTTTTCTATTAACAAAAAACGTTTTTTTGCCAACAGAAAACACTGTTAGCAAACAGTGTTTTGCTAGCATATTGCTAGTTTTCTATCAGTAAAACAGTGTTTTGTTAACAGAAAACACTGCTAGCAAAGCAGTATTTTGGCCGCTAGTTTTCTATTAGCAAAACTATTAGCAACACACTGTTTTGCTAATAGAAAACACTGTTAGCATCCATTGAAAACATGAAAACAAGTTTTCTGTGAGGCTTCAGACTGACCCCGGCCCCACTTCAGAGAAGATAAAAGTGATGTGGCCCTCCCAAGAAAACGTTTGGTGACCCCTCGTCTACACCTCCCGTTCTCGTCTGCACATAAGAACCTTGATAGGGTTTCAACTTTAGAAATATATGCAGTTAAATCAAAAGAGAAATAAAAAAGTAAACAGTGAATTATTATTGGAAAACATAAATTATTTGCACTCTAGCCTCCAAACTGTGACATGGCGTTCTGTAACCTCACTTCCCTGTTCCTTCAATCATGATAACCATCTGTGGGTGCTAACAGCTGCTCCTGGATAGACTACTCGTGTTTATTGTAAGAGAAATTGTTGGTCAGGTTTTGTGCTGCAACAAAAGTTGGCAAAGGTTTGTGACACAATGAAGGTGACCTGCAGCAGCAAAACATGCAGGTACACAGCTATGGATCATTACTGAGAGAACATGAAGCAAGAGGCAAAATGCAGATAAAATGGATTAATCGATCTAAGTTTAATCGATTAATATTAAAGTAGTGATCTAACACATAATGCTAAACTCAGCTCGCTTGATGCTAATGTATAATGGGACGGCTAATGCTAACGCTCAGTCGACATAAACATACGTTGCTGATTAAATGAACATTTTTATATAATGACAGGCGGGAATTTTCTAAACTTTTTTAAGGAAATATTTTTTAAAGTTGTCTAAAGCTCAGTTTTTTGCTCAAACTTTCTTCTTCTTCTTGAATAAGGTGGAACGTCACAGCGCGATCGCCCCCTGGTGGTCAAGCTGGGAAACTAAGGTCGAACAATTGTTGGAGCTTCTCCGTTTGAGAATCCATGTCTTTATAATTTCACTAATAAATTTTACAGTACGTGAACTGTATCCGAATAATATGAATATCTTCACAGCATATATAGATTATTAATGCGTTTTTTTTTTTTTTAATAAATCTGTCTAAATGTGGAAACTCGAAATGTAATTGAATAGAATTGAATCTAGATTGACAAAAATCAAATAAATTCTGGGAATTATTGGTGATATCCAGCCCTAATAATAACTATTTAAAAAATTAATAAAGATATTACACTTTAGAAAATTCCAAGTAAGTTTTATGCAAATGCCCTGACATAGACTGAAAAAAGGGAAACATTGGATCAATTACAATCAATTTACATTTAAAATGATTACTTTTCATCAATTTAAATGTTTTTTTTTGGCTTACTCAACAAAAAAAAATTTAATAAAAACCAAATTACAGGATTTGTATTAATTGATCCAATATTTCATTTTTTAGAGTGTCTGAAACATTAGAAATACTAAAATATTCCAACGAGTGCTGTGGAGGAGGTAAACTCTCATTGAAATATGAATATTGAAAAACATCTTAATGTGTAGGCATTGTGGTTTTTACAGGTATCTCATGTCAGGCAGGATATGGTAAAGGTTTAGCATGTTTTACTTAAAAACCGTTAAACCCACTGTGAAGAAAGAGTACGTGTGTAGGTGTGTGTACATGAGTGGTGGTGACAGGGTTAAAAAAAAAAAAAAATTCACTTCACAATAGCGCAGAAACAGTTCTGCAGCACTGGATCAGAACTCAAAGCCATTTAGTGCGGGAAAAAAAAAAAAAAAATCACCAAAATATACTTTTGACAAAGAGCTGCATCATAGTGCAATCAACAGGTGATCCAAAGTCATAACTAGAAACTATTCAACCGAGAATATGATGCACGATGTATTCCAGACATGACTATGTGCATGTGTGCGTGTGATATTTGCATTTCAGTTTCAGAGGTTAAAGCTCTTTTAAAAAACACACTACAGAAGACTTGTTTTATGACACAGTCATTATATAAAAAGGAAAAAAAAAAATTTTGGAGGAGTTTTACAGAGTCACCATTCTTCTGAGAAGAAAACATCTTTGAAGTCATAAAGAAAACATTCATAAAAGCTCAAAGAGGCTTCCAGAAGGATCATATAACCCTCGTTTTTTAACTATTTCTTCTTTGTTTGGGGTCCTGCAGAGCTGTTTGTCTGACCTTATCAAAACCTAACAGTAGTTGCTCTTGTTAAAAAAAGAAACTTTTTCAGCATTTGGTCAAATGAGCTGAAATTGACCGTTTGAATTTGTTTTAGCTTAAATCCCAGAACAGTGACTTGTGTCAAAATGCAACCATTAAACTCTGAAGAGCCTGCGTCTTTGCATGCGGATTATCTTAAACAAAGCATGAAATCTTGTCATGTGCTTCAAACAACGGATAAACAGTTTCTGATTTGAATGTGTAAATGTCAGGCGGGACAAACGAGTAGAGGGGAACGCGCATCCACCTCCGTGTAAATAAATACACGTGCAGCGAAACACTCTGGAGCGCAGATTTAATATCAACTTTATGAGGCAGCGTCAAGAATCTGTGTGTTTCTAATCGTTATGAGGCAAAAGTTTAAAGTTTTAGCATTAAAAAATCTGTCTTAAGATCACAGATTGATGGACAACTCAGTTGTAAAAACTCAAATTAAAAGCAGTAAACAAACACATACTGTCAAGAGCATGCACTCACAGTTGACGCCCACACTGCTGCAGAAGTAATGTTGCAGAGCCCTGCATGGTTATGGATGTAAACATTAGAAAAACACATATTAAATGGTGTATAGAATATAAATAGTGCACTCAAAAAGAGTAGGGGTGTCAAATCAGTCGCACAAGGGGCCAAAATCCAACATGATAACCATTTATTGAACACGCTAAAACTACATTTTTAAAACTTAATTCTTTAACATAATTATGAACTATATATAGTATTACGTGTAATAATGCTAGCGTGAATGCTGAAAGCTGAATTTGGCAGCTGAAGAAGCTAGTGCTGAAAGCTGAAGAAGCTGAAATTGATAGCTGAAAGTTAACAGCTCAAAAAAAAAAAGCTGAGGCTGACAGGAAGCTAATATTTGCTAAATGCCAAATTAGTCTAAAAAAAACCATAGGTTAGCCAAAACAGCTAGCATGTGACTGAAAAAATAGCTAAACTTTAAAAAAAAAAACAGGAAAAAAGCCTAAATTAGCCAAAACAGCTAGCGTGTAAATATTAGCTTAACTCCAAAACAGCCTAAAAAAACTAAAAAGAAGCTTAAATTAGCTAATACAGCTAGCATGTAGCTGAAATATTAGCCAAACTCCAAAATAGCCTAAAAAACCTCAATAAAACCTGCAGAATGCCAATTTTCAAAACTTAACATTTTAACTTTTTAACATAATTATGAATAATAAAAAGGCAGGAATATTATTCCAGACAAAATAAATAACTTAAATAACTTTCAATATTTTACTCTCCATAAAAATATATTTTGTCAAAATTATACAATTTAGAAATAAGTGCAAGATAACATCTGACTAAAAATAACAATAAAATAAAATGATCTGGAGGGCCGGATAAAATTGCCTCGACTTTGACACGTGTGTATTAAAGATTATATATAATCATAGTGAAGGGAAAATGAATTTAGATCAATACAACAAGATTAATTGTTGGATGATTCCATTTGAAACACAAAATCAAACCTGAAATAAGACTTTTACAGTTAGATTATATTATTTTAAATACATAAAGACACAATATACTTAAAATAGCTTATATAAAAACTCCAAAATTAACCCAAAAAGGTCAAATATGCACCAAAAAAAAAGGTATACACAGTCTGTGCGAGCAAACAAAACCAGACACTCAACCTCAGATCCTAAATATGTACATTGATTAGAAAACAAAAAAAAAAAATCTTCCTGTCGTGCAAAAAGAAAGCAGACAGAGACACTCAAAGGGAATTAAGTGTTGCTGGTGGCAACAGAAGCAATGCCTCCCACGGACGTGCAGAACCGAGGCTTTCTGAAACCATCAACAACTTTTTTATTTATTCATTTATAATCTCACATCAGGTTACGCTTATAAGAAGCGATGTTAGATGCAGCTAAAATACATAAAGCACAATCAAGGTTGTGCAAGTATCCGTCCGAGTTCTTATCTGCCGCAACTAAATCAAATCTCAGAACTACAGTGAAACTCTCAGGATCTTCGCTGCGTCACCAGTCAATGAAATAAAATAAAATAGAATGAGCTCGGAAAAATTCTTTGTCTCATTGTGAAACTCCACATCTCAGTCATGAAGCAGACAAAACGTGGGTCACTTAAGATGCAAACATTCAATTAAAAAAAAAAAAGATGGGTCTTTCTTTCTACTTCATTTAATTATCATTATATTTAAAAGTCAACAGTTTTCAGGCACCAACATTTTTTTGTTGTTTCTGAAAGGTTAAAAGATCTTTTTTTTTTTTTTTTTTTTTTTCCAGACGAAACTGAGTGGGTTGTCAGAGAACCGAACATTTCACTAGGCAAATTTCCCCTGGTACTATGGTAATATTATCACTCCAAAGCATCATAGTTTCAGAATGACTTCTGGATTTATTTATACAAAGAAAACAAGTCTGACACAAATTAACACAAAATAAACCCATGCTTTCTTTCTTTCTTTCTTTCTTTACATGTTAGATTCCCCAGTAAAACTCCAATTATGTGTTTCTAAAATATTTTTCTATAGAGTTAATTTATTAACTGAATTTGATTTAGCATAAAAATAACCACAATTTAAAAAAAAATATTTGAAGACAGTAAATAAAAATTGAGTACAAATAAAAATACTTTGAACACTACTCCACCCACAACTTCACATGACACCTCTAAAAGTTCATCGCTTAAAGGAATTCTCATTCTGATTCATAGTTTCACTATTGCTGGCACCTTTATTTATTTAAAAAAAAAACACAAAGAGAATAGATTCACACAATTACTAAGCATTCTTGTCTTAACTTTGTATTTAACATTTGAAAGGAAGCGGTCTGTTGACTTCAGAAGGAGGAAAAAAAAAAAAGGCATCATTTCGACAACAATTTCCTAGCATCGGGCAAACCCAGTGACCACGCGGCGAGATCAGAGCTCGAGTGGACAATTTTTCCCCAGACGACAGAGACCCGGCTCGTCTCCGTGGGACGTCAACAGCTGTCACTGGAGACGCTTGTTTCCCCGACTCGTTTTTCTGGACCGATGTAATCCAAAATAACAGTGTCATCTAAAAATATAAGCAGGTTAACTATGATTTTTTTTTTTTTTTAATTTTTGGAATTAGTCAGAAAGCAAAAGAGAAGAAGCAGAGGCTGGGCTTTGATGCGATCAAGCGCGGTGTGTACTTCAAAAAAGTCAAAAGGAAGCTGAGAACGGCAGAGCAGCACTATTCAGCTTTTCCTCTTTCTCTGCCGACACGTTAAAAAGAGCCAAAAATAAAAGAAAAGCATAAAAAAACTCAAACTAAAGAAATAAATAAGTCAGTATATTAAACATTTTTTTAAATAATCTTGTTGGAATTTAAGCACATTTTTTTTTATTTTAAGTAATTAAAGAAACTTACATTATTTGGTTTTATAACATTTTTTTTGTTAGAAGTAGAAACAAAAAAAGAGTTTTAAACGAAAAGTAAATGAGCTTTTGAGCAAAGCAAACTTGATGGTAATAAATTCTGCATCACATGTTTGGGTTGGTTTACATTTCACGGTGAGCCATTACTTTCTAAAACATGGGTTAGTCTGAAAAATGTCACCTTTAAAGCCTCATCGATCAAAGCAGTTCTCTTTTAGATTCAGTTTCACTGCGAGAAGCAGAAGAACACTCGTGTAGAAAAAAAAACAACAAAAAAAACACAAAAAGATCTTTTTGTTTTCAATATTTTGTAAGCTGAAAACGCAGTCAGTTGTGGGTTAAGTAGCGGTGCGTGCAGACTGGGTGCTCAGTGACAGAACATGGATATGTGGGAGGTTGCAAAGACGCCGAACAAAAGTCCCAGGGAGAGCGTGGCCTAAAAACAGCAGCCTCCATTTTCAGTTAAATGTGAGAACGACACCACCATCTGTTGAAAGTGTTGAAGTGGTGAGCGTCTGCGCACACCTCCACAGCACCGACTTCCTCCTTTGTGAAAACTTGCTCACTGAAAAACTAAATATTTTTGTTGCCTTTTACTCGAGGGACTTCTGAGGCCAACCAGATTAAATCAAGTGATCTGAGCTACACACATGTTGTGACTAATAGTGCAACCTGTCTGTCTGACTGACTGACTGACTGTCTGTCTGCAGCTGGTGAAAAATAAGATTCGAGGTGAAGAGAAGAAAGTGAATGAGTAACACGACTCCATCGCACAAAGAAGCACGTCAGACCAAAAAACAGCTGTCTTATTTGTTACATTTTATGTTAAATACTCAAAAATGATAATTTATGCTGCAAATCAGTGGGAAAATTAAAAAGAGTGAGCTGATGCATCAAAAGGAGACTCGAGAGGTCACATAGGGAGTTTCACATTGATTCAACTCGAAAAAGCCCGACGCTTCTCCTGCGTGTTTGTGTCTGCAGGTACGTTTATGTGTAACGCCGAGTCTTTGTTTGGTTCATTTGACATAGTTTTAGTATGAATGAAAATCTGCCAATATTAGATCATTCAAATAGGATGAGTCAAATACCAAAACAGACTTGAAAGAAAAACAATTAGGTTCGCAAAAACAACTGAAAAAAGCCTAAATTAGCCAAAACAGCCAATGTGTAAGTATTAGTCTAACTCAAAACCAGCAAAAAAAACTTTTTAAAAAGGCCTAAATTAGCCAAAAAATCTAGCATGTAGCTGAAATATTAGCTAAACTCCAAAACAGCCTAGAAAACTTAAATAAAAAAGCTCAATTTAGCCAAAACAGCTAGTATGTAGCTGAAATATTAGCTAAACTCCAAAATAACCTAAAAAACATAAAAAGAAAAGCTTAAATAAGACAAAACAGCTAACATTGCTGAAATATTAGCTAAACTTGAAAATAGCTTAAAAAACTTCAGAAGAAAAGCTCAAATTGGCCAAAATAGTTAGTGTGTATAGCTGAAATATTAGCTAAACTCCAAAATAACCTAAAAAACATAAAAAGAAAACCTTAAATAAGACAAAACAGCAAACATATTTCTGAAATATTAGCTAAACTTGAAAATATAGCCTAAAAAACTTAAAAAGGTAAGTTTAAATTATCCAAAATAGCTAGCATATAGCTGAAATATTAGCTAAATTCCAAAACAGCCTAGAAAACTTAAAAAGGAAAGCTTAATTAACCCAAAACAGCTAACATATAGCTGAAATATTAGCTAAACTTGAAAATAGCCTAAAAAACTTAAATAAAAAAGCTCAATTTAGCTAAAACAGCTAGTATGTAGTTGAAATATTAGCTAAACTCTCAAATAACCTAAAAAACGTAAAAAGAAAAGCTTAAATAAGACAAAACAGCTAACATATTGCTGAAATAATTAGCTAAACTTGAAAATATAGCCTAAACTTAAAAAGGAAAGTTTAAATTGTCCAAAAGAGCTAGCATATTGCTGAAATATTAGCTAAACTCCAAAAATAGCCTAAAGAACTTAAAAAGAAAAGCTCAAATTAGCCAAAACAGCTAGTATGTAGCTGAAATATTAGCTAAACTCCAAAAATAGCCTAAAAAACTTAAAAGGAAAAGCTCAAATTAGCCAAAACAGCTAGTATGTAGTTGAAATATTAGCTAAACTCTCAAATAACCTAAAAAACGTAAAAAGAAAAGCTTAAATAAGACAAAACAGCTAACATATTGCTGAAATAATTAGCTAAACTTGAAAATATAGCCTAAACTTAAAAAGGAAAGTTTAAATTGTCCAAAAGAGCTAGCATATTGCTGAAATATTAGCTAAACTCCAAAAATAGCCTAAAGAACTTAAAAAGAAAAGCTCAAATTAGCCGAAACAGCTAGTATGTAGCTGAAATATTAGCTAAACTCGAAAAATAGCCTAAAAAACTTAAAAAGGAAAGCTTAAATAAGACAAAACAGCTAACATATAGCTGAAATTTTAGCTAAACTCCAAAAAAGCCTAAAAAACTTAAAAAAAAAAAGCTTGAATTAGCCAAAACAGCTAGCATGTAGCTGAAATATTAGCTAAACTCTAAAATAGCCTATAAAAATCTCAGTAAATGCCCAAATAGTCCAAAACGCTAACAGAATGCAATTTCTTAAAACATAATTATGTATAATAAAATATTATTCCAGAATAAATCAACTTAAACCTTAAATAACTTTCCTTTAGTCATTATTTTATAAGTTAAAAATAAGCGCAGCATTCTGGACAGCCGGATAGAATTACCCAGAGGGCCGGATCCGGCCCCCCGGGCCTCAATTTTGTTACATTTGTATTAGAGGAATTTGAAGCATTTCATCCTCAAATATAGATTTTCCATCTCACTTTATTTATCAAATGTTGTAAATGTTGTGAAGCAACTAGAGGAGACTCGAGAGGTCACAGGGAGTTTCACATTGATTCAACTCGAAAAAGCCCGACGCTTCTCCTGCGTGTTCATGTGTAACATCTAGTCTTTATTTGGTTTATTTGACATAGTTTTAGTATGAATGAAAATCTACCAATATTAGATCATTCAAACAGGAACTCTGGAACAACAAATACGTCAGTCCTTGAATCAATTATGACAAAAGTACTAAATAAAGTAATAATACACAAAAAAAAAACTAAATATTGGATCAAATAACAAATGATTCATTTATTGGTCGTTTATTAAATTAAAAAGTTTAATTTGATAAATAAATAAACATATCAAATTACCAATTGATCCAATATTTCACTTTTTATCAAAAAAAACTTAATTATTACGAAATATGCTTTATTTTTTACACTTTTTCACAGTTCACCTGTTTTTAATATTAACATTTTAAATTAAGAATATCTGGATAACACTTTATAATAACACTCCTTAACAAGCTTTATTAACAAACATAATTAATATAATTATAAGATGTTTATTAGACATTTATTGGCATAAAAGGACAAATAAGGTTTAATAACATGCATAGTAAGATTAACTTCTAAAGTGAGATCATTGTCTACAACGGCCATGATAATAAACTGCTTAATAAATGTATTAACAGTCTAAAGTGTCACCAATATGTGGATTATATTAATGTAAAAGTAAGAATAAAACAGTGACTTGAGTCACTGTTATGTGTCTGGGTTTCGTTGTTTGTCAAGTATTGAACAAAACAGTCATTCCTGGACTTCAAATCGCAGCTGAACCGTATCTTCAGTTCTTTTCTGTGGAGAGAAAACACCTGAAAGGAATTCAGCCGCCGTTCACTCTTGTTATCTGACCCTGTCATTTACAGGTCCGCTTGTCTAAACCTCACACCGATGTGACGCTAGTCAGCTCGGGCCTTCAGAATCTTCCAGGGCCTCCCACTCGTCTTCTCTGCAACTGAAACCTCCCACAGCCGAACGGTCCGGCAGCAGCTTCGCCTTAATGAGCAGCTCACAGTGTTTATAGTCACAATCTTAACATGTGGGAAGAATTAACGGAATATCAGTCAATTGTGGAAAAATATGAAGTCAGTGAGTGGCGTGCGGGAAATCCAGCGCGAGTCCTTACGCAAGACTTCTCACGCTGTTGCATAAATATGGAGCCGCAGCCCAGAAACAATACAGCAGGGTTGAGTCAGGAAGGGCACAGAACCGAAAAACATTTTTAAAAAAAATGACGTGCTTTGAATCAAAGCTCCATGTTTGGCGTTTGATCATCAATAAAAATAATTAAAATCATAAATAAAATCGTAATAAAAACCGGTGATGCACAAAAGTCGAATATTAAAGGTGAGAAAGAAGAAATCATAATCAATAAAATACAGAAACTGTTTAAAAAGATACAAATTTAATAATTATTCAGGCTTCTCTAAACAAATGAACAAAACGTTTTTGGTTTAAAACTTGCGTTTATAACCTGAGGATGTACACTGTAAAAAATGTTGGTAAATTTTAAAGAAAAAACTGAAAAATCATGAAAGTTAACGCGAAAAACAGGTAAATGAACAGTTAACTCGTGAATGTTCAAAACCAGTCAGTTTAATATGTTTGTTCTATAAAAAATAAATAATAATTAGCTAGTTAAAGATGTATTTTGTACTGCTAAAGACATGTTCTTTTTTGAATTTTAAGAGTAACTGCATGTAAAATTGATGGTCTTTAGTTGTAAATTCTATCATGTTTATAATAGAAAAAAGGAAAATAACTTTAATTTTTACAAAATTTACGTTATTTAAAGTAACACCCTATATTTTACAGTGAATTTCTGGCAACCACAGCTGCTGTTTTTTCCCCATAAAATGTACAACATATATTTTACAGTGTCACGGTTTTAGGGTCGGATAATTCTTCGGATCAGTAAAAAAAAAACAGGAAAAAACTGAAAATAAAAGCCTAAATTACTCTCTTTTAAGAATTTCAAAAAATATTTCACAAAGCATAATTTTACTAAAAAAACCAAAACATCTTTAGACTTCAGACACAAGCAAAACACTAAAACTTTTGACATTGACATACTTTAAGACCAAATCTACAAAAACTGTGAGAAAAAATATTTTTGAAAAATAAAGTAACTCCAAAAATGCTCATTATCTCTTGTGCCACCTCCCAAAATTAAATCCTAAATAAAATATTTAAATTTAATAATTTATTATGTACTAATTGATTTATTGAAACCGTGTGAACATTTCAATATTTAAAACAATAAACATTATCCGCAGAACATGTCCTGCTTGACACCTTCTGCTCTCCATACTGCCTTCCCCTATAATTGATGGAGCAGCGCTTTGTCCTGGGACAATTGAAAGATTATTCAGCTCTTCAAAATAAATAAACCCAGTCTCGGATCATCCGCGTCCTCCGTGACGAGGTCGAGAAACGCATTTGACAGAAGCTCCGACCAGCTCCCGTCGCAGAATCGGGGATCTTTGGAGAACAGTCGAGCAGCAACTTTGACTCTTCAACAAAGACGGTGTAAACAAATTAATGGACAATTGATTTTAGCAATGCGTGCGCGAGGTGGTGGTGCGGTGATCCTATGAAGCTATTTTGAGGCTATAAATATTTAAAACCCAAATAAAACATTTGAAAAAAAAAATGTGGGTTCAAAAAAAGTGAGATAGTCCAAATGTTTTGCTATTCTAAAATACAATTTTCAAATGTTCTGTGTTTTAGGTTTCAAAACTCAAAATTTCAGTCACAAAACTTTTGTTTCAGAATCAGAAAATTTCCATTTCAAAACCTCTGGCGTGTTGGGGCGGGGCTATCATGAAGGACCAATCAAAATCGATGAGGGTGGTAACTTCAGTCTTGATGCATTCGCTGACTCTGAGAACTCAGTAATTACAGTCAGAAAATGGGTGTTTAGTCTGAACTATCATAATCTGAAGTTGTCCCAAAACGGGTGTAAAAACCAGAGTTTTATTGCGTACAAACCGCGCGTCTAAAACGCCGTTCTAGCCCGTTCGAAACGCCATCTTATTGTGGTAAATACATGCATGTGCAGTGAATGCATTGGGACTGAAGTTACCACCCTCATCAATTTTGATTGGTCCTTCGCGTTAGCCCCGCCCCAACATGGCCAAAAGTTTTGTAATGGAAACTTTCAGATTCGAAAATGAAAAAAAAAAAGTTTAAAGTGAAAAAAAGGTTTTTAAATTAAAATTTTGAAACCTAAAAAATGGATCATTTGATGCTGAAAATGATTAATGTTATTTTAGAATAGCAAAAAGTTTTGGACATTTTACTTTTCTAGGTGGCAAACACCAATATTTTTTTCAAAATGTTTTATTTTGGTTTCGTATATTTGTGGCCCCAATTTGGCTCCATATAATCCGAGTGTGCTGATCCGTACGGATCACGGATTATCCATGATCCCCTTACTAAATAATAAACTCTAAATCAGGGATCCCTAAACTGTGGCCCGTGTGCCGGCCCCCCCGAACACTATCAGAGACGCTAAAGTTTTTTCTCAATCTGGCCAATCAAGAACAGCATAACACGACTTTTTTATCCCACCTTTCTACAGTCTGAACTACGACGGGAGAGGATAGAATATTTATAGGTTTTATTAAAGATTACATAAATGAATTATTTACAATTCGGTGTTACTGTCCAGAAAACTATAATTGTTTAGGCTGTGATTGATTGTTACTCTTTTTCTGACCGATCAGTTACTCAAGAAAAAGTTTGGGGACTCCTGCTCTAGAGCAAAGTTACACAAAGACAAATCTTTAAAAAGATAAATCGACAAAGTTGACTCAACAGAAATTGAAACTTCTGTTTACCAGACTTTCTTACAGACCGCACCTCTGACTCCCACATTCTTCTTTTTTGTGAGAATTGAAGCTTCTGTTTAGGGTTTTTTTTGTTAGTTTTTATTGAGGTTATTCAAGACGTTTGGTGAACAGATTCTGTTTGGTTTTCTGTTTCTGTGCTTTCCCCGTGTTCAAACTCTCTGTCAATCAACTGAGCAGCTTTAGTATGTAACTTAATTGCCTTCAGAGTCTGTAGGAGCCCGGATTCTAGGTTGTCGGTGGAAAATCCTCAAAGTAACTGTGATTGTTCTCCTCTCAACATCATTGAGGTTGTCTATGAAAACACAATACATTTTGAGAACTTTGTTGAAGATAAATCTGTAACTGCATCCATCAGTACAACTATTAATGTGATGCTATAAGTCTTTAGTTAATCATAGAAATCTGTCATCGTGCTTTTTGGACATCTGGATCGACTGCCGACAGCGTAAAGAGCTCAGAAATCAACTCTTTGTGAGTCAAGATTCTTCTTCTGAAGAGGCTCAGAGATGACTCACTAAAAGAGGATTTCCTTCTTTGTAAAAACCAACCCTAACTGTAAATCTCTACCTCTCCTAAACTGACACTCAATTCTGGTTCTTTGTTTTCTGTATATTCTTAGTAAAAAGCTTTTTTGCCTCATAAATATAGAATTTTATTCTTAAAATTTCTTAATTTATAACTTTATTCTTATAAAATGTTGAGCTATAGTCTGTTTTCACTATCTTCTCATATTTTTTTATTTTCATGGTGTTCCCTGAACCTCTACTGTATAAACCTGTTACATACTCAATGAACTGGAATCCACAGTTTCCACTTTCCCCTGTGGACTAATGTTGCCTTAATGTGTTTTCAGAGGGAAAAAAACGTCTCCACTTTTTCTGAGGAGACTTCAAAAGCTCATCTATGACAGCACAGAGGTCTTCTAGACGGTTTTCCACGAGAACAATAGTCTTTTTGTCTATGTTTAGGTCTCTGTGCTTCTGTTTGGTGCAGTGCAATTCATCTTTCCCACTCCCCTCCGGAGGAGCGGGAGAGATTTCAGATTCCAGGTGGAGCGCCCGTGTTTCTGTTCTTAGCTGTGGACCTTGCCTCCGGCTCATCTTGGCCGTTGACCTCGCCTCTGGCTCATCTTGGCCGTTGACCTCGCCTCTGGCTCGTCTTGGCCGTGGACCTCGCCTCTGGCTCGTCTTGGCCCTGGACCTCGCCTCTGGCTCGTCTTGGCCGTGGACCTCGCCTCTGGCTCGTCTTGGCCGTGGACCTCGCCTCTGGCTCGCTCTTGGCCGGTCCTCGCCTCTGGCTCCTCTTGGCCGTGGTCCTCGCCTCTAGCTCGCCTTTGCCGTGGACCACGCGTTTTGGTCATCCTGGCCGTGGACCACGCCTCTGCTTCGTCTTGGCCGTTGACCTCGCCTCTGGCTCATCTTGGCCGTGGACCTCGCCTCTGGTTCATCTTGGCCGTGGACCTCGCCTCTGGCTCGTCTTGGCCGTGGACCTCGCCTCTGGTTTATCTTGGCCGTGGACCTCGCCTCTGGTTCATCTTGGCCGTGGACCTCGCCTCTGGCTCGTCTTGGCCCTGGACCTCGCCTCTGGCTCGTCTTGGCCGTGGACCTCGCCTCTGGCTCGTCTTGGCCGTGGACCTTGCCTCTGGCTCGTCTTGGCCGTGGTCCTCGCCTCTGGCTCCTCTTGGCCGTGGTCCTCGCCTCTAGCTCGCCTTGGCCGTGGACCACGCTTTTGGCTCATCCTGGCCGTGGACCACGCCTCTGGCTCGTCTTGGCCGTTGACCTCGCCTCTGGCTCATCTTGGCCGTGGACCTCGCCTCTGGTTCATCTTGGCCGTGGACCTCGCCTCTGGCTCGTCTTGGCGTGGACCTCGCCTCTGGCTCGTCTTGGCCGTGGACCTCGCCTCTGGCTCGTCTTGGCCGTGGACCTCGCCTCTGGCTCGTCTTGGCCGTGGTCCTCGCCTCTGGCTCCTCTTGGCCGTGGTCCTCGCCTCTAGCTCGCCTTGGCCGTGGACCACGCTCTTTGGCTCATACCTGGCCGTGGACCACGCCTTCTGGCTCGTCTTGGCCGTGGACACGCCTCTGGCTCATCCTCGACTCTGGCTCGTCTTGGCCGTGGTCCTCGCCTCTGGCTCCTCTTGGCCGTGGTCCTCGCCTCTAGCTCGCCTTGGCCGTGGACCACGCTTTTGGCTCATCCTGGCCGTGGACCACGCCTCTGGCTTGTCTTGGCCGTGGACCACGCCTCTGGCTCATCTTGGCCGTTGACCACGCTTCTTTCTACTTTTTTCCTGAATCTGGTTTTTTATGAGTTTTTCCTTACTGGGAAGGAGGGTCTAAGGACAAGGATAACCTGTTTTATTTTGTCTGTTTAGTTTAGAAATTAGCTATTATTTATATTTTAAGACCAACTTGCTTCTTAATGGCATGAATCCCAATGAGGCAATTTCTTTTGTGTGACATTGGGCTATATAATTAAAATTCAATTGAATTTTCCACAAAAGAACAAATTAATGAACCAATGATGAACACAACCAATAGTCTTTATATTTTCACATAAAACAATCTAGTTATAAGGTTTGTCTATTTTTTTAATTTAATAAATTAAAGACATTGTGTCTGATACAACAAGACCTCACAAAAGCACAGTGACCAAATGCAGAGGATTTGTTTTAAGAACGATTCCTGAGAAAACAAAAACTGAAAAGTGTGACAAAGGTCAGATCTAAACCAGATTATGCCATTTAGCCTCCGTCTTTAACTTTATTAACTTCACACAGGACAAAAGCTTTAATCAGATGACGATCAGAAAAGCAAATTTCACATTTGTCGTGAACTTTGAAAAAGAGATTAAGATAAAAGACTCATCTGTGTTTGCAGGTTATAGATGTCTTTGACTGCCTATTGGTTAGATACTTCACAGTGATGACATGCACAGATAAGTATCTCATGAAGAAGCACGTAGACCAGACATGCAGTGAGATTTCTCAAACTGCTTTTGATCATTACTTAGAAGGAAGAAAAATCTCAGCAGACTTTAACTGCAATGTTGTCTAAAGACCCACCCCAATGAAAACACGTTTTTAAGATCATTTTGGCATTTTAAAAATAATTTAAGATTTGTTTGTTCACATCGTGACGGATCGGGAGAAGATAAAAACCCGTTTGTGACGCTGGTTCTGCCATGGGCGGGGCAACAGTTTCCTTTCTCCGCTACCTTTCTAAATCCTCCATTAACGACGTCTTATTTTTCCTCGTCTGACCTGCCGTCTGGCTCAAAGCTGTACGGCTCCAATATTGCTGTTACTTTTTTTTTCTGGCTATGGTAGAAAGCGTAAAAAAAGAAAAGCGGAGATATCAACATAGAGTTATTTCAGTGTCGCCCACAAACCACCATTTCTAATGAGCTCCTGCTGTGAAAATTATAAAAACTGCATCATCATAGTTAAAAAAGCACTAGGAACCATAGAAAGAAATATGGTAGAAGTTTGACTTTAAGAAGCAACAAAAGCAAATAGAAACTCAGTTTTCTCCCATTTCTACTCTATTCTTTCTTTGAGACCAAAACAAGTTTTAGGCTCACAACTGACAGTGACGCTGATGACTTGATAACTTCTCATCAGCATTTATAGAAACGTGTGTCATGGTCTGCATGTGTTTCTCCGTTCATTCTCCTGTGGAACCAGTCAGGCGTCATAGCTACCTGCACTTTAGTAATTAGTGTCCGTGTATTTAAAGAACTCTACAGTGTCGGTTCATGCTGCCTCCTGCTAGCTCTCTGAGTACCAGTACTGCGTTTAAAAAATGGTTTTAATTCAACCTTTGGTTCTTCCCTGCATCTGGGACGAAGTTTTCTTAATCGTGCTTCTGTGATGACGAGCAGATGAGCTGTACGTCAAAGCCTTCAGTTTTTTTTGAGAAAAAAAATTACATTTATTTATATAGCACGTTTCCTGCTTTCAAGAATCTCAAAGTTTTTTCCACAATAAAATAAATAACAGTGAGACAAAAAGTAGAAAAAGCAATCATAATAAAAAAATTAAAAAAAACACATTAAAGAGTAAGAGCAAGAGTAAGTTTAAGAGCTTTCAAGACCTTTTAACTTCTTATGATCATAGAAACTTTTATCATCATAGAAAGCGAAAACAGCTAAAACTAAAAAAAAAAAAAAATAGACTACAGTTAATTAGATGAGTGTGGAAACATTTAAAAATAAATGTTTAACCCTTTAACACCAGAGCGCTAGTGTTTATGCTCCTTAATTTACTGTTCGATGTTAAAGATTTTGTGTGTGACAGAAAAGTCTATTTTTCTGGAATTAAGAAGTTTTTAAAACGACTTGCTGAAATCCACACTCAAAAAAAGTGCAATAGAATTTTTTAATGAGATAGAATTAATTGTGATTTGTTTTTTTTAGTAACCTTCTGCTAACAATAGCATTAGCGTAAAATAGAAAAGTTATTAGTTTACCCACTGATTCAAATATGGTGTAGCCGTATTATAAAGAATTAAAATCAATAAATTTTGCATTCTTTTAATACAGTAACCAGTCATTTAAAAAATGTATATTTGAATAGATTCATTGTTCTCATCGAAAAACTTAGTAAAATCTTTTCCCGCCAGATTTCAAATGGGCCCTTCTAATGCCCCTAGTGGAAGAATGCTGAACTGCAGGTCATAAAACATGGACCAAGCTGTGTATATAATGAGAAAGAGCCCTCAAAAAAGTATTTATCAAAGGATTATATAGGGTTAAATCGAAATGCAATTATTCAACTTCAAGAGTGTTGTGCAAAAGCAAAAAATAAATAAATCCTTTATCTTGTTTTGTTTTTTAGAGTGACTAATATATATATATATATATATGTATAATACAATAATGTGAATTTTGTCGTACAACAATAAAATATATAATTAATAATAATAACATCAAATCAGGAGGTTTCTAATCATCTGTTTACTGCACTCTAAGGACATCTACAACAATGTAATAACAGAGAAATGTGTTTTCAGTTTGGAGAACAAAAATTAAGGTTTTACAATTTACACATCCTTCCCTAATTTTAATTTAAAAAACTGCAAGAATCAGCACTTTCGTAAGTATTTTCCCAGGTTGTAATCTTGGAAACACCCAAGCGGTTTGAGATGATTTTGTTTCCTTAATAAGTCCTTATTATTTCAGCTCTGTTTGATTCCTGGATGTCACACTAACTACTATTGCTTGTGTTAAATCTGAAAAAAAATAATTACAAGTTTTACTGCTTTGACCTTAATAATGTAAAAAGAAACTTTTATTATGACAGGATCCACTTGTGATTACTGTCTGAAGGTTTGTGGCTAGAACAAAATAATAACCATCCAAAGATCTGATTTTATTATTTTGATTGTCTAAAATCTTACATGTCCCATCACACCTGCCTAAAAGCTCGACATGTTTTTTCCAAACATGTCGAGCATCACAGACGTCTGACTTTATTCTGTAATGTGCTTGAGATTAGAACCTGAAAAGCTCAACAGAGGCAGCTTTGTGTCAAGTTCTCAGCCACGAACAATGGCTCGGTTATCTGAGAAGACACTTAGGAAAAAAGGGGGCGTATAAAGAAAACAGACTCATTTCCTGTTTCACGCATGAAGCATTCCAGCAGACATCCAGCAGGTGAATCATCGCAGAAAAGAAAATATCTGAAGGAAACCCATTATTAAACTGTTTATCCCTGTGGCTCTTCTGGGACAGATTTGTTTGCATTTTCTCACCAAAAATCAAAGAGGAAAGTCATCATATTGAATAATTGTTTTATTTGGAAAAGTCCCTTTTCTGCTTCTAGATTTATTTCCATTTAAAATTATTTTCAAGCATAGACTCAAAAAAATTAGATGAATCTGTTTATCGGGATTCAAAAATCAGGATTTTTTTGTTTTTAAGTATTTCAAAATAGCAACTTTTTTTTCAAAAATGAGACTCAAATGCACTTAAAAGCTCAGTGCCCCTGTGATGGAGTGTCTGTCCTAAGACTGGAAAGTTGTGAGTTCAAATCCAGGTCGAGTCACACTAAAAAAACAAAGCTTCCTGTTTGACCGAATCACCAAAAGGTTCCCGAGTGCAGCTGTGTCTGCAGCTCACCGCTCCCCCAGTGGATGGGTCAAATTTCAGACATAAAGGTGCGTGACAACAAACGGGACTTTATCTACAGCTTTTATTTCAATAATTTGATCTCCCATAATTTCCTGCAAGGTATTTTCAAAAAAAAAAAAAAAAAAACAACTGTTCAGAAATGAAACTCCCGATGTCTCAAGAAGGGCCAAAACATCAACACTCAGGTCACTCTCTGTTCTTGACTTACTGTGCAGTGAAATACTTAAAAATAAAAAATACTTTTTTTTAACTTGACTTTTTTTTTTATTTGTGCAATAAGTGGATTTTAATAATTATCTTTATCATTACTTATTTTTTATATTATGTTAACTTTTATGTTTAACCTTTATTTTACTTTCCAAAAACGCGACTGCAAAGATATTTGTTTATCCATGTAAACATGTCACAATGACAATAAATCCTATTCTGATTTATGCACGGCAGATTAGTAAAGATGGACCAACAAGTTAAGCAGAAAAAAGCTTAGGAGTCAATATTTTCAGTCTTCTGTGTTGAAAAGTCTACCTTAGAGTTAAAAAAGCCTTTACACACAATAAATGCATAGCACAGAAATCCATGTTTTTGTGTTTTATTTCATTTTTAATCAGTGAAAAATACATAAAATATATAAACTGTGCTTTAAGTCACATGTCATTTATGGAATAGCTCGAGTTTGCAATGAGAAAGTGAGAGATTTCTTTATTTTTGTAAGTCCGAGTTGAATTTTCTGTGGTTAAATGTATTTTGCATGGTTGAAAGTGTATATATCAGTGCTGCCACAAACTATTATTTTAATAGTCCACTAATCACCGATTGTTTTTTCCGATTAGTCGACTCAAACTGGATGTGTAAAGCACACATCTTATTGTGTGAAGCACACATCATTAGCTTTAAACTACTTAAAAACTTGATATATAGCATTACTGTAGGTAATACTGTGAAAGCTGTAAGCTGAATTTGACCGCTGAAGATGCTGAAATTGATAACTAAAAACGCTGAAGTTGATAGCCAGCTAAAATATTAGTGAAATGACAAATTAGCCAAAAAAAAGTAAAAAAAATCCTAAGCCAAAACATTTAGCATGCAGCTGAAATATTAGCCAAACTCCAAAAAAGCCTAAAAAACAAAACAAAAAAAAGCCTACATTTTCCAAAATAGCTAGCATACAGGTAAATATACACTAAACTCCCAATTAGCTTAAAATACTGGAAAAAATACAAAATTAGTCAAAATAGCTAGCATACAGCTGAAATGTTAGCTAAACTTCAAATTAGCAAAAGAAACTTGAAAACATCCTAAATTACCCAAAATAGCTGGTGGGTGGCTGAAATATTAGCTAAACTCCAAATTTACCTTAAAAAACTGATAAAATTCTAAATTACCTGAAATAGCTAGCATGCAGCTGAAATATTAGCTGAACTCAAATTGCTGAAAAAACCTTAATAATGCCAAAATAATAATACAAAAAAATGCTACTAGAATTCCATTATAACTTTCAACTTTATATATATATATATACTCTCAAGCTCAAAATAAAATACTTTTTTTTTTAATATTGGTCATTTACTACTTGCATGTTTTAGTTTAACGATACATTTTTTTGTTTTTGCTTCACCTTCTTTCTGCACGCACAGCTGTGATAAGGCTGCTCCCTATTTAAGCCGACTGCATTCCTCCCTTCATCTTGTATGTTTCCCTCTGTGCTCTTGAGAATTTCTAGTTAACTAATTTTTGAAAGCTATTTTTGTTTTCCCTCTGTTGATGTGTTTTTTTGTAATTAAAAATGTGTGGGGTTTTTTTTGGTGAGCCTGAGCCTTGTTTGGTCCCTGCATCTATAGGTTTTTGACTCCTGATCAGTGACAGGAACTGCATATTCAATATAAAAGTATGAAATTAAATTGAGGTAAAATTTAGGTCCCACATCTAATTTCATACCTGTAAGGTTAAAGTGAAGTCAGATCAGTCCACAAAAGATTTTTAAGGTAAATAAAAAGTTTTTTCAACATCTAAAACATTTATTTTTGTTCGTTATTTTTGTGTTTTTTCACATAAATGCATACTAAAAATTTCTGAATCCTGATAATTATCACAAAAAGTATTACAAACAGTCAAACAAAAACCTTTACAAAAACAAGAGAGGAGGTATTGCAAATATTCAAATGAGTTTCTCGTTTCAGCTGAAAAACACATTTCTTTATTGAAAAGAAAGATTAACTGTGACTATATTGCCTTAAGTAAAGCTGGGTGTGGATATGAGTAAATTAATCAGTGAAAATGTCAAAAGGTGCCTTCCTTTTTTTAGAACGTAAACAGACAGTAAGTCTGTACTTGTCTCAACAACGAGGAAGTTTGTTAGCAGAGAACTTGACTCAGAGCATCAAAATGGTACAGTGGCCGACACGGCTCACATGAATGCAAAATCCACAACACAACGGCAAAAGCCAAAACACAACGACAAAAGCCGAAACACGAAGACAAACGCCGAAACACGAAGACAAACGCCGAAACACGACAGCGAAAGCCGAAGCACGACGGCGAAAGCCGAAGCACGACGGCGAAAGCCGAAGCACGACGGCAAAAGCCGAAGCACGACGGCAAAAGCCACAACACAACGGCAAAAGCCACAGCACTACAGCAAAAGCCAACACACAACGGAAACGAATCAAAACAGAAGTGAATAATGGACTTTTTTTTTCTTAACCTTTCATTCAGTTTCAAGCTATTGGCGATTCTTGAGAGGTACGTGATTTTGGTAAGGGATAGGTGAGGGTGGACGTTCGGTGTTGCCGCTTTTATTTCTTCATTCAAAGCCTTCACGGAGAGCTTTCGGGGAGAAAAAAAAAGGAGGGCGGAAGAGGGAAAACGGGATCTCGTTTTTTGTCGTCCATTCTTTCTTTTTTACTTATTTTTATTACTTAAATATCTTCCATGTTCTCGTCAGTGTAACCCCTAATACTGGGGATCTGTATATTAAGTTTTGAACGTGAGGGTATTCAAGAGTTAGGGTGGCCTAATGGTTAGCGCACTTGGTTAGGGTCCCAGGGGATAGGGGTTCGAGACTTGTGATCATCAATTATTATTATATATGTTTTTTTTTTTTCTGTTAAAAAAAAGTATCATACGTGGTTCTTACGTAAATTTTGAGAATCAAAATAAATAAATACTTCTTGCAACATAATTCCAGGCAGTTACGTCGTTTTTGTTGCATGGGCTGGATGGCGAAAAGGGAGTTTGGCGCCGCATGCCACACCCCCACCATCCTGAACAGAAACAACTTAACTGCCTGGAATTATGTTGCAAGAAGTATTTATTTATTTTGATTCTCAAAATTTACGTAAGAACCACGTATGATCCTTTTTTTTTAACAGAAAAAAAAAATACATATATGATAATAAATGATGATCGCAAGCCTCGAACCCTGTCCCCTGGGACCCTAACCAAGTGCGCTAACCATTAGGCCACCCCAAGGCTTGAGTCCCTTCTAGTACAAAACTCAATATACAGATCCCCAGTATTAGGGCTTACACTGACGAGAACATGGAAGATATTTAAAAGTAATAAAAATAGGTAAAAAAGAAAGAATGGATGGCAAAAAACGAGATCCCGCTTTCCCTCTTCCGCCTTCCTTTTTTTTCTCCCCGAAAGCTCTCCGTGAAGGCTTTGAATGAAGAAATAAAAGCGGCAACACCGAACGTCCACCCTCATCCCATACCGAAATCACGTACCTCTCAAGAATCGCCAATAGCTTGAAACTGAATGAAAGGTTAAGAAAAAAAAGTCCATTATTCACTTCCGTTTTGATTCGTTTCCGTTGTGTGTTGGCTTTTGCTGTAGTGCTGTGGCTTTTGCCGTTGTGTTGTGGCTTTTGTCAATGTGCTTCGGCTTTCGCCGTCGTGCTTCGGCTTTCGCCGTCGTGCTTCGGCTTTCGCCGTCGTGTTTCAGCGTTTGTCTTCGTGTTTCGGCTTTTGCCGTTGTGTTGCGGCTTTTGCATTCATGTGAGCCGTGTCGGCCACCGTAAAATGGTCATCCGTTTATTTTTTAAAAAATGGAATTATGAAGCTTCTGCAAAAATCTTAAAAAATTACAGCAAAAAAAAAAAAAAAAGTCAGTTGGCATATATGACAAAAAAAGAGGTTTATAATACAGAAAAGTCTGATGAAATCCTGGAGAGCTGTTTAGGAATAAACATCACCCACTGTGTTCCTGGTGCTATTTGCTGCTTTCAGCTCAACCGAACATAATTAAGGGACAAATTGTTGGCTATTTTTTTAAGGGATATTGCCTTTAATCCATATGAGCAGAGATTTGCTTCCCTGAAGATTTCAAGACTCTGGTCAAAACTAAAGAAACAAAACTGATCCAGCAAAGTCTGGTGAAAAAGTGCTTAAACTGTGACACAGCTGGACGCGAGTCAGAGGAAGACCACAAGCAGCATCTTAGACCGTCTTCTCATGGCACAGAAACGTCTGAAAAAGGAGAAGAACCTTATAAAAAGGTGCTTCAAGCACATCAGGAAAGAATAAAAAAAAGAATGCCTCATTTGAATGCATGTTTACTCAGCTTTAAGGTGAACCGAGAGTTTTTTTTCTCCTGAAAAACAAAACTGAAAAAAAGGTTTGTGGGTTTCAGAAAAGTCTTTATAGAGAGACAGAAGTCAAGTTAGCTGCTTTGACATCTGAGCAAGAATTACGCACACTCAAATACAAAGCTGCGCACCAATTTAGATTTACAGGAATCCAAATTAAGAATTACACTCGCAGAAATCCAAAGTTACGCTCAAATCCTGGATTACGCATACACATCAACAAACGAGAATGATACTATTTTCTCTCCATACAAGCAATTCTTGCACCAAAGATTTTATGAATTAAAAAGAAAGCTATTTTTTTTATCAAGACACCTTATACAATTTTTAAGATCAATTCCTATTTCTTTTAAACTTTACTCCTTACTCTTGCAGATTTCTGAATGTTTTTAAAAACTCTGGTTTGAGGCACAGAAACCGAGGGATGCTATTTCCAGTCATGTGCAAGATTCAAATTTTTTTTTTTTTTTTGTTTAACTTTCAAAGGTCACGCTCATGCGATGTAAATGCCATGCTCACAATGTGTAGAACATCAGGAAATGCACCAAATGCAGAAAGGAAAGTGACATTTTTTAAACAAAGGTTGAGCCAGGTGGTGAAAACTTCACTGAAATTGCTGACTGCGGGAAAGCTGAAACCAGACGAATGTGATCTTTCCGCGGATGTAACCGGCTACAGAGGAAGGAATCGTCCTTATTAGGGAAAACCGCTGTGGTATTTTCTGTCATACTAATGGAGTTCTAGTATACGGACATAAAAAAATATCTATGTTGGAGTTGTTAGTTGTGAAATTGAATCATTGATGTCGTTTTTTTTAATATCATGCAAAAGATTACAAAACAACAGTTATGAATGTAAACATTTGATTATAAGTTTGTCTTTGTAGTTATAAAAAATATTTGTTTGAAGTCATGCTTTTTTTATTAAAAAAATAAATAAAAGTCACACAGTTCCAGGTTGGGTTCAGCGTGCAATGCCAACTTGTCTGACATAAAGTTTAATGCAGACAGTTTTAGAAAATAAAATATATTCGAAATAAAATTCTACATTTGATTTGGTTTTTAGTCCAGAAGATAACACGGTTTAGTGACATGTCCTCACTTTTATTTTCTTTCGAAATTAAAAAATGCGGTTTGTACTTGTGGTACAGTGGTTGGCACTTTCGCCTTACAGTGAGAAGACCCTAGTTTGAATCCTGGACCTTTCCGTGTGGAGTTTGCATGTTCTCCCTGTTTCTGGGTTTCTCCGGGCTCTCCAGTCTAAAAACATGCTTTACAGGTTTAATGTTACCTCTGGAACACCCCAGGTGTGAGGTTGTCGCCCTGTAACAGACTGGTGACCAGTGTTGGGCATCTCACTTCAAAAAAGTAATTAGTTATAGTTACTAGTTACTTCTCCCAAAAAGTAATTGAGTTAGTAACTCAATTACTGCATCTTCAAAGTAATTAGTTACTTGGCAAAGTAACTAGTTTTAAATTTCTCTTTAAATATGGTAATATTTTGTATTTTTTCCTGCGTTACAAATAAAAAAAATAATTTACATTCAATAATAGATGATAACCGACAATAGTATACTGGTATAGTTTTCCAATGGAGTCATAAGTTTAAGATACACATGAGAGAGGGTTTAGGGAAAGAATTTTCAATATTTATTTGTCAGAATTATCACACAAAACACTGCAACAAGTGGTATATAAAAAATGTAACTTCACACAAAAAAGGTAAACGTTTCAACTATTAACATACTTCAAGTATCTTACCTACAACTATAATTAAACAAAATGGCTTAAAAAACTGAAAGTGCAAAACAATAAATAATTATAAATAACTATCAAGTAACAAAATCTCTGCTGTCTTTATTTATATCACACCACAGCTTTAACATTGTCTTTATAAAATTTTAACAACAATACACGCAAAATATAAATATCAACAATAATAAACTTAGATAAAACCAAACTTTGTATAAAAATAAAAGTAAAGGTTCCAAGTATCAACATAACACAAGTATCCTAACAAGAATATTTAGGAGCACTGTTAAATGTGAAAATTGAAGTGCGCCCTTACTCAATGTTTTATATGTGTTTTGAGGATGTGTCCGTATTACATGGTTTACGGTAATAAAAACAGCGCTCTCTGAGGTTCTGCAGCTGAGCTGCGCATGTGCAGGTTTTCCTATGGAGTTGATGTAGTGATCTCTGTGATCTGAGGAGCAAAATGCTGGAATGCTGTTCTGCCTGAATAAATGTGCCAGTTCTGCACAAAAGAGAAGTGACTCTTCGTTTCTCCTCCACGCAAAGAGGACACGGAAGTAACACCGGTCCCTCCATCCCTCTACAAGCACAGTAACAATACTTTATGTCTGATCATTTAAACATTCTTTTATTGCACCTTAACCTGAACTTTAACAATGCCACCAGCATAAGCAGCCAGTTGAATGGTTTCAATGCTTTAATTTTTGAACCACTGATTGTAGCGCAAAAGTAGCAACTTCTCAAATCTTTGGTCTGAGAGCCTGTTCCTCTTTGGTGAAAAGACACGTTTTTGGACAGACATGCACACACAGATCAACGTGGATAGACTCCGGTGCGGGGTGAGGAGTTTCGGGAGTTAAAAAAACTACAACAGGGGCAGAGAGCAGCTCATCTTAGCAGAAACAGGAGGTCATATTTATAAAACACACAACACAGACAGACACGAGCGCGCACAGATCAACGTAGTGAGCAGACTCTGGAGCGGGGTTGCTGGTTTTTGGGAGAGAAAAAGAGATGCAGAGAGCAGCTGCTTTTAGCAGAAATATGGGTTAATAATTTTAGTTTATTAATTTACCTACACACACACCTGCGAGCGCGTGCGCACAGACACACACAAAACAGAGACGCACGCGCGCGCACACAAATCAATACAGTGTGCCGACAGAGCGGGTGGGCGGGGTTGTGGGTGTAAAGCAACTGCGGAGAGGCAGGGAGCAGTTTTTCGTAGCAGAAACATGCGTTAATGTCTTTAGGCTATGAAATTATCAACCATGATGGAAAAAACAAAAAAATCTCTCGCAGAAGCGCCTGTGGACCGCCGCGGAAAAATGCACGTCTGGTGTGAACTAAAGAGCGGAGCGGAAGCCACGCGGACTCCGCTCTCCGCTTCGCGGCGCTTCCGCGTCCAGTGGTTACTGGCTCATGCGCGCGAGCTATTATCCGCCCACTTGACACTTTAACCAATCACGATCTCGCATTCGAGATCTCCCTCCGCATTACACAAGCAACTTTCGGGTGCGAAGCGCCCAGCTCCAGCAAGATCATCAAACTTTGAAGTAACGCGCCGCGATTTACACGAAGTAACTATAACGGCGTTACAGCGAGGATGAAAGTAATTAGTTAGATTACTAAATTACTTGATTTATAACGCCGTTAGTAACGCCGTTATACTTAAACGGCGTTAGTCCCAACACTGCTGGTGACAGATTTGCAATGTAGCCTGCATTAACACAACATAGCTCGGTAACAACCCCGTCACCATTAAAAGGAGTCAACAGGTTCTGAAGACAGAATGATGGATCGGAAACACCTGCATTGTAATTTATTCCTGAACAGGCTAAATCATACCTTGTTTCAGCCGTTGTCAGCATCAGTTATTTTTCGCCTACAACAACTTATATCAAATGTAAACCATTTTCTTGATCCATGTGTTTCCCCCCCCTTGTATGTTTCTTTTCAGAAACTTCTCTGCATGTACCATAATGGGGTTGTTTTAAAAATTAGTTGAAGAGGTATGTAAAGATGCTTCCACACTGAACGCGAAAAGCGCGACAAATTTAAGCCCCTCCCCTCTTTTGCCACATGGCATATTCACTGCTCGCCGCCTGTCAAAAAATGTGTCCCTGACGCCGCGGGAGGAGATACCAACTCCGTCTATGAAAATCTCACTTGGAAGCCACATATTTCACCGCGCAGCAAATTCGCTGCTTCCCGCATGTCAAAAAGGTGATCCTGAGCTGGACACCGCGCTGCGTGAGGGTATCTTTGAATTTATATATATATATATATATATATATATATATATATATATAATATATATATATATATACATACATATACATGTATATATACATATACATACATATATACGTATACATACATATATATGTATATATACATATATATATACATACATATAATATATACATATATGTATATATTATATGTATGTATATGTATTGTAGCGGCTGCGGACTCATGAGCCGCTAGAGAGGCTGCGGCAGGACCTTGTTTGTGACGCGCTCCAAAAAAGATGATAAAAATGTCCTCTGGATGTATCTTGATTTATTAAAGATCATCGTAGACACGGATAACAAAAAAATGTGTTTTGATCGTTCCAAAATACAAAGGCAAATAAAGCGGTCAACAAAAAATACCGGGCCCTGTACACCCTCTCTCTGAACCAACCAAACCAAACCCAAATTCAAGTGAACAGGTCCGCCTAATGATCTCTTTCCTCATCACGTGACACACAAAAAAAAAAAACAATTGAAATAATAAATAAATATTATCATGGCTGCTACATGTATATATACATATACATATATATGTATGCATATATATAATATATATGTATATATATACATAATATATTGTGTGTATATGTATATATATAGATGTATATATGTATACATCTATATATATATATACATACATATATATATATATACATATATTGTGTGTATATGTGTATATATATATATATACATATATTGTGTGTATATGTGTATATATAATATATATATATATATATATATATATATATGAAGATCTCTCTGAGCTTGTTGTCTCAAAAGTAGCTTGCATGCCAAAACAGTGGGCGCACCCTGGTCAAAGAGGTTATGGCGTTAACACTTTACCTTCAAAAATGTCACACCTAATTAACACCTTCCCACGGACGTTCCATAACTCTTCAGCTATTAACACGATCACCATAAATCACCTGGTTTAAGATGCCTTTGGAATCCACTGGAATTATGTTCATTGCATAAATAGTTGAAGAGTTACGGTAGTCTAAAGAATGCCAACACTGGAGCTAAAGCTCTGCTGTGAAAGGGTTAATCCCAGGCCCACCGAACACATTTTAGTGCAGGTGCATGGCTTGTGCAATCACTATTAAAGCTGCTGCCTCTTTTAAGACCTCACCGCCGCCTATCCTACTGTGCAATCTGCAATATCAAATACTCAGAAAGCTCAACACCTGTGTGGTGTTAACCCACGCCGTGTGACTCACTCAGCTCTCATTTGGAAATTGGAAAATAGAAAATCTAAGAGTTTCTTTTTGTTGTCATAATTCCCTATGTAAATCCTTATTAATCAATAAAAATTACATAAAAATGAACAATTTTGAGCAGAAAAAGTGGAACCAAACTGGATTGCTTTGGGTCTTCTTGACTCTTATGGTTTTCATGTCAAGTGTTGTTTTCTGTAGCCTAAACCGGTTCAGGGGAGCAGCAGAGCAGAGGTGACTTAGATTCATTGAGATTTTCTTTTAATCTTTTGAATTAAAATTAACATAAAAACCTGAAGAGGTTTTATTTCCAGTTCTTTTGATTTATTTATTTATTATTTTTGTTATTATAAAACAGCTGATAAATCTGCTGCCTTCTTTAAAATGTTAGCACAACACAATCTGAGATATGACCAGATACTTCTGAATTAAAAAAATATAAACTTTGAGACATTTATATCAGCTGAGTATGATATTCAACCACAAAAAGTGTAATTTTATATAAGTGGAAAGCTGAAATAAACAGATTAAAAAATGTGGTAAAGCCTGGATTAGTGCAGATTTCACAATGTATTCTGTGATGATCGTGGCTTCAAAAACAAGATTATCTTCTTAAATTTAAATATTAACCACCGTGGCATTTCTTATTTTAATGAACAATTCAAATGACAAATGTGTTGTTTCAGCTAAAAAAGTACAATATTTTGCATTCAAAAATATCCAGCGTGGGCTTTCTTAAGCTCCTGTGAATCTTCTTTATGACGATGACATTTCCCACGCATCATTTCTGCTCATATTTTAGCCAAGAAAGGACACCTGTGAATTGGATTTTTATTGCATTTTATGCAACAGACCTTAAAAAAAAAAAAGGATTACAAAAGCTGGCAAAAAAATCAAAGATTCCACTCCTCAAAATATTTAAACAATACCCAAATACTGTTTGTCCTTGAAGTAACTTTTTTTCCAATACACAAGTGCTTATAGTAAAACAGTTTAAACGTTTCCAAAGGAAAGCTGCAGGTTTTCTCATCCACAAGTCAGATTTTTCAGCTAAAAACATTCTTGAACTGAGAAATATTTAAGTAATTTGTGCACATTCTCCTTCTAGGAAAACGTTTATGTTCGTTCTTGTTCTTTTCAGAAACATTTTTTTATGGCAAATTCTAATTTGGGATGGAAAGTCTGAGTCAAATGTGTCAACACGAATACATCATTGGGCTTGTCCATAACCATATAGTCCAAAATATTCTGAGGGATTATTTACGCTAGCGAAATCTCGCTAGCGTAAATAATCTTCAGTTATTTTAGGACGACTTTGACAGCCGTAAACACTGGGATGTTTCCTTTTAATGCTGATATTGATTCATAACCTGCATCCCACCAGAGTCCACATACACAACCGATGACTTTTAAATTTGAAAGTGTTCAACAAAGCGAACTGCCGAAACTCATAAATTCAATCAAGAGTGTGCAGTCTTTTGCACATTTGGAAACATTTTTTTTTAAATGGTATTATAAAAACAAAACTAAGTAAGGTGCTTCCATAGATATCAACAAGTGCCGAATGATGAAATCATGCAAACGCCTGTAGCTTCCTCCTGTCCTTGTGTAATCACTCAGGAACAATAAAAAAAGGAGAAACCGAACACTTTTTTTCCACAAAATACTGCAAACTGATAACTATCTCAACTTTTACAACTTCTACATTCCTCTTTTAGCTTATTTCCCCCTCCTAAATATAAAATTTGGAGGATTTTGTTTTTCTGCTGTCACATAATAAGCAAATATTTATGTAAAGCGACTCGTTATGTAGGAAAGGATGTGGTGAAAAAAAACACAGAATCAAGACCGAAGCTGATCGATTCAAAGACAAATGTTATTAGCAACCGAACGAAGTCCAAAAATGTCTGAGAACAAAGACGGCTGGAAACCGCAGCAGCATGACAGCTCTGCAGGGCACCCACGACAGCTCATGAGGAACTTTTCCTCCACCGTCAGGTGACACGACCCGAGTGATCAAACAGTTTCAGTTGGATTTCTCGGTAAAGATTGCAGAGTGTTTTAGTCTGCCATATGTGGCTCTTTTATAAAAAGTTTATAAATGTTAAAAAGTAAATGAGAAAGTAGTTAAAGTAAACTAACTCAAACTTGAAGGACAGTACGTATCACAAGTGGAACTACAACACTTTGACACATTTTTGTGCGTCTTGTCATACAATATATATAACTACAATAAGAAGTATTAAGGCAAATGAATTTTCTATTTTTGAAAAAATTAAAGAATTTTAAGTGTGATCGAAAATTTGTCACTTAATTTCTATGATTTTAGATGCTCCAACAACAGTAAAATGAACTATTTTTAATTAATAACTGCTGTTATTTACTGCTTTTGTTGCATTTGGATGATCATATGGCTCGTCTTTTATTTTGAAAGGAACTTCTGTAAAAATTTACCAAAAAAAAAAGGCTATTTTGTATTAATGTTTTCATTTTATTCATGTCAAATGAACTACAGTTCATTTATGTTTATTATAATAGTGACAATAGCATAAATGCAAATTGGTGTCTTGTTTTTTTAAAGGGAGATTTTGTGGTTCGTCGTGGGTTGTAGTCAGTGAGAAATGAACTCGAATGGCTCTTTCAGAGTAAAAGGTTGGAAGTTTTATTTATAAAGCCCAAAAAATAAAATAAAGATTGCCTCTTTGGGCTTTATGCAGACCCCTATTCTGGAGAATGGGTGTTTTTATGGCAAAAATGTTTCTGTGAAAGCTGCCACATTTGATGTGAAGAATGAGATTTAAAAAAAAAACTTTAGTAGAAAAAAAACAAAAAATCTAAAGTATGTTGATTTGGCACTCATGGCTGATAATATAAACGTTCTTCATTCTGCTTTTTTATTTATTAGCTTACATTGTTATTTTGTATTATTTTGATGTTATTAAATGAAATAATAAAAAAAGACAAAGAATAATACTTATATTTTTAGAATTTTAATTTTCTTATATTTTATTCTAATATTTGACACTTTTATTTAAGACTTTTTAACTTTTTTTTGCCCACTATTCCCATTTATATCATTGTATTTGAATATAAAACAACATAATACGAAGTGACTAAAACCACAAAAACAATTTTTACAACTAAATTATGACAAATAAAAATATGTCAATAAGAATTTCTGCAAAATGACTATTTTCTTTTAAGATGCTATAATGCAGCCAAATCTCAACAAAATTCATTCCTTTAAGGTTTGAACTTGCGCTCTTCTCTGTTATTTGTTTATTTTCCATTCATCACTTTATTTACTTGTTTTTTTTTTTAAGCAGCTGTCGGCACCGTCGGCTGGGAGTCAGAGCACCTTCAAACTCCCACTCGGCCCTCAAATAAGTCATCTGTCTGGAGGGCGGTTCTGCCACTCGCCCTTTGGCATTTCTGATATCCAGTGACTTGAAGTGAGAGGCAAATATCATCTTCCTCGCAACCGCACGGTGACTCAGAAACAAACACACCAGAATAAAGATGTGAAACTTTATATCATCCAATTTCAAAGAAAATGAAATTCAAAGGTTGAGTTGTGCTGCTTCAGATCTGTTTTGGTTTGTTAACCTTTTATTTTTGTGAGGCTTTTATTTTAGTCAAGCTTTAAAATTTAGAATATTTAACATTTGTTTTAAAGAAAAAACGTTTAACTCCACTTGAATTTTTTTAAATATATACATTTAAAAAAGCGAATTTTTCTTAAAAAATATATATTATATTCTGCAACCAAACATCAAGTCAAATAATATTGCTAATTAAAACTCCTTGTGAGAAACAAGATTCATTAAATGAGTGTGTGAAAGTGAGAAAAGGAAAAACAAAACCCAAAATGTCAAATGTTTGCCTTTTCATCACACAGGAAGCTTATGTGTCTGTGACATTTTGATCGCCTGCTTCTTGTTGTTTTTCCGTTGTTTACATGCTGTCAGCAGATGCCGTCCTTAACGACGTGGATCTGTGCGTAAAAAGCGCGCGGGGGCCTGTTCTGTTGGACAAAATGAGCGCTTATAGACGGATTAAACTTCATTTCCAATCGAGAACTATTTTCATTTGAGAGAAATGTTTAACGTTTGTTTATTTATTTATTCTAATAAAGGGTAAATTAAGATAAATTACCTGTATGTTTTAAAAAAACAACTATATGTTTAAGCGCGGGTATTCTTTAAGTGCGCATTTACGCAGCTGCGCCATTACAGATAAAAGCTAGAATAGATCACATATGATATATATATAAATTTTTAATGAAGAAACAATAAAAAAACAGGCTATAGGTTTGTATTTTCGACTTCTGTGGACATTTGTTGTTTTCCTTAAGAGCTGCACCGCGGAGCGCGCGCAAGTCTCCATGGTCGCTGCGCGTTTTCCAGGACTTGGAGTCGCCGAACATGCAGGGAAAATGTCCAGTCATTCAATTACACTGATTTATAGCTTTATAATTACAAAAAGACCGAAAAAAAAGTCAATGTATTTGCATTTTTTCCTATTTTCGAGTGAGAAAAACAATCACATAAAACAAAGATTTAACCATTAAAAATAAAGGAAAGTAGCAAACTGTGACTTTTAAAAATGCCAAAAATATATCACTTAAACCAAAAGATAAACCAAACCGACCCATACACATTTAATGTATAGAGATAAGAACATAGGAGTGGCACAAATAAAGATTTTCCCGTAAAGGCCTAATGCGCCATGCGCGCGCGCACAGATAAAACACTGATAACAGCAAAAGTTTCCAACAACAACAACAGCGCAGGCGGTGTACCGTGAAGAAAAAAAAAACATTTTAGAACAAAGACATTTGATCTATTATCTCTTTTAAAATACTGGTTTTAAACTTTGCGCGTCATTCGTGCCAAAAAGCTGTAATTAAAGCACGAGATCTGGCACGTGCAGCAGCAATCACTCTTATAAAACCACCAGCAAAATTAGCTTTTTTTGCAACAAAAATACAAACTTTTTCGAGATACTTCTAACCAAACATGTAATGCAAAGTCTTGTGTTTGATTATTTATTTATTTATTTTTCGTTTTTTGCAGGAGGACTTTTACAAAAACAAGTATTTTTTTACGTCACCACAACAAAAATTGAACAATCTTGCAGCATACTTTGGCTTTAAAGTCTGCATCTTTTACAGTGTCGCCACTAAGGTATAATAACGATCAACAAATGCTTTTAAATTAATAAAAACACAATATTTTTTGTTATTTTTTTTAAATGTACGTGTTAAATATAATAAAAAGTGCAATTACATAATCTGCAAATATTAATGCTTTGGTGAGAGTGTTTTATATCACAAACATGAACAACAAAAACGATTTAACGCTTTGTAAAAGTTGTTTTTAGGTGGAGATGAAAAGGAGACCAAATAACAAGCTGCTATCTGATGGAGTGAGTCGCCCTCTGGTGGAAAGAAGACGTAACTGCACCAAAAGTTTAAAATCTTTCTTTTTTTAAGTTACAAACACATTAACACGCAAAAGCTTATGCCCAGTGACATTAACTGGAGTAACAATGACCTCATCTTGTAGTCGGTCCACCTGCCGGGCTCACTGCACGCAGACCGAGCTACAGTAAACACTGCTGGTGACACATGACGAGGCAGAAACAAATTCAAGATTCCAGGAAAGTCAGCGACTTCAGGGCGATCAAAGGAGGGAAAACCTAGAAGAAGGTCTCCATCGCCCTCATAAGACATCATCAGAACAGGAACCTGCTGAACCCCAACAGAAAACAAACAAAAAAAAAAAACCTTACAAACTGTATTGAAGTTTTCATTTTTAAATTATCATATCAGGTTTAAAAATTAATCAGTTTAAATTGTAAAAAAAAATGTAAAAAGTTGAACATTTGATATGAACTAAATCAACTTCTGGTCTAAAATCATGGTATTTTGTGATTTATCTGGACCTAATTACTGTTTTGGTGCTTATGAAACCTTTTTTAGATTGTTTTGATCAAATCTCCTTATTTAAATATAACATTTAAATCCAGCTGAATCCCCTTTCATGGTCACATGACTGTTGGGTGAATGCGGGGCACTTCCTGAACAGTTTGCCATATGTCAATTATTTCGAGGTAGCTTTTTAAATTAATTTTATTTTCTAAATCAAGCCTTTAGAATTTAAACATAATCATATCCAGAATCAACACTAAAAGACTCGTCATCCCACGATATCCATCAGTTTGTTTCTGCACCTCCAGGAGAGCCAAAGGTGGAACTGACAATCGTTCGATGCTTCTTGAGAAGCTGAAAGCGTGTGGTTGGAGTGAGGAGGCAGAGGAAGATTCTGGAGGCCGTGAAGATCTTATTTTGGTTGTTGCGCGGCAAGAAACTCGAGCAATATTCACAAAAGACGTTTACAGGAAAGTGAAAATAGAAACTTCTGCTAGTAACACAGTAGCAGTCAGGCAGCGTTAGAGAAACATTACAAACACAGAAACCTGAAGATTCCTGCGCCAAGTTTTTGTTTGGTGTCTTTTATTACTTATGATTCTGATATACAGTTACAAACTGAATGAATAACTTCATCATTTTATGAAACGCTTGCATTTTGTATGAGCATAAACTTATAAATTCAGACGATTATTTGTGTTAATTTGCTTTAAATGAACTCTTCTGCAGGTTTTAGGTAGAATTTTAGAACTTTTTTGTGTGTTTTTATATATATATATTTATACTTTTACCAAAGAAAAATAAAAATAAAAAACTCTGAATATATACTCCTTTAAATAATACAGGGAAGCGTGTTTTGTTTTTATCTAAAAAATACTTTTAGTGAAGGAAATATTCCCTGAATATTTTTTGGTGAATTCTCTTTCCTCTTCAGCTCTTCATCTTAAGTTTGTCGAGGTTAATAAGATTTGGGGCAAAGAAACTGTGGAATGACTTCTTTTAAGTAACAAATATCTTTTTTTCTTTGAAGTTCCCCTATGACTATTTTTTATTTTAAAAAAAAGAAAACATTCCCAATAGTGTTTTAATGTTGATTATGAAGTTTTTAACTTTTATGTCTTAAAAAGCCATTTTTCATATTGATCCAAAGCCTCTGTTTCCAAAAATTCCTCTGGGTGGGCGTGGCTTTCCAAGAGATTTAAAAGGAATAATACTCAGAAATGCAAAAAACAAAATTTCTTTTTTACATTTGTTCTTTTTCATAAGAAAAATGCCACAAATTCATGTTAAAAAACAAAAAAAAACAGGATTTTCATTGGAGCGAGACTTTACTGTGTTGCAAACGATGCATTAAAAATGATTTTAATTCTGTGTCTTTTATTAATTGAAATTCATCAAACTTTATTTTGAAGGTTCTTACTCATTGGTCACATATTAACTAATTGGATTTTACAGTTTTTTTATATATTTTATTTTTTTCTCCTATGTATAGTCTACAGTTACATTAAGTAAAAGCCTTTAACACACCTTTTTATATGGTTTTAAATGCGCAAAAATGATAAACTAAACCTTATTATTCAGGTTGACCCAGACATGATTTTAGGTTTACGATCTCAATAATAAGTATTCTACAACTAGTATTCTTCTAATAAAATAACATTTATATTTTTCATTATTTTGCCCGTAATCACAAATATAACAACCCAGTGACAAAAAAATAAACAAACAAAACAAAACAAAGCAAAAATAAATACAAATAAAAATAAAAAATAAAATAAAATAAAAATAAAAATAAAAATAAATAAAAATAAAAATAAAAATAAAAACAAATAAATAAATAAATAAATAAATAAATAAAATAAAATAAAATAAATAAAAATAAAATAAAATAAAATAAAATAAAATAAAATAAATAAAAATAAAATGAAATAAAAAAAGGAGGGAAGAAAAAAAAAACAAAATAAATCAACCCAGCGACACACACACAGCAAATGATGTGAAAACAAAGAAATGGAGCGCAAAGGCCACTAGAGGCTGATGATGCTTTCAAAGAGCAGAGACAGCATTACCTATCTGCATTATCTACATGTCACGGTGCAAAAATTACCAACCAAAAAAAAAAAAAAAATAGTTTCAGAAACCATTTAACTTGAGTCAACACGATACGCAGCAAACAGCAGAATTTGGGTTTCTGAAAGTCTGTCATCTGTTTATAATCAGCAGTGATGATGTTTTTAGTCATTTACTGTATCTCCCAGCCAAATTCATGAGTAAAGCTGCAACACGCATGCAGACAGACACAACTACCATCTGACCTACTACTGCTTTCACCTTGACGGGATTGGAGGTTCTGACATTTACCGATCTGGAAGCTGACTCATGAGACGCTCCCATCCAGAGGGTTACAAACGCTCGTTCACGCCTCAGGAGCGCAACCAGTTTGGTGGCGGCCTCATTTCTGAACCGCGTGACCTCGAGAAATCTCAAGTCGCACCAGAGGTCGAAGAAAAAGAATATCTGAAGTTCCTAATGATGTGTTTTATTTCAATACAATAAAAAGATTTCAGAATTGTTTGATTAAATGTGAATTTCAAAGCAGAGATTGAGGAAAAAAAGAGACTGATATAGACTTTAAAGATGCAAAAAGCTCATAAACAAGCATAATTATTGTGGTTACAATTCGATTTACTGTAATTTTTTTTGTTAAAACTATAATTCCACACTGCTTTTCTTCTTCAAAATCTACTGGAATGATCATGTTAAAGGTTGAAAAGTTAGAGATTTTGTGTTTAAGCATTAAGCAGCTCAGAGGTTAAAGGGTTAAAGCAAAATCCAGCATTTGGTTTGGAAGCGTTTGGACCTCATAATTCAAAATAAAAGAAAATACTGGAAGAGCTTTTTTCATTTTCACAATGTAACTGCATTATGTGCCTCTTAAATAAAAAGAAAAAGCAATCCTCCAAACAGCTTCTTCTTTGCTTTTTCTTTTTCAATACCGCTTATTATAGAAAATAGTATTTGACGTTTCATCTTCAAAAAGTAAATTTATACCAAAATTTAATTAGAAAATATCAAATTTGAACATTAAAATGCATAAACAGAAATGCTTTTGCATTTTCACAATGTAACTGCATTATTTGTTTCTTAAAAAAAAAGTAAAAGGCAATCGTTGCAACGGCTTTTTTTTTTTCTTCTTTAACTCCGCTTGTTCTAACTTAATTAAAATTATAAAGAAAATGTCATTTGACGTTTCATTTTTCAAAAATTTCTCTAGTATATTTGTACCGAAATTTAAATGAAAACTATAAAATTTGAAAATCAAAATGGATTAACTGAAATGCTTTTTAATTTTCACAATGTAACTGCGTTATTTGTTTCTTAAAAAAAGTAAAAGGCAATCCTTGCAACGGCTTTTTCTTTTTCTTCTTTAACACCACTTATTCTAACTTAATTATAATGATAAAGAAAATGTCATTTGACGTTTCATTTTTCAAAAATTTCTCTACTGAAATTTAAATTAAAAATATCAAATTTGAAAATTAAAATGGATTAACTGAAATGCTTTTTAATTTTCTCAATGTAACTGCATTATTTGTTTCTTAAATAATATAAATCCTCGAAACAGCTTTTTCTTTTTCTTCTTCTCCTTCTTTAAGGATTTGTGCCGTTTCATTAATCAACATTTATTTTTAAATCAGAACAATTGAAAAAATTTACAAGGAGAAGACACTTTGTAACTAATTCTAAAAGCAGTCCGAACATCTGTCATTAAGTGAATCCATAAAAAGCGTCAAAACTAACAAAACACAGTCAGTAATTTTTTAGTAAAGCGATCAAAACCCTCAGAAAGTTAAAGAAATATCCTAAGTTGATCAAATAAACTTATCAAACATCTTTTTGTTGCATTCATGATGTTGTTGAGGATGCCTGGAGCACAGATCCGTTGCTGAGTCAGCATAATTCAAGACTCTTCTCGCTTAAATCATAATAAAAACCTTTAAATTTCTTGAATAATCATACTTTTCTAACACGTGATCACTATTTATGACATTATCCATCAATGTATTGTCACTACAGATTCACTTGTAATATTTATACCAATGTCAGATGATTCTATGTGGAGATTTTTTAGGATTTTCTCACATATTTCCAAAAAGAAATCAAGTATGGAGACAAGGAAATGAATATTAACGTTCTAAAACAAAAAAAGATGTAATAGAATTAATTTATATTAATGATTCACACCAGATTTAACTTTTATTTGCACATTTTGCTTGATTAAAGGCAGCAAAAAACAAGAAAAACAACATATAGTTTGTATTTCTTGTCCTCATGTGAACTCGAAGTCGTCACTCGCTGAGTTTTAAGGGGGGGGGCAGTGTAAAGTCATTTCGGACTCTCATTTGTGATCTCTCGATGACACAGACCAGGTTCTCACTTTTGCAGAGACTCATTCCTGCAGAAAAACATTCATCTGATCTGTTATTGAAATGTCGTCGACTCAGCAAAATTTAAAAAAAAAAAAGGCTGCAGCTGTTCAAAGGAGGATGCATTCTCTCTACAGGTTATTTGATTTGTCATATTTAACTTTAAAATAAAATGCAGCTTAAAGGACAAAAAAAATAAAACTTTTTAAGCTTAAAGAATGTCACATTTGCAACATTTTTTGTTCCAAGTTTTTGTTTTTTAATCAGATTTTTAGTCATAACAACAAATTCTGTTAGATTTATAATGTAACCCAGTTCAGTACAATTTTTTTTTTGGTGCTGTCAATATTAAACATAATTATGAAAGGGTTACAATAAACCATTAATTCAGGCCTTATTTAGCAAAAAGAGGTTAAATTATTATTTAAAACACATTTTTTTTGTCGTCTTTTTCAACAAAAAAGCTACAAACTCAAAGCAAATAAGACATAAATCCCACTCATACCATGTTTGAACAAAGAAATCTAAACTTTTTGTTGATTAAAAAGTTAGAAATCAACTATTAACATTAAAAACTTTTATTTTTCTACAAGTTTTATTTACTGTTAGGACAGAGGTCTGTAACCTGCAGCTCCAGAGCCACATGTGGCTCTTTTATCTCTCCATAGTGGCTCTCTGGATGAAGAAAATAAAATAATAGTACATTTAAAAAAAATTGGAGATTAGCTATTATTTTAGCAACATACTAAGATTTTTGGCTAATGTGTTACCTACTGGAGTTTTTAGGCTATTTTAGAATTTTAGCCTCTATTTTAGCAACATGCTAACGTTTTTGGCTAATGTGTTACCTACTGGAGTTTTTAGGCTAATTTGGAATTTTAGCCTCTATTTTAGCAACATGCTAAAGTTTTTGGCTAAGTTTTCTGAGGAATTTTATGCTAATTTGGAGTTTAGCAAATATTTTAATAAAATGCTAATGTTCTCAGATAATTTGTTATCTACTGAATTTTTTTTTATGATTATTTAGAATATAGCTTTTATTTTAGCAACATGCTAACGTTTTTGACTAAGTTAGTTTTCTGAGGAATTTTAGGCTATTTTGGAGTTCAGCTAATAATTAAGCAACAAGTGAGATTTTTTGGGCAGATTCGGCTCTAATTAGTTTTTTATGCTAATTTGGAGTTTAGATAATATTTTAGCAATATGCTAACATTTTTAGCTAATGTGTTATCCACTGGAGGTTTTAGGCTAATTTTGAATTTAGCTTCTATTTCAGCAACATGCTAACATTTTTGGCTGATTTAACTTACAGAGAAATGTTATGCTAATTTGAAGTTCAGCTAGTAATTAAGCATCAAGCTAGCTTTTTTGCTACTAAAGTTAAAAACGTAAAAAAATACCTTTTTGAGAGATGCAGGTTTCTTTTTATATATTGTTTTGCTTTTGTTTGTGCCAAAAAATAGACATTAATTACATTTATTTAAAAAACGAACAAAAAGAAGGTTATGAATGCAAATCCAAATTTCTTAAAGGCTAACGTAAGTCAATATGGCTCCTTCTAGGTTTTGATCAGTACAAAACGAGCCCAAATGGCTCTTTTACTCTTAAAGGTTGCCGACCTCTGTGTTAGGCGAATCAGAATTTCAATTTTAAGGGATTTAACAGCAAACATGTTTATCATTTTTAGCAACTGATAACTTCCAGAATATTAGATTTAACAAATTTGTTTAGAATTAGAATAATAATTTATGTTTTATATATATATATATATTTATATATATATATTGAATATATATTTATATTAATCTGAATTTATTAACAAAAGGGAAATAACGAGATTGTAAATGGCATAAAGTGTTAAGTAGAAACTCCAACAATTGTTCTGCTTCTCCTGGAAGGCGTTTCAGTTTGGCCACTAGGTGGCGATCGCGCTAAAAATCTACATCTTATTCCAAACAAAGAAGAAAGTATGAGCAAAAAAACATGTTTTAGACCAAAAATGGTTACTTTAAAAAATATTTCCTTAAAATAATTTTGAAAATTCGTGCCTGTGAGTTTATAAAGCAGTTCATTGAGTCAGCAAAGTTTGTTCATGTCGACCTAGCGTTAGCATTAGCCGTCCTATGGGAAATTACATTGAACGTTAGCATTAATGTGCTAAATTTCATGAAAATGTAACTAAATTTAAACATAAAGTTTTTTATATTTGTCCATTCAAAATAAAGATTATTTATTACAGATAATTAGATAGAAATCTAAATGTTTTTTTCCTTTCAATAAAATATGAATACTATCTTTTTTTAAATATCTACACAAAATGATAAATGACTTTTAGGTTAGGTCTAATAATTGCTTCATTTCCTTTATTTATTTATTTTTTTTGTGTAATCACTCAGTCTGGACAATAGGTGGATCAACCAAAAACTGTATTTTTTTTAAACACATGGAGGCGGGAGAATGTTTTGTGCGTCTGTAACCGGCAGCAGAGAGAGCTGAGTCATCTCTGTCGCAGCCCGCCCACGCCTACCCACGCTGCACTGCTCTCGATTTCTGTTGGTGGGGAAGATGCAAGGCCCCGGACTTGATACCAAAACTATCCGCATCACTCGATCCGGGCCCACAGATGACGAAAACAGTTACCGTAAACCGAGGGGGGGGGGCCTTGGTGGCACACAGGAGTGTGTGTGTTTTTGTATGGGGTTGCATGTGTGAGCGGGCGTCATCGCAATTTACAGAAACCGATATCGATTGTCAAACAGCACAACATGTGTGTAGACCGAAAGGTGTGACTAAGAGAGAGAAAGATGTGTGTGTTTCTGTTTTGTCCAACTCCCGAAGGTGTCGTACTTAAGAATGGCATTTAAAATGCCAACTTTTATCACAAAGATCCAGAAAAGAAACATATTTTCATTTGGCATCACCAGCTTAAAGGTTCCAAAGTGATACAGCACACAGGTCTTGATTCTTTTTGTCTCTTTGAGACCGACCAAACACTAAAAAATGTTAGAAAATATTTTCCTATTCTTTTTTTACTAACCCCAAAAGAGAAAAAGATGTTTTATCCTCGTTTAAAACCGATTAAAGGTGGTAACACGATTACATCCAATGAAATTAAGGAACTAGAGATGCAGTTTTCCATTTTAATATATGATAAAACAACAAAAAAAACCAGAAAAATATTTATGCAATTTGCTTTTAAGCAAGAAACTATGGAAAAGTATGAAAAACTATGTAGTAAAGCAAAATTTTCTTCAATTTTGAACATACTTGTATGAACCCATTCACCTTCCTCACGATTTGGTTACAGTTCAGTTTTAATCTGAGAATTGTGACATCCCGAAACAGAACGAAACTTCTGCTCAAGAAGAATAATAAGGACCTGATTAAGAATGGGAACCCACTGACAAGATAAAGAATTTGTTGTTGAAAAGCATCAAGAATTGTAACAACTCAAACTTTTAATTAGATGCATGGGTGTAATTTCCTCTGCAGGGACAGTTTTGGAGTTGTTGCATTTGTTTGTTTTAGATAGACGGTTCCTCCTACAGTATCCGATTCCTCGGAAGATTTCTTTCCATCAAAGGAGTCATTACTTCCCACTGTCACCCACCCACAAGGTACAGGATGTTTATTAGATACTAATACACATCTCTGTAGAAGTCTACCGCCAAACTGTTTGGGCTAAATGAGACATTTTTCCATGTTTTTGGCTAATTTGACATTTAGCTAATATTTCAGCTACATGCTAGCTGTTTTGGCTAATTTAGGCTTTTGTCTGTTTTTTAGGCTAATTTGAATTTTAGCTAATATTTTAGCTTTATGCTAGCTGTTTTATCCAAATAAGACATTTTTCAAGTTGTTTAGGTTAATCTGGCATTTAGCTAATATTTCAGCTGCATGCTAGCTGTTTTGGCTAATTTTGTATTTTATGCTATTTTGAAATTTAGCTAATATTTTAGCTACGTGCTAGCTGTTTTGGCTAATTTCGGCTTTTGACCCTTTTTTGGGCTAATTTGAAGTTTAGCTAATATTTTAGCTTTATGCTAGCGGTTTTATCTAAATGAGACATTTTTCAAGTTATTTAGGTTAATCTGGCATTTAGCTTATATTTCAGCTGCATGCTAGCTGTTTTGGTTGATTTGGGCCTTTTTTAAGGTTTTTATGCTATTTTGGAAATGTAGCTAATATTTTAGCTACATGCTAGCTGTTTTGGCTACTTTAGGCTTTTTCTGTTTTTTAGGCTATTTTGAAATTTAACTAATATTTCAGCTACATGCTAGCTGTTTTTCCTAGTTTAAAATTATTTGAGTTTTTTTCAAACAATATTTTAGCTAGCTATGAGCTTCAGTGTTTTCAGCTGCCAACTTCAGCGATTTTAGCTATCAATTTAAACATCTTCAGCTATTAATCTATTGCAGGTAATGTTAGCTATCTAGTTTTTAAAATGTTTTAGTATTACTTTTTCTGTGATGATTACAGAAATAAATTGTTAAAAATGTGGCTTTGTGAAAAACCATAAATCTTTACTTTTAGGCTACGATTGTTACACTTTTTCTGTTACCTTACAAACCCACCCCGGTCCCCCATCAGAGAAGAAAACATTTATGTGGCCCTCACAAGAAAAAGTTTGGGAACCCCTGGTCCACAGGACATCTCTGACAACTCTATTAGATGTCTACCAATAGTGTTATAAAAGGTATTTACATTTAGACACATCTACTTGCAGACATCAAGTCTTGGAATATTTCTAGAAAAAATGATTCTGCAATTTTACAAACATCTTCAGAACCTACAGGTTTGCTGGTTCCAATCCAGCTACTGTTAAAGAGGAGTACAGCCAAATCAGGTCATCTTCATCTCTCAAAGCGCTTTATAGCCACCGTCCCATTCACCCGTTCACACACACACGGCATCTCCGCTGCCGAACAATGGTGCCAACCTTCCACCACGGGCGAGGTGGGGTTCAGGGTCTCGCCCAAGGACATTTAGACACATGGACGAGCAGGGCGGGAATCAAACATCCAATGTTCAGATCAGAGGCAGATCATCCTACCATTGCACCACGGTCGCTGCACAATAGTGTCTAGTTCTTGTTCAAAGGCTAAGTTCTAAAACTATAGACTTGCATTTACATGTCTACATTAAGAAAAAAAAGTGGATTCTACACCAACGCTGTCATCTTTTACGAGATGTCTGTCTATTAGATATCTAATAGACATTGGTGTGTATTAGATATCTAATAGACACCAATGTCTATTAGATATCTAATAGACATTGGTGTTTATTAGTCATAGATGTCTATTAGACAGCTTACAGACATCTACTGTAGATGTTCATTAGATAACAGACATCTATCTATGCCAATTCGATATCTAATAAATATCTACAGTTGATGTCTATTAGACATCGAATGGACATAGATCTCTATCAGTCATAGATATTTCATAGACATCTACAGGTCTATTGAATAACTAGTAAACTAGCATATTGGGAAGTTTCTTCCCACCGGACACATGGAGTTTAAGTGCAAGGCATGATAGGACCACAACACACTTAGCAGTCTGCTAGAGATCTAAACTGTGAAATGCAATAGACCTCCATGAAATGATGTCTATGGTGTTATGCATATCTATGCCTGAGAGCTTTGAAATAGCCATGGTTTAGATCAAGGATTAGCAACTTTAGGCCTTGAGGGTCCACAATCCTGCATGCATTCCAACATACCCTGCTCTGGCATGTTCTAATTGGCTGGACCAGGAGTCCTGAGTAGGGCTTGGATATCTAGAAATCATGTAAACACTGAGGCCCTCAAGGACTGGAGTTGCCTATCCCTGGTGTAGATATCTATAGATATTACTAGAGGTAGGGAAGTAATCTGCCCTTTAATACTAATGTACTTTTGACAAATTTTGACAATTTTCTACTGATAATGTATTCTGTTTGGTCCCTCTGAAATTCAATATAGCAGTCACACATACAGAAAAACGACATCATGATACTAGTAATTGAAGAATTCAGAGAAACTCAGACAGAGTTCACACAAACCGATCGGAGAGAAAACCGTTTCTGTAAGTGTGACATTCAAATGAAAGAGAACGCAAACAGAGAGAGTAAAAATAGTGTGCACTGTCATACTGCGTTTAACACTCACTAATATCGTGAACAGGGTGTTTTATATGCTACAATATTAGAGTCCAATTTTAATCGTCATATATACTTGTTCTTGTTAAAGTTATCCGTCATATTTGGGACATAGGTGTGTTCGGGTTGAATGCGGTCAAACCAGAACCGATTAATGAAAGGACCAAGATTTACTCAAAGAATGGTTGAAAAACTTTCAGGAAACTCGCATTAGTGCCGCTATGCGACTGATTTATTGCTAGCTCATGATTCAAAACAGAAAGTGAACTGTGGCAGCCTTTCTATGAACTGGAACATGACACAGCAGTAGTTATATGGCAAGAATTCTGACCAGGTTCAAAACAAATTTAAAAAACGATGTTTTTACCCAAATACATATGGTTATAACCCTGTGGTCACCGTTCTTCAAATGCAAACAGCTGCTCTGTAATTTCACCAAAACCCTAACACCAGTACTTTCACTTCTTTACCCTTTCAAACGTGCGGTCAGTGTGTCACGACAAAATTGCACAACGAAGCCTTTGCATTATTAGCAATCTGCCCAAAAAACCAAACGAGAGATAAAACAAACACGCAAATATGAAAATCCATTGTGGAATTCGTCAAAGCATTACCTATTTTCAACATTTTGCTACTCGGCTGAACGTCGTGGAACATCATTCTATTGAAAAAATCCCTGCTGGTGAACTTTCTTCGGACAACTGAGGAAAAACAAACTTTTATATACAAAAATCTTTGCTGTAACTCAGATTTCCTCCTTAAGATCCTTCATAATTGCTCAAAAAGTCATTTTCTTATAGTTTTACCAAGTACAACAGACTTTTAAAGGTTAATCCCAATACTTTAGGAGAGTGGATTTTGCTCAAAATTATGAAAGAACTTTTTTTCTTCTTTGATCTTTTGCTCTAAAGTTAGGGCTCAGCTTGATTCCACTTACCAGTGGGTCCCCCCTTCATCCTCCTCTTCATCAGAAAGTCTTCAAAGAATACTGAAAGCAGAGACAGGAGAGAGGAAAAAGAACAGAGAGGGAATATTTTAATCATGAGGGAAGCATGCCATCTTCCCACTCACATTGCTGAGAGTCAGCCTCACTCAGACAGACCAAAAAAAAAAAAAAAAAAAAATCAAACGTTCAAAGAAAATCACCCAAAGGTCAAACGAGTCACAGCAGAAGGAGAAATGGTGTTGGGTCAGACAGTAAGTCAGAAAATGAATGTCCAGAGCAGAAAGCAGGAATGAATAGAATGTAGAGAGAGCAGTGGTTGACAGGGGGAGGTGAGCACATGAAGACTGGAGAGAAAAAAACAGAAATGGGTGGCTCGCCTGAGTCATCGGCAAACACCACTTCCGCCAGAGTTCTGAGAGCTCTACTAATGACTGGCCAATTTCTGAAGCACACACACATTACGTTTCCTACTTTGAACTCAAACTTTCGCTCCCCTCTGTTGCACTGAGCGAGGTGACGGCTTCTTTAGAAAGGAAAAAGCTTTTTGTTTCTGCTCTAACTTGCTAACGCCGCTCTTTAGCATTATGTTATATATGAACGTCACAGAAGTTTGTATGAAAGATGGGAGAGGAAGCTCTCGCTGACCTCATGACTGCGTGTCATGGGAAAAGGCACGATCTGCAGCTGGACAGAAATAAACATTTTTTGACTTTCCCACAATTCCCAGGGGCTATTTACTTCCTGTCTAGAGAAAAGTACAAGTTTTCTCCAACCCCTCTCATTTTTCTTCACTTTGACCAATTGAATTGGCAAGAACAGGAAATGACACCTATCTATGTTTCTCCTTGTGAAAATTCTCCTGTGTATTTATTGCTGACGCACAATTACATAAGTCCTATTTCCTTTTCTTTAAATGTTATTTTCTCCACTACAGAACAACATTTAGTTCAGGGGTCTGCAACCTTTTACAGTAAAAAAGCCATTTGGGTTTGTTTCCTTCTGATCAAAACTTAGAAGTATGGAAGCGTATGTGAGTCATAATTTAAAATAAAAGTCAATACTGGAAATGCTTTTTCATTTTCATAATCTACAGTCATAACCAGAAGTTTTGAGAATGATACAACTATTAATTTTTCCAAAGTCTCCATTTCATGAAAATATATATATACTCCAGAATGTTATGAGGAGTGATCCACTGATTCCAGTAATTCCCCAAAGTTTTGCTTAGTATTTGAGGTGAGAATATTCTGGAAGAAGCGTAGAGCAAACAAGACCTCTGCAGGGATGTAAAAACCTCTCCATAGTTTATCTTCGAGCTGCGACTCAGCCATACATTTATAAATGTAACTGATCTAAATCAAATAAAGTCTAGTTTAGTAACCCTTAATTGAAAAAAAAATACTATTATTTTATTTTTCTTCTGCCAGAGAACCACTTTGAAGAGGTAAAACACATCCCAGATCTCGCCAACCAGCACCGTTTACAGTTGAAACCAAGACAAACTTAGATCTGCGCGACGTCGCCGCACAGCATCGTTCTCTAATTGCTACTTCAACCACAGAGTTTTAGTCGGAGCATTCCTCAGAACATCTCTAAATGTTATACAATCTATCTGAACTGAAAACATAATAGGTAGGGGTGGAACGATTCATTTTTAACAACATCTGTGTGTTCATAATTCTTGATCTGTAACTTGTGTCTGCCTATTTGTGTGAAGAACCAATAAGAATAGAGAAACTTTAGTGTTGAGTGTTTAAAAAAAAAACATATTTAGACGTTTTTATGTAAATTTTTGGGTATTTCTGTTTAAGAATGTGGGAAAATGTCAAGTCTTCACCAGATATTATTCATAATCTAAGATCAAAGAGATAAGAGAACTCTGATGACCCAGCATTCAAGCAGTATTTAAACGCATCATTTACACATGAATCTCGGGATGGTTGGAGATCCAGTTTTGTGTTCGTATCAGGCAATTTGTGTGTACTTTTTAAAATATTTGTATGTGTAGTAAGCTGAGCATGAGTAATTTGTATTTTGTCCTTTTTATACGCTTGAATACACAATTAACCCAGTCAGCAAGGCCAAGTGGTTTAAATGTGGGCCCCAATTGGGTTTGTTTGGGGGCCCCATCTGTGGCTTAAGTGGGGACTCAGTGGGTTGGCTTGCTACACTAGACAGACACCAGGTGGTAGCTAGCTCCCTTAAATCGTTGTGGGCCAACACTGGTGGGGCCACCATAGAAACTGCAGACAAACCCAATGGGGCCCCACATCTTTTCCCCACTCTAAACCATATGGGGCCCATTTGGCCTTACTGAGGTGAGACTCCAGAAACACCAGAAGAGTGCAGGTGAAGTTTCTAGAATTCATTGAAAGTTAATAAATTAAATATATGTACAAATTCCTCTTTTAGTTTTTAAACGTCTATTTAATGGATCGAGACTTTCCTACATCTCGGTTCTCACAGACCATCCAGAACTCTCAGGTTCTCTTTTCTCACTGTGAGAACCACCGAGACTTTGGGAAATAGTTTATCTGAGAGTGTCTTCCTGGAGATTTTTAAACGTAAAAATCATTTAATAAGAATATGTATTCATATGTTGGGCTTTTATGGCTTTTAACTTTAAACACGCTTCAGCTCGCGTCCCAAACAGGATAAACATTTATTAAATACCTTAAATTAAATATTTTATAACCTTGAAACTGTAACTTTTTAACATAATTATTAATTAAATATATGGCATTACCTGCGATAATGCTATTGTGAGTCCTGTAAGCTGAATTTGGCGGCTAAAGATGCTATTACTAATAGCTGAAGATGCTGAAATTTATAGCTTGAGAGCCACCTAAAATATTAGCTAAATGCAAAATTAGCTTAAAAAACTAAAAGTTAAAAAAATGGGTCAGCAAAAAAAGCTAGCGTTTAGCTGAAAAAATAACTAAGCTTCAAATTATATTAAAAACTAAAAAAAAAAAAAGTCTAAATTAACCAAAACAGCTAGCTTGTTGCTAAATATATTAGCTAGACTAAAATAGTCCAAAAAGCTATTATCATGCCACTTTTTAAGACTTTAAAACCATAACTTTTTGACATAATTATGAATAATAAAAAGTCAGGAATATTATTCCAAAATAAATCAACTTAAACCTTAAATAACTTTCAATATTTTACTCTCTATAAAAATATATTAAATATATATATAATATAAAATATTATATCAAAATTAGTTAGAAATTAGAGAAAATAACATTGAGCCATTAAAAACAATAAAATAAAATGATCTGGAGGGCCGTATAGAATTACCCGGAGGGCCAGATCCGGCCCCCGGGCCTCAACTTTGACACGTGTGCTTTAGGATTTTTTTGATGCATTCTGGCCAATTTATAATGACGACAAACTAAAATAGAAAACTTTATCTAAACCCTTCCACGCTCATTTTTAATCAAACAAGTTGTAGATTTGATGATCTTCTTCTTCTCTCCTATTGTTGTGAAAGTTTTTAAATAACATTCCACTGTGACATCACATCTGGTACTACCATGTCTGACGTGATCTTTACTGGACTTAAACACGTGTCAGATAATTGGTGTTAAAGGGCTAAACCTCTGAAATGACGCAGAGATTCGGTCTACTTGTGCCAGTTTCCCCAGCTGAGGAACAAACGGCGCTCTCTGAAGAACAACATATTGACATCAAACGCTATTTTTGGCTGTGATTTCTGATAACTTACTGAGCTTGCACAGAAAGAGTTTCATTTCACGTCATGCGTTGCCTCTTTTTTCTTTTTTCCTTCGAGGGGGACGGGATCAGAGCAGCTGAAACCGTCTGCAGCCTGACCAGAACTTTCAGTGACATTTCGCTCCTCGCCGTGCCCACCACTGCTGAGGCAGCAAAAGTCTGACACAAAACCATAAAAAAAAACCCACAATAGTTTTATCCTGCTGACAAACTACAATCCCACTAAAGGACCTCCAATACAATCCCTGCTCTCTGTTACAGTCTGTTCATCACAGGACTTCTGACCCAACATCATGAAAACATTCAGCTTCCTGTAACGCTTCCACACTGTTCAGAACACAGACTTAATAAAGAAAATCAAAGATTAATTCTGTTTAAGTCCAGTTTAGAGCAGATCCAGGGCAGGATTCAGGGATAAATGTCGTTAAAAGTTCAGACGATTAACTTAAGCTTTTCTATGGTGTTAAAAATAAGAGCTTATAACTGTGTTGTGATATTATTATCAGGGCCACTAAAAAAAAAAAGATTAAAGTTGCAAAATGAGGACCTTTTCTTGTAAATTTATGACATTTTTCTCATTTTCCCTCATATATTTACTACGTTAAATCTTGTAAATTTGCACATTTCTTGTAAATGTGTAACATTTACAAGATTTACCGTAGAAAATATGCAAAAAATAATAATTTTTTCTTGCATATTTACTATGTTAAATCTAGTAAATTTACAACTTGTTTCCCACATATTTACTACATTAAATCTAGTAAATTTACGACTTTTCCTCACATATTTACTAGTTAAATTTGGTAAATATACAACTTTTTTCTCGCATATTTACCATGTTAAATCTTGTAAATTTACTACTTTTTTCGCATATTTACTAACTTAAATCTTGTACATTTACTATTTTATACGCATATTTACTACATTAAATTTTTTAAATGTATGATTTTTTGCTCACATATTTACTACGTTAAATCTAGTAAATTTACAACTTTTTGCCCAAATAATTACTTCATTAAATCTAGTAAATTTATGACTTTTTCCTAACATATTTACTACTTTAAATCTTGTAAATTTACACATTTTTCTTGTAAATTTACAAGAAAAAAATGTGTAACGTTTACAAGATTTGACGTAGAAAATATGCAAAAAATAATTTTTTCCCACATATTTACTACAATAAATGTAGTTAATTTACGACTTTTTCCTCACATATTTACTAGTTAAATCTTGTAAATTTACAACTTTTTTTCTTGCATATTTACTACGTTAAATCTTGTAAATTTACTACTTTTTCTTCACATATTTACTAACAATGAACTCTGGAAAGGAGCTACATTAATAATAATTAGAATTTAAGTCAGCAAAATGTTCTGAATTTGTTTGTTTTTTAAATGTATATGGAAATAAAGCTTCACAAAATGTTTTGGTGTTTTCTCTCGTAAATGTTTCACTTTTTTTCTTGTAAATGTATCAATATTTTCTTCTTAATGTACGATTTTTAAAGTTTTAGAGTTACAACTTTTAAGTTGAAACATTTACAACCTTAAAACATGTAAATTTTCAAGAAAAAAGTTATAAATTCAGCCTATGACTTTTAAAGTCAGAAATATACAACTCTAACAATTATGACTTTAAATCTTGTAAATAATACGTTAAAGTCTTAATGTATAATTATTCATTTATTTAAATTTTGCTTGTAAAACTGCCCTAATACTAATACTATAATGTGTAATAACCTATAAAACGGTTCATATAAAAATTGTAAAATGTCACATTTGATTGCTTTGGACAAGCAAAATCATTACAGAAACAGTTTTTGGTTGTTTAATTGATCTAAATCAAAAAGGCAAATCAATTAAAAATCTTTACAGTTCAGTGGTTCAGAGAGTCAGAAATCAGTTAATTGAATGGATTGATTGAGTCATCAAACCCAAACAGATGAAATACTTTCTTTACATTAATATTGTTTTTAAAAAAATCATCATTTCTGTTATTACTTATTGTAAAAAATCCTCACTTTATATAGTAAAAAGTCCACTTTTATGCATTTTTAATACGAAAACCCAATCAATCAAACAAAATTTTACAGTGAAAATCTTGACAAAAACAGCAACATGCTAAGTAAATTGAAAGAAACAAACAGCTTTATTATGGTAATATAATTTACATTTCTGACTATCTGTGGTGCTGAGGATTTTCAATAGATTTGTATTATTTTTTTAAGCTTAGTTAGAGATAAACTTAGAAAGCAAAAAGTCCCAAACAGAAACTGAAACCTTCTTTAACAGATTTCTTTATTCAGATAATGTGATCCCAGAACAATTTGAATACAACATAAATAAGCATATTTCTAGTTTATTTTATGAAAGATTTTTACATTTACGTTTCTCTAAAACAGATGTGTCTTTTAGCAAGAATCAAAGGCTGAACTGTAACCCAGCTCCTGTCTGTCATTTAGACTTATTGCAATGCAGAAAGAAAGTGAGACTTTGACAAGTGCTGGCTCAGCATCGTGTCTTTTGTGGGAGGATTGTGGGAAACCGAGTTTGCAGATGAGTCAAGGAGACCCACTGCACATCCAATCAGAACAGATGGATTACATGCGTGTGCGAGAACTCCTAACTGCTTATTAATAAATACTTTTGAAGGTGTAAAGTTTTATTCAGTTGAATCAACTTTGTCTGTTTGTTGCTTCATATTATAAAAGTCAACCTGGAACTGCTAATTGTTGCAGTTTCCCCCATGACCACTAGGGCCAGGTTTCAAGATAGAGAAAATGCACCAACTCAAATATCTTAATGGAGCCTTATCCTTCATTTTCAACCAATTCCGACTTGGATGAAGTAACCTCCTGTCAGCATTGCTCATTGTTTAGATTCTCATAGATGGCGTCCAAATATCATGTCTAGGTTACAACTCTGTCATTCTAAAAGCTTTAGTAACAGTTAGTTTTCAACAAACCTGTAAATTCAATTGATTTTTTGATTCTCACTAAAGTGATTTTCTCTAATCTAGTATTAAAGGGTATTTGCAGTACAATGCAACATCAACTTTTGAAGCTTTTAAGTGTATTATACTGTTCATTACTCACTATTAACAACACCAAAGAGGTATTTTGATCAGTTCGTGGGTTTCTGAGTATTCTTCTTAAAATCTGCGCTCTGAGCACCAGCCCCTCCCAACTCCCCTTCCCCTCCTCTCACGAGCTGATGTCACGGATTGAGAACAGCCCCTTTCAGAAAGAGTTTGGACTGCTGGCACCGCCCCCAGGCTAAAGCAAGCACCCCTTTTCACGGCAAAGCTAGCAGTGACCAGCCACTAACTTCGCCGCTCAGCTAACGGTGATCAGCTGCTAACTTGACCGCTAGCTTTGCCGCAAGCGTAGCAGTTCTCTGACGCTAACGTTGCCATTCAACTAGCGGTTCTCTGATGCAAACTTCACTGCTCAGCTAGTGGTGATCAGTCACCACTTCACCGTTAACTTCGCCATTCAGTTAGCGGTTCTCTGACGCTAACTTTGTTGCTCAGCTAATCGTGATCAGCCACTAACTTCACAGCTAGCTTTGCAGTTCAGTTAGCGGTTCTCTGACGCTAACTTCACCGCTCAGCTAGTGGTGATCAGCCGTTAACTTCACAGCTAGCTTCACTGCTCAGCTAACAGTTCTCTGACGCTAAATTCACAACTCAGCCAGTGGTGATCAGCCAGTAATTTCACAGCTAGCTTTGTCACTCAGCTAGCTGTTCTCTTATGGCAACTTTGCCATTCAACTAGTGGTTCTCTGATGCTAACATCACCGCTCAGCTAGTGGTGATCAGCCGGTACCTTTACAGCTAGCTTTGCAGTTCAGTTAGCGGTTCTCTGATGCAAACTCCGTTGCTCAGCTAATGGTGACCAGCTGTTAACTTTGCCACTCAGCTAGCAGTTTCAGCCGCAAACTTCACAGCTAGCATTATCGCTGTGCTAGTGGTTCTCTGACGCTAACTTCACTGCTTAGCTAGTGGTGATCAGCCACCAACTTCACTGATATAGCTTCGCCGTTCAGCTAGCGGTTTTCTGACACTAAATTCCCCGCTCAGCTAGCACCGTAATCAGCTTCTATCGTCAAGGTTAGTTTCACCGTTTAGCTAGCAGTGATCAGTTGCTAACTTTGCCACTCAGCTAGCTTTTCTCAGCCGCCATCTTCGCCACTCTGCTAGTGGTGGTCGGCCACTACCTTCAGCTAACTCAGCCGGTAGCCCCGTCCACCGCTACAACCATTAGCTCCTAAAGTTCGATGTACGGTGTGAACATTTGTCTTTGCAGAAGTTTAGATGTTTTTTGTTTCCGTGAGGAAAACGCAGACACGCTGCCGAGGCTAGCTCTAGGATGATGTCATGAAATCGGCGGCACCCACAAGCAGTAAAAGGCGGAGCCTTAGAGCTCAAGGCATCTTACTTGTGGGTAGAAAAAAAAGTTACGAAGATAACTCACTTTTCTCGTACTAGTCAGAGATTTTTTGAAGATACATAGAAAGCCTGAAGAAATATGAAAACTTATATATTTTTTCATCTTTTTGTTTGTTTGTTTAAGATGCCTACCCAGTCAGGTATAATCCTTTAAATTAAGTTTTGCAACTTGAATAATAGCAGTAGGCTATATGCTTAAGTTAATCAAAGGGAAAAAAATAATAATTTTCTGATATTTATAGGACTAAATATCTGCATGTTTACAGATGACATAACTCAATTAACCTCTGTTCCAGGAAGGTAATAATTCCCTGTTAACATTAGCTTAGCTGATTCAAATTTTTTTTTTTTCTTTACAGCAAACGTTTCCATCATTTCATTCTCTGCCGTTCCTTCCATCTTTCCACCCTCGTTTTTCCACTAATGCTCGCTGCTGTGTTCCTGACGTCGGTGGAACAATTTGTTTGGTGCTGTTTAAGAGCGGAAACGATTTTGGTTTTTACAAGTGGGAATAGAATTTCACCCACACATCCAGTCACCAAATCTCCATTTTTCACTCTGAACTGGAGATCTATAACAGATTTATCCTTTTCCTTTTTCTGCATCTCTTCTAAAAGATTCCTTCTCTAAATATTCCCATCACTGAGCCAAAAGCTTGGAGGAAATCTAATGAAATATTTAATCTAATAAAAATGGATGTTATTAATCGAAAGTAATTTTTTCCTGTTAAGAGCAAAGTTCTCATGGGTTCAAGTTCAAACATCACCTTTGTTTGACTTGCAAAAGTTAAGCCGGTGACAAGACTTATCCTGTCGACTCCATCCCAGACTGAAGACGGATGAGTCACGAGAGGATCTGACTCACCTCTGCAGGAGTCAAAACATGGTTTCCCATGAAGCGCTGCACTGAGAGGCTATTGTGTATCCGATTCTCCAGATGTATGAATGTAAGGGGAGAGTCGGGGGAAGCGGGGGTGCTCCTTCCCCAGAGATACAGTGGATGCCAAACTCTCAGGAAGTAGAATTACTCAATGTTTTCACCTTGTAGGACACATCACTCACAGAGGAAGTGAGTGTATCCATGGATTTCTGAGGGGGAAGAGGCCAATTGGAGGAAGAAATCATGTGTTAGTGATTCAAATCTGAACAGGACCACCAAAGCTGAGCAAGTGCAAGAAAATAAATCGGTCCTATAATTTCAATTTACAGTGTAATTCAGGTAAAAAGTTAATTGTTTAATTAGTGTCTCGACAGTTTTAATATATTTTAGGGGCATTTAAGAGCTTAAGGACCTCCCCTTTTTCCTTTTTTGAAATATTCTTCAACATCTCATATGAATCAATGTTCTTTTACTCTTAATAAAAGTTATTTTCCTTTTAAAAATACAAAAAGAATTTTTTTGCGATTGCTGAAAATCTGCTTGACAAAAAAAAAGCCTTAATGAGTTTTCAATTGTAGCTGATACTAAATTCACACTATATTCTCCTGCTCCTTTCTTTACGTTTTATTTAGTATTCATAAACTTTATAGTTTTTTAAATAAAAATCTCCCTTAGGAAATGAATGATAAAGTCGTCAAATTTTAACATTTTAAGTAGCAACAACCGTTTAAATGTATTCTATGGCTATGTTTTAATCTTTTATGAAAAAAAAGGGAGTTTTGCTAACATTTTAGCAACATGCTAACGTTTTTGGCTAATTTCGTTTACCAAGAAATTCTAGGCTATATCGGAGTTTAGCTCATATTTAAACGAGGTGCTGGATTTTTTTTTTTTTTTTTTTTGATAATTTGTTATCTACTGAGGTAGTTTTTTGGGTAATTTGGAGTTTTGCTAATATTTTTTAGCTAATTTGTTATCTACTGGGGTTTTTTAGGCAAATTTAGAGTTTAGCTTCTATTTTAGCAACATGCTAACGTTTTTGACTAACTTTGTTTACCAAATAATTTTAGGCTGTATTGGAGTTTAGCTCATATTTATGCAATGTGCTAGCTTTTTTAGGCTAATTTGGCATCTGCTGATGTGGTTTTTTTTTTTTTTTTTTTTGCTAATTTGGAATTAAGCTAATATTTTAGCAACATGCTAAGGTTTTTGACTAATTTAGTTTACTGAGAAATGTGTTATCTACAAGGGTTTTATAGGCCAATTTAGAGTTTAGCTTCTATATTAGCAACATGCTAACGTTTTTGACTAATTTAGTTTACTGAGAAATGTGTTATCTACTGAGGTTTTTGTGGGCTAATTTAGAGTTTAGCTTTTATTTTAGCAACATGCTAATGTTTTTGACCAACTTAGTTTACCAAATAATTTTAGGCTGTATTGGAGTTTAGCTCATATTTTTTAGGCTAGTTTGGCATCTGTTGAGGTTGTTTTTTTTTTTTTTTTTGGTTTGTTTTTGGTTTTTACTGTTGTTGTTTTTTTCCGCTAATTTGGAGTTAAGCATATATTTTAGCAACATGCTAAGGTTTTTGGTCTCTTTGTTATCTACAAGGTGTTTATAGGCCAATTTAGAGTTTAGCTTCTATATTAACAAGATGCTAACGTTTTTGACAAATTTAGCTTACTGAGAAATGTGTTATCTACTGAGGTTTTTGTGGGCTAATTAAGAGTTTAGCTTTTATTTTAGCAACATGCCAACATTTTTGACAAATTTAGTGTAATGAGGACTTTAAGCCTATTTTTGAATTTAGCTAGTATTGAAGAAATGAGCTAGCTTTTAGAGGCTAATTTGACATCTAAGGTTTTCGAGCTAATTTGGAGTTCATCATATTTAAGCAACACACTAAATGTTTTTGTAAAATTGGCATGTAGTAGGGATTTTTAAGCAATTTTACTGCAAATTTTTCAGAAATTAAGGTAAACTTTTCATAGTTCTTTTAAAAATTTCCAGTCTTTTACCAATTTTAACATTTTGCAAATATAGCTTTTGGATTTTCAGAAAATCCGTTCAGCAGGTAAAATAAATAGTTACCATTTTCAGCAAAAAAGCTTCAGCATCTTCAACGACTACTTTCAACAAAAAGCATTCACATTAACATTATCTCGGATAATGAAACTTTTCTAGTTTAAATTTGTGCCAAAAATATCAATTTTGGCAACAAAAAAGAAAAAAAACAAAAACAAAATTGTGTCTCATTTTGCAGATAAAATGACATTTCCTGACTGTTACACTTAAAGGGCTAAATGAAATCTATTGCATCAAATTCTCTAGTGGAACCTCATAGAAACATGACATATTTAAGGTCTTCTTTGCAAAACTGCAACAAATAGTTTTTTTTCCTCGATTGTTTGAAAGTAGATTCATTTTCAACTGATCCGTCCATTTCTGTAGCTACAACTGAATTCATAATTCCATATATTGACTTTATATTTAATGATAAATGGCAAAAATAATCCTCCAAAAAAGAATAAACAACTCTCTACTCTGGATAACGAAGATTTTTATACCCAAAAAGTCAGTCATTTAGGTAGACTGACTAAATCTTCCTTTTCTCCCATCAGTACTTAAACATTTTCTAGATCAATATCTACTAGAATAGGGTTGTATTTCCCATGCACTGACACAGAATAAGCCTTATGCTGCATTGACTAAACTGACCTGTGTGAACCGACTCCAGGCTGTTTCTCACTGCTTTCATGTCATTGTTGTACTTCAAGAATGCCCATCGATCATTGACACCAGCGGACAGCAGTCAGTAGGTCAATAACTCTAATCCCTCAGGAAGGGGGCAGAGCCTAAGATGTTCCCCCCTCCGGAAGAGAGAGGGTTAAAAGAATGGAGCAGTAAGGTGTAAGGCCCCTATAGGAGTCCAGCAGGGACGTGTTGGGTTGGAGCACACCGCCCTCTGCTGGCCATATCAGGAAACTGCAATAGAGGTCACATCGTGAGATCACAAGGAGGTCACAAGTGGATTAAGACCTGAATCCTAAGATTATATAGTTTTTTTTACCACAAATGTGTCCTTTTCTCTCAAGATGAGAGCTATGAGGTTAAACAAACAGTTCTAATTCTTTATAATAGTTAAAGATGTCACATGGTGTGTGTAGTTTCACTCTTGTCTGGCCTAAGTCATTTGTTGTTGTGTTTTACAATTTTATAATCTTTCATATAATAAACAACAACAAAAAAATCACCAAAAATTCCACTTTTATGCTGTTTTGACAAACCTTCTAGACTCATTTACACATTATACATAAACAACTTCACGAAAGTAAATAAAAGACAAAAATACAAGAAAAAATGCTTAGCAAAAAGAAAGAAAAGTGTGGAAAACATTAAAGAATTATTAAGAAAAAATAAACATTGAATTTCTTAAATTTGACTAAACAGCAGCTTTAAGCTTTGATCCTGGATGGAACAGCTTCTTGAACAAATCACTTTACGCGACTACTTAATATAATTATATAAACATTTCAATTTCCAGACAGTTTTTTGTTTGAGATTTGATTATATATATATTTTAAATGTTTTAAAATAAATTTAGCATTTCAGAGACTTTGATATTTTAACATAAAAGCAGTTTGAACATATTAAAGCAAAATTTAGGTGTGTTGTCAATGTTCTTCCACTAGGTGGCAGCCTAAGTCTATTCAAAAAGTGATGATGGTTTACTTTCAAAAATGAAGGTAAAATTCTTTGTAAAAAAATATATCTGAACTTTGCGGGTTTTTTTTTTTTTTTTTTAGTTTTTTAGCTATCAAATTATGTCTCCTTTTAAATTTAACAGTAAGGTCTGTTTTTGAGCATTAAACCTCTAATAGCAGACAATTGTCCTCTCATTGCAGCATTCTCTCTTTAGGTGTTCACAGCTTCAAGATGCATAAAGCATAAATTCAGACTCGTATCAAAGTAAATGAATTCATAAAAAGCTGCACCCAAAGAGGAAGAAAAAAATAAACTTTTTTCAATGAAATAGGTAAGGAGTAGACTGGTGAAACTCTTTCAGAGCGTAGTTTCAAACTCCACCACCACTTCCTCTCCTGTGAAGCCACTGGGTGCAGATTTTTACTGGAAACCAGTAGCTGTGACTAAAAACACCACAGTAGTAGTGTACGGTGCGCTTGCGGCGAACGTTAGTTACCGAGTGCAGAGTGCGAGACGGTTAACCCCTGAGCAGCAGGGGTTAACAGTCACACATCCTCCATCTTCCCAGCCACACTGTCGACTTAGTTACTGGAAACCAGTTAGCTAACAACAGTTAGCTTGTAAGTTTCTGCCTGTTTAGGTAGAATAAGTCAAGTTCTTGTTACGATTTAAGCCCTTTAGAGTCCTTACAATATTTTCAAAAGGATATTTTAGGAGCTCAGGTGACTCTAGTACACTTTGTTTTCAAATGAGCAGAGATTTATGTATCAGAAAAGAAAAGGAGAAATGCTACATGAACCATCTGTGACAGCTAAAACACATGAAGATTCACTGACGTTTTTTTTTTTTCATGAAATATACCAAATGGAAAACAGAATTCAGTAAACACAATTTCTCAGATTTTTCTGCAAAATTTGACAGGAGAAAATAAAGATAAGGTCATGCAAAATCCCTTTTGGATTTGACTTTTTCTGCAAAAAATTTTAATATTTTAGCTGGTCACACTTTAGAGTAAATGTGTCAGAGTTGAGGCCCGGGGGCCGGATCAGGCCCTCAAGGTAATTATATCTGGCTAATATTTACTTGCTAGCTGTTTTGGCTAATTCAGGCTTTTTTCAGTTTTTTTTTTAAAGATAGTTTGAAGTTAAGCTATTTTTTCAGCTACATGCTAGCTGTTTTGGCTACCTTAAGTTTTTTTTTTTTTTTTTTTTTAGGTTAATTTGGCATTTAGCTAATATTTTAGCTGGCTATTAACTTCAGCAATTTTAGCTAACAGCTTCAGCATTTTCAGTGACCAGCACCAGCATCTTCAGTAGCTAAATTCAGCTTACAGCATTCACTCTAGCATCAAAAGAAATACTATTCTGCTAGCTTTTTGGACTATTTGAGGATTTACTACAATTTTTTGAGATATTTTTGGGTTTAGCTAATATTTCAGCTACATGCTAGCTGTTTTGGCTAATTGACGCTTTTTTAAAAAAAAGTTTTCTAGACCGTTTCGGAGCTAATATTTAAATGCTAGCTGTTTTGGCTAATTTAGGGTTTTTTCAGTTTTTAAATATAATTTGAAGTTTAGCAAATTTTTCAGCTACATGCTAACTGTTTTGGCTAACCTAAGTTTGTTTTGTTTTTTAAGCTAATTTGGCATTTAGCTAATATTTTTGCTGGCTATCAGCACTTTCAGCTATTGACTTCAGAATTTTTAGCTAACAGCTTCAGCGTTTCCAGCTTTCAGCGCTAGTATCTTCAGCGGAAAAATTCAGCTTACAGCATTCACACTAGCATTCTCATAAACAATGCCATTCTGCTAGTTTTTTGGCATTTACTACAATTTTTAAGCTATTTTTAAAGTTTAGCTAAAGTTTAATTTTGGCTATTCTTTTAATTTTTTTAGGCTGTTTTGGAGTTATGCTAATATTTATACATTAGCTGTTCTGGCTAATTTATACTTTTTCAGTTCTTTAAGATAATTAGAAGTCAAGCTATTTTTCAGCTACAGACTAGCGGTTTTGGCTAACCTACATTTTTTTTTTAGGATTTTTTTTAGTTCTTTTGGCTAAGACTCATTTTTAGCTTGTGGCTAAATTTAGCTTACATCATTCACACTAGCATTATCGCAGGCAATGCTATCTATCAGGTTCATAAGTATGTTAATAAGTTTTAGAGTGTTCAATAAATGTTTAGTCTGTTCGGCCCGAGATCTAAGGTGTGTTTTGGATTTGTGCGATAGAGTTTGACACCCCTGATTTAGAGTGCATCACGATGCTCAAACGTTATCATACTATCAATCAGTGAACACAGATGTTTACATTAAACTGTGCAAAAATCCTCAGTTAACCCAGAATTGTATTTATGAATCCAAACTTTTATCTTTTTTTTCCTAAAATTCTTTGGAAAATTTAGCTTCTCATCAAGCTAATGTGAAATCTACAGCATGCCGTCTGTCAGAACAAGCAAACAAAGCTGCTGCTATCAGTTCCTGAAAAGTGGAGATAAGAAGGTTGACCGTGAGAGTCGGGTGAACAGGTACTGATGACGCGCAAGAGATGCAAATTGATGTGCTATTTTTAATAGCTTTTAAAAGTAGGCAAAGGTTACTGACAAGCAAACATAGTAGTTGTTCAAATCTGCATGAAGTAAAAAAAAAAAAAAAAAAACTGAAGTGGAGAAAGAGATACAAGTTTCGTTTCATTCCAAATTCATGAAATGAAACTTTGGAAATAAAATGCAAGGCCAAAAAAAACGGAAACTGTTGCCTAAGAGTCCATTTTGTGGTGCTAAAATTTGCTGCAATCGCAACATGTGGAAGTTAAACAGAGTTTCTGCTAAAGTAAACTCTACCACTCAAACACAAGGAAAAAAAAAAAACTGCAATAGTCGATAAAATTTATAAAAAATGATTAGCTGCACACATATTTACAGTTCCAACTCATGCAGGGAATCAGAGAAAAGTTTCTCAGTCATGATTCACGTTTAAACATGTATAGCACAGTAAATGACCCATGATGCATTAGCATATGCTCTTCCTCTGTGATTAAAGCTCAATTTAAATCACTACCAAGAACAAACGTGACGGCGAGATGACTCAAGTGAAATTTTCAGTTTGTGTGCAGTCTGGAATGTAAATGCTGCCCACTCATTTGTTTATGTCAGCGCACAAATAGACATAAGGGTGACTTTCATTTGAATGAGCCATTTGTGGTTTGCATTTCTCTCTGCAGCATGAAGAGCAGACATAGAAATGAAGACATGCACGCTCGGGGAAGTGATGCAATCAAATTGCTGCTGCAGAGTCCGTTTGAGCAACATTTAAATATAGTCATTTTGGTGGTTAGCTGTGAGTCGACTCAAGTTTCTCTAGTCTTCAAGGGGTTGGTTTGAAGATTGAGTTTTTACCACCAAAAAGCAAAAATGAATGGTTTCTTTGATTGATTTGTCTGGAAATTGCACAATTGAAAAAAAAGCATTTTACTGCCTCTAGTGGCAAAAAGTGACATTACATGAGCATGAAGAGGAGTTTTGAGGATTTTCTGACCTTTTAGATTTAATTTTGACAAGATTAGGTCATTTCCTTCATAAATGTAGTAGTCTGATCCCCTAAATACACAAAAAACTGTTGATGTTTTCACATCCAACTACATATCGTGGAAAAACCCCTTTAAATTGATGACCTCTTGTGCCGGACAAACCTAACACAATTTCAACATTCATGCAGATCAACTTCCACCAGGGTTTCCATGGCAACACGTCTGATGCACACTTCCCCTAAATTTATCTTCATGTTGGGCAACATTGCTAACGCTGGCCTGCAATTGGTCAGTTCCTGCTTTGACTTGTTTCCATGTGTACCAACACAAAGGGGGGAGTGTTATAGATGCAGGAAATTCAAATAACAGAATGCTACACTTTTGAGATGAAGGAAGGTTGTTTTTACTACATGTTTGCAACCAAGAACACAATAATCTGACAGTCATTGAAAAGTATTACAGTAGGAGATCATGCAAAATAACATTTTGAGTTTCTGGGAGGAAAATAAATTGGAAAACTTTCAAATATGTACATGCTGAAGCTGTTTTATATGAAATTGTCAATACTTTTTTCACAAATATTTATTTAAAAAACAACTACAGAGCCCCTAAAGGGACATCAAAGAAAAGTAAAAAAAATACTAACTATTGCACACCAGATACTAACTAGTGTACACCAGTTAGTATCTGGTGTGCACCTGATAGTACCAGATAACATTTGGTGTACTATCAGGTGCACACCAGATAACATCTGGTACTATCTTGTGCACACCACATAGTACCAGATAGCCTTTAGTGTGCACCAGAAAGTATCTGGCACTATCTGGTGTGCTTCAATTAATATCGAGTGTGCACCAGATACTAAACGCTGTGCTGCTATCTGGTGCACACCGGTTAGTATCTGGTGCTATCTGGTGCCCACCAGATAGCACTATATGTTATGCGGTGCACACCAGATAGCACCATATTTTATGCGGTGCACACCAGATACTATCTGGTGCGCACCAGATACTATCTAGTGCTACGCCAAATGTGTGCACCAGATAGTACAATATGCTATGTGGTGCACAGCAGATTGTTTGCATTTGTTAGTATCTAGTGCGCACCATATAGTAAGTGGTGCGTCCCGGATAGCACCAAATGCTATCTGGTGCACACCAGTTAGTATCTGGTGTGCACCTGATAGTACCAGATAACATCTGGTGTACTATCAGGTGCACACCAGATAACATCTGGTGCTATCTTGTGCACACCACATAGTACCAGATAACCTTTAGTGTGCACCAGAAAGTATCTGGCACTATCTGGTGTGCTTCAATTAGTATCTAGTGTGCACCAGATACTAACTGCTGTGCTGCTATCTGGTGCACACCGGTTAGTATCTGGTGCTATCTGGTGCCCACCAGATAGCACTATATGTTATGCGGTGCACACCAGATAGCACCATATTTTATGCGGTGCACACCAGATACTATCTGGTGCGCACCAGATACTATCTAGTGCTACGCCAAATGTGTGCACCAGATAGTACAATATGCTATGTGGTGCACAGCAGATTGTTTGCATTTGTTAGTATCTAGTGCGCACCATATAGTAAGTGGTGCGTCCCGGATAGCACCAAATGCTATCTGGTGCACACCAGTTAGTATCTGGTGTGCACCTGATAGTACCAGATAACATCTGGTGTACTATCAGGTGCACACCAGATAACATCTGGTGCTATCTTGTGCACACCACATAGTACCAGATAACCTTTAGTGTGCACCAGAAAGTATCTGGCACTATCTGGTGTGCTTCAATTAGTATCTAGTGTGCACCAGATACTAACTGCTGTGCTGCTATCTGGTGCACACCGGTTAGTATCTGGTGCTATCTGGTGCCCACCAGATAGCACTATATGTTATTCGGTGCACACCAGCTAACACCATATGTTATGCGGTGCACACCAGATACTATCTGGTGCTATGCCAAATGTGTGCACCAGATAGTACAATATGCTATGTGGTGCGCACCAGATTGTTTGCATTTGTTAGTATCTAGTGCGCACCATATAGTAAGTGGTGCGTCCCGGATAGCACCAAATGCTATCTGGTGCACACCAGTTAGTGGGAACCCCAGAGTAACACATATCTTATACGCATCAGTTACTGTCTGATGTGCACTAGTTCGTATCTGGTGTGCATCAGATATTAACCAGTGTGCACCCGATGCTATCTAGTACTCTGTAGTGTGCACCAATTAGCACTAGATGCAATCTTCTACTATCTGGTGTGCACCAGTGAGTCTTTAGTGCGCCACAGATAGTATCTGGTACTATCTAGTGGGCACCAGATAGTACCCAGAAATTTTTTTTTCTTCAATGTCCCTTTATGGCAGGGGTGTCAAACTCAATGACACATGGGACCAAAATCTAAAACACACAGTAGGTGACGGGTAGACAGGAATATAATTCCAGAATAAATCAATCTAAACCTTAAATAACTTTCAATGTTTTGCCCTCCATAAAATTTATTTTCTGTCAAAATTGGGATGCTACGAGATGACATTGGGTCGTTAATAATTATAATTTAAAAAATGATGTAAAGTGCCGGAAATAATTACACTGCGGACCGGATCCGGCCCCCGGGCCTTGACTATGTGATTTATGGGCTCCGTAAAATCAATTTCAATTTTCACAATATTTTTCCTTTGCTGGTCTGATTTATTTAGATGCTGATTTTTTGTTTGAAATGTAAAAGTCCTGCAGTGAAGCAGTGAATCTTAGAAGTGAACCTCCAAACATGTCATTTACGCTCTTGGAAAAAAACAAAACAAAAAAAAATCCATTAGTTTTATAGATGAACTCAAAAAAAGGAAATACAACTTTAATACTTTCATGTTTCAATCGGAACTGCTCAAAACCATCAGATTATTGATAGTCTTGATCCAGTAGTAAAACTTAACAGGTTACTCTCTTCAAACATAAATAAAATCTTTGAATGTGATAATTCATCCCTGTTGGATGTTCCAGGGTCAACTTGAGGTGACATTACTCGAGAGTCGGTGTTTTCGGAGTAGCAGCGACTCAGTCAGGAAGCAGGAAACCAAATGAAGCCACAGCGCAGAGTAAAAGACTGCCGAGGTGCATACATGTCACCAGTGAGCTGCTGATTTAAGAACTGAAGAGTTTTCAAAACTCAAAAACCGTGCGGTGGGAGCTTCATGGTATGGGTTTTGAGCGTCTCAAATAAGCTGTACGCTTGATTTTAGGAACTAGTCCTGCGTTTCTCTGGGTTTTACACAAGTGTTGCCTAAAAGTGAAGTTTATTACAAAAGAGAAGTTCCAGTAAAGGAAAATCTCGATGTGTCCTCCCTTTGTGCAATGATGCTGTACTTTTCTAGAAACAAAAAAAAAAAAGGAAGACCTTTTCTATTGAAAATGACCAGTTTGGGGATTCATTGGGAAACCTCGGAAATGTTGCGGAAGCTTTCAGCTAAAAGAGGAAGCTCATTGCCACACAGACTTGTTAGAAATAAAGATCTCCATTTTTCAAACAGACTATTGACAGTATTGTTTAAAAAAAAAAAGTCTGATGTAATCAATTAAAACCAAAGCAAATGTCCTTAAAAAGGTTGGACAAATAGTTGATTGTATTTTTAGATTTCTTGCACCGTGCAAACAAATGGTTTATTTGAGAGAAGTTTCATGTAATCATCTGTTTAATAACCCTTTAACCCCGGAGGCGTCACCGGTGACGCTTAAATATAAAATCTTTAACGTCCAGTAACTTTTCAGCCGTTAACACGTTGAATTTTCTGTTTTTGAAGATGAGTTTGTGTTATGTGATTAAACAAAAAGAAAAGCGAAAAGAAAAGTCTTGTAGAACTTCGTTCTGACTTGTAGTGGCCCAGAGGTCATCTTGTAGACGACTCAGAGGACTTGTCATAGTCTGCGAGTCATCTTGGAGACTATTTTAAGGTGACTTGTAGTAGTCTATGAATCATCTTGTAGACTGTTCCAAGATGACTTGTCGAAGTCTACAAGTCATCTTGTAGACTTCTCTAAGATGACTTGTCTTAGTCTACAAGACATCTTGTAGACTGCTCTAAGATGACTTGTCGTACTCTACAAGTCATCTTGTAGACTGCTCTCAATGACTTGTAGTCTACAAGTCATCTTGTTGACTGCTCTTAATGACTTTTAGTCTACGAGTCATCTTGTAGACTGCTCTAAGATGACTTGTAGTAGTCTATGAGTCAATCATGTAGACTTATCCAAGATGACCTGTAGCCGTCTACGATTCATCTTGTAGACTACTCTAAAAATATTTGTTGTATTCTACGAGTCACCTTGTAAACTACTACAAGTCAACTTGGAGTAGTGCACGAGTCATGTTATACACTACTCCAAGTTGACTTGTAATAATCATCTTGCAGACTCCAAAATGATTCTTAGTAGTCTGTGTCAGCTTTACACACTACTACAACATGACTTGTAGTATTCTACAAGTCATCTTGTAGACTGGTACAAGATGACTTGTAGTAGTCTGCAAGTCATCTTGTAAACTACTACAAAATGACCCGTCGTACTTTGATTCATCATGTAGCGTACTCCAAGTTAACTTGTAGTAGTGTACGAGTCACCTTGTGGACTACTCCATGATGACTTGTAGTAGTCTACGAGTCGGGCTGCTTTTCTCCTTCAGAATCTACTAGAATTATCGAGTTAACAGTTGCAGTAAATGAAAGAACATAATCACCGGATCTCTGGTGTTAAAGGGTGAAGAACGGCGCCATCTCTGGTCAATAAATACTCCATTACTTTAAACGGGCCTTCATCCGATTTATTACTTGCAAATGACGTTCAGGTCCCATCTAGTCTCAGCTGAACTTAAAACAGGAGTTCAACTTTTTTTGGCTACATAAAATAATGTTATACTTTAGGAGAATTGCATTGTGGTGTGTTGACTAAGAGAGGATATCCGTTTAGGACTTTGGCCTTGAAGAACATTCTCCACATGCCTTTCTGGTTTCAGGGTTTGCATTTTTGAATGAGGTTCTAATTTCCTCTTACATATGCATGAACATGCTTTTATTTTGATGTGGTTCCTGTACGAATTCATCAGCCAGCATTTGTTATGTCAAAGCATCTCTGTGAATGCAAAGCATCAAGAGGAAGTTAGTGCTGCACACGTCACACGGCAACCCGGTGAGGAAACGCTCAAGCATAGAATGAGAAAACACGATAACCCCATAAAAATACTAATAAAATCGGAAACATTTCCTCTTATCATCCGTCCCTCATTTTCACTCTTTGTCTACTTTTCACTCCATCTTCAGCACATATATGGGCTGACAGCTTTGCACAGTTCAGAGTCTGGCCACATGAATGAAAAAAGGGACCGGGAACCCCAAAGAAACTCATTATGAAACTCACAGCGCGGAGTCGGTTTTCACTTACAATCCCGCTCAAAAAAAGATAACAGGTCATAAAAAATAAAGAGGAAATCAAAATAAAGATTTGAGTGAGATTTCTAGAAACTAAATCTTTCTTTAGAAGAGTAAAATAAGAAGAAAATGCAGCATTTTTTATGAGTAAAGTTGCTAAACTAATTAGAAAATCTAAATATTTCACCTTCTTTTAGCTCCTTTACTGCTGCTTAGAAGTCACCAACAAACTTCACTCATTTATCCGACAGTCCTGAACGCAGCTTCAGTTCCCCGGGCTCCCCCTCCAGCAGTGCGCGCTGACAGCTAGAGGCGCGCTCTGCGATTTGGTTAACCTCTTTTTCCCAGGAGGTGACGCTCGAAAACCAACCTTGACATGTTGAAAACTACAGAAAAAAAAAAGGTTCCCACGATTTAAAATAAGTTTTTTTGGATGCATTTATAATGATGAGGCTGTGCAAATGTGGCAAGAAAGAGAGAAAAATCTACAAATAAATGAATATATATTCTGCAGTTCAAAAATAAAAATAAGCCCAAATGAATCTATGCTTCCTTTCCCCTTTGCGCAAACCGCCTTTTACGCACGAGCGCGCGCAGACTCTTCTGAAGTTTTCAAACTAAAAGAAAGTGTTGTCCTCTTTTCTATCATGCAGTGAGTAAAATAAAAGCACCGAAACAAAGATTTTTTTTTTTTGAAGTGAATGCACGTTCATCAAAGTCAAAGGGGCTGCTTCCTCTTTAAGGCTTTGAAGCGCGCGCACAGCTGTCAACTTATCTGACAATTCCGACTTTAATTCATAGAGTAAAACGAGCTGTCACACTTACCCCGCATCACTGCCAGTCAGTCTTTTTTTTTTTCCTCCTCATGTTTTTATTTTTTAATTCATGTCATATTTGCGCCAACGCCAGTTTTTTCCTGTCGCGTAAAAAACTTTTATCCCGGGCATTCTGGAGACCCTGCGCGCGCGCGCTCGGATCCACTAACTTTCTGCACAGCAACACTTGCAGCTCCACTCTGAGCTGGCCTGGAGACTTGCAGAGTAATACATTTTTTTTTGTGTGCTTTTTGGGCACACCCCCTTTTTTTTTTTTAAGTCCTCCCCCCTCCGCTGCTGGAAGCTTTGTCATGAATGGAATTCACCAGTTGAGAAAGATCCCACACTGTCAAGTGTGAAAAATTCAACTTTTATTGACTTTAAAGCTAGCTGAAATTCAAAACTTTATATAAAAGTGTGATACATTTCACCCCACGTTACATATAAGACCATTTCTGCTCATAATTTCAAACAAAAGTGCAAAAAGAAAACCCTTTCACAACTACCTTCAAGTCATGTGAAATATTTTTGGTGAGGTTTATTGATAGACCGCATTTCCAGTTTGAATAGAAGCCTCCACTTCCTGTTCTGAGGGTGGACATTGCTGTTAACGCATGCAGACTTCTGAGACTTTCACTGGCTCCCATGCGGAGCCACGTGCTTGTGAGGTGGTTAAGTTTCCCTTATACAGTGTGCTAGTCTCTGCACTCTCAAGCACAGCAAACCGCACATAAAAGCTTTCAGTTTGGTCGGCCTATTCTTAATATAAACCCGTTTTGACCTGGTTTATCGTCTGCATCCGCTGAAAGTCTATTATTGCACTTGTGCTTTGAAATATGACCAATTTTAATGAACCATTTTGAGTACTATCTTTCCATATATGGCTGCAGGTGGGCGGGGCCTTCAAGTTTTATTCATTGAAGTTTTCACTTTCACTTCAACGTTAACGCGGCTTCGCAAACAATTACAGTTTAACTGTAAAAGTCAAGTGTGCTAATGGAAGCCGTGCTGTGCCGTGCTCGCTGCAGTGTGCAAGCACAGATCTAAAGACGTTCTGCATGAAATGAGAGGGAAATGCGGCACATTTTCATGAACAGAAAGGAAGTAAAAGCAGAAGTCAGAGCTCAAGCTGGGGTGACTTCCCTTCATTTAGCTTCTACTGCCTTGCTCAAGAGGCGTTATTAATAGCAAATTGCCTTTTTACGTGTTTAATGCAGGTGGTTTCCTCTGTTAGTTCAAGTGAAATTAGATTTCCCAATAAATGAACACCTGCTTTGAGGAAACAAACCAGTAGCTAAACAGTGGAAATGCTCCGACAGAAATGGCAGATGTGCTGGTTCTGCAGATCGAACGTTCTAGTTATAGGAGAGGGAAGTACAGATGTGGTGACATGTCAGGAAGTCCATCAATAGACGATGATTTAACTAAAAGAAAAAAAAAAACTTACAGGGGGTTCCCGCTCTACAAGTTTAAACGTTTAGAGTTTCTTTTTTTTGTGAAATAAATCTGGTTCTCTAAAATAAATAGACTAATAAATATTGACTAGAAAACAAAAGGAAAGTAAGGTTCTTTTGTTTCAAAGGGGGAGAGCAGAAAAATACTGTTTTTTTACAGATGAGCTTGTGGTTTATAATACAAAAGGAAGATATTTTAAAAAGTCTGGTAGACATGTACTAGTCTACAAGTCATCCTGTAGCCTACTACAGGATGACTTGGAGTAGTCTACAAGTCATCGTATAGACTTGTATTAGTCTGTAAGATGACTAGTAGACTAAAACTACTACAAATCTTATAGTAGTCTATGAGTCATGTTGTAGACTACTACAAGATGACTTGTAGTCTTCGAGTCACCTTGTTGACTGACCAAGATGACTTGTTGTAACCCATTAGTCGTCTTGTAGACTACTCCTAAATGACTTGTAGTAGTCCAAAAGTCATCCTATTGACTACTCCAAGATGAGTTGCAGTAGTCTGTGAGTCATCATGTAAACTACTCTAGTATCACTTGTAGTAGTCTCAAGACATAATTCACACTAGTTCAAGATAACTTGTATTAATCTGTAAGGTGACTTGTAACCTACTACAAGTTTACTTGTAGTCTTGTTAATAACTTCAAGATGACTTGTAGTAGTCTATTAGTCATCATGTAGACTACTACTAGATGACTTTTAGTAGTCTACAACTCATCTTGTAGACTACTATAAGATTACTTGTAGTCTTTACTACGAGATTACCTATAGTCTTGTTGACTACTCCAAGAAGACTCCAAGTCTCAAGTCATTATTTACACTAATTCAAGATAACTTGCATTAGTCTGCAAGGTGACTCAAACTACAAGTCGACTTGTAGTAGTCTACAAGTCAACTTGTAGACAACTACAAGATTACTTGTAGTCTTGTCGACTACTCCAAGATGACATGTAGTAGTCTATTAGTCGTCTTGCAGACTACTACAAGATGATTTGCAGTAATCTTTCAGAATACTTTATTATGAATAATAATAAGGACAACAATAAGTCATCTTATGGACTACTCCAAGTTGACTTGTAGCAGTCTAAGTTATTTGGTAGACTAGTCCAAGATGACTTGTGTGACATGGCTAATAAAGTGGAGATGCTAGGGGCTGTAAGCTAAGAGGAGAGTTTCAACAAAGAATGATGGGAAGTGAAACAGTCCTGCCTACAATTCAGTTGCAAATGTCTAATGAACTGCTGCTGCTCTGCAGAAACTGTGACCTAAAAACACATTTTTTCTGATTGTATTCAAAAATTGCCAAATCGTTAATAAAAGAACACTTTTGAAATAGATCAAACAGATGATTTATTCATCTGTGGCATCAGTGACCCGATTCTGTGTGCAATCAAGTCATTATTTATAAAACATGCATTCACAGAGTTTTACTTCTTTGGTGGTCTTCACTCAAACTTGTTTTTTCAGAAATAATTGTTTTCATGATGCTTGAAGCTAAATGCCCAAAATTCCAATGTAAAGTCAAGATGTGAGAAAAGCCAGCGCTGAGGGGTGTGTTCACTGACACAGTTCCACTCAGCTATTGTGGAAACAAACACGGCAGCATTTTTTTTCAGCACTCCTTTCTCTACAAGCTCCATACAAAGACTTTCTGTTTTGAAAAGAGAGTGCATTCTCTGGAGACTAGGTTTCTCAGTAAGTGTCTTAGTCTGGAACTTTATCTGATCTCACTTCCTGCAATTATATCTGATTCTTTTAAAAGATGTAGTTTACAGATCTGGAAGTTTCAGCGCCGGGACAGAACGGCAAAACCTAGTGTTACTGATCATTTTTAGGATCAATTCAGGGAGTTTGTGGTTTGAGAGGAACATGATAGAGTGGACAACTTCTGATTGGAAGATTGTGGGTTTGATTCCTCCTTGGCATTCCCAAATGTTGGCGAGCCCTTGAGCAAGGCACTGAACCCCACATTACTCCTGGTGGTTTTAAGTTGGCCCAATATTACAAAACAGTCGTCTCAATGGGCTTCACACCGATAATTGTTCAAACATAAAATCAGTCAAATGTAAAAAATAGCTAATTGCTAAATTAAAATAAACTTAGAGCCTCCCTCTCGGTAAGAAAACATTTTTAAAAAAAAAAAAGGGTTTCTGGGAATAAAAAGAAGAAACCTCATGGATCTCGATCCTTTACAACACATGAATCACACTACACTAAACAGCCATGGAGAACTAATAAGGTAGCACACCGCTATGGAAGCATATTACCATTTGTTTGAAATGAGCTCTTTAATCTAGTATTAAATCATGTTTTGTTTTGAATTAGAAAAGTATTTATTGTTAATAAAAAAAAAAAAAAACATAATTGGTCACTACTTATAGTCTTACTGGCACTAGCAGTCCAACATATGCAAACTTTGGTTAATGTGCAATTTTAATTTTGTAGAGAGACTTTCATGTCTTTTCAAATATATGTTAAAAGATTAAAAGTTACTCAAAATCTCTTTTTTCCTTAAAAATGCTTCTTTGATGGCATAATTTTAAGTTACAAAGGAGAAAATGACCATAAATTGCAGTTATATTTCCCTCCATGCAACCTCTATAAAAAAATATCTCAATCTAAGAGGGGATAAAAAATTACTTTGACTTTTGTACAAATGTTTAAAGTACTGCAGGAAAAAACAAAAAAATTCCAAAAGGTCAAGTTGAAATACCCTCTCTGCTATGAACAGCTATGAAAAGGGCAAAGCTCAGCTGTTGTGGACAACTGTACGCAGTACTGGGTAACTCCACAGGAAACCGAACTGTGAGCTGTTGGAGACCAAACAAACAAACTATTTCTTGCCATCTTAACATCACTATCAAATAAACAAACTGTTAGCAAGTTGGTGTCAACGAAAGAAAATCCCGCAATGCTACTTGAATTTTTTTTTACTTTTTTTCATTTGAAAAGGATTTGATGGTATTCCTAAAACAAGTATTTCAGAGGATCAGTTACACGTTTTCACTGCAGTAAAAATAATAGACCCATTACTTTAAACACACTAAATAGTTACTGTAATTGCTTTAGAATTGTTGCGCAACAGAAACCCTTTAAACATTTGGCTCTTGCCAATTTGCCTGAGGGGACAATATATGGAAGATTCTGTAGGCTTACTTTTAGCTTTAGAATTAACCTTCATAAGCCACGACGGATTTATAAACAGGGCTTTTGCTTGTTTTTAGTTTGCTTTGCAACTACACCTCTGACCTGTGCAAGATGATCTTCTGTTTGGAGATGCTTCAGGGTGTTTGGGAGCATCGAGTCTCCTGCTGCAGGACTGATTCTCAGTTATGTTGTTGATCTCAGACCAGATCATTCATTGGAAAGCAGTAAACAGTCATTAAAGGATCTGTTTTAGTGGTTTAGCTGACGTAAAATGGTAAAAACCACATTACAAGGCTCAAAATCTGCATCTTAAAACATTGAAATCATTTACTTGTCACCGTGAGGAACTGTTTGGCTCACAAAATGTGAAATGTTTGCTCTCTGTTGTTTACTTTGCACACATGTGGCCCTTAAAGCATCGCGAGAGGAGAGCTTTGACATCGGTGGAGTCCACAGACCAATTAAAACAGCAGACTTTGAACATCTGACACCCTTAAATCCAGTTCCTGTTGGCTCCCTTTACTGGTCCTCGTCATGTGACATTTCCCTGAGATATTTGCTAAGACACGTAGAGCTCAGTGCGCTTCCTGGAAGCCACATGGTGATCACAAGGGAAACTAAGAGAAAGCAAGATCCTGGAAGGAAGATGACATATTTCACTAAGAGAACCGTCCATTGATTGGCGAGAATAGATTGTGAAATTCTCATACAATTTAATCTAAAATTCAAAAAGTCAAAATGAGCTAGAAAGGTATTCTTCATTATTCCGCAAGAATTGGCTTGAAGTCAGGATTTTCAGGTCTGAATTAGAGCTGGGCAATAAATCAATTTTATCGATCAATTCAAATTTGTTGTTTTGGATGATTTGTTTTTCAAGATTTGATTTCCAGACATAAAGCAGAGAGTAGTTATCATCCAGAGCAGGTTTTTATTATGGATGAAACCGGAAAATTCTGGATCAAGCTGCCCTCTCTCACTTAACTGATGAAAGAGGAAGCACACGCTTTTTTAAGGCATAGAGAGACAGTGGGACAGTCCTCAAGGAAATTTTGCAGTCTATTGTTCTGGATTAAAAAAAAAAAATCTTAATGTTGAGCAAAACTCTAATGTTTTTTGATAAATGATTACAAAGCATGATCAGAAGTGTTTTTGAGGAGTATGGATCGTAACGGACATTCTTCAGCTGTGGGGGATGGGGGGTGAGACAGAGACGGGGGTTATAAGTAATTCGCGGACGCCTCAAGTTCTCCACGAGAAAGGAGGAAAACTGTATTTTAATTTCTAGAGTCTGTTTAGATACAAAAACAAAAAAAAACTTATTTTCATTAATACACATTATATTATTACATAAATTATATTATAATTATAAAACTTTATCAACTGAAATAAAATACATTTTAATGTGAAAATGTGGTCTTTTATTGTGAAAAATTGGCTACATTTTTGAAAATTGACTTTTTTTTCCTCATGTTTCTTGGCTTAACTTCCTGCCAGGATTCACGCAGATAACACAAAAAATAGAGCAGACGCTGAAATGATTGCTGCACTGCGCGAGACTTCAGCGGAAGACCGCGGCACTTCGTGTTTGGTGTGAACTACACCATAGGTTAACAAGGGCGCGGAATGGAAGCTGCTTCCGCGTGTGGTGTGACCCAGGCGTTGGTAACAACAGCACAGCACCTTATTGTATGTAACTGTAATGTCTTTTCTTCGACATTTAGTTTTCTTTTTTTTATTTTCAATACATAGGTTTAAGTAATATACTTTTGTGTCTATTTAACTCAAAAAAGTTTTTATTTATATACAAATTCATAAAGAGATTGGATTAAATAAGCATTTGCTTTTGCCTATCCCCTTTTCAAACATGTATTTATTGAAATTGGTTTGTGACTTATTTTATAAAAGGTGATTGCATGGATTTTTAAAAATTATATATACACACACACACACACACATAAACATATGCATATATATATATATATATATATATATATATATATATATACATACATATACATATACATATACATACATATACATATACATATATATATATATATATCTATCTCCATACACACATTTTATTATACATACACACACATATATATATATGTGTGTATGTATGTGTGTATGTATATGTGTATGTATACATACACACACACGTGTATATTAGCCAAGATCGCATTGCTGCATTACCCGCACGCATTTTAAGTGTGTCCAAGGCTGGATTTTTTTGCTTGCCGCACGTTTAAGTTAAAGTCTTATCAACCGTCCCGCTCCTAAATGTGTAAAATGTGTTCTCCACATTTGACCCATTCCCTTGTGGAGCCGTGAGCTACAGAGACAGCCGACCTCAGGAACAATTTGCTTGTTTAATCCTAAACGTAACCATAATCCTAACCTTAACCCCTTTCAGCACTGGCTGCGCATTTACGTGCGACTAGACACTTTCTATATTTGTATATATGTATACAAGTCATTTTTTTGGTAAAGTTTTACATTGAGTAAAATGCAAAATTGTATATATATATATGATAAAATTACAAGAATTGTGGATGTGCCAAGTACTGTATCAGTGTACTATATGCTTTTAATAAAAATTTGTATGAAAAGGGAGTAGTAGCAAGTCAAAGTATAATGGTCTCGTATGCAGAAAACAAAGGGAAGTAGATTATTTTTCGTGTCCATAGAGACTTTTTAGACCATTTACCGCAGTAAGAGCTATAAGCTGCCTCATTCACATATTTCTCTATTTCTGTCATTTGTTTCTGTCTTGGAGAAGTTCAATTCAGGCCTTTCTTTGGCACGCAATCCTCTCCGGCTTGTAATTAAATCACACATTCAAAGGATTTTGGGTAGACAAAAACGTTCAGAAAAGATTTCCACGTGACTGTCAGAGCTCATTTGAGTTTTATTCGACGTCTATTAGCGATGACAAAACGAGATGCTGCCATTTCTGTGCACTCAACTACCATGACCGGTGGATCCATCCAGTCGTGACTGATAACAGCTACGAAGGAAGACAACAACCACAACTGTCGTGGCAAATTAAGAAGCATGCAGGCGTGGGCCTTAAAGTTCATTTGAATCCATAAAAGTGTAAGTGAATCATGTCTGGTTGCTATTTTAGGGAGTATTTGAGGTTAAAACACTCCAGTTTTTAGTTGTTTAGTGCTTTATGAAGCAGACAGTGTGAGTATGGGTGGTTGTAGCTACAACATATGTTACAACATTTTTTTTTTTTAATAAAATGTGCTTACAAAGAGGGGTAAACTTCAAATTTCATAACAGAGTAGATAATAAAAGACTAGCTGAAGTGGAGTTCTTCAACGTGCTGTTTGGAGAAAAAGTCTCCAAACATAGAGGTCAGTTTTTATCATGTGAGGAATTGGTCTGTGCTCCAGCTCCGCGAGCAGGGTGTGGACCGCTTGTTTGTTCGGATGTTTTCCATTTGCTCTGGAATGTTCTTAGAGCGATTGGTTCGAAATATTCTGAGACTGAAACCTAAACATAAACAGCTCACCCTCCCACACCCCAACCACAAGACACGAGGGTTTCCAAGCATTAAAATCCAAGATTTGTTAAAAAACTAAAGCAAGGGCTTTCAAAGAAAGAATCTGGGCGATGTAATGAAATACTTTGAAAGGAGTTGCTTCCATATCCGCTGGCTAAAATTCTTTACATTTCAAACTGGGTTTATAACAGTGTAGCTCTAGTGACTCAGTAATTAGAGAGTCTGGAATGAAGGGAAACATCTCAAACATAATAAATATTCAGGTGCGACCATAAATGCTTTGAATAAAACACAGCTGAGGTCATGAAGCTGGGTAAAAAGTCACAATCAGCTCTGCAGTTCACACAAGAGCTTTTAATCTAATATTTCCTTTGTAGGTGTTGTAGCCACTCCCCCTTAAATGATGCACTAAAGGTCAAAACAAATGTAAAGATTCAAAATAAGAAATAAAAGAAGAAGATATCATCTGTATGTTGCGTTAACGCTGTGTTTGGAAAGCCCCACATCGTTCCCGAGTCAGAGACATTCTAGCAAACACCACATTCCTCTGTGACTGAAACATCATCCCAAACTCCACGGCATCAAGATTTATGCTTCTGTTTTTTTTTCCGTATGGGAATCTTAAGCCTCTGTACTCTTTTAATACTTTATTTAGCCAAATTGATTAATTATTAAGAAACAATTTCAATAAGATTTAAAGTTTAAAAATGCTAAAATAGTGACCAAAACCTACTCTTATATTTCTGAAAAATGATCAAATAATGTCTAGTATTCACTTTGAGAGGCGGCCAACCAGTTTGTTTAATTTAATCATCTAGAAAATCTGAATGGCTGTTAGACGACTACAAGTCATCTTGTAAACTAATACAAGATGACTACAAGTCATCTTTTAAGATGGCATGTAGTAGTCTGAAAGACATCATATAAAAATACTTGTAGAATAATACAAGTCATCTTGTAGTGATTTACAGGTCATCTTATAAGATGGCATGTAGTGGTCTATAAGTCAGCTTGTTAGTCTACAAGTTGACTCCTTAACTACTACAAGTCATCTTGTAGACTAATAAAGATGACTTCTAAAAATTTACAGGTCATCTTTTAAGATGACATGTAGTAGTCTACAAGTTAACTTGTTAGTCTACAAGATGACTCCTTAACTACTGCAAGTCATCCTGTAGACTAATAAAGACTTGTAGCAGTCTACAAGTTATATTTTAAGATGACATGTAGTAGTCTACAAGTCAACATGTTAGTCTACAAGATGACTCTTTAACTACTACAAGTCATCCTGTAGACTATTACAAGATGACTTGTAGCAGTCTACAAGTCATATTTTAAGATGGCATGTAGTAGTCTAAGAGTCATATAAAAGACTTGTAGAATACTCCAAGTCATCTTGTAGTAATTTACAGGTCATCTTATAAGATGGGATGTAGTAGTCTACAAGTCCACTTGTTAGACTACAAGATGACTCCTTGACTACTCCAAGTCATCTTATATTATTTGACAGGATGACTTGTACACTACTAGGTGACTTGTAGTAGTATACAAGTCATCTTTTAAGATGGCATGTAGTTGTCTACAAGTCAAATTGTTAGTCTACAAGATGACTCTTTAACTACTACAAGTCATCTTGAAGACTAATAAAAGATGACTTGTAGTAGTCTAAAATTCATCTTATAAGATTTTATGTAGTATTCTACAAGTCCCCTTTTTAGTCTTGTAGATTACTACAAGCCCTCTTGTATTGGTCTAAATGATGACTTGTAGACTACGTTAAGTCAATTTACGTTAGTCTACAAGATGACTTGTAGACTTAGTCTACCAAACTACAATAGTCCTTATTTTTGATTGCTGCACTTGTTGATGCCTTCCTTCTGGCTGTGTTAATGTCTGTCATGGTTTAGTTATGTGTGTTTGTCATGGATTATTGTGTATTCTTGTTTTCCTGGTTTTAGTTTTGCTGTTAATGAGACTTTGTTCTCGATTATCCTCCTTGCAAAATAAAGGCAAACAGCTGGAATAACTTCAGACTCAATGACGCGATTTTGTGTCAACCTAAGAGACAAAACAACAAAAACTTGAAGGTCAGCTCCTTTTTTTCCCCACACAAGAGCAAAATAAATGTGGGTTAAATCACATCTATTCTTAACTGGAAGCTGAAGGAAACTCTTTAATGTGGGGAACCACCCAATGCAGCCTGTTTTGATCCCAGACTGACTTCAAAAAACCCTTTTTATTTACCACAGGGACACAGCAATCATGCAGCAATCACATCTGCGTTAAACAAAAAGAAAATATAGATAAAACAGACGGAGGCCAAACAAAAGGGCTCTGCTCTTCAAACTCTTAGTGATACGATCATAAAAGAACATGCGGGACAGAAAGTCTAGTTGAACTTCAAAGTGGAGACCTACAACGACGAAGAGGAAACAACAGGATAGAGGCTTTGACAGGGCGACGGAGCTTTCTGTGTTAATAACCACAATAATCATGAATTGTGCAGAGATTTTTGTTTTGGTTTATTAACACAGTTTGATCGACAGTCAGCAACAGTAACCCTCTTTTTGATCTGTACTCAGCAGGAAGAAGCTGACTGCATTTTTCAGTCTTTTTTTCAAAAAGTCCAACTTCTGGTTTGTTGTTTCACTACATAAACCTCATGATGAGACGTGTAAACTTCTATATATAAGACTATATTACACAAAGACTCTCAAGCTGAGAGTTTGTTGCAGTTATGCCACAATTCAAGATGACTTTGCATCATACTTGCAACATATTACGACCCAACAAATCTATAAACCTGCCAATCAGTTAAATAGATCAAGAAGAAAATGCCTGCAGAGGGAAACCCAGGAGACCGTGGGAAGCAGAGTCCAGCAGGACGGGTACCAGGTGGAGCAAGTGGCGCAGAGGGATACCCAGCTGGCTGCTGTGTGACACCAAATCCCCAAAAGAAGTGCAGCCTGTAAGCAGACAAACAAAATAAATAAATAAAGCTGTTCAGGGCAGCATTGTACTGAACACCTGTTGGACTCACCCTCCAGCTGTGTGCGCGTGTTCTTCAGAAAGGGGATGGAGCGATAAATCAGGAAGCAGGCCAGCATGAGAGACTGAGCTTCTCTGGAGAGCAGCTGCCCCCTCATGTAGGACCTCACAACAACACTGTTCTCTGCAGGAAAAAAAGACACAAGCGTCAACTTTTTCCCTCATTCAGCCACATTATTTTTTAGAAAATTAGTATTCCATTTCTTTCTTTTTCTGACAAATACAAAGTATTCTTTAGACTACATGTGTCAAAGTCAAGGCCCGGGGCCGGATTTGGCCCACCAGATCATTTTATTGTTATTAATGACCTGATCTTATTTTGTTCTTATTTCTAACTTGCATAATTTTGACAAAATATATTTTTACAGAGTAAAATATTTAATGTTATTTGAGTTTTAAGTTTATTTACTCTGGAATAACATTCCTGCCTTTTTTATTATTCATAATTATGTTACGGTTTAACCGTGATACGGTTTTAAAGTTTTAAAAATTAGCATTATGCTAACTTTATGGACTATTTTGGCATTTACTAAGATTCTTTATGCTGTTTTGGAATTTAGCTAATATTTCAGCTACATGCTAGCTGTTTTGGCTAATTTAGGCTTCAGTTTTTTAAGCTATTTTGAAGTTTAGCTAATATTTCAGCAACATGCCAGCTGTTTTGGCTAATTTAGGCTTCAGTTTTTTAAGCTATTTTGAAGTTTAGCTAATATTTCAGCTACATGCTAGCTGTTTTGGCTAATTTAGGCTTCAGTTTTTTAAGCTATTTTGAAATTTAGCTAATATTTCAGCTACATGCTAGCTGTTTTTGCTAATTTAGGCTTTTCAGTTTTTTAAGCTATTTTGAAGTTTAGCTAATATTTCAGCTACATGCTAGCTGTTTTGGCTAAGTTAGGCTTCTCAGTTCTTTAGGCTATTTTGAAGTTTAGCTAATATTTCAGCTACATGCTAGCAGTCTTGACTAATTTAGGCTTTTTCAGTTATTTTATGCTGCTTTGGAATTTAGCTAATATTTCAGATACATGCTAGCTGTTTTTGCTAATTTAGGCTTTTCAGTTTTTTAAGCTATTTTGAAGTTTAGCTAATACTTCAGCTACATGCTAGCAGTTTTGGCTAATTTAGACTTTTTTCAAGTTTTTTAGGCTATTTTGAAGTCTTGCAATTTTTTCAGCAATATGCTAGATGTTTTGGCTAATCTATCTATATATGTGTATATATGTATATATATCTATATATATCTATAGATATATATTAGGTTTTTTAGGCTAATTTGGCAATTAGCTAATATTTTAGCTGGCTATCAGCATCAGCGTTTTCAGCTATCAATGTCAGCATCCTCAGCTATCAGCACTAGTATCTTCAGCAGCAAAATTCAGCTTCCAGCATTCACACAAGCATTATTTCAGGTAATGCTATATATCTAGTTCATAATTATGTTAAAAAGTTACGATTTCAAAGTTTTAAAAAATTAGTTTTAGAGAGTTCAATAAATGTTTATCTTGTTCGGTTCGCGACCTGAGGTGTGTTTTGGATTTTGGCCTCTTGTGCGATTGAATTTGACGCCCCTGCTCTAAATCCTCCTCTTTTTCATGCCCACACATGGAGCGGAACATGTTTTTTCATATCAGTGAAGCTCAGAATTGTCTTGTAGAAAATACAGGATCAGTGAAGTGACACAAAATAACCTCAACTATAATGGCTGTTAAGGAGACCGTTTTTCAGCCTTTAGAGTCATTTTCTCCAAGGCGACTCCACCCTGACGGATCAGCTCCTTTATTCGCTGTACACAGTTCAGAGTCAACAATTTCATGAGGGCGGGTTTGTTTGGTTTTGACTCTGTGACAACCAGCTGTTTGAAAGGTGAGGGACGATCAATGTGAAGTTTTTGCTTTAAGAGTCAGATAGAGAGAAATCTCTGGTGAACTGCCTCCCAAACACCTTTATCTGATCACAAATACCACAAATATGCTGCAACATGCGACCTTTATGAAAGGAAAAACTCTAAGAAAGCTATTCTGATGAAAAAAGTTTAAGCTTTCATTCATGAAATACTATTCAATTATTTTTAGTTTTGCTTTGACATGTTTTTACATTCCTGTTTTTACTGCCCTTTAGAAAAGGCAGTAAAATATGTCAGTTATTTCAAGTCTTCATGTATGACTTATAACGTTTTGTTAGATTCCTGACATTACTGGCCAAGTAGACATGTTATTTTTTAGTTCTCCAACAAAAACAAGCTAACAAAACAGTAAAACAGAAAGCTGAGTTGGAGATGTTGATCTCTTCTCTCGTTTCCCACGCTTCTAGGAGAGTGTTTTGTCCTCCAAACGTGTGTTTGTGTGTGTGGAAGGTGTTTGTTTGGGTGTATGCACACTCTGTTTAACATTGAAACATGAAATTAATACGATGAAAACTAGCTGAAGCACGTTCAGCTTGTGTCGTTTTCTTATGCAGTCGACAAAAAAAAAAAAAAAAGAATTTTTTGGCATCTGTCCTTCAAGTCGAAACAAGAACACTCCCTGCCAGAAGATGACAAACATATTTTGCCTCCAAGGATCCAAAAGTTATTTCAACTTGAAAAAGAGCCAGAGTGACAGCTGACTTTGCCCAGCTGATGCTTGTCACATGCTTTTCTTGCTGATTGGATCTCCGGTGGAACACACCTCCTTTCATAGAGGCTATTACCAGCTTTACAAATATGCGGGACAGCACATGATTTCCACTACGTCTGCATCGCCTGTTATCAGGTCCTAGTTCACACTCTGTAGGTAAATATGGGCCAGAATGCAAAAAAATCATGTGTTTTAATGAATAAATATATTTAAAAAACTTAAATATATTTTAATTAATATTAAATATTTTTAATATATTTTCCAGCAAAGAGAATGCAAAAGAACTTCACTGCACATTTCACTAAAATAATTATAAAAATTTTTAACAGTCTACTAAATTATTGATAAAATGATAGCTTTTTTTTAACAATATTTATACCGTGGTCGAGGGTGTATTCCGTAAGACTGACTTTTAGGGCCAGTTTACAAACAAAAAACATTTAATTTTTAATTACGACTTGAAATCTCGTAAATTTACGAGAAAAAAGTTGTAACTATTAAATTACAAGAACAAAGTCGTATATTTCTGACATAAAAAGTTATAAGCCAAATGTATGACTTTAAATCTAAAAGCAAGTAAAGAAAGTTATACATTTAAGAGAAAAAAAGTTGTAACTATTACATTACTAGAATAAAGTCGTATATTTATGACTTAAAAGGTCAAAGGTTAAATTTACAACTTTTTCTCGTAAATTTACAAGAAAAAGTTGTAAATTTACCAAAAAATAAAGACAAATTTAAGAGAAATAAGTCGTAACTGTTAAATTACAAGTATAAAGTTGTATATTTATGACTTAAAAAGTCACAGGCTAAATTTATGACTTTTTTCTCGTAAATGTATGTGTTTTAAACTTTAGATCTTGTAAATGTAAGCAAAGAAAGTCAGAAATTTACGAGAAAAAAAGTCTTAACTGAAATTACAAAAAATAAAGTTGTAAAATATGATTTTAAAAAGTTATACGCTAAATTTATTACTTTTTTCTCATAAATTTACGTGTTTTCCAGTCATAAATTTATTATTTACAATCTTGTTAATGTGAGCAAAGAAAATCACAAATTTACGAAATAAAGAAAATAAGTCGTAGCTGTTAGATTACACGAATAAAACCATATAATTATGGCTTAAAAAGTCATAGGCTAAAATTATGACTTCTTTGTAAATGTACATGTTTTAAAGTCAGAAATATATTACTTTAATTCTTGTAAATGTAAGTGAAGAAAAGTCATAAAATTACTTTTTTTTTTGCTAAAGTGGAGCATGGAAACACGACCCGAGGGCGTTTTATATGCTGGCGTTCTGATCCTGGCAGCAGTTCCCATGAGTCTCATGTCCTGCAGATGGTGGATCAGGTAGAAAAACTGAAAAGTCTGCAGCTGTTCTGACGTTTTGACTTAAAAAATACCCATTGATGTGTGTACTTCCAGTATGGAGTATTTAAAGATCCATTCCAATGGAAATCATCTTTTTTTTGTTGTTTTCTTGTAGCATTTTTCTAGTATTATAGATAATACTACATCCCATAATACATACACAGTACATAGCAGACGACCTATAAAAGCAATTTAAGATTAAAAGTATTTAATTCAAACTGCATTGGATCAGAAAACCAGATGCTAGAAAAAGCTCAGACGAATAACACAGCTACTGAAATGGGCGTGGCCAAAGTTCCCCCCTCCCCCGCTCAAACATGGGTGTGCGAGACATGTCGTGCTGTAGCGGATTATAATTCCGTACAACTGGATTGATCCAACTTTGCTCGTCGTTATTTTAGCTAATGTTAGCTTAAGGCTATAAGCTCACACGTCAACATGCAAAGAGCTTTTAGCAACGGGAAGGGGGGGCGGGATGTTCGGTGTCGACAGTTCCGCCCCCAATCCAGAATTTTATTTCTAATGAGCTTTTGCCGCTGTGGATAAAATAACTCTTAAAAACAACAAAAAATTAACTGATTTTAGCTAAAAAAAATAATAAAAAAAATAAACTCAATTAAAAGATGAATGGAAACAATTTTATGATAAAACAATATGGTTGGAGTGGGACTTTGTCCCTTAAACAAGCTCCTCCCCTCCTCACCTTTAACCCAACTGTCCAGCGCCACATCCACAGCGTTCTTCATGACGGGCAGAAACTCTGACGTCAGCAGCGTGTCGTGGCGGTCGCTGGAACTCCGGAGCATTCTGCTGTCCCAGAACTCGATCACCAGCCGGAGCTGCCACAGGGGGAACGTCTGCTGCAGGTCGCCGCGGCGCAGAGCCGTCACCGCCTGAACGAACGGCAGAGATCTGAGATCAGGATCCATTCTTACACTCATTGAAGTCGTTTCATTTATTAGTTTTTTTGGATATAATCAGATTTAACCCTTCAATGTAAACTTTATTATTATTATTTTTAACGTTTGCAGACGTTACCTGCTCAATAGCAATATACGTGGGCAGCATCTCTGGACACTCCTTTGTCACACATTCATAGAGCATTGCAGAAAACAGCAACTGAGTATCTTCTTTCTGTGAAGGAAAAACATAAAAACTAAATATCAGTACACGTTTACTCATTTCTAACTGCTAAAACATTCATCTTCTATTTATTTAGTCCTGCAAAATTCTTTGGTGTCTTTATGCTTTTATATTTTGCATACTTTTTTATCTATTCTTGTGGACGAAAAGGTAAATCTTTCAAGAATATTTTATGATAAGTTTATTATAAATAGAAATATGTTTCAAAAACTAAAGTAAAACTGTTTACTCGTCTGGCTGTGACCTTCTTATAAAGTAATTTACCAATCTCTGGTTTGACAAATTTTTAAAAATAAGCATAATAAAGACAGAAATTCCAATTATTTGCGACGTCTCCCAAGCTGGGATATAAAAAGGCATGTAATAACCAAACAGACGAGGAAGCAGAAGCAGAAAAGGTAAGGTGACTGAACTAATACAATCAGGTATTAAATTCAATTACAGGCAGTTACAGTCAATTTAAATAAAATTGTTGTTCTGTCAGTCACACAAACTCTCTGCAAACCAATTTAAGTAACAAAAAATAAGATACAAATTAAAAAAAACAAGAGACAACAACCATCATAACGCTAATATATCTACATTACATTAAAATCAACATATTGAGATTCTTTATGTCAAACAGAAGTTCAACTGCAGTTTTCCAACCAACTTGGATTTTCCTAAAACTTTGTAATCAGTTCTTTCCGAGAGGGAATTCCCCGGTTTCTTCCTCACCACGGAGAGAATGTGGGTTAAAATTAAAGGCCTAAAAACAAAGACTGAATAAACTGGCATGAAACATAAAGGAGACAGCAAAAGAAACACATGTATAAGATGTGGTTTTCTCCTTTTATGCAGCGAGAATCACCATTCACAGATGAATATTTGCGAGCTCAAGTAGACGATGAAATGTTCTCAAACTGTCTCCAGATTTCATATCTTGCAATGACAGCAGTATGACACTAAAAAAATGAAAAGACTGAAAAAGACACATCAGAAGATAAAATATTAAAGGAAGCCGAGGTCTAAACAAAGCATCACATTTGAGTAAAAAGCTGTAAACGTGGTGTGGTTGTTGGAGTTGAACTATACTTTTTCAAGGGTTCTTTTTACTTTTACTTTCTAATATTTACTAAAAATGGTTTAAGACGAGTCAAAGACACTTGAAATACTGTCTGTTGCTAATAGAGTGTGGACATCCTCAAACTGCCGCTTCAATAACACAAAGAATCTGACCTCATCACAATGTCTTCCACTTGGAACACCTACAAACGGTTTGACTGTTTTATACAGAGATGAACAATAGATGTGTTTCCATTACAAATATGCACAAAACTTTATTGTAATTCTAGAAATGTCAAAAAAAAAAAACCCCACAATTCAACAATTTCAATTAAACCGTAATTATGCGAATAAACACAAAACAACTCGCTCAATAAGTCATTCAAAAACTCGGATGCGGGCAATACTTTGATTTACAGCAGATACATTCAAAGTATCAAAGGAGACGTCAGCATCTTATTCATGGATCGGCTACAGATGAAGAGATTTTTGGAAATGGTGGTTGGTGATTTTATAGAGGAGCTGTGGATCCAACATTCCTCGAAACGCTCAACTTTGTAGCGGCAGTGAAAAGCTAGGGGTATCCGGTTGTGTTGTGTCAGTCATGCATTTATTTGCAAAAAAAAAAAGTGTTTCTGTTGCAGTTTTGCGGAAAATGACTATTTCAAAACCCCTCAAAAATTGTGGGGGACCTAGTTGCAGACAAAATGACGGCTTAAAACCATAAAATCATTGGCAAGGAGGACGTCCAGAGATAGAAAGAGAGGGAGACACATGGATTAACAGACACATGCACACTTCAGTTGAAAAATACTCTTGTTCTTGGTCAAATAAGATAAATAAAATAACCAACGACCCAAAGAGTTATGCTGTTTTTGCAATTTAAGCAGGGCCAGCCCTGGGCATAGGTGACCTAGGCGGATGCCTAGGCCGTCATCTGCTGGAGGGGGACACCAAATCACAATTATTATATATAAATTGTTTTTTTTTTTTTGGCAAATAGTCTGGCGCAGCACTCATATGCAAAAGAAAAAAAAAAGTAATACTTAAAAAACGTAAATAAAATAACTCAAAAGTTTGATGTAATTAATAACTGTAGTGCAGCCCCCTTCACTTCCTGTCGCTGCTGCTGTTTAAGCTAGGTTGGGGAAGGAGAGGGGAGCACGGTTCTGATTTTGTTAGTGCTTCTTTAAAACTTTAAGAAAAAAGGAAGAACAGGAAATACGGGCTCAAAGCAAAGGTTTGTCTGTTTTACGTAGGGAAAATTACTTGGAAATTCACACACACACCCATGTATTTTGGTTAAAAAAAAAAAAAAAAAAAAAAGACTATTTTAATTAGCGATCTAGTGGTTTTTTTTTTAACACCTTTAACAGTTGGAATTCCCCTACTTCCCTCTTAAATATTGGCTGATCAGTGGTGCAATCACTTAGCGCGTTAGCGAGAAAAGAACGTGAGTTACTCGGATCAAGCCTCAACTGAAGCTTTAGAATCCATTACCATACAGGGAGCGCCAAGTTCGTTTTTTGCCTAAGGTGCGGTGCAGCCCAGGGCCAAGCCAGATTTTAAACTTTGACCCTTGAACACCTGAGGTGTGTCTCTCAAAACCTACAATGCTCTTTAACATACCGTAACTCATTACACGATCGATGTGAATAAACTGATCAGCAGAGTAAAGCAGCTCTGCGCTGGTAAGCAACACTTTAAAGCAGCTTTTCACCAATATGCAACACTTTACTAATATCAAAGTGTTACATTCTGGCGCAAATCTGCTTTTCTCCACGACAGAATAAGATGGTTTAAGCTAATTGAAAAAAAGGATGAAGTTAACCGCGGTCAATTGTAAACACTGGTCTGGAGCTGAAGCTCTAATGGAAAAGTCTTAACAGTTTTACAAATCTGAACACTTTTGTTTTGAAATTAATAAAGTGTTTACCCTCTTCTGGCACATTTTAAGATAATCCTGAATACAGAAATAAAGTTTTAGTAAAAGTAGCAACAAATCCTGTGGGATTTCCACTTCCAGCTAATGATTTTCAGCCGCCATCTTGTCTGCAACCAGGTCCTCCTGCAAAAACCACCTCCTCCAAGCGCAATACTTTTTTTTTTTTCTAATTTGTCAATTTTCCATTTATTATCGCAAAGTGAACCCCAACTTCATTCCTTGACAGTGGCTAGGATAGGCTCCAGCAACCCCATTTTGTCCCTCACACACGAAGAAAAACAGGTTAAAGTATTCATTTATGACAGTAATTTTTGTAAAAGTACTTTAACGTTCAAAAGTGTCTTAAAGGTGGTATTACAAACCCAACTATCTCACCACATCTACTCACGTGTTTCATCCCTTCTGATGTTTTACAGAAGAACTCGGCGAAGGAGATGAGAACAGGTTCAGAGGTAAACGTAGAGATGGCTTCAGGCTGTGAGGAAAAACACAGAAGAAGAGTTTAGAAACTAAGACGAAACAGATTCAGAACAGATGTAAAAACTGAAAAGTTGAGCAAAGAAAGAAGAGCAAGGAAAGCGAGGACAGGTGGAATCAACAAGGAGAGTTCTTCCCGCTTCAGACCAGCAGGTCTGTTAACAACATTCAGAGGCTAATCAGAAACACAGTGAAGGTCTTAAAGTCACACAGTTGAAGCTGCAGTCACGACTGGGCCTCTCCGTGGGCAGGAGGTTACGTTATTTACTACGGTTTTTCACTCTGCTGTCAAATCCAATCTCAAAAGGAAGATACAGGGACAGTCAGTGATGCCCGTCCATTCTAATCTTTTTTCCGTTACAGAGAAGGAAATCTGTCTAAAGCAAAATAAAACTAGAAAACTGCTGTTAATAAAAAATAGCAGTATTTAAAACAGTGAAGATTTGTTTAAAAACAAAAAAAAAAAAACATTAAATAAACAATAAATTCATCCATACAAAAAATACAGAAAGGTTTGTATGCAGATGGAAAAGACTCAATTTTGGTAAAAACTTACTTTGGAAAACTATTTAGCTAAATAAATTGACAAAGTGGTTTTCATTTTTTATTCCTTAAATACTTATATTTACTTCATTATACTTACTTATAATTACTTTATTTGTTTCCATATACTTAATTGCTTACACTTTCTATTATTTACTTACTTATACTTGTTTACTTATATTTGTACTTATTAACTTACACTCATACGTTTATACTGACTTACACTTACTTTAACCCACTTACTCATACCTACTAACTTATACTTACTTACTGCTTATATGTACTTATACTCTCTTCTTTATACTTACTTACACTCGTTTACTTATACCTATTTACTTATACATACTTAATTATACTTCTACGTATTAATTTATACATACTTACACTTACTTTAACCTACTTACTCATACTAACTTATACTTACGACTTATACATGCTTATACTCTCTTCTTTGTACTAATGTATACTTATGTACTTATATGTATTACTTAATTATACTCACTTCTACTTAATTTAACTTACTTACTTGTACTAATTTACTTTTACTTACTACTTATACTTGCTAAATTAGTTATACCTACTTACATACTTATACTTACTCACAAATCCTTAATTATTTACAGTTACTAAATTACTTAATCTACTCATCCTCATTAATGCTTACTTATATGGACTTATACTTACTTACACTTTATTATAGTTATACTTACTAACTTACTAAGACATACTTACACTTACTTAGTTTTTTAAACTTATTTATTTTTGCTTACATGTACTCAGTTTCCATACATATTTACTCACCAACGTACTTATACCTACATACTTATACTAGCTTACTTTTCTTACCTAATTATACTTACTTAACTTATATTTATTCTGTCAATTCTATTCTCTCCTTAAAAAATAATGAACACCTGATAAACCAAACGAGGTTCTAATGCGGAACAAAAAAAATTGACTTTCACTTTTTAATTCTTTGGTGCAAAGATTCAGCAGATCCTACATTCAGAGGATGCATCATCTCTAAAACGACCAACGCTCTCAGACACTTCAGCTCCACAGAGCTTACCTTAAAAGCCCTGACTCCAGAGTTTAAGTGGTTGATGGCGGTGGCCAGGAGGCTTTTCCAGCCCTGAGGGTCATCTTTGTACGGCAGCTGACCGGCCCGAAGCTTGACGTACAAAACCCCGTCTCTTGACAGGATTGATCTAAAGGAAACATTACATCAATAGTGGGAAATATTCTAAACAACAAAAGTTTATATGTAAATCACATTTCATGTACAGAGACAATTTAAAGTGCTTTACATTAAACATTAAAAGAAACAATCAAAAGAAATAGTAAAATTGTGATAATTTAAAAAAAATTAAAAGAAAGTAAAAAGATTTTAATGTGAAACAAGAATAAACTGAGTGTTTCAGCTGATCTAAGATTTTCTGGAATTCTGTTCCAGATCTGTGGAGCATAGAAGCTGAATGCAGCTTCTCCATGTTTAGTTCTGACTCTAGGAACTGATAAAAGACCGGATCCTGATGACCAGAGAGGTCTGACTGGTACATACTGGGTCAGTAGGTCAGTCATGTATTTTGGTGCTAAACCATTCAGAGCTTTATAAACCAGTAACAGAACTTTAAAGTCTATCCTCTGGCAGACAGGTAACCAGTGGAAAGACCTCAGGACTGGACTGATGTGGTCTACTTTCTTGGTTCTTGTGAGAACCCGAGCAGCAGAGTTCTGAATCAGCTGCAGTTTCCTGTAAAAACACTGTAACATGAAAGTATGCACTACTTTTTCCATCAGATCTTTAATCCTTGAGATATTTTTGAGATGATAGTTGAGGTGATTTAGTGACTGTCCTAATGTGTTTATCAAAATTTAGGTCTGAGTCCATCACTACACCCAAGGTCCTGGCCTGGTTGGTAGTTTTTAGATCAAAAGATGGAAGCTCTGTAGTAACATCCAACCTTTTTTCTTTAGCCCCGAAGACAATAAGTTTTGTTTTTGTTTAACAGAAATGTCCTCAATGCATTTACCAAGAGCCTGTACAGGGCCTCGGTCTCCTGGTGTCAGTGTAATATATATCTGTGTGTCATCTGCATAGTTATGGTAACTAATGTTCTTTATAACCTGGGTCAGTGGGAGCATGTAGATGTTAAATAGATGTGGCCCCAGGATGGAACCTTGGGGGACTCCACATTAGGGCTGCCACAAACGATTATTTTGATAGTCGACTAATCACCGATTATTTTTCCCGATTAGTCGACTAATCGGGTCATGCGCAAACTGGATGTAAAGACGCTGAAGTTGATAACCAGCTGAAATATTAATTAAATGCCAAATTAGCCTAAAAAATAAAAAGAGCCAAAGTTAACCAAAATAGCTAGCATACTGCTGAAATATTAGCTAAACTCAAAATTAGCCTAAAAAAAACTGAAAAATCCTAAATTAACCAAAATAGCTATGTCGCTGAAATATTAGTTAAACTTAAAAATAGCTTAAAAAACTAAAAAAAGAAACCTTAAGTTAGCCAAAACAGCTAGCATGTAGATTAAATATTAGCTAAACTCCATAAAAGGCCAAAGAAACTTATTAAATGCCAAAATAGTCCAAAAAGCTGGCAGAATGCTATTATAACTTTCAACTTTACTACACTCTGACTTCATACAATATAAAGTAACGACTAATCGACTATTAAATTAGTTGTCGACTATTTTAATAGTCGATTAGTCATCGATTAGTCGACTAATCGTGGCAGCCCTACTCCACATGTAATTTCTGTTGGCTCAGATGTGAAGTTACCAATTGACACAAAATATTTCCTGCTTTCTAAGTACGTTTTGAACCAGTTTAGTTCTATCCAAGTAAGACCCACCCAGTTTTCCAAATTGTACAATGTTGCAGGTGTGTATATAAATGCTATAAAACATCTAAAAGTTCCTGCAAAGATCATTTTCACTCACTTCAAATGTTGTGTTTCTTTGCTGAGATCTACAGACAGTTCCCAGTATCGTGGGCCCTTCACCTTCACCTACGGAGGATATTAAGATTGTTAGACCGCTCTCTTCATGGGGGTTTGGCACAGCACAGAACTGGATTTACCCGCTTCAGGAGGTGCAGCTCAGGGAGCAGGGTGGGAGCCATCAGCTCCACGGTTGTCTCCTTGTACCACTTTGTGTCCTGAAACCAGAAAAAGTTGCATTTTTAATCACATGTGACGCACATGAGTCATGTTTACAATGTCTGTCAAGTTAATACAAACTATAAATACCAATTCCACTTGACAGAAAAAACAAAACAACAGGAGTTCAAATAAATTACATAACATGATGAGAAAATAATTTATCTGACTCCTACAGAAAAACTAAAATGAGGGTTAACAGAATCAAGCTGAGAGTTCTGCTGAGAGTTAAATGAAAGCCTGAATTCCAGCAGGAACATCAACCTTCAAGCATCTTTCATGGAGTAAATTCAGTCCAGCACGATATTTCAAAGTAAGAGCATCCTTTTATTGTCCTGTCCTCCGTTTATAGTCTAAAACGTGTCAAAGTCAAGACGAATCCGGCCCTTAGAGTAAATACTGTATATCTGTCCCTCCAGATCATTTTATTATATTGTTATTAATGGACAGATGTTATCTTGCGCTCATTTCTAAATTGTAAAATATTGAGAGTTATTTAATGCTTAAGTTGATTTATTCTGGCATAATATTCCTGCCTTTTTATTATTTATATTTATGTTAAAAAAAGTTACAGGTTTAAAGTTTAAAAATTGGCATTCTGGTAGCTTTTTGGACTGTTTTAGAATTTACTAAGATTTTTTAGGCTGTTCTGGAGTTTGGCTAATTTAGGCTTTTTTAAGACAGCTTTAAGTTTAGCTAGTTTTTCAGCTACATGCTAGATGTTTAGGCTAAACTACGATTTTTTGTTTTTTTTTTTGCTTAGCTTTTTGTTTTTGTTTTATTTTTTTAAAGGAGCATGATTTTGTTAAACCTTTCAAAGTGAACTACATCCATATATATGATCTTATTTCACTTTTGGAACACTAAGAAACAAATTATTTATGAAATGTTATTTATATTTGGTGAGTTTTTTCCTACCCAGAAGTAAAACGACTTGATTCCTGAAGCTCCGCCTGCTGCTGTGTGTGGCTGCGCACTGCACAAATCCCTGTGTCTGCAGTTCTCTCGCGAAAATAATCCAAACTCCTTCAAAGATGGATGAACATACGATATATCTGCCTTTAGTAGCCCCGCCCATCGCTTCACTGCTTCACAACAGAAGCTTCTCGTGACTGTGCCGGACCGGTGGTGTGTGTGTCTTTAAGGAGCCCCGCGTTTAAAGTAACAAACACCCGTTTGAGCTGGAATTTATTTAAGACAGGATACAACTGGAAGATAAACGGTATTCTGCATTTAAAAATGCTGATCACCGCTAGCTCCGTGGAGAAATTAAGTGTTAGTGTTAGACTGGGGGCGGAGCTGTCAGAACAGACTCTTCCTGGAGAGAGCTGTTGGTATCGTGCTTACATCAGCACGTTTCCAACCGCTCATTTTCGTGGGTATGGGAGGGGCTGCTGCAGACTGTGCAGGTTTTTAGAGGAATACTCTTTAAATGCATGAACGGATCAAAGGGCCATTTTGGGGTTCTTTATAGTGAGGAATGAACAGTAAAATACATTTAAAACCTCAAAAAGTAGAATTTTCATGGTGGAGTCCCTTTAAGGTTTTTTAGACTATTTTGGAGTTAAGCAAATATTTCAGCTACATGCAAGTTATTTTGGCTAATTTAGGCTTTTGAAAAAAATATTAAGCTGTTTTGGAGTTAGGCTAATATTTACATGCTAGCTGTTTTGGCTAATTTAGGCTTATCTCAGTTTGTGAGGCTTCTTTCAGCTACATGCTAGCTGTTTTAGCTAACCTGTTTTTTTTCCAGTTTTTTAGGCTAATTTGACATTTAGATAATATTTTTAGCTTGCTATCAGCTTCAGCATTTTCAGCTATTACCTTTAGTGATTTCAGCTATCAACTTCAGCAGCCAAACTCAGGTTACAGCATTCAAATTACAATTATCGCAGGTAATATTATATATCTAGTTGATAATTATGTTATAAAGTTACGGTTTAAAGTTTTAAAAATGTAGTTTTAGAGTGTTTTCAATAAATGTTTATCCTGTTCGGCCTGGGACCTCAGGCGTGTTTTGGATTTTGCCTCCTTGTGCGATTGAGTTCAACACCACTTCTCTAAAAGAATTGAAACGAGTTTAATGTGTTCTAAATTAAAAAAAAAAAAAAAAAAAAAAAAAAAAAAAATCCGCACACAGTTCAACTGCATGTTAATTTTTCTTTTGTTAAAAACGAACTATAAAGACAGAATAGGTGAATAATTAGTTCAAAAGAGACAACAAATTTGTTTATTAATGAGATGACGCAGAATTCACAAGCAGAGGTTGGAAACCGGCAGCTCAAAGGTCTTAACTCTCTGAAACAGTTTCCCTAAAAAGGATTTAAATGTTTGAAATTTTATATTTTACTTTGAAGGGCATTCCCACTTCCTCCTATTTACAACAATGGCTTTACTTATATACATAAAATGTATTTTCCAGAGAACAGAGATGTTGTTGATTCACTTCCTGTTCAAGCACAACGCCTTAAATTGAATATCGTTCTTTAAAAATAGAACATTCGTGTGCTTGTAATGGTGGAGAATTTACAATCTTTAACACTTAAAAAACTATTTTGGTTGATTTCTCACTGAATACAACCGAGGAGGAGCAACAGATTCTCTAGAAAAATAAGACTTTATGTTTATGTTATTGATATGTTTATGAAAAAGAAAAATAAAGAAGTATTTATGGCATAAATAAAAAAACTAAGAGGAAATTGATTTTTTTTCCTAAATATGAAACAGTTTATAACTTAACAGAGGTTCACTAGACTTTCTTTCAAAATAAAAGACTTCCTGTGTCACATAGGATCATCTCAATGGAGCAAATCTAGTAATAGGTTTGAAAAGTAGCTATGAAAACAGGTTTGTGGTGATTCTTAGCCAAAAATTCATAAATCTAACTTTCTAAAATTAAAATATAGCTAATTAAGTGTAGCTTTTGAACCATGCGGCACAGTAAAACACTGGAATTTGTAATTTTGTTCTCGGTTATCAAACCACTGTGGGAAATAACTATAAAACAACGTTACATTCACTTTCAATTCTTCATAAGAGAGCATTACGAATCATTCATAAAGTAAGTTACCTGGAGCACACAAACAAACTATTTATACAATCAGAATTACTAATATTTTATGATCTAGTAGAGTATTCTACAGCTCAAATAATTTATTTGGCAAGGAGTAAATTTTTTTTTTACCAACCAATATCCAAAGATTATTCATTAAAAAGGAGGAAAAATACAATCTTAGGGAAAAAAATAAATTTTTCATACATAAAGCACGAAGAAATAAAAGTTTTGTGTTTCAATATGTGGAGTGAAACTGTGGAACAGAACCAGTGAATGCTTGAAACAATGTCCAAACACAAAAGAGTTTAAATATAAATACAGAAATATGATTATTGATAAATATGAACAAATAGAAAACAAAACAAAACATTAGCGTTTGTAAATATACATGACTGTAAAATGAGATTGTGTTATTCATGTGGGTGTTTGTGAAAAAACGACTTGCATGTGTTTATGTTTATATATGCAATATTATGTACTTTTTGTTTAGTTTTTTTTTGTGTTCTTAACTTATTGTGGTGTACTGGGCTTAGGATATATATTGTTATAATTGTACAACTGGGTGTTGAGAATTTAATAAGTTTTTTTTCTTCTCTTCACTCTTTTCAGACTTTTGTTGTTTCAATGTTTTTGTATATTTGTTGCTCTACTAACTTTTTTTCAATAAATGCTTTGAACTGAACTGAACTGAACTGCTTCTGACTTTGCTTTCTGTCTTCTGTGCTTTGGAGGCTCATGGAGTAATAAGTTATTTTACTTTTTTCTTTTATTTCTTTTATTATTCTATTTTTGGAACGTGTGCTGCTTGTAAAATAGATTTTGATCGCAATGTTTTTTTTTCCACCTGGTTAAATAAAAGTTAAATTGAATAAAATAAAAAATGTAAAAACAAAATGACTTTACAGTGACTAAAGGCTTTGTATTTGGTTTCAGAGCCAGGCGTGACTCTGGAGCTGCAGGTTGCAGAGCCCTGATCTAGATAAAACTTCTACGAGGTTATGAAAGAACCATTTGTAATTAAATGTAATACACAGCTTCCCTACTTTAATTTTTTTGCAAGGATAAAGAAGCTATGATGGCAAAGATAAAAAATTTTAAATATTTTTTTTAATCAAATAGAGATCATGAATGAACAAAAGCATAAGTATGCAAAACCATTAAATTTGCATGAGAAATTGCATGAGAAAGAATTTAAAAATCAGTTTCAGAACATAAAAAAATAGTCTAAATTTAGGTGGTTTGACTTCTTAAGTTTGCTCTTTCTTTATTTTTAAGGTAAACACTTACCTTATATGGTGTTTCTGAGGACGTAGTGCAGCGGCTTTAAGGAGTCCACATCATCGGATTCCAGGCGAGGTAGAGGTTCTCAGAAGCCAGAGAACAGCAGAGTTAGGGCCTGCAACTGCAGCAGAGACAACCTTTCAGGTTACTTTTAGGCAACAATCATAGGGTGCATCTATAAAATCAATGAACTAATGTTAATCCTTATGAATATACTTAGATATACTAGAGTAAAATTAGCTCATTCTCATAAAATCTTTGTTTTCATTGCCATTTTCTGACAAAACTTTTGAGGAAACCAATTATTATTTGAACAACGAAACAAAAATGTATTTAATTTGTGCAAATTTAATTAAAACTACGGCTTTCAGTGTTAATGCGTTATATAAGAAAATTAACAAGTTAATATTTATTACCGCAAATTAATCACGCTTCCGTCTTTCGCTTCTCAAGGTTTCCAATTAAATTCTGTCGGATTTTTTTCCCGCTTAACCCTTGAGCTGTCCTGGGTTTGTTGGCGTTGCGAGTGAGGTCATCTGGACCCCACAAGACAGCGCGCTGAACTTTTGTTTCTCAATGATTCTTGATTTTTCCCGGTTTCTATGGCAGACGTGAAATTCGTCATCAGATGTATCAATGGAAGGCTTGGGTCATCTGGACCCCATTAGATACTACAAGGGTTATAACTAAAGAAATAAATATCCAACCAATTTTCAAAAATCTATTCGATTGCTTTTTCACTCAAACTTTATGATTTGCGTCAAAGGAAAGCGATCTATAAGCTAATTGTCACAATAAATTAAACAAAACATCAATTCATAGAGAAAGTTCCCCTCTAATGTTGAACATTTGCACATTCACACTCAGCAGCCAATCAGAATCGAGTATTCACCCAGACTATGGTAGAAGTTTATCTTAAAGTAAGTTTAAGTGCAGAACCGTCATGATTTTAAGTCATTATCTTGGAGTTTTTTTTTTTTAGAAATACTGCAGACATAAAAGTCTTCACAGTTCAACTTATCTTAATGTTGATGTGTTTTTGTACACACAAAATACACTTCTGGGAGATCCGAGTTAAAACTGTATAAAGTTAAAAATTTAAGATGGTAAAACAGAGGGAAAATGTTTATTTTCTGGCCTATTTTTTGTTTAAAAGCCACATATTGTCATATAAAATGTACCTTTTTTAAATTATTATTTATTAATTAATTTATTTATTTATTTTTCATTAATAAAAACGATCAAATTATCATAGGTAAATGATGCTTGCCTGAACTATTATTTTCAAACAGTAATGTTAACATAATGTACGTTTTATTAAAACCAACAAAATTCTGTAAAAAAAAAAAACAAGTACTATAAAAATTAGTGGAGTATGATCAAATTCAGTTAATTTAACATGATAGATAATAATGAGGATACTCATTCTCTGGTACAGTTCTTCACTAAAATGATTAAAACACCCATAAATATCTTTAAAATATTTGAAACATTATAAGAGGAATAATTTGCAATAAAATGTTTTGTTTTGTTTTATGTTGTCTATTTTTAAATATACATTTATCATATTATTTGCACTAAATCACATGCAAGAACTGTAACAAACATTTGTAAATAATAATAAACACTAGGGCTGCCACAAACGATTATTCTAATAGTCGACTAATCACCGATTATTTTTTCCGATTAGTCGACTAATCTGTTCATGGCCAAAGTGGATGTAAAGATGCTGAAGTTGATAACCAGTCTAAAATATGTAGTATGCAAATTTACCAAAAATAAAAGAGCAAAAGTTTAGCCTAAATAGCTAGCATGCTGCTGAAATATTTGCTAAATTCCAATTAGCCTTAAAAAACGGAAAAATCCTATATTAGCAAAACAGTAGCACATAGCTGAAATATAAGCTAAACTCAAAAATTGCCTAAAAAAACTTAAAAAAGCTAAAGTTAGCCGAAATAGCTAGCATGCTGCTGAAATATTTGCTAAACTCCAAATTAGCCTTAAAAAAATTGAAAAATCCTATATTAGCCAAAACAGCTAGCATATAGCTGAAATATAAGCTAAACTCAAAAGTTGCCTAAAAAAACTTAAAAAAGCTCAAGTTAACCAAAATAGCTAGCATGCTGCTGAAATATTAGCTAAACTCCAAATTAGCCTTAAAAAAATGAAAAAATCCTATATTAGCCAAAACAGCTAGCACATAGCTGAAATATAAGCTAAACTCAAAAATTGTCTAAAAAAACTTAAAAAAAAGCTTAAGTTAACCAAAATAGCTAGCATGCTGCTGAAATATTAGCTAAACTCCAAATTAGCCTTAAAAAAAATGGAAAAATCCTATATTAGCCAAAACAGCTAGCACATAGCTGAAATATAAGCTAAACTCAAAAATTGCCTAAAAAAACTTAAAAAAGCTAAAGTTAGCCGAAATAGCTAGCATGCTGCTGAAATATTTGCTAAACTCCAAATTAGCCTTAAAAAAATTGAAAAATCCTATATTAGCCAAAACAGCTAGCATATAGCTGAAATATAAGTTAAACTCAAAAGTTGCCTTAAAAACGTAAAAAAGCTCAAGTTAGCCGAAATAGCTAGCATGCTGCTGAAATATTAGCTAAACTCCAAAATAGCCGAAAAAACCCTTGCAGAATGCTATTATAACTTTCAACTTTACTACAATCTGACTTCATACAATATAAAGTAACGACTAATCGACTATTAAATTAGTTGTCGATTATTTTAATAGTCGATTAGTCATCGATTAGTCGACTAATCGTGGCAGCCCTAATAAACACCCAGTTATGAATTTAAAAAAATGTACCTATTGGGATTGATTAATTGGGATTAATCGTGATTGACCACAATCCAAAAGTGCGGTTAATTTGATTTTTTTTTTATTGATTGATAGCATTAATTAAAACAAAAGCTACAATTTTACAGTTATTTAGTGGCAAAAAGTGACAATTCACAAAAAATGGTGTGTGGCTTCACTTTCAGGATAAATCTGACATATTAGCAGTAGTAAAATGATCTTTTTAAAATGTGTTTTTATTGTTGTTCTCACCGGTTGTCTGTGCTGTGAGCAGGAAAATGAGGGTACAAGGCACACAGGAGGGCGGCAATGGCAGAGTTTGAGGTGCTCAGAGTGTACCTTAAAAAGAAAAAAAAAAACATTATTTAGCAAAAGACGTCAGTAAATGCAGACATTTCCATTTCCCTCTGAAAATATTGTGTTCTTCACAAAACTATCTTCCCACAGTTAAACCCTTTAAACACAGTTGTGCTGGTTAAACGACATGTGTGCAATCTGGACTGTGTCAAAGGCCGGAGCAGAAGCTCTTAAACATAATAGCTGACAGCTGAATGAGTACTTTGACTAATAGGGTGATTATAATAATGTTGGGTCAAACAATGAAGGCTGCCTGTGCCTGGAAGGTTACTGATGAGACCACTTGACAGTCGCTTGCAGCACAAGATGTTGCCCTTCAATTTAATGACTGCCCGTGTCATGTTTGATGTGTTTAAGAACATTTAATTCCTTCAGCGCGTATTTACAAGTCGGAAACCGTCGCCACCGGTAACTGAGGGAATATGGCAAAAATCACAAATATTGATGACTAACTTGAAGCTATGGCGCCTTTAAAACGGCATACACTGATATGTTTTTCCATTTTTTGGGCATTTTTGGAGCTAAGCAGGTCTGAAAGACTCAAAATCGTGTTTTTGGTGCAGCATTTTTCTCATAATAAAGAACAAGAATAAAATGATTTAAGGTTAAAACATTGGTTTTTTCAAATCGCATTGGATCAGGACCAGTGGTTTGAAAAAGCTCTGGTCTGTGACACAATAACAATCATATAGTCTCCCTGCTCTGCTACAATTCTAATGCATCAACTTGCAGTCAAATAGATCCATCAACGTCTTCACTTTTTCTAATCCAAGCTGCCATCTGGCTCGAAATTGTACAGCTGCATAGCTCATACTAACCTAATTTTTTTTTTTTTTTGCTACGCTAATGTTAGCTTGTAACGTGCTATGAGCTAGCGGAAGAGTATGTACACAATGAGTTCTTCTGATGAACTCCTGCGGCATTGCAGAAGGTATGTCATAAAAAACAAAAAAAACAGTTTATTTAGATTTTGGCTAAAAAGTGGCTTAATGGTAAATAAAAGACTGCTAGGAATGATTTTACAATAGAGCTGCCAAAAACAATTTTTTTAATAGTCGACTAATCAGCGATTATTTTTCCCGATTAGTCGACTAATCAGGTCATGCACAAACAGGATGTAAAACTCACATCTTAACCATCATTAGTTTTAAACTAACTAAAAATTAGATAGAATATAGATTTATTCACACTAGCATCATCTGCAGTAATGCTAGTGTGAATACTCTAAGCTGAATTTGGCTGCTGAAAATGTTACTGACGATAGCTGAAGATGCTGAAGTTGATGACTAAAAACGCTGAAGTTGATGGCAAAAAAAAGCTGAAATGGATAGATAAAGTATTAGTTAAATGTAAATTAGCCTTAAAAAAGCCTGGGCTAGCCAAAACAGCTAGCATGTAGCTGAAAAATTACCTAAACTCCAAAATAGCCTAAAAACAGTAAAAAAGCTAAGTAAATCAAAACAGCTAGCATGCAGCTTAAGTTTTAGCTAAATTCCAAAACAGCCTAAAAAACTAAAAAAATAAAAGCTTTAAGTTGCAAAACATAGTATGTAGCTGAAGTATTAGATAAACTCAAAATAGTCTAAAAAACATTAATAAATGCCGTAACAGTCCAAAAATCTAGCATTATGTCATAACTTTCAACTTTACTACCCTCTAACTCAATATAATATGAAGTAACGACAAATCGACAATTAAATTAGTCGTCGACTCTTGTAATAGTCGATTAGTCGACGATTAATCGTGGCAGCCCTATTTTACAATATAAAACAGTTGGAGTGGGACTTTAGGAATTCATTTGTTTAAATCAAAGACAAAAATACTAGAAGTATATCATTCTGCAGTTCTTTCAAAACAAAAAAAAATGAAAAAAAAAAGTTCTCTCTTTACAAATATTTTTTAAAATAAAAACATATTTTAAAAACAAATTTCCTATTGAGTATTCCAAACTTTTACTTAAAAAAAGAAATAAATAATAATAATTTCAGCAATCGTGACCTAATAAATAAAGCATTTCCCCGTATCCAACTTTTATAATTATTCAAAGAACTTTTTTCTGCACTAGTTTTACCAAACACTTTAACACAATGATTAGTCGACTATTAAAATACTCAACAACTAATTTAATAGTCGATTAATCGTTACTTTATATCATATGGAGTCAGAATGTAGTAAAGTTATAATGGCTTTTTAGACTATGTTGGCATATAAAAAGATTTTTTTAGGCTATGTTGGAGTTTAGAGAATATTTCTGCTACATGCTAGCTATTTGGCTAATTAAGGCTTTTTTTAAAAAGCGTTTTAAGCTAATTTGGCATCTAATGTTAATATTTTAACAACTAATATTTCAGCTGGCTATCAGGTTCAGTGTTTTTAGATATCAATTTCAGCATCTTCAGCAGCCAAATTCATCTTATGGCAAACTAAGATTATTTCAGGTAATTCTAGATATCTAACTTTTAGTTAGTTTAAAGCTAATGATGCTTAAGATGTGTGCTTTACATCCAGTTTGCACATGACCTGATTCGTCGACTATTAAAATAATCGTGGCAGCACAATTGAACACAATAAGTGAAATTAGGCAACACAGCTGAATTATATAAAATTTTAACAGGATAAATAGAACGTTTTACCTATTAAACTAATGAAATCCAACAAATAATTGGAATTTTGGGGGGAAAAAAGGTTTTAAATAGTCTGCAAATGATGATCTAGATTGTGTATCTTTGAAAAAATAATAAAAAAAACAGATGTCCTTTCAGTTTCTATTAAAAAGTAGAAAAGAAGGGTGGAAAAAAACAGGAACTACAAGCCGGAGATTAGCGATGGAAAACAGGTGAGGGAATGAAAGGGAAAAAAGATGAATGGCGGCAGTGAGGTGATAACAGTAAAATGTTCTGGAGGGAAGTATGAATTAAAAATTTGAATGGAGGAAGATGAAGCAGTGGGACGTCCCCGCTGTTGACCTGTGACCTCAGCGGACAAACTCGGGTTTTTATGTCAAAGTCTTTCAGCCGGCAAGTCTAAAATAAAACATGACCTCATTTAAATCAAAAAGCCGATCTGATTATGGTTGTAGGTGGAGACGCGTCGGTGATCTGTAATGAGAGAGAGTGGAAGCTCTTGTTTCTTCAGGGATAAACAGGTCTCAGTTGAGAAACCTGGTTTCTATGTGCATGAATGCTGCGTATTTATGCGACGAACACACTGCATGTGTGTTTATGTGGTACCTGGTCCCTCCCAGAATCAAATCTAGTGGGTGTGTTTTTGTTTGTGCACAGTTCTTGGCCTCGCTAAATGCCTCTGGCGTGTTTTTTGTGACAGCCTCCAAATGGAATATAATTAAACCGGTGACACGGGTCAATGACATTTGAAATCCACATTAGCAATTATTATTTCAGGCAGCGGCAACAAAAAGTATCAGCCAACAAGTGTCAAATTTAAGGGAAACCTTAAGATAACCTTAGGAGTTTGGTAATCCTCTTGTCGTGAGATGTTAGTCGACAGGGTCAAAGAAGAAAAAGAAGATAAGCATAAAATAATTCTATTAACAGTTATTTAGAATATGATTTTTTACTTTTATGTCCAAAAACATTCAAATTGACTGTAAACAGACGTCATCTACAAACCTCCTAAAAATGTTCAGTTTTCATCAGGAAAATATGTGAAATATGGATTTGGTATGTTTGACCACAAATGTGATTGATTAGGGATGTAACAATTTAGACAATCCGCGATTCGATTGACAGTTTTAAAGTCACTATTTTTATTTTTTCACTTTTTATTTTCCTTAACACAATGAATTAAAGATATTTTAAGGCTAAGTGTGTTCTCTTTTTGCTCTTTTACATCAAACTCTCTGTTTTCGTACCAACAGAAAGGATTCAATACAAATAAACAATTACACATGATACTGAAATGATCACAAATCCTTTCATACTTTGTTCATGTTGCGCTCCACGTGTGACGGACCGCTCCAAACCTGCGCCCGCTCTGCGTAATCCCCCCCCACCCAACTAATGCAGCGAATGACAGTTTCATGCACAGATTGCACAAAAAAAAGACAGAGAGATAAATAGAGTTTAAAAAAAAGTCGTGAAGCCGTGTCGTCACCGTGACTGTTGTCACGGTAGATTGGTCAAAGTGGCAGTGAAGTTGCAGGGTGAGCAACAAGTATCAGAGTGCGCACTCACACACTTAGAGCCGGGTGTGCGCACTCACAATCACAGAGAAGCAGGCGTACTCACAGGCGTGGGAACACACACTCACAGGGACACGTGCGCACTCACACAGGCACGCGCACACATACAGATGTGTACACAGTCACAGGTGTGTGCATACACTCACAGATGCGCGCGCACACAGACTCACAGATGCGTACACACTCACAGGCGCGTGCACAAAACCACAGGCGCACACACACACACACACACACCCCCACCCAGTCACAGGAGCGCACACACAGTCACAGGTGCGCACACAGACACTCACAGGCGCGCACACAGACACTCACAGGCACAGGTGCGCACACAGACACTCACAGGTGCGCACACACACTCACAGGCGCGTGAAGACACTCATAGGCGCGCACACAAAAACACAGGCGCGCGTGCACACACAGGCACAGGTGCGCACACAGACACTCACAGACGCGCACACAAAATCACACGCGCGTGCGCACACACACACACACACAGGCACAGGTGCGCACACACACTCACAGGCGCATGAAGACACTCACAGGCACGCACAAAATCACAGGCGCACACACTCACACACACACCGGTGCGCACACACTCACAAGCATGCACACACACACTCACAGGTGGGCAGACACTCACAGTGAGCCTCCATAAAGAAATTTCAGCTCCTTGCATTTCCAAATGTATTTATTAATTTTTATGTTACTTTCAATTCAATTTTATTTCTATAGCACAAAATCACAAAGAAATTTGCCTCTTTGGGCTTCATGAAGGTAATTTTACAGATGCAGAAAATAGTCACTTTCTGCAACAATGAACATTTTGAGGATGTTCATTTTTTTTTTTCCGATTCACGAAGAATTGTTACATCCTTATGATTGACCAGATCTTCTTCACCACGAGGAGTGGGAGAGCGGATCCCACCTGCCCACGAGGCAGGGTAGATATGTGAATGACTCGTGGGGCAAGTGGAGCATTTACTGCCAGCGCCTAAACGATCCTCTCTAATCCGATGTTCCCTGGTCGAGGGCACACTCCCTGGGCCGAACCAAAACAAATCCGCTGAAAGTGCGATAAGCAGAGCCGGTTGTCATGGAAACCTCCACTCCCCCCCCTCTTCAAAACCCTTTCACTAGATTTCAGTAACTTGGTGATTCTCCTTCTAGGCTCCCTCCAATTGGTCGTCAAGCATGATGACACAGCTGCTGCCAGGCCGGACGTGTGGGAGTCCGTTTGTGTGGAGCTTTTGTCTTTGTGAAACAATGCTGCTCATATGTACTTGTTCTGTGTCGTTCTACTATGACACAGATTGAAGATGCTTGGTTTTTGACATATCCTGCCGTCCCACGTGTGTCTTTCTGGGCAATTAGCGCCACCAGAATTGCTGCTGCCCACCTCAGGGGAACGTGTCTTTGTATGTGTGGCCCTACCACCACCAGTTTCCCCTGGTGAGGTAAATAAAGTTTATCTATCAATATAAAACAATTTCCAGTGTTCTTTTTCCACAGGATTTAAACCATGTGAAGACAGAACTGCTGGAGCTACACCGAATGATCCTTCCCGTCTAATCTGCTGATAACCAGCAGCTTTTTTGTGTTTGCGTAACTAATATGGACCTATTCAAAACACGCATGCCAAACCTGATAAAGGCTTCAGCCTCACCTGCCTCCTCCCAGGAAAAGCAAACCGAGGGCCATGTGATGAGCCATGTGGAAGCCGTAGTTCATCTCGCCCCCGGTGCGCTTGTGGAGGAAGCGGCACAGCTGCAGGACCTTCAGGTCTCCGGTTCCGGCCATTATCATGGACATGGCCAGCAGAATCATGGATAGGCCCGTCTGCAGGTTGTAGTAACTGGTCTGCTGGAAAAGTCAGAGCATGTTTGGACAGGCGGGGGATTAAATAACGCATATGAGCATCTGTTATGGAATTTTAAAGGAGGGAATCACTCACAGCGCCAACAGGAGCTGACCCAGCAAAGGACATGATCTTCATGAAGGTCTTGGCAAACTCATAAAGGCAATCAAAGGCATCCGAATTCGCAGAACCGGCAAAGCGTAAACCTAACGCCATGCAGGCTCCAGCCGTGATGTAGTCTTGAGCTTGGCTGATAAAAACAAATAAAATATTGTGTTTAGTGAAGTAGAGGGCAAATTAAAGAGAGATAAAGTACTCAAGCTAAAACGCTCACGTCATTGCATCCATGTTGATGTCCTCTGAAGGGTTCATATTTTCCCTGATTATCTACAAACAAAAAGAAAAAACAGGAGACGAGCTTTAGCTGTTGCTGAAATGTGACAGTGAGAAAATGTATTAACAGAAGCAACAGGACAGCTGATGTTTTAAAAATATATTCCAATAATATTACACATTTAAATTAGTCTTTTATATTAAAAAAATGCCTAAAGTTTAATGTAATTATTAAGATTTTTTAAAAACAAACTATTAAACCTCTATACCAGAGGTGTCAAACTCTATCGCACAAGGGGACAAAATCCAAAACACACCTTAAGTCGCGGGCCGGATGGGATAAACATTTATTGAACGCTATAAAACTACATTTTTAAAACCGTAACTTTTAACATAATATTGAACTAGATGTATAGCATTACCTGCTATAATGCTAGTGTGAATGCTGGAAGCTGAATTTGGCCACTAAAGATGCTGAAACTGATAGCTTAAAAATGCTGAAGCTGATAACCAGCTAAAATATCAGCTAAATGCCAAATTTGTCTAAAAAACTTTAAAAAAAAATAAACTTAGGTTAGCCAAAACAGCTAGCATGTAGCTGAAATATTGGTTAAACTCAAAAATAGCGTAAAAAAATCTTAGTAAATGCTAAAATAGTTTAAAAAAGCTAACAGAATGACATTTTTTAAAACTTTAAAACTGTAGCTTTTTAACATAATTATGAATAATAAAAAGGCAGGAATATTATTCCACATAAAATCAATTTGAACCTTAAATAACTCCATAAAAATATATTTTATGAAAATTATACAAGTTTGAAAAAAGCTCAAGATAACATCGGGCCATTAATAACAATAAAATAAAATTACCCGAATCCGGCCCCTGGGCCTTGACTCTATACTGTTTCCACTAAGAAAAACTCCCATTAGCTTAGTGATCTCACTTCCTGAGGGGTTGAGGTCCATTAAACAAAAAAAGTATATATAGCTTCAGATTTATTGCCTACCTTAATTTCTACAGACTAAATGAGATGAAAACTGTCAGATTTTCAGAATAATAGTCGTAAAGCTGGACTTATTTAAACAATTAACTAGGCCCAGGAATCATTTTGAAAAAATTAACAAATTTATCGCAACCCAAGAAAAAAAATTAAATCGAGATTATTTATTTATCTTTTTTGTTACAATATTTTCTTGCCACTTATTATCTACAAATTATCACAATTTCATAGACAAAATTTAGAGTGTTCATTTTCAACCCTTTGGACCTAAAACTTAATTTTTGTCTATATTTGAATTTTCTCTATTTTTAATTAAAAAAATTAACTGTTTGCTTATTTGGTATCATTTTAATCAGCACAACCGCACCTATGTGACACTTCCATTACTTAGTAATTCTCCATGTTATATTTTCACACCAGACATAAATTGTGATTAATTTATTTTGCTTTGATTAGATCATATTTAGTCAAATTTGTGAATTTACGGCTAAGAATCTCCTCAAACTGTAGAATAAACATTAAAGTTCATATTCTGACATTAAACTAAACAGGCCTGTGAGATCTATGAATCCTCTAGAGCAAAATATTGATAAAAAGTTTGATTTTCTTTAACATCTGTTTGTTAAAAAAAAGAAAGATTTGAATCCCGTATTATCATCTGCTTCATAACAACAGAGTAATCTAAATTTATTAGCAGAAGGATTGTTATTTTTAACGTTTGATGTCCATTTTCACAGTAACTTTATTTCTAAGAATTCATGTTCACTTTTGACAAAAGTAAAAATAATGTTCATGAAAAAATACCATTTTCTCTGAAATTTTCAACGTTTTATTCATGACAAAACAATAGTTCTTTCAAACAAATCCTAATCGTAATGTAATGTGACGTCCGGCTGCATGAAAACGAAGCTGAGACGTTTTTTTTCTGCTGCAGACATTTTAAACACGCTGTTCGCTTCACTAACATGAATAAATCCAGAACTCTGTTGAATATTTGAGCTTTGTTGTTCCTTCTGAGTTCTGCTCAGAGAGAAACGAGCCAGAATGATTGAAAACTGTAGAATTCTGACCGAACAGCGCCGATACAAAGAGGTCCAGAGTCTGCATCAATGCAAGGCAGAGACACCTGATTGGATAGAATTTAGACCAATCAGGAGGCTGTTTGGGGTGGCACAAATGTCACGCTGACAGAAAAAGTTGAACTCAAAGCCAAAGATAGGGTGAAAGTGAGATGAGGCACTACGCATCTAAAAAAGTTTAAGGGATTTTTTCTTTAAGAAAAAAAAAAAGGTTTGCAAACACAAAAATATTTTTTGCAACCAAAAAAAAAGTTTGCAAATACAAAAAAAACCAACCTTTTTTAAAGAAAATATTACCTTTTTTTTTGGGCAACACTTAACATTTTGTTTGCTACTTAGAAAAAATTTGATCTCAAAACTGTGACTTTTGCTTGCAATATGGTGGCACAAATATCACTCCATAGATTTGCTCCATTACAATGATCCTGTATGATACTGGAAGTCTTTTATTTTGAAAGGAAGTCTTATGAACCTCTGTTAAATGTTATAAACTGTTTCATATTTGTGGTAAAAATATTTTCTCTTAAGATTTGCTTTATTTATACCAAAAAAAATAATAGTTTATTTATATTTTGCAATAATATAACAATAACATAAATACAAACTCTTATTTTTCTAAAGGATGTGTGGCTCTTTATGGGTTGTGGTCAGTGAGAAATCGACCCAAATGGCTCTTAAAGTGTCAAAGGCTGCAGACCCCTGTTCTAGGGCGTCCACCGGTTCTGGAGGGGTTAAAGTGTTCGTTAGGGAAGAGTTGGAATCTAATATATTGGGTATTGAAACCGATAATACTACCAGCTTGTGTATTTTCTCACCTGGGGTATGTTACTCTTGACCCATTCGGTATTGGGAAGGATTTCATCCCACATGATAATACATCGAGCAAGAGTCTGAAGAAAGACAAAAGAAAAAGATACACCTGATTAAAAATAGGACCAAAAAAAAAAAAAAAAAAACAAACAAACAGCAAAAAGGCACGCCGACCCTCAACAGCAGAAACTCTGGCTTAATGAAGTCCAGCAGGAACCAAGTATCTGGAGGTTTCAGCCAATCAGCAATCGACCTGCGGGATAGAACCAGAACCAGAGGATGTGTTAATATCTTCCTTCAACACCTTCAAAAAGAGGAAAGCATCAGAGGAAGTTCTGGACTAGTAGACAACTGTGGAGGTTATGATGATCTAATGTCCACATGAGGATAAACAGCAAAACTCACATTCATGATAATTATTGTAAATAATGTAAAAGTCAGCATTTGTACATCGACAGTTTGTAAAGTAAAGTTGAATAAGATAACTTATAAAGTATTTGTTACTTTTGGACTTCAATGATTATTAAAGCATATTCCTACATTTAATAAATGATAGAAACATTATTTTTGTTCCTGTCTGATGCTTGATAGAATCTTACAAACACTTCTCAGTTCTCAGACATCTGCTGTCCAACAGCAGGGCCACCCTGGAGATAATCAGGAAATTCTTGTTTGTGAAATAAGATGCCAGCTTCCACATCAAGGGAGGGGAGGATGTTTGCATGTAAGCAATACACAGATGGGATGGTTTGGCTAGTTGATGGCACTCGTAACGAGTCGGGGTGGGAGTCTTGGGGCACCTCACGATTCAATTGGATGATAATTCAGGAGGCAGCGATTTGAGGATGAAATGATGATCAATGCAGCTTTCAGTCATTGTCTGAGTTCAGAGAATACGAGTCTTCGGGTGTTAGACGTGGTTGTTATCCAAAGCCATCGACTCTGAAGTCAGGCGGTCGAATGACGCGAGCAGCGAGGTCAGCCATGTTCGTGTGATCTTTAAAAAGTGCAATGTTTGGTTCTGCTTGTTACTATATTTTAAATTATATACATTTTTCAATTATCAATTATTTGAAATTCATAAAACGATTCAGAATCATAATAATAATACATGTATCCCCCCCACCACTAGTAACAAAGGCTTAAATGCTCTTTATGTTTTGGTTATACTTCTTAATATGTATACATAAAGGTCATTAACAATGGAATTAATTCAATTCAATTCAATTCAATTTATTTACATACAGTGGTGTGCAAAAGTTTGGGCACCCCTCTGAGATTTCATGATAATTTGCTCTAACTTCATAAGAGAACATCACAGCAACAACATTTGTTGTCCTACAGAGATATAGACGTTTGAGTGTTTTCCAGACCAAAATTCGTGAAGTAGAATTACATAGTCTTATTGTTATAAAATAAAATGTAAAAAATGTGATGTGCAAATTTTTGGGCACCCTTTTAATCACATTCATTTCAAGACCCGTAGGGATTTATTACTGACAGGTTGCGGCACAAAACTGCTTTGCTTAGCTCCTTAGACCGTCAATTACAAATACAGGTGGAACTAATCATGGAAAAGGCTTTTTAACAGGGGTCAGGGCTGGTTGTGCTTGTCCTGGGTTCTTTCTGAGAGAGTGGCAACATGGGGACCTCTAAACAACTCTCCACTGACCTAAAAACTAAGATAATTCATTGTTATGAATTAGGAGAAGGGTACAAGAAGTTATCTGGAAGGTTTGGACTGTCTGTCTCCACAGTCAGAAATGTAGTGCGGAAATGGAAGGCTACAGGAACAGTCCTTGCGAAGGAAAGATGTGGGAGCCCGAGAAAAATACAGGAAAGGTACAGACGAAGGATGGTAGAATGGTCACAGACAAGTCACAGACCACCTCAGAGAACTGCAAGAACACCTGGCTACTGATGTGTGCTGTTTCATCGTTCCACAGTTCCAGCGTATTTTGCACCAGGAAAAGCTTGTTGGAAGGAATGCGGTGATGCGCAAGAAGCCTTTCCTGAGTGTTCGCCACGAAGAGTTGCATGAGGTATGCAAAAGCACATCTGGACAGCCAGAAGCATTTTGGAAGAAAATACTGTGGTCAGATGAGACTAAGATAATGTTATTTGGTCAGAACAAGAGAAGGTATGCATGGCGGAAAAAAAATACTGAATTCAGGAGAAAGAACTTGTTGCCTACTGTGAAATTTGGTGGAGGATCCATCATGTTGTGGGGCTGTATGGCTAGCACAGGAACTGGAAACCTTGTTTAAGTTGAGGGCCACATGAATTCTCTCTCAGTATCAGCAGATTCTTGACAAGAATGTTCAAGAGTCAGTCACAAAGTTGAAGCTACGCCGGGGTTGGATTTTCAGCAAGACAATGATCCTAAGCACAGTTCAAATCCACCAAGGAATTCATGCAGAGGCACAAGTACAATGTTCTGAATGGAACTATCCCTATCCCAGTCCCCAGACTTTACATCATTGAAAATGTATGGATTGATTTGAAGCAGGCTGTGTACGCACAGAAGCCAAGAAACCTGACTGAACTGGAGGTGTTTTGTATGGAGGAGTGGTCCAAAATACCACCTGCTAGACTTCAAGGACTTGTCTGTGGCTATAGAAGGCGTCTACAGGCTGTTATTGCTGCAAAAGGAGGCTCTTCTAAATATTAATGGACTTATTTCTTTGGGGTGCCCAAATTTATGCACATGCCTATTTTTGTTTAAATGGACATAAAAATGTTTCTGTTGAACCAATTAAAATAATTTCACTACTGAGATGTTTCTGTTTCATCAAGGTATAAACATGTTAAAATTGAAGTTGCTGCTTCAAAAGCTCAAGTGACAAACTGATAAAGTGATTTTTCTACGGGGTGCCCAAACTTTTGCACACCACTGTAGCTCAAAGAATTTTGCCTCATTGGGCTTCATGCAGGTAATTTTACAGATGCAGAAAATAGTCATGAAACATGAAAAAAAATATCTACCAGGTCACGTCAAGTCTAGTAACGTCACCAAAATACATTTTAAAAGGTGATGAAAGTTGTGCGGGCTTGGATTTCCTCTTCTCACCTGTTGTTGGTCTTGAGGTAGATCATGGCGAGGGCCAGCGTCGCCCCGGGACATGTCACGTCCACATTGATGGTGTCACCTTCCTACGTCAAAAGGTGCCATTTAAATGTCAGTTTATTAACACCGCACCGGTTTATAACACACGTCATGTCAAAGCAACATATACGGACGACTACTAAGTTCAATAAAAGGTTGAATTATTTCCTCTCCTCTTGTTTTGTTCATGAAACCAGTTTTTGCCCTTAAAAATTTTTACAGTAGGGGCAAAAAGCTCTGACCTATTTCCTGTGACTTGCGTTTCGTGAGTCGCGACTCAAATCTCGAACGGTCACGACCAAATCTTGCAAATCCCGGCTCACAGACGTGAACTGTGACCCACGAGCAGCATCATCGATGCTTTTATGCCATAAATTGAACATCTGAGCGCCGTGGATTCATTTAATCACATAATATTATCCCTGATCTCGTAGTATTGTGACTTGTATTGATAAAATGGGCGCAAATGCGGCCGGAGTTTTTCTCTGCGTTGACTTCTGCTGTCAGCCAGACTTTGGATCTGAGCTGATGAGCTGTCACTCTGCGAGGGTTCCTTCCCCGGAGAGAAATCCACGAGCGAGACGAGCGCGGGAAGTTTTAATTCAGTCATTAGATTTTACTTTTGCCTTGTGATTTTAAAAAAAGGGAGACTAGAGTTTAATTAAAAAACAAAACAAACTTTAAATCATTCTCCTTTTCCATTCCTGACTCGGTTACTTTTTGGTCATGACCCACAAGATTTAGTTTTGACCCATGAGATTTGAGTCGCGAACCATGAGATTTGAGTTTTGTCCAAAGAGATTTGGTCGTAACCCACAAGATTTGAGTGGCAACTCATGAGATCTAAGTTTCAACCTGCCCAATTTGAGTTGGGACCTGCGAGATTAGGGTCGTTACCCACAAGATTAGGGTCGCGACCCATGAGATTTGAGTGGGAACATATGAGATTTGAGTTGCACCAAACGAGATTTGGTCGTGAACCACAAAATTTTAGTCACGACCCACAAGATTTAAGTCGTATCAAAAAGAGATTTGGCCGTGACCCACGAGATTTGAGTGGCAACATATGAAATTTGAGTCTCAAATCACGAGATTCGAGTCACGACCCGCGACATTTGAGTTGTGACCCGCGACATTTGAGTCACATACAACAAGATGAGTCACAAACCACAAGATTTGAATTGCGAACAGTGAGGTTTGAGTCGCGACCTAAGAAATTTGAGTAGCGAACCGCAACACCGCGCATTTTGGGTTTGGTGAGACCGCAACATTTAAGTTCACCCAACCGACAACGATTTAAGTACACGCAATGATCCACAGAGATGTGGAGTCAGCGACCACAAGATATCCACTTGAGTTCTACAAAAAAGATTCAAAATTGAGTTGAGACCAACAAGATTTGAGTAGCAACATATGAGATTTGACTTGCAACACACAAGATTTGGTCATGACCCAAAAAATTTTAGTCACGACCCACAAAATTTAAGTCGTATCCAAAGAGATTTGTTCGTGACTCACGAGATTTAAGTCGTGCCCACTAGATTTGAGTCGCAACCTGTGGGTTTTGAGTTGCGACCTGTGACATTTGAGTCACAAACCACAAGATTTGAATTGCGACCGGCGAGATTTGAGCCGCAACCCACGACATTTGGGTTGTGACCTGCGACATTTGAGTGGCAACATATGAGATTTGAGTCGCGAGCAAGGAGATTTTGTCGTAAGCCACAAGATTTGAGTCACGACCCACGGGATTTGAGTCGTGTCCAAAGAGATTTGGTTGTGAGCCACAAGATTTGAGTGTCAACTTACGAGATTTGAGTTGCAAGTCACGAGATTTGAGTTGTGACCTGAGCAATTTGAGTTGGGACCTGCGAGATATGAGCCACGACCCGCGAGATTTGAGTCACGACCCATGAGTTCTGAATGGCAACATACGAGATTTGAGTCGCGAGCAAAGAGACTTGGTCATGACCTGCCAAATTTGAGTTGCGACCCGAGAGATCTGGTTGCAGCTTACAAGATGTAAGACAGGCGAGTCACAGGAAATAGGTGAGATCTGTTTGCAGTGTCTGTTGTCTCTCTTTGACCGATACAAATAAAAAACAAAAAATGAAATACTCATATAAATCAGATTGATCAAAAATATATCTTAAGCAAATGTTTTTTTTTTAATATTTAGCAAAAATTTAGAAACAGTTTATTTTATGAAATCAAAATAACTTTACTTGTTATGCAGGAACAAAGAAGGCTTGCAGTAATAACTACCCTCCGTATTTGTGTGTGTGTTCATGTTCTGGTGGGTTTGCAAGATCATCGCCTTATAATTTATACTGTTTCATTAAGACTGTAATTACTCTAATTAAATCAGATACGCTGAATACAGCCTTTCTGATAGGGTTCTGATAGAGTTCAGATGTTTTTTTTAAAGATTGTTTAATTAAACAAAACGTATTTTGCAACTTAATTATTTATTAAATTGAAAGAATTTGGGCAGCAGTGAGTACATCTGCAGAATGAATATTCATTTAAAAAAAATCACTAAATCCAATTAAAGAGAGAATTATTGTGTTTAAACTGCTCAACCAGTAAATGTTTGATGAATCATAACAAGTGTTGCTGTGAAATGTGAGAAAATAGAGCTGCCAATGGTTTATGCATAGTAAATTGTTTAGTATCTTAAATTAATGTAAATCACTGAATTAAAAACTAATAAAAAACAAACATTTTGCTATTCATAGGAGAAAGGCAATAATATAAAGCTATAGAATGAAGAGTTGGTGTTTTTTGTCTGGTTACCTTGATTTGGTAGCTGGGGGACTTGTGTCGCTCGCGATTGGCCCCAACCTGAGCTCTGCGATGTCCCCCCACCATGTACTGGTACAGCTGCTCAGGAACATTGAGGTCCGTCATCCCAATAAGGTTACTTCCATGCTGGAAAAATAATAATAATTTTTTAAAAAGATCCTTTCGTGAAAGACTGGATATGGCCAATAAATTTGATTCACTTTTTTTTGCCCTTTGATTATTTCGTTCCTCTCAATTCAATTTTGAGTTTTCACATTTAGACATATTTTATTAGAAATACATTAATAATCTATATATGTTTTGAAGATATCCATATTAATCTGAAACATACTGTGAAATGTATTTATGAAAATATAATGAGATGAGGTGTTAGATTCTCAAACAGAGAAGCTCCAAAAATTGTTCTGCTTCTCCTGGAGGGCGTTTCAGTTTGACCACTAGGTGGAGCTTGCGCTATAGCATTAAATCTTATTCTAGAAGAAGAAGAAAATATGAGCAAAAAACTGTGTTTTAGACCACAAATTGTTACTTTAAAAAAGTTTGGAAAATTCAAACCTGTGAGTTTTTAAAGATGTTTATTTAGTCAGCAATGTATGTTTACGTCAACTAAGCGTTAGCATTAGCTGTCCTATTGGAAATCCCATTATACATTAGCATTAAATAAGTAGACTTTAGCTTCATGCATTAATAATAATAATAATAATAAAAAATGTTATTTATATAAAGCTTTTAAAAGACACTCAGCCATGCTTACAAAACAAATTACATTAAAAACATTAGTAAGAAGAATTACATTTTAAAAAAATTAAATAATAATAATAATAAAAATAATAATAACAATAATAGTAAATAAATAAATAAAATACAAATAAATCAATCTCTACTTTTATGGATCGGTTATTGGTATATTAAGCGTAGATCGATTCAAATTGATTAATCGATTTTATCAAACAAACCCCATGAATAACGGATAAGACTTCAATTTTTTTTTTTCTTTTTTAAGTAAGATAGCGACAAGAAGGAACAATATTTGTTTTAAAACTGACATTCCTCTATTTTTTTGATGGACATGAAAACTATATGATCATGATCTAAGCGAATTTCAAGAAACTGAGATAAGCAGCTGACCAGTTTTAAGGAAGAATTAGTCAGTTTTTATGCACACCAAACAATATAAACAAATCCAGAGTTTCACACATAATATTAACTTTAGATTTTAAACGTCTGACAAAACAATATTAAAAAGGAATAAAAGAGGAAGTCAAGAAAACAAATTTAAATTCAATGAGCTAATAACGTTAAAAATACTTTTTTTTTAACTTTTAATAATAGCTGGATTTCCATTATACATAAGCAAAAAACTATAAAAATTTTAGAAATGTAAAAAAAAAAAAAAATTTACGGTTACACTGTTTCTATTAAATCCTAATTATACGAATAAACAAACCAACTCATTCAAAAACAGGGTGACGGATGAGCAATACTGTGATTTATAGCAGATATGTTCACATTTCTATCATGGAACCCGCACTCATCATCATCTGTCAAAGGAGACGTCGGCGTCTTCGTCATGGAGCGGCGAGCTACGTGGGAGTGGCCACGAGTGACGAGTTTTTGGGAAATCGTAGTTTTTACAAAGCAGCTGTGGATCCAACAATTCTGCATGACACGCTCAACTTTTGATGAGCTGTGTGATGCTCTGGCGCCCCCTGTGGTCACTTTTGGTCATGTGACTTATTTAATTTGAAAAAGTGATTTGCAAAATATTTCAATACGCCTCAAAAAGCGCAAAAACTTTTCTGCAATAGATGCACGTTTTTTTCAGGTTTTCATCAGGCAAATTTCTTATTGCAATTCCAATCTGTGCAACTTCATATTCAATGGAAACGCAGCTAAAGTCTAAAACTTCCCCCCCCACTAAAAAGTTTAAAAAACAAAGAGGAAAAAACCCACTAGATTTTATTTTAGACTTTATTTTAAGCTTTACGTATGTGATTGAGAACTGGAGTGTTTTAGTTTGTGAGACTTACCCCCAAACAGACCATACCCAAAGCCAATCCAGCAGCAAGTGAGTAAGACTCTCTGTCAGTGCAGTACTCCATCTCTGGACCAGGAGGCCGGCCTGACAACCATATATAGAAAAGCATTATTTTATTATTTTCACTGATGCATTTTAACCCGTGATGCTTAAACACTAAATCTTTAACATACTGTAACTTTCAATCTGAATCTTCAGAATCTGCTGGAATTATTGCGTTAATGATTTAAAATTTACCGTAAATTAAATAAAAATCAAAGTAGACAATAACACATGAAAACAGACCTATCTCTGACAGTAAGACTTCTGCGTTGTGTCTGTGTCCAGTCCCCTGGTACACAAGCCCGATGCCGATGACAGCGGCGACCTAGAAAAAAGGCAGAAGTAGAAATTTAATTTAAAATATCTCAACATTTTTTCTTTTTTAATGTGAATCTCACCACCAGGCTCGCACCTGAACGTTGTGAGGCACATCCAGCTCCGTGGAAGTGGGCGGGAGAAGGGCGGGGATGTGAATACTGAGCAAACGGGTGATCGACATGTCCATCGTGCCCAATCTGGCGGAAGACACACCCAGCAGGAGTCCGATGCTGGTCATCTCGTGGCCCTGACGGACAATAACAGCACATTTAATGACCGAAACGTGAAAAATTGGGGCATTTTTTTATACTTCTGTACCAGAAGTCGGCAACCTTTAACAGTAGAAGAACCTTTGGGTTTGTTTTCTACTGATCAAAACCTAAAATGAGCCGCATCGTCTTACTTTAGCCTTTAAGAAACTTGGATTTGCATTCATGACCTTGTGTTTTTTTTAATAATAAATAGGAAATATGTCTATTTTTTGGCACGAACAAAAGCAAAAATATACCTACAATCTTTCAAAATTTGATTTTATTTATTTTCAAAATAGAAGAAGCTCTGTTCCAAACAGGATCAGTTCAGTGCAGCTCTGGGCAGCTAGTAAAAACTGTAAAAACATGTGCATTAAACTCATAAAAGATCAAACTTCTTACTAAACTTTTGCTTCGCATATAAAATCTGTTCATTCTGGAGGTAGAGTTGAACAAACAAGACGTCTTCAGGTCAACAGGGATGTAAAAACCTTCATAGTTTATCATCTATGTGAACCTCAGCCTTCAGTTTATAAATTTAACTCATCTTAGTTAAATAAAGGCTCATTAAATAATCCTTAATTTAAATAAATTGCACTAGCAGTCACCATTAGCGCCTCTTTTTACCTTTAATACATCTGACCAAAACAAATCAAAGCTAACCTTTGTTCTTATTATGGCTGCCACGATTAGTCGACTAATCGATGACTAATCGACTATTAAAATAGTCGACAACTAATTTAATAGTCGATTAGTCGTTACTTTATATTGTATGAAGTCAGAGTGTAGTAAAGTTAAAAGTTATAATAGCATTCTGCCAGCTTTTTGGACTATTTTGGCATTTAATAAGTTTCTTTGGCCTTTTATGGAGTTTAGCTAATATTTAATCTACATGCTAGCTGTTTTGGCTAACTTAAGGTTTCTTTTTTTAGTTTTTTAAGCTATTTTTAAGTTTAACTAATATTTCAGCGACATGGCTATTTTGGTTCATTTAGGATTTTTCTGTTTTTTTTAGGCTAATTTTGAGTTTAGCTAATATTTCAGCAGTATGCTAGCTATTTTGGTTAACTTTGGCTCTTTTTATTTTTTAGGCTAATTTGGCATTTAATCAATATTTCAGCTGGTTATCAACTTCAGCGTCTTTACATCCAGTTTGCGCATGACCCGATTAGTCGACTAATCGGAAAAAATAATCGGTGATTAGTCGACTATTAAAATAATCGTTTGTGGCAGCCCTAGTTCTTATTAGTTTTTTAGGATTTTTTGGGGGGTTTTCATTTAAACTTATGAAGTGAAAAAGGCAAGCAGATACTCAGACTACAGGATCTACGGTGTCAGTGAAGTTTTGTTTAATGCAGGAGTCTGTAACCTTCAGCCATTTCTAGCCAACCACAGGAGCCACATAGTCTTCACTCACCCTTTCAAAAAAAATAAAATACTGGTTTATATTTGCTTTTGTAATCGAAAGGATAAATATAAAATAAAATATTGTGTTATTTGGAATTGAAAAAACATGAAGAGAAAATACATTTTTAGAAAAAATGAAATTGTTTATAACTTTGACAGTTTTATAGGACTTCCTTTCAAAATAAAAGGCATCCTACACTATAGGATCATGTCAACGCAGTAAACGACGTAGGAAGTGTTTATTTTCTTTTACAGTTTCTGGTGGATTTCAACCACAAATTCATTAATATAACAAACACAAACTAACTCAGAGCTAATGAAGTGACTACTACTGTATATTAAAACCACCAATCCTTCAATTGGTTCAAAAATAATAATACAGTGGATTATAATTTAACATATCTTTAAATCTGGTTGTGTTTACTGACCGTAAAATGATTTTCTGTATTAAATGAAGCTAAAAATGAAGTCCAAATGTGTCATAATGACGTTGATAAACTACTAAGGATTTATGGATTGAAGGAGAAGTATGGATTCTGTTGTATTTTAAGTTAATTTACTTTTGTTTTGCAAATTTACTACTTACTTGATCCTTTACGGTTACTCTTAATTTTTTAAAAACATTTTATTTAAACCAAAGCGTTACAATAGAGGGGTAAAAGAGGCACATGTGGCTCCAGAGCTGCAGGCTGGTCTGATGTAATATTTTCAAGGTTTCACTTTCATTCAAAAAGGGAAAACTTTTGAGAATTTTATCAATTATTCTTGTAGCTAGTTTGACTTTTTTTTTTTGTCAAGTGATTTAGAAAAATACAAATTACACAGAAATAATTCACTTGAAATTTGGAATAATAAATACCAGATCTTTTAAAAGTTGATAATTTCCTATTTATATATAAAAATGTCTTCCATAAGTGACTCAAAAAAAACACAAAAGTATGTATTAACACATTAAAAGTGGGTACATGCATTTGAAAATCTACCAAAAAAAACATTAGAAACTTGAGATTTAAAAAAAAAAGTATTCCACATCCAAAATATTATAAAATGTACCTCAGTCTTCCATCTAAAAACGCAAAATATAAAAGAAAAAGAAGATCAAATATTATATTGAAAAATATACATAATTATTTTCAGCTTAGATTAAAATGTTTATTGACAAACAGGACTCTAAATTGATTGTATTGATTTATTTTATTTAGTAAAAACTCGCTGGAGGATTCTTTGCTGCAGAGATTCACCTTTTCATTATTAAAACCAACAATTCCAAAGAATCTGTCGCTGCATTTGCATAATTTCACTCGTACTGCAAGAGAAGAAACTTAAAAAAAAAGCTTTAACTCTCCTGTTCTCACCGTTATATGAAACCTTTTCATCCCACTCCATGTCTCTTAACAAAAGTCAAATTTAGACAGGAAATGTTTTTTGAAAAATATCTCTGATGTATTAACCTCAGAGATAATTCAATAATATAACCTGCACAATTATATTTGGGGTTAATTGAAATTTTCTTTTTAAATCTTTCAAGGCAAAAATCCTCAATTATGGACAAACAGGAAATTAAAACATGTTTTTCCTACAAGAAAAAAATCATTTTAAATTCCCAATCGTCGTTTGTTACACGACATTTAGAGATAATAGGCAAAAAGTGAAAGCAAACCAGAGATCGTCGACCTCTATTTATCAGCGTGTACTTCTCATCTTCTTCATTGAGCATAAATAAGATTGGGCAACATCCTGTTTAGTCATGTGAAAGTAGGAAAGGCTTATCTGACTTTAAACTTCTCAGAAGGCCGAGTTTCACTCTGACTGGCTCCTTTACACTCATCTAGAGAAACGTTTTGAATTTCTTAGATAATTGAAATAGATCAATGTGTATTCGTATAAAATATAACTTAGTAAGCCGGTGAGACATTTGAACTGTAAATTACAACAATCCAACACATGACCTAGTTCAGGAATCTGCAACCTGCAGCTTCAGAGCCACATGTGGCTCTTTTATCTCTCTATGGTGGCTCTCTGGTTGAAGAAAAATCAAATAACAGTAAATTTAAAAAAAAATATTGGAGATTCGCTATTATTTTAGCAACATACTAATGTTTTTTGGCTAATGTGTTACCTACTGGAGTTTTTAAGCTAGTTTAGAATTTTAGCTTCTATTTTAGCAATATGCTAATGTTTTTGGCTAAGTTTTCTGAGACATTTTATGCTAATTTGGAGTTTAGCTAACATTTTATTAAAATGCTAATGTTTTCAGCTAATTTGTCATCTACTGAATTTTTTTTTTGGATAATTTAGCTTCTATTTTAGCAACATGCTAATGTTTTTGACTGAGTTAGTTTTCTGAGGAATTTTAGGCTATTTTGGAGTTCAGCTAGTAATCAAGCAACAAGCTAACTTTTTTTGGCAGATTTATCCTCTAATTAGTTTTTCATGCTAATTTGGAGTTCAGCTAATATTTTAGTAACATGCTAATCTTTACAGCTAATTTGTTATCTACCGAATTTGTTTTGGATAATTTAGAATTTTGGCTTCTATTTTAGCAACATGCTAATGTTTTCAGCTAATTTGTTATCTACTGATTTTTTTTTGGATAATTTAGAATTTAGCTTCTATTTTAGCAACATACTAACATTTGACTAAGCAACAAGCTAACTTTTTTTTGGCAGATTTGGCCTCTAATTAGTTTTTCATGCTAATTTGGAGTTTAGCTGATATTTTAGCAATATGCTAACATTTTTAGCTAATTTGTTATCTACTGGAGTTTTTAGGCTAATTTAGAATTTTAGCTTCTATTTTAGCAAAATGCTAACACTTATGGCTATGTTTTCTGAGAAATGTTATGCTAATTTGGAGTTCAGCTAATATTTTAGTAACATGCTAATGTTTTCAGATAATTTGTCATCTACTGAAATTTTTTTTTTGGATAATTTAGAATTTGGCTTCTATTTTAGCAACATGCTAACGTTTTTGACTAAGTTAGTTTTCTTAGGAATTTTAGGCTATTTTGGAGTTCAGCTAGTAATTAAGCAACAAGCTAACTTTTTTTGGAAGATTTAGCCTCTAATTAGTTTTTCATGCTAATTTGGAGTTTAGCTGATATTTTAGCAACATGCTAACATTTTTAGCTAATTTGTTATCGACTGGAGTTTTTAGGCTAATTTAGAATTTTAGCTTCTATTTTAGCAAAATGCTAACGTTTATGGCTATGTTTTCTGAGAAATTTTATGCTAATTTGGAGTTTAGCTAATATTTTAGTAAAATGCTAAAATTTCCAGCTAATTTGTTATCTACCGAATTTGTTTTGGATAATTTAGAACAGGGCTGCTCATTCCTGGTCCTCGAGATCTACCACCCTGACTGTTTTCCAGATCTCCAAGCCCTGCCAGCTGTTGATTGGCTCAGTCAGATGTCTCCACAATCTGATTGAAAGAACACACCTGGTCCAGGTAATCAGCAGCAAACAGTACATGGAGAGCTGGAAAACAGGCAGGTTGGTAGATCTTGAGGACCAGGAATGAGCAGCCCTGATTTAGAATTTAGCTTCTATTTTAGCAACATGCTAACGTTTTTGTCTAAGTTAGTTTTCTGAGGAATTTTTAGGCTATTTTTAGTAGCTAGTAATTAAGCAACAAGCTAACTTTTTTCTGGCATATTTGGCCTCTAATTAGCTTTTTATGCAAATTTGGAGTTTAGCTAATATTTTAGCAATATGCTAACATTTTTAGCTAATTTGTTATCTACTGGAGTTTTTAGGCTAATTTAGAATTTTAGCTTCTATTTTAGCAAAATGCTAACGTTTATGGCTATGTTTTCTGAGAAATTTTATGCTAATTTGGAGTTTAGCTAGTAATTAAGCAACAAGTTAACTTTTTTTTTGGCAAATTTGGCCTCTAATTAGCCTTTCATGCTAATTTGGAGTTATTTTTAGCAATATGCTAACTTTTTTAGCTAATTTGTTATCTGCTGGGGTTTTAGGCTAATTTTGAGTTTAGCTTTTATTTCAGCAACATGCAAACATTTTTGGCTGATTTAATTTACAGAGAAATGTTATTCTAATTTGAAGTTCACCTAGTAATTAAGCAACAAGCTAGCTTTTTTGCTACTAAAGTAAAAAAACGTAAAAAAATACCTTTTTGAGAGATGCTAGTTTCTTTTTATATATTTTTTTGCTTTTCTTCGTGCCAAAAATAGACATTATTCACATTTATAAAAAAAAAAAAAAAAACAAAAAGAATGTTATGAATGCAAATCCAAATTTCTTAAAGGCTAACGTAAGCCAATAAGGCTCATTCTGGGTTTTGATCGGTAGAAAACGAGCCCAAATGGCTTTTTTACTCTTAAAGGTTGCCGACCTATGACCTAATTTAAACTGAGCTGGATCTACTTATGAAATTAAAAAAAATGAAAAGCTAAAATAAGAGAGAAAGAGTCCAACAAGAGTGTTTAAGCATGGGCGTGCGAGCACCTTGGTGAGGTAGTCGTGAATGTTTAGTGTGGCCAGTTTGGTGAGGTGTCCGTTGAGTCCCAGAGCCATGAGGAAGCCAGCATATTCATTGGCCAGCTCAGGAGTCTTTGGCTTGTTGTAAGCGATCCAGGCCGACTCCACCTTCAGAGGATAGAACACAATATATGAAAGAAATAAAGACATGTTCTTTTTAGAGGTGTCAAATTATCCCTTAAATCTCATTTCCGCTTCAGCTGCTACCTCTATGAAGCCGTTAACGTCTGAAAATGCACACCTGGAAGAGCATTATCCTGCTCATTTATGACAAAAAGTATATTAATTGAGAATTAAAACTTCTATCCTGTTATTTTTCTAACTTAGAGGTCCAAAGTACTCTAGTATTTCTATTTCCCTTCTGCTTCATCTCAGTCTTCAAAATGATCAAATTTATCACACAAACTATAAAACTATTCATGTCTTTTCTACTGTTTTGCTGTTGTGATGAACTGTGGAATAAAGTTAGTCAGTATATGTATTATAATTTTAATAAAAAGTTTGAGTTTAACATTTTTTGGATTATTCAGAAAAAATGTCCTATACTTTTTTTTTTATTTTTTTAAGTGGTAATTTGAGCACTGGACCTGATAGGTTCTTGTTTGTTTTTTTTTGTTATTCTTAATATTTTTATATATGTATTCTACCCATTGATGGTGTTAAAGTAAAGGTTCAAAGTCTGTTATAATAAAAAAAGAAAAAAACTTAATAAAACCACATTTTTTTTGGTTATATTTTGATCTTTCACTCCAACAAAATACCTCAAAATGAGGCTTTTCAAACAATTATTAGATTAAAAATATTTGATGAATGAATGATTTTGATTGGTCCGTTAGCCCCGCCCCAATGCGCCACAAAAATTTCAAAACTGAAATTTTTATATTTGAAAAGGGAAAAAAAAAAAAAAAAAAAGAGTTGAAACTAGAAAAAAAATAAAAACAATTAAGTTTGGGAATTGAAATTCTGGGTTTGAAACCTAAAAAAAAGAAAACATTTGAAGTTGAATATAAATACGTTTTTTTTTTAGAACATTTGGACATTTTACATTTTTTTTGGCCAAAATATTTTTTCAATTTGTTTTATTTGGGTTTCAAATAATATCGGCACCAATTTAGCTCCATACAGTTCCAGCTCGAGCCTGCCATTCAAAGAGCCATCTGCGACTCTTTAAGTCTGTTTTGAAGTTTACCTTAATCTTTATAATGTTTTTTGCTCTTATGAAAGTTACTACTTCAATGTTCAGTATGTAGCATTATTTACAACCTACTTTTAAGGGTTGTAAAACAGAAAGTTAACATTTGCACATGAAAATGGATTACCGTATTTTCTGGACTATAAGACGTTACTTTTTTCCTAGGTTTTGAATCATGCGGCTTATACAAAGGTGCGGCTATTCTGTGGATTTTTCTTCCACTGCCAGGGGAGCTCTAACCGGAACTTGAATCAAAAACAAGATAGACAAAAAAATCAATGCAAAGCCAACGCTACTTTTCCTTTAGCAGATAGAACACTCGTGACAAATTACTTACTGGTAATTATTTTTATAATCCTTCTTCATCGTGGAAATCACACAAAGAAGTTTGTGTGGTGGACATTTTAAGTTAAAAGATATGGAGTTTGCTATCGAGGAAGGAAACCGCACTGCTGCACACAAGCTTAGCATCAATAAATCTATGGTGAGACGCTGGAGACGGCAAGTACATACATGTACATTTAAAGTACAAAATTGTTATAGTAATTATCTTATTTTTCAACATAGATATCTGCGGCTTATAGCCCAGTGCGGCTTGTATTTCTTTTTTTTAAAAATTGAGCAGGCGCGGCTTATATACAAGTGCGCCTTATAGTCCAGAAAATACGGTAATTAGAAATGCTTTTAGATGTACATTAATGTTGCACTTAAAGTGAAATACAGCAGAATGTGAAAGTTTGTGAAAAAGCACAAATATTGCACTATAAGGAAGTTTATGTGCAATCTTTTTTTTTCACTCTACAATGTATGTGCATGTATGTATTTTTTTACAAAAATGAAAGAGGAAAAACACTTGCAACAATAAGATAAAAAAGTTCTTGTTCCGGATTCATACTGACCTGGGAGGCAGGAGCTATTTTGAGACCAGCTGCTACTCCGTTGTGGAAGCTGGGCCAGCTGGTCATGTTTGGAGGAACGTCTATGTTTCCACTGTTCAGATCTACCATGGTGTTCCTGGGAGGAGCTCGACCTACAACAGCAAAATGGAGACATTTCATGTCATTTATGTGTAGATTCATCTATTTATTAATTAAACTAAACTAATTGAGTGGCCTTAATAATAAAACAAACTACATCATGACGCTTGGATAAGACAGGGTGAGGATGCTTATGTGTCGTAGTGTCACCTGTAAGATTGAGCTTTGGCACAGGTAAAGGTTCTGTGGGAACAGGGTGATAGGAGAAGAGAGTGAAGAGGCCTCTGCCGACTGGAAGAGCCATGGTCCTCTGACACAACTGCAGGAGTCTGAGGTCAGCAGACAAAACAGAGCAACACTTCAACTTAAACCAGCGTAAAATCGGAAGAAAATAAAGATCAACTTTATTAGAAATGTTGATTTAGGTGGTTTAGAAGCAAGCTTACTCACTTGTTTTCCTTTTCCTCTATGTACTCGTGGTCAGAAACCTCCGGTAACTGGACAACGCTGACTCGCACTGGTCTGGAGCTCTGCAGAAGCCTCCTCACCTCCTGGACCCGAAGATCCTGACTCCAAATTAGTCCTGTGACCTAAAGATTAAAAAAAATCTCTCAGAAAACAGCATACATTAAAAATATATATATATATATATATGCATCCTCTGTTAAAATTAGGAAACAAAACACTTTATGTTAAATGGTCCAATTACCTCTTGAATAATGTCAGACATCCCGTCTTCTTCCTCATCGGCCTCTGTTGTAGCGGGAGGCTCCAGTGACAGCCCTGAACCTACAGACTGGAAGCAGAAATGATTGACAATCACTTAGTGATTGATCATTTTCAAGAGAACAATTTCAGTCATTTATGTCTGAGAGAAAAACTCGATTTTCTTAAGAAAAATAAATTAGCCAAAACAGCTGAAATATTAGCTAAACTTCAAATTAGCCTAAAAAACTGAAAAAAAATTCTAAATAAATCAAATCAAAAAGTCAGCTTTGTGTGAAAAAGCGATATAAACTGAAAATTTAACAAGAATAAAGTACTAAAAATTGGGTGAAAACTGATTTATTTTGTAAATGACCATAGTATAAGTGGGACCCACGAAAATGAGCATCACAAATGTGGTAGGTGAGGCACAGGCCCTGGATACTGCGACATCTTGACCAAAGAATAATAGAATTAATGGTAGCAAATCAAGTGAAGCCGTTTAGATATTCTTTAATGCTGTTCAGCATTATTTCCTAAATGTAGGATTACGTTTCTAAACTCAGGAATCGTTCACAATAGTCCTCCGGAATCTTGCCACCGAACTTCAACCGCGACCTCAAAATGTTTCCTGGCGGCCACGACCTGATGTCAAAAAACAATTGTTTCATTTTCTTCAAACCACGCGGCGGCGCTTGTGAAAATGCGTGCAGCCACCTGCCGAATTTGCTAAAAAACTGCCTTTTAAGCTGCTGCCCAGTTGCATTTTGGGATACATGACCGTAGCTTAAATACAACTTAAGCGTGAACTATAAAAATGAACTGTAAAGTTCCCATGAAAATAGGATGAATTGACATCCAACTTACAGCTTTCGTCTTGGCCAGAGTCATGTTGTGAGCTTGTTTCGTTAGGTCCTGTCTCCCGATCAGCAGACAGACTTCCTCTGACCAATCAGAGCGGGGCTTCTCCCGACAGCGATAGATGGCCTCTCTGATGGGCAGAGCCACGCCGAAAGGGACGGACTCCAAATCTTTCAGGGTGAAACCTGAGCAGAGAAAAACATCGTCTGCTGCTTGAAAACATTTAAAAATCAGAAAACTTAGTTATTCTGCTTCTTAACTTGCATCTCCAAAATTCAAAATATGACACTGAACAAGAGATCTTTCAATGAACTTGAGTCTAAAGGCGAGTTTTACTGGAAAACATTGAGTTTCAAAGCATTTATAGGAGAAAAAGCAATGCTTCTTACCCTCTGAAGTGAGCCACGCCACCAACTGCTCTGCTAAACTTTCACTGGAAAACCGAACTTTCACACTGTTCTGTCTAAAAATAAAACAATTAAAACTGTGAAAAAAAGAACTAAACAGCAGGAAAGGTCATTTTTTTTACAAACGTGTGCATCTTAGCTCAATTCAGATAATTTAACCCAACAAAAAGGTCTTTTTCTCTCTCTTTAAAGAATAAAAACAATATTTTATTATAATCTTCTTGATTACCTTTTGATATGTGGTTCACTTGAGCAGAATTTCTGTCCTAAAAGAAAAGAAGCACAAAAAAGTAGTTTTTAGTTCATTTCAAAACAAGAAATTATTCATTTTCAGTTGTCAAAAGAAACTATTTTCGTGAAATCCTTCGATGGAATGGGATTTATTGGTCGCGTCACTGAAAAATCCATGATGAAAGTCGCTCGGGGAGTTCCGCCGTCATCGAGTGACTCGTGCACTCGGGCGGCTCGAACTCCTGCAGCGGTGACCGTCATTCAGTTATTGGCTTTTTTGTCAAACGGGGAGACGGCAGAGCCGGCGAGCCCTGAAGAGGGAAACCATCAAACTGGCAGGTAACAAAAGTTGTTTGTCAATACCTGTAGGAGCACGAGCTTCAGCTGGTAATGACATAAAACAACAGAGATCCTTGACCGTTATGCATAAAAACAACTGAACTGTTTTTAGTCTTGCTGTTACCTGTTTATACTTATTTATTATGGAGAGAATACGGTCTCATCTGATTTGTGAGTGTAATTCTTGATTTGTAACTCATACGATACAAATTACAAATCACAATTTACACAGGCACAAGCTAAAAAACAGCAGCTTAAAACGAACTACACATACAAATCTTTAAACTTTTGACGTCTCCAAGATTTGTGTGTAAATGATGCGTATAAATGCTGCCAGAATATCGATATTGCAATATATCACGATATTTAGTCCTGCGATTGATTCTCGATGGGTTCTCACCAAGTATCGATATTTTCATTTGAAGAGGCTGTTGCGCTGAGCGTCCGAGTCGCGTGACGGAAGTATTGATCAGCTGGGGGCGCGGTGTCGGACATTTGTTTGTGTGTACTTCAGGTACCAGTCGGAATTTTCGCTTTCATGCACTCTGATATTTACCCTGCTGGTGAACGGTGTAACTTTGGTAAATTTATGGTGTAAGGTTTTCAAATGAATGTAATTACTTTTTGCTGATGTTAATTAAAAGTCATTCTTAAATAAAAACTGCAGGATTTGATGAATAAACTTAAAAAAAAAGATAATTAATATAAAGTACATGAATTCATGGTAAAATAGGGACGTTGCTAGTTAATTGAAGCACTTAAACTTCTATAAATTATTACAGAAAAGTTGTTTATTGCTAATTTATAATAGAATTCGAATTCGTAAATATTTATTGCCATTATTATGAGTGTTTTAGGGTTTTTACCTGTTGACTGCTGACTGACCAAATAGAAAATAGATAAAGATTAGAGAAATAATCTCAAGTGACAGTCTGAGTAAATCAGCTTTCAATTTTGAATGCTTATCCCTTTTTAAATGTGGAAAAAGTGCACTAAAAAATTAGCTAACACTTGACAGAGGCTGTAAATCATCATCCTTTGGTGTGGCGTTCCTTTGGAGGTAGATAGCTGTCAACAATTTGAATTATTTAATTTTTGTTCTGTTGCTAACAGTAATTCTGTGACACTGTTGATGATGTTTACTATTGTTAACATTGAATTTTACAGATAATTCCGATTCACTTGGTGTCAAAGTTATAGTATTAGTGATTCTTAGCAACGTTAAACCAAAGTGTCTATAATTTGTTGCACAAAATAAAACACAAGTTGTTTATTATGATTGTGTTTAAGCTAAACATAAAAAGGGGATATATTTCCCCCCCAAAAAGTGTTCTTCTTTATAATATTAATTATCAGAAAGGATTTTTATCAATTATCACAGTATCGCGATATTATCGATATCGTGAGTCGTGTATCGCATTGTGAGGTACCCAGTGATTCCCATCCCTATTGGATTGTAAATAAAATCTGGTGCAAACGTATGCCTGCAAATTAATATAAAAAAAATGTCTTAATATGTCTTTTTTTTTTTTTTTAAACACTCAATTTTAAAATTTCTCTATTTTCATTTGCCTTATACAGCAAAAGCATGGAGTGCCTCTATGGATTGTTCGATCCAAATTTGCACACAATTAGGCAGACACAAGTTACAAATTAAGAATTACTCACAGATAAACCCTATGACAGTATATTCTACCCATAATTTACTGATTATTCATCTAAAGAGATCGTTTTATCATTATTATACACCAAATCTTGTGAGCAGATCCTTTAAGTAAAGCAATGTTTTTTTAATTGTCTTCTTTCCTTTTACATTTTAAAATCTGCTTCAACAACCAAATTTGTCTAAAATCAACAGTTACAGACATTTACTATGAAATGGAAACGAAGGAGTTTCTGGAAAAAGTGAGTTTACTTCATGCAGCGCCCCATACCTGCAGAAACCTTGACGATGTACTTGGATACATCTGTTGATGTGGCATTTTCATCTCCATTGACATATAGAGCATAACTCTGTTAGAAAGTAAAGGAGGAAAAGGACAAATATGATAATCACAGTCATAACTATTGTTTAAGTGCTGAATATATTAGTTTTAATTATAAAACTGGAAATAAACTTGTAAAAAATCTGTCTTTTAACATCATAAATCACATGTGTCAAAGTCAAGGCCCGGGGGCCGGATCCGGCCCTCCAGATAATTTTATTTTATCGTTATTAAAAGCCCGATGTTATCTTGCGCTCATTTCTAACTTGTACAATTTTGACTAAGTATATTTTTATGGAGAATAAAATATTGAAAGTAATTTAAGGTTTAAGTAGATTTATTCTGGAATAATATTCCTGCATCTTACGTTAAAAAGTTAAAAAGATTTTTTAGGCTATTTTGGTGTTCAGCTAATATTTTAGCTACATGCTAGCTGTTTCAGCTAGTTTGGGCTACGTTGGAGGTAACATTTTAGTAACACGTTAGCTTTTTTGGCTAATTTGACATCTACTATGTTTTTTTGGGCTAATTCTCAGTTAAGTTAACATTTTTGTGATGTGTTAGCTTTTATGGCTAAGGTGGCATCTAATTAGTTTTTTTTTAATAATTTGGAGTCAAACTAATATTTTTGCTACATGCTAACATTTTTGGTTAACTTAGCATCTACTAAGGTTTTTTTGGGTTATCTTTGAGTTTAGCACTATGCTAACGTTTTGGCTAATTTAGCATCTACTGAGGTTTTCTGGGCTATTCATTAGTTTAGATAATATTTTAGTGCTATGCTAATGCTTTTGGCTAATTTAGCATCCAATTACATTCTTTGGGCTAATTCTGAGTTAAGCTAACATTTTAGTATTTTGTTAGCTTTTTGGCTAAGTTGGAATCTTTTGGGATAGGCTTGAGTCTAGCTAATATTTTAGCACCTTACTAAAATTTTTAGCTAATTTAGCATTTACTGAAGTTTTTAAGGATAATTTTAAGTTTAGCTAACATTTTACTACTATGATAGCGTTTTTAATTTAGCATCAGTTGAGGCTTTTTGGGCTAGACTTGAGTCAATTAATATTTTAGCACCATTTTTGGGTATTTTCGCATCTGAGGTTTTTTGGGCAATTCTCGAGTTTTGCTAATATTTTAGCACCATGCTAACGTTTGGGCTAATGTAGCATCTACCAAGGTTTTTTTTGGGCTAGTCCCAATTTAAGATAATATTTCGTACCATAAGCATAACGCTTTTGGCTAATTTTGCATCCAGTTACGTTTTTTGGGCTAATTCTGAGTTAAGCTAACATTTTAGTAATGTGTTAATTTTTTCTTGGCCATGGTGGAATCTACTTTGGTTTTGTGGAATAGTTTGGAGTCAAGCTAATATTTTAGATATCTGCTAAACGTTTTGGCTAATTTGGTATCTACTGAATTTTTTCTTGGCTATTCTTGAGTTTACCTAAAATTTTAGAACCATGCTAACATTTTGGCTAATTTAGTATCTAATGAGGCTTTTGAGGCTAATTTCGAGTTCAGCTAACATTTTAGTACCATGCTAGCGTTTTGGCTAATTTAGAACCTGCCGAGTCTTTTTGGGCTAGACTTGAGTCTAGCTAATATCATAGCACCATGCTACCATTTTTGGCTATTTTAGCATCTACTGAAGTTTTTAAGGCTAATTTTAAGTTTAGTTAGCATTTTTGTACTATGTTAGCGTTTTTAATTTAGCATCTGTTGAAGTTTTTTGGGCAATTCTTGAGTTTTGCTAATATTTTAGCACCATCCTTAAAATTTTGGGTATTTTCGCATCTACTGAGGTTTTTTTTTTTTTTGGTCTAGTCTTGATTTAAGCTAATATAGCACCATGCTAATGTTTTTGACTACTATAGCATCTAATTAGGTCTTTTGGGATAATTCTGAGTTAAGGTATTATTTTAGTAAAGTGTTAGCTTTTTTGGCTAATGTGGCATCTAATGTTTTCTGGAATAATTTGGAGTCAAGCTAATATTTTAGTAATGTTGTCATTTTTTGCGAAGTGTGCAAGTTTTATATCAAAACGCTTAACTGACTTAATTCAACAATTAAAATAATTGCCTGTAGCATCTTCAGCGACCACATTCAGAAAAAAGCGTTCATCATCGCAGGTAATGCAACTTTTCTAGTTTTTATGTGTTGTTTCTAAAAACGTGTTCCTTAATTTCTGAAAAACTCACTGGAATTCTTTGAGTGGGTTAGAAAAACAAAGAAGCTTTGACAGTACCAGAACCAACAGTCTGGTCCGCTGACAGACGCCGGGCAGGTAAGGGAAGGGGGGGTTTTCCTCTCCTCTCAGGCAGCTGCTGAGCCAGCTAAAAACACATGGAGGCTCAGAGCTCATCGATGACGGACGCTGCATCTGACCAATCAGAGCTGCGCAGGAGAGTTTCAGAAAGAGTACAAACTTTAAGTACAAACTTATTCTTCCAAAGACTTTCACAACTCTAAATACATTTATGAAAAGTACAAATTGGTTGTAGACTCAATAAAAGTATCTATATTACATGCTCATTACCCTGGTCAATGATGCAGCTCTCAGTGAAACAGCTGATTAATGATGGGTAATCTCTCCAGTACAGATCAAGATACTCATCCATCTGAAGGTCTCTGTAAAGACAAGAAATAAAATTACATTTTACAAAAAATAAAGAACATTACAGGTCTTACTTACATCTGACATATATCATTTAAAATATCATGATTTTTTTTCTTCCACAAACATCATTTTTACTAAGCATCCTCCATGTCAGGTAAAGCGTCTCTGAATGCACAGGTGGTCACCAAGATGCAGCAGGTCACTGACAAGAACCCAAAAATAGCTTGACATTCTCAAATAGCATCTGTGACATTTAACTTGTTTTTTTGGTTTCAACAGAAGCCAGGAGTAATTAGCACCAGTGAATCATTGCTGTTTAGCCACACATAGAACGCTGAAAAGTTGGTAATATTTATTAAAAGCATACATTTAAGGAGCTAGATTGGGCCAATATTATTTGAAACTGAAATTAAACATTTTGAAAAAAAAATTAATGTTTGGCCGAAAAAAAAAAAAAGTAAAATGTCCAAAACTATATTCTATTCTAAAATAAACGTAGTTATTTTCAATTTCAAATGTTCTGGTTTTTTTTCGTTTTCAAATCTGTTCCGGTCACACAGACCAAACGTTCTGTATCACTGCGCCGGCTTCTTTCAAACCTTATTTTTCCTTCAGCATCTGGGCAAAAACAAGTGGTAAGAGGTGAACTTTTTCTCTGAACTGATGCTTTATTTAACACTTTACTGCTACAGCTGAGGTCTGTGTGGGTTCCCGGCTCCGTGCTGTGTTCCACGTCACCATGAGAACAAGCCGCATCACGGATCAAATAGTCTGCTTTTTGTGAATAAATGAGCTAAATAGAAGAAATAACAAGAAATACAGTACTAAACATTTATTGAAAATGTATTTCCTTTTTAATTGTCCATGGTATAAGCGGGATAATTCCCGCACATAACGCACTTCGCGGTAGCAACAGTCCTCCGCTTCGTGCGTTACTAGGGCTATGGATCGTTGCTCAGGTGACGATCCGATTCGATTCACAAATCAAGCTCAACGATTCACGATTCGAACCTCGATTCTATCTTTTTAATTTAATCTTTATTGCTATGTGAATGTCTATTAATTGGCTGGATGAAAATTGAAATTATTTGTTTTTATTTGTTCTAAGATTCAGATAGAAAGAAATGCTGTTTGTAATTTTAAACTTTTCTTTTCTTTTGTCAATTTTCTGTTTAAGTTACATAAAAAGTAACACAAAAAGGATAAAAATCACTGCCGTTTTGCATCATTTAAAAGCAAAACCCAAAAATTCTCTCCACAGTTTCTATCCTCACAGTTCTTTACTTTCTAAGCATTACATGTTGGTGCAGAGCCCCTATGAAAAAAGTTGTTTTTTCCGCGACAGAATCAGCTGATTCACGTTGATTATATTCGCCTTTCAGCAGCGCGAGGCTGCGTTTCTTCAGAATAAGATGGAGTTGCGTTAATTGTGTCAGCTGTTGAAGAGTTATCATAAACAAAAGAATGTAAACACTGGAGCTAAAGCTCCGGTGGTAAAGCTAATTCATTTTTTCAGAGAACCGAACTTCAGTCTCAGTTTCTGAACGGAAAAATCTTCTCGCTAGTTTTACTTTGAAAACCGGAAGTTCACAGTCACGAAGATGTTTACTTCCGGCTGCGGGACCGCTTCTCTATTGGCTTTGTTTTAGTTCGTAAGCTTAAAATACAACATTAATCTGCACTGTAGAGCAAATATACATCGTCCCCAGATGATGTTTTACTACAATTTACTATATTTATTAAGATCGCGAATCAGCAATCTTGGACGTCGCGAATATTTGTACTCGTAATTTCGGGAGCAGATCACGAATACCCGAGCATCCGGATACTCGTTACAGCCCTATGCGTTACTTACTTAGCATACAGCTTAAACACTTCAAGTTTAAAGCTAATGATGGTTAAGATGTGTGTTTTACATCCAGTTGACCCGATTAGTCAAATAATCGGGAAAAATGAATATTAGTCGCCTATTAAAGTAATTGTTCGTGGCAGCACTACTTCAGAGCTTCTGTAAACTAATGTTAGTTGATGTGTGTAAAAAAAAAAAAAAAAATTTTAATACTATAAACTCATAACAATAACCACCACCTTTAACAAGTGAATAAAGACGGTAAAAATGTGCAGCCAACCCACACACCGACACTACAGGACAATTACCCTGAAGAGTGCTTCACCTCCGCACTCCATCTATTGTGTCCTTATCACCATCACCAGTCCCAGTGAACACTCCACGACCTGTTGAAGTTTATTTCACAGCAAGCCCCACTAAAGAGCCGGGATTTTGAAAACCAAAAACAATGACCGCGTTCCGCTTTTACCGTCGCCGCAAAAGTTCAATGATGCGAGCAGAACAATTGAGCGTTTTGTTTTATGCTGCCTGGTGACGTTTTGAGTCAACGGAAGTGCTCTTTCTTTAATGTCATTTGTAAAAACGGAGCTGAACACTCGATTCGCCGGTCGGTACCTGCCAAATTCAACTTTTATTGCACCACAACAGGAGGAGAAATGAACGTTTCTGGGTCACCTGGCGAGCTGCTGAAGCAAGCAGACGAGAGAGGCGGCTCGGGATCGGTGGAGCTCGTCCAGCTGCAGCTCCTGATACAGCAGGTGGAGGACGTAGAACAGCGCAGGAATGTGAGGGAACAGAGGAGCGGAAGTGTCCAACTTAAAAGACGGGCTGGAGGGAGACGATGCCTGGAAATTCAGAAACAAAAGTAGTCGAGCGTGAGAACCGAAGAATTCTTCTTCTCCGTTTTACTGACAAAATATTTCAACAAAATAGCATAAATATCTCAAAAATAAAATGATAATTGAATATAAATGGCTCAGAATAAAGCAGCATCTCAATTAGAAAAAGAAAAAAAAGATAACAGTAAACAAAGTTGCACAGGAGTAGTTATATAATATAAATAAACATATTTTTTCTTAAAAAAAAAAAATAAAAAACTTATTTAAGTATTAATACCAAATTCTTCTTTTTTGTTTTCTGTTTGTAGATCAAATCTACCATGGGAATCTAAAAATTAATTTTGAACTTTAAATAAACCAACCATGAAAACAAATATAACCTATAAGAACCCAGATGACAAACCGAGTGACTCATAACACATTTATGATCTTTTCTGCTACAAGAATGTCATCATGGTTTCTTTTGGGTTAAAAAAAATGTATTTAACAGTTTAGGGCATATTCCAGACAGAATAAATTAGAGTTTAAAATAGAGAACCCACATAAACAGTTCAAGGGGTTTAAGACTGTTTTTTTTTTTTGTTCATTGACCATATTTTTCAGAGTATAAGTCGCAGGAGCAAATAAATGCATAATAAAGAAGGAAACGAATCATATATGTGTAACTCCATAGGCTAAAAAATGCAAAAAAACCTGGACTTAAACCCCTAAAAATACAGTTAATATGAGGGTGTCATGGATTTTTATTTTCTGCGGTGAGTGAAAATGACAACTTATTTAAAATGTGACACCAAAAACGTGACAAATATGTAAAAAGGGGAAAAAAAGTCAGAAAAATTTGGGATTTTTTTGTCTGGTTAAAATTCCTAATCTTTATAAATGCTCTTTTAGATTTTATGGTTTAAATGAATGATTTAATTGTATAAACCAAGATTTGTAGGAAATTACATTTGGCATTGTGTCATGATTTATTGCACGTCAGATTTATCAAGTTTTTTAAACATTTTTAGGTTTCTCTTATTTGGTATTACACTCCAATTTCATTTTAAAAAATTATATAAACAACGTAGTAAAAAAATGACAAATGAGAGAAAAGGTAAAATCAAATAAAAGTATAAAACAAAAAAATTAAATTACTTTCCTTCATGGCTTCCCCCTAAAAACGTAAAAACCTTTTTCATTCTGTTGTGTAAACAACATTAAAGCACAAAGAGTTTCTGTGAGTGGATACATACAGGAGACGAGCTTTCAGTGTCGGTGCTGATGTTATTTTTAGCCCCGCCGGTTTCTGCCGCACCAGAACTGGACTGGGAAGTCATCTGCTGGTGGTAATGGGAAGCCATCAAGTAGTCCCAGTCCTTCAGAGAAAACAGTTACACAAGTAATCAGATTAGTTCTCATACGACACAACTGAAAATAATTACAATAAAAAAGGAAATATTTAAAACCTGAATCACATAAATTAAATTTAACAAATTGCTCCTCATGGAAAAGAAATAAAACAATATACCCTAATAGAAATGCTACGTCAAATGCAACTAATAATTAAAAAATGCAAATAAAATGGAAAAAAACTCATTTTTCTATTTTGCATATTGAAATTTAAGGATAATACACTTTTTTATGCAATTTTAACAGATGAAGCAATTATGTGTTAATGATTTCACAATTCCTAATAACCATTAACATACTGCAGGCTTCAAAAAGGTTGACCAAACACTAAAAATTAACTTTTTTTTCTTTTGACCTCCGTAAATGGGGCTTTAAAAGTGCTGTCTGTTGGGACATTTTTGACAATTTAAAAAAAAACGTGTTCAATTCCTGGAAAATATAGTCAAACTGTCTGTGTACTGCCCCCTACAGGTTGATACGAGGTATTACAGTTTGTGTTTGGTCAACTGGTGTCAGTTCCACATCATTTCAGGTCATCATGCTCCAGTATAAAAGCCACGCCCATCTTCGATTCTGTGACGGTCGGTCGTTATCGTGTTAGCTTTAGCATGGCTCGAAGGTGTGTTGTCTTCAGTTGTCAAAAAACTGTGGTTTAGTGCAATCGACATTGAATCCAGAGAACTCCGTCCTGGTGATGGATTTGCGATGAACGTTTCACTTAGGATTGTTAGCTTAATACGTTAGCCTTTGGTCCTCGCATCATTTTACCACTCGGACCCTTCGGTCTGGATCATGAGCGCCTGACTTAGAGGAAGGTGGAGAAAAATCCTTAACCTCCATAGAAAGTTCTGTGGAGATCACTTTGCTTGGTTCCATATTGAAGACGCTACGTCACTGTCAATCACAGATCCAGACCACACCTCCACCACTCAGCCCTTTCTTTGCATTTTTTTTTTATTTATTTGGACTGAGAGTGGAGTCAGCCTCCAACTGTCCTGTTGTGTTACCCTCTAAATCAGGGGTGGGCAAACTTTTTGATTTGTGGGCCAGAAAGGGTTCTAAAATTTGGCATAAGGGCCGGACAAGGAGCAGATGGAAGGAGTGATTTGGTAATGAACCTCATAAACTAAAAAGATAATATGGAATTTAAATAAAAACATGCTTTAATGTGGACAAAAATTCATATATATTCATTTAAAAACAGAAAATTTAGGAATTTTAATTTCTAAATTTTGATTTTTGTTCTCTTTTTGGTGATCCAATAAATCACCTTCTGACTCAGAGAAAAAAAACACACACGAACGCCAGAGAAACAACACCATTCATGAGAAGAAACCAGATATACAATAAAAATAAAACAATAATTAGGATTTTTGATTCAATTTATTTTAATTTGGAGGGCCAGATTAAGTATTTTAATGTGGCCCCCGGGCCGTAGTTTGCTCACCCCTGCTCTAAATGTATTCTAGTGTCGTTTCCGTTTGGTGACAAACCTCATCAGATCCGCCGTCTGAAGGCCGAGCCTTCTTGGCTGCAATTACCGGCGAGAGAGGAACTTCAAAATGCAGCTGGAACGAGAGCGAAGGAGAGAGAAGATCATTAAGGCACGATACGCCAAATCACTCCGTGTGTCCGCAGCAGTAAAAGTCCAAAATAGGAGATAAAAACCTCGACTTACATGCTGCGTCCACGAAAGGCGTTCGGTGTTGTAGCCCATCAACGCCATGAAACACGTGACAAACTGGTTCCACTCCGCGTGAGCACTGGGACCACCAGGGCATTGTAGATGTTGTACCACTTTACCAAAACCTGCACGTTTAACAAACGTGTTAGCACCTAAACCTCAAAGCTCCTCAGAGATTATTGATCTGAAAAAAAAAAAAAAGTTTCTCAAGCATCTCAAATTCCACTCACCTTCATGACCACTTCCTTGGGAAGTATAAACCGGATCACCTGAAGGCAGCTCCTAACTGAAAGACATGAAAGGGGAAAACATGGCTGACAAATAGGGCTGCCACGATTAGTCGACTAATCGACGACTAATTGACTATTAAAATAGTCGACGACTAATTTAATAGTCGATTAGTCGTTACTATTTATTATATGGAGTCAGAGTGTAGTAAAGTTGACAGTTATAATGGCGTTCTGTTAGCTTTTTGGACTATTTTGGCATTTAATAAGGTTTTTTAGGCTATTTAGGAGTTTAGCTAAGTTTTCAGCTACATGCTAGCTGTTTTGGCTAATTAAGGAATGTTTCAGTTTTTTAGGTTAATTTGGAGCTGAGCTAATATTTAACCTAAATGCTAACTATTTCGGTTAATTTATGAATTTTTCGGCTAATTTTGTGATTAGCCAATATTTCAGCTGCATGGTAGTTGTTTTGGATTACTTGGTTTTTCTTTAGTTTTTTTGGCTAATTTGGAGTTTAGCTAATATTTCAGCTTCATGCTAGCTGTTTGGCTAATTTAGGCTTTTTTTTGTTTTTTAGATCAATTTGGAGTTCAGATAATTTTCAGATATACGCTGGCTATTTTCGTCAATTTATTAATTTTTTAGGATAATTTTGTAGTTAGCATGTGGCTAAGTTTTCAGCTACATGCTAGTTATTTTGGTTAATTTAAGATTTTTTTCAGTTTTTTAGTTTAATTTGGAGTTTAGATAATATTTCAGCTGCATGCTAGCTGTTTTGGTTAATTTATTAATTTTTTAGGCTAATTTTGAAGTTAGCATGTAGCTAAGTTTTCAGCTACATGCTAGTTATTTTTGTCTAATTTAGGATTTTTTCAGTTTTTCGTTTAATTTGGAGTTTAGATAATATTTTAGCTGCATGCTAGCTTATTTGGCTGACTTTTTTTTTTTATCAATTTTTAAGGCTAATTTGTAGTTTAGCTCATATCTCAGCTGCAGGCAAGCTGTTTTGGCTAACTTAGGCTTTTTTTAGTTGTTTATGCTAATTTGGCATTTAACTTATACTGTAGCTGGTTATCAGCTTCAGCGTTTTCATCTATTAGCTTCAGTGATTTCAGCTATTGCACTAGCATCTTCAGCGGCCAAATTCAGCTTACAGCATCAACACAGTTATTGCTATGTAAGTTTTTGGTTAGTTATTTTAAAGCTAATGATTGTTAAAATGTGTGCTTTACATCCAGTTGCGCATTACCTGATTAGTCGACTAATCGCAAAAAATAATCGGTGATTAGTCGACTTTTAAAATAATCGTTTGTGGCAGCACTACTGACAAAAGCGACAGATTTAAATGCTTGTTTAGGATTCTGGATTTCTGTGAATATCGATTATAATTTCCAGAAACGATTCGATTCACAAAAGCTTGAATTGATTCGATTCTTCTATTCAATTCAATTTTGAGTTGAGACATTTGTTTAGAAACACATTAATAATCTATTAGATGTTTAGAATATATTTATAATAATCTGATACATTTCACGTACTGTAAAATTTATTAGTGAAATAATGAGATTGTTAATATCAAAAATGTTCATTAACAATGTAAACATTGTTCTGCTTCTCCTGGAGCGAGTTTTAGTTTGGCCTCTAGGTGGCGATCACGCTCTAGCATTACACCTTATTCTACAAGAGGAAGAAGAAAAATTATGAGCAAAAAACTGTTTTTGGACCACAAATGGTTACTTTAAAAAAAATATTTCCTTAGAAGAATTTGGAAAATTAATTCCTGTAAGTAAATGAAGATGTTCATTTAGTCATCAATATATTTTTAGGTCGACCAACCGTTAGCATTAGCCGTCCTATGGGAAATCCCATTATACATTAGCATCAAGCTAGTGGCTTTATGTGATAAATCGATTTATATTTTTATGAATCTATTACTGATCTGTTTATCTTAAATCGATTTAAATCAATTAATAGATTTCATCAACACACTTTAGCACAGTGTATGAGCTTTATAAAATTTAAAAGCAAAAATTACACATGCAGTTTAGTTAGGGTATGAATTTACACCAACTTGTTTCAAAACCATTCATTCTAATCTTGGTTTCCAGCTTAATTATTGCAGATTTTGTGTTAATGGTACCTAATATAAATGTATAATAAAATAAGTATCCATTATTTTAATGTGTAGAATTAAGAATACATAGTTTTTGATAACCTCCCTTGTGTTACGCCCAAAAAACTAAACCCAACTTTGAGAGGAAAAAAAAAAAAAGGAAATTGAAAAATTATCTCCACAAGAATAATTAGACAACCTGTGTCTCCTAACATCTTTGACCAATCAGTACTGTCGTCCACATTACCCGGCTATCTTAATTAGACGCCCAAAGCAGGAAAGGTCAAGGGATAGGTGGATAAATGCCATTTAATTAAAGGGAGGAAGGTTCATCCGCACGATCGATTACTAAATAATGAGGGACAGTGCTCGGCAAGTCTAGGAAGAATGCAAGGAGTCTAAAACAAGTCAAAGTGACACTGAAATTTTGAAATGCATAGACCATAGAAAGTAAGCTTTTATTGTATTACTGTCTGTGCTTTGAAATTATTTTTCTTAAATAAGGTAACAGTGGAACATTTCAAAATATAAAGGACGAACTAACACTTTTTACCTAAAATATAAGACATTTAATCAAACTTTACTGTAAAAATTAAATAAGAATTAAAACTGAAACATGTGAGACTCATTTCTCTTTCCTGACTGACAAACAAAGATATGGACACTCGATCGTGGATTCATCATTATTAATGGGATGGTGCGTGCACATCTGTGTTTGTGTTTAAGAGGCTTTTAAGGGTATCCTCGGATAACAGGGTTATACGTCATTTGGAAAACGCAGAGCGGCTCTCAAACCTCATTTCAATGAGCGGAGTGCTGTGACTCAGTCATGTAAGTGTGTGGTCACATGGACAAAAAAACGAAACATTTTAACAACAGATTCCAAACCAACAGGTGTAAAGTATATCTGTGGGTGTTATCTTACCCAAATCAGAGGTGGCAATCTCAGGGATGGAAATCCTCAGCATGGAGCCACAGCTCAGTTCCTTGAGATATCACACAGATGAGTTTGTCAAGAATATTTCAGATTTAAAACAACAATAGGATCAGTTTGTTTCCACAAGCAGCATGCAACAACAGTATGTGCAGCCCGTAACTAAAGCAGCTAAATTGAATTCTTCCTTTCTACAATTTGATTTGCCGTTTTCCAACTGTGACATGGAGAATGAAAGGTCTTATCCGATTGGAATCCAGGAGGTGGAATACCTCAGCACGGAAACGGCTTTCATAAAAAAAAATTAATAAATTCAAGTTTAAAATGAATCTTTTGTGGTGAAACAGGAACTTAAACTGAGAAAGGATTTTTATTAAAGAGAGAACTATAAAATACAGTACCCCCCCTTTATTTGTGGGGGTTAGGGACTGGAGGAATCTGTGACTATGCTGAACACGCTACAATGCCGAACCCGCAAATATGCTGAATCTGTGAATATGTCGAATCTGCAAATATGTCTAATCCGCAAATATGTCAAATCTTCAAATATACCGAACCCACAAATATGTCAAATCCGTAAATATGTCTAACCCACAAATATGTCTAACCCACGAATATGCCGAATCAGAAAATATGCCGAATCCGCAAATATGTCGAAAACCGCGTCAAAAATATGCCAAACATCCAAACGCTATGTCGAAAACGCAAATATGTCGAAAAAAATATGTCCAAAAATCTCAATAATATCTTATTCAGCAAATATGCCGAATCCGCGAATATGCCGAAATTTGAGACTATGCCGAATCCGCAAATAGGCCGAATCCGCAAATATGCCGAACCCGCGAATATGCAGAATTTGCGAATATAGTGAATCCGCGACCATGCAGAATCCGCAAATATGCCGAATCCGCAAATATGCCGAATCCGCAAATATGCCGAATCCGCAAATATGCCGAATCCGCAAATATGCCGAATCCGCAAATATGCCGAATCCGCAAATATGCCGAATCCGCAAATATGCAGAATCCGCAAATATGCAGAATCCGCAAATATGCAGAATCCGCAAATATGTAAAATCCGCGAATATGCCGAATCTATGCCGAATATGCGAATCCGAAATATTGAGACTATGCCGAATCCGCAAATATAATGCGAATCCGCAAATATGCGAATCCGCAATATTGCCGAATGCCGCAAATATGCCGAATCCGCAAATATGCCGAATCCGCAAATATGCAGAATCGCAAATATGCAGAATCCGCAAATATGCAGAATCCGCAAATATGCAGAATCCGCAAATATGTAAAATCCGCGAATATGCCGAACCTGCGAATATGCAGAATTCGCGAATATGCCAAAATTTGAGACCATGCCGAATCCGCAGATATGGCGAATCAGAGGGTATGCCGAACCCACGAATAGGCAGAATCTGCAAATATAGTGAATCCATGACTATGCCGAACCCGCGAATATGCCAAATCCACAAAAATGCCAAATCTACAAATACAGGTGTTTGGGAATAGTCTAAGCATGCAAATATGATGAATCGTTGAATTTGCCGAATCCGCAAAAATGCAAAATATGCAGAATTTGCTATTATGCTGAATACCCAAATATGTTAAATACGCGAATGTGCAGAACCCGGGGAATACGGAGAACCTCCACCCCCCGCGGCCGAATTATGTCTCTAACTGTCCATAATCATCAAAAACACGTCTAATCATTTTTGTAAAACATTTATCACAAATCACTAGATTATTGATAAACATAGTAGGTTTTTTGTTTTTTAATTCAGGAAAAAAACTGTACCGCTGTGACAGCGTGCCTGAAAATCAGGAGCGCGCATTCACTGCTTCCTAAAACAGGCTGATTAAGAACTGATCTGGATGATTATAACTTCTGTGATTATCTTCTTCAGTACATCAGGATTTTTTTTTCTGAGTCAGCTGATGCTAGGTCTACATGAAGCAGCATGGGGGGAGGAGGGGGAGGGGCATCGTGGAAGGGTCCTCCCCCTCCTTTCTCTATGCTGCTGCATGTAGAACTAGCATAGAAATACACCTCAGCACCTCTTTCAGACGCAAATTTTTATACAAACGTATTGAGTTGTCAGTTTTCGCGATGAACCAGAAGATTGGAAAAAAAATATGAGGGGAAACACTGTAAATAAAGTTTCCTCCACTGTTGTTTCTCTGGTTTGTGTAGCTATTCATTTCTTTGCCTAAACATGCCAAATTCTTATTTCTTATTTTCTATGTATAGCTGCCTTTAACCATCAACCGCTTTGACTAAACTGGAAATAACCTGAAGAGAATATTTTGCAGAATTTCTAAATTTCTGGTAAATATTTTTTCAGTGAATAAAAGAGCAATTTAGCAGGAAATAAGATCAAAAAAGAAAAAACAAAAGTCTATTAAGTTGTAAGTTTATAAATTTAACAAAAAAAAGGATCTTTCTAAGACAAGAACATTACAAGAGGATCCTTTAAGTGTCAACATTTTACATGTTTCCACCAGATTTGAGCATAATTTAAAGAAAACAAAAAAAAGACCAGCAAAAATTCCATGTTAAGAAAATCCAGACTGAGCTGTACTGATAACAATTAGTCATCAAATTGATGTGTCAATGCCTCAAAGAAACTCCAAAATAACAGAGTCAAAAGAGCAAGAAGCCTGAAGACGGTTTGACAGTTTTCCACATATGGCAATTTGAGTGCGAGCGAGAAAAGTCCGCGTCATATTCAACCATCCTGGGGGTTAAAGGAACGGATAATGACTGAACAAACCCAGAGGCCATAAACGCTGATTCGTTTCGTGACTCTCATTCACAAATTTGTCAGAATTTCACATGAATGCGTGACGAGAGAAGAAACCTTGAAAATCCCACGAGACAGCGACTGATTTATTTAGGCGGTAAAGTGAAAAATAAGGGAAATTCACCCCTTAGTATTTTATAATTCTCATTGCTATTCGAAGGAAAAAAAATGCAAATATACATGTATAGAAAAAACAAAAATCCCAACCACTTGTTTTCCAGAACACATTTAATGTTAATGAGTTTCAGTGAAACAAACACTGAATTTGGAACCAAATGATGGGCGTTTAGCACATTTAAACTAAGCTATAACTCCAAAAATGGAGGTTATTTTATATATGAGTAGACAAACGCACAACTTCCAAGGCCACATCACTAGAAAATTAATATATAAATATTCTAGGTATAAAAATTTAGTTTAAAAAAAATTTTATTCCTTTTTTTTTTCTTTTCAACATTACTTTTACCTCATAATTAGAAAGCTACTTCGAAAGTTCAATGAAAATTTCAAATAATGACTAGAGTGATTTATTACGGACTCATTACAGATAATAAAAAACAAACAAACTCGTGTAAAAGTTACAATTTTTATACATATTAAAATACTAAAACCAATGGGAATAAGAATTGAAGTAAAAAACATCTTAAAAACTGAAAGGGTCAAAAATGTGTCCATACAAGAACCTCCAGACTGAAAAATAACATTTAAAAAAATGAAATCATGAAGAGATTCATTCAGATCAGATCTGCTAATATTATTATGATCCGTGTATAATTTAATCTCTCTGCTCTGAAAATTATATATTTTTTAATTTATTTTACTTTTCCTACATTTTTCCATTGTTTTGGGCTAAGGCTGCCACGATTAGTCGACTAATCGATGACTAATCGACTATTAAAATAGTCGACAACTATTTTAATAGTCGATTAGTCGTTACTTTATAATATATGGAGTCATAGTTTAGTAAAGTTGAAAGTTAAAATGGCATTATGCTAGCTTTTTGGAGAGTTATGGAATTTATTAAGGTTTTTTAGGCTATTTTAGAGCGCAGCTAATATTTCAGCTACATGCTAGATATTTTTGCTGACTTGTGCTTTTTTCGGCTAATTGGGTATTTAACATTTTAGCTGGCTATCAGCTTCAGCATTTTCATCAACTTCAGCATTTTCAGCTATAACTTCACTGTTTTCAGTTGTCAGTTTTAGGTTTTCCAGCTATCAGTTTCAGCATCTTCAGCTATCATCACCAACATCGTTAGCAGCCAAATTCAGCTTACAGCAACTACTGGCATTATCATTTATGTTTTTTATCCAGTTTTCGAGTTAGTTTAAAGCTGATGATGGTTAAGATGTGCGCTTTACATCTAGTTTGTGCGTGACCCGATTATTCGACGAATCGGAAAAAATAATCGGTGATTAATCGACTATTAAAATAATCGTTTGTGGCAGCACTATTTTGGGCCAAAGAAGGCAGACAAAATAATACATTTTTATCATTTTTAATTGAAAATTCACTACTGTTAAGGAGGAATTCCATAATTAAAATTAAGAGGTTTTTTTTTCCCATACAAACAAACTGGAAGCAGTTGTCAGAAAATAAAGATTTACTATAAAAGTAAAAGTATGTCATAGCTTGGTTCCTAAATTTTGATGATTTTAGGCCATTTTTAGACCCTGCAGTCTTTTATATGAATCCGCAGCACAAAAACAAACCTACCAGAGTCACTCTGTTAAACACGGGGTCCCGTAACGTCTGAATGTTTGGTGTAGCTTTCTGAAAGATGTAATCTTCTAAAAACGAGCCCTCGTGGTGTTTCATGTGTGGACCTCTACCGTCTGACAGCGGTGACGGCATGTTGTCCTGAGAGAAAAAAGACAAAGTTTAATCATTAAACACAATTAATTAAAGTTTTTGGTTATATTTAGTGACTTTAAAAAAAGAACAAAAATGTTACACGAGCCGGTACCTCCTCAAGAGCCTGAATGCGTCTGTGGCTGGAGTTGGCAGGTGTGCTGACATTCTCCACAGGTGTGCTCAGGTGGGGGGGCTGGCCCGTTAAACTAAAGGAAGGCGACAGGAGGCCGGGTACGAACACTTTACTGACCTGGTGACAAACAACAAAATAAAAATGTAAAACGTCTCAATGATGTAAAGTTCATGTGTGAGGTCATTTTTGTTACCCTGGTGATTCCTGTGTAGAGAACCAAACTACCACAGGCCTCCAGAACCAACATGGCGTTTATACTCTGAGGATTAAAAAAACAAGAAAAGGAAGAAAATTAACGTCATTAGTAACTAATTCAATGCTGATCGTTCAGTTTAGGGGTCTAAAACGTGAACATATAGATCCCTTTATTTTGTCTCTTTACTTAGAAAAACGCTAATGATTTAAAAATATAAAAAGAATGGGTTTGGGGTTTTGGTTAATTTGTTTTTAGTTGAGTAAGTTTTTTCTAAAACGCTATATTTTGTAAAATGTCCGATAACTGAGCTAAAAGATGGTAAAAGGTTTAATCTACAATTGAAGTGATTTATAATTAGATCAAATTTAAAGCACATAATCTCATGTTCTGTTGAACAACAGTGTCTAGTTGCTGTTCGGAGTAAATGTTTTTAAAAAATTTGATTGCATTTATATGTATAGATTTACTTTTTTTTTGTTTGATTCTAACATTGTACAGTTTATTATTTTAGATTTAAAAGAAGAAAATGGACCAACAAAACAAAGAGAACATATTAGACTGGCTTTCTTGCATTTTTAATTCAACTAAATCTGCTGAAGAAGAAGAACCTTATTTGACATTTTATTTAGAAAGTAACTTAAATGGGCTGCTGTCAAAAGTACAATATTTGAATTTAGCCAGATATAAAAAAATATGATGTAAATTTATGACTTTTTTCGTTTAAGTTCATTACCCATTTCTCATAAATTTCTGACTTTTTGCTCGAATATTTATGAAACTTCTGGTGTATTGGAGACTTTCTCATAAATATAAGACTTTTTTCTTGTAAATTTATAACTTTTTTTACTTGTAAATGTATGAATTTTTATCGTAAATTAATTAATTTTTTTCTTGTAAATTTAATACTTTTTTACCCCTACATTTATTACTTTTTTCATGTAAATTTTTTTTCTCGTAAACGTATGATTTATTCTTTTAACTTTATGACATTTTTCTCAAAAATGTATTACTTTCTTATAAATTTGACTTTTTTTCTCATAAATTGATTACTTTTATTCTCATAAATGTATTACTTTTTTCCTATTAATTTGACATTTTCTCGTAAATTTATTACTTTTTTTTCACAAATGTATAATTTCGTTCTCTTAAACGTTTACTCTCTTTATAATTCCACTTACTGTAACTATTTCAAAGCTACATTTTGTAAATGAAAGCCATACGGCCACAAAAACAAAGTATATTTTTCTAAATAATGAAAAAAGATGTTTGGCTTATGTTGGGTTTTAGTCAGAAACTGGCCTATATGCTTATTTTAGCTTAAAAGGTTGCTAACTCCTGGTTTGTTATTATTATTTTTTTTTCCCCACATTTTCTAATTCTGATCAAAAATTGAGGATAAATGAGTTTTAGTAATCTTTTATGGAGTGAAAACTCTATCAGCTTATTACATTATCATCTTTTTCCAGATGTTTTCTATCGACCTCATGGCAGCAGCTCGTGCTTTACTGTATGTAGAAACTGTAGTAGGAAGAATTGTTTAAGTACAAACCAAGCTTCAGATCAGGGAAAAAAAGGTAATGTAGGTCGACCGAGCGTTAGCATTAGCCATCCAGTGGGAAATCCCATTATACCTTAGCATCAAGCTAGCAGACTTTAGCTTTATTGATCTGTACTTTAATGAAACGACTGTTGATGAATTAAGCTTGATCGATTAATCGATTTAGTCAAACCAGCCTCTATTGATTTTATTTATAACAGATATAACACGTGTACAAAAAACAAGAAGTAAAACACTGATCGTATTCACTCGAATTAAAAAAATGATGTCCTACCTCCAAAGGCTCTGCATCCTTGGCAGGAATTGTCGTGACCGAAGGGAAAATGAGTTGAGACGAATCGTTGCTTTCAATAAACTTTACGCATCTGTGGAAAAAAGATGTAAATAAAACGTACTGTAAGTTTAAGATAACAGATGGTTAGAGACACAAATAATTAAGAAATATTCATGTCAGTTGTTTATTGTTTTGGTATTTCATCATTTTCTCTTTTAAAAAAGTGCCTTAAAAGTGGATGAAAATCTTCAAGAATGTAAAGTTGTGTTTGTTTACCTGAGCTGCTGATGAGATTCCACCAGGAAACAGAGGTAGTGGTTTTCACAGAGGTCAGAAGTAATGAACACTTTGGATGCTTGACTGCTCATCTCCCTGAAAAAGTATTCAGGCAATCATTCATTTGAGACACCAGCTCTTATACTATAGCAGTGTGTTTCTGCATCCTGACCGGCTGTCGTTCTTGTCCATAAATGTCTCCTGTGCCGCGTCTCTAAAACTCATCAGAGTTCTATAAATCCTCAATTTTGAGCAGATCTTTGTTTTCATACAAAAAAACTTGACTTATCTTTGCCTGTTTGAACTTTAAGAGATGTTAATGTGCGTCTTTATAAAGTGTGGAGAGATGTTTTAGTCTTAAAACACCTGTAATCCTTCTCTGCGGATATCAACTACAGCAGGGTGTTTTTGTGTTTAATAGTACGACCAAGTATTAGGGCCACTAAGAAAAGCAGAAAAGACAAATTTTATGAGATTTAAAGTCGAAAATGTACGACTTTTTGCTTGTAAACTGACGCCTTTCATCTTTGAGAACAACTCTGATAAACAGATAATTTGTGGGTTTTTTTTTGTTAATGTATTTCTTTTTTCTTGTTCATTTAAGACTTTCTTGTAAAGAATTTTTTCTGTAAATTTTACATTTCTTGTCCACATTTATTATTATTTTTCCTTAAAAATGTGTGTCTTATTTCTTGTTAATTTATTACTTTTTTTTTGTCATAAATGTACATTTTTTGTGTACATATATAACTTTTTTCTTATAAATGTATCCTTTTTTACTAGTAAATTTATGACTTTCTTGAATATTTTACATTTTTCTTCTACATTTATGAGTTTTTCTTGAAAATGTATGTCGTTTTTCTTGTTAATTTATTACTTTTTTATATATTTCTGTCTCAGAAAATGTATAACCTTTTTTGTGCACATTTATGACTTTTTCTTGAAAATGTATGTCGTTTTTCTTGTTAATTTATTACTTGTTTATATATTTCTGTCTCAGAAAATGTATAACCTTTTTTGTGCACATTTATGACTTTTTTTCTTATAAATTTATGACATTTTAGTAGTAAATGTATCATTTTTTTGGAAAGTTTATTGTTTTTTTTCTTGTGAATGCATTAGGTTTTTCTTGTTAATTTATGATTTTTTGCAAATTTACGACTTTCTTATAAGTTTGTCTTTTTTCACATAAATTTATGACTATTTTTCTATTTCATTTACGCATTTTTAAGTGGTAGATGTAGTCGTGGATGAGGACCCTAGCATTTTATTCAACTAAAAAAAATTGTAGAAAAAAAAGCTAATTATGTGTATGATGGTCTGAGAGTTAGCATGACCATAATCTTCATCTCATTTGAGGCAAACTGGTTAATCAGAGATATGCTTCAATAATTGTTAAGATTGTTTGCATGAAATTTAAGAAAAGAATTAGAAAAAGTCGATGATTAAAGCTCAGTTTCTAAATTGAAATATTTACATAGTAAACTGACTTTTTCCCTTATGTTCAGGCAGAATTTGACTCTGAGAAAAGCATCTTATCAACAATCAATCAGATGAGAAAGATACACTTAAGATAAGTTGTAAGTATTACATTTAGTAGCAATCATTGCCATAAATGAATTATCGGCTTGTGAAGACTCTGCATCTGGTTTTAGAGAGACTCGGTGCCGGTTATTACCTGTGACAGCCTGCGGCGACCGTCTCACTCCACAGCTGCTCCATGCAGAGGTTGGGTATGATGGGCTCCATCTCTGGCACCAGCATCGACTCATTCAGAGTGCTGTTAGGAGAGGGCAAACGGCCGTGGTGCCCCCTGGAGTTGGGGCTGTTGAAGGACTGACTGAACCGAGCCGCTCCGGTAAAGGACGGAGCCGCCATCCCTGGAGAGTGGGCACGGCTGGGATTAAAGGAAAGAACGAAATCTTAAGTCCTACATATGGGGGACATCAACAGTCACCTGACCTATACATCCGTATTAGGGCCGCCACAAACGATTATTTTAATAGTCAACTAATCATCGATTAATTTTTCCGATTAGTCGACTAATCGGATCATGGACAAAGTGGATGTAAAGAAAATCTGAAATATGATTAGCTTTAAAACAAAAAAATCCTAAATAAGCTAAAATCGCTAGCATATAGCTGAAATATTAGCTAAACTCCAAATTAGTCTAAAAAACTGTAAAAATTCCAAATTAGCCAAAATAGCTAGCATGTAGCTGGAATAATAGAAAAACTCCAAATTAGCCTAAAAAACTGTAAACATTTAGAATTAGCTAGCTAACATGTAAATGAAATATTAGCTAAACTCCAAATTTGCCTACAAAACTGAAAAAATCCTAAATTAGCCAAAAGAGCTAATATGTAGCTGAAATATTATCTTAATTCCAAATTAGCCTAAAAAACTGAAAAAGCCTAAATTAGCCAAAATAGCTAGCATGAAGCTAAAATATTAGCTAAACTCCAAAATAGTCTGAAAACCCTTAATAAATGCCAAAATAGTCTAAAAAGCTAGCAGAATGTCATTATAACTTTCAACTTTACTAGAGCCTGACTCCATATATTATAAAGTAACGACTAATCGACTATTAAATTAGTTGTCGACTATTTTAATAGTCGATTAGTCATCGATTAGTCGACTAATCGTGGCAGCCCTAAAGTGTATAAGTCCTAAATATGGGGGACATCAACAGTCACCTGACCTATACATCCGCATTAGGGCTGCCACAAACGATTATTTTAATAGTCGACTAATCACCGATTATTTTTTCCGATTAGTCGACTAATCGGGTCATGCACAAACTTAATGTAAAACACATCTTAACCATCATTGGCGTTAAATTTGAAGTGTTGAAGCTTTATGCTAACTAAAGATAAAGACGATAGTTTATTAAACCTTCAATAAATCATTCAGCTTCTTTCCTTCATTAGTTTATGGTCGACATAGTCACTATTTGTGGCAGCCAATCCTAACAATCATTAGCTTTAAACTAATTAAAACTAATGCTAGTGTGAATGTTGTAAGCTGAATTTGGCCGCAAGAAATGCCTAAAAACGCTGAAGTTGAAAGCCAACTTAAAATATTAATTAAATGCCAAAATAGCCTAAAAAATTAAAAAGCCCTAGTAAGCCAAGCAGGCAGCTGAAATATTAGCTAAACTCCAAAATAGTAACAAAAAAAGCTACATTTAGCTAATCTTTTCTAGCATGTAGCTGAAATATTAGCTAGACTTCAAAATAACCTTAAAAAAAACCTTAATAAATGTAAAAATAGTCCAAAAAGCAAGCATAACGCATTATAACTTTCAACTTTACTACACTGACTCCATATAATATAAAGTAACGACTAATCGACTATTAAATTAGTCGTCGACTATTTTAATAGTCGATTAGTCGACTAATCGTGGCAGCCCTAATCCATATTAGGGCTGCCACAAACGATTATTTTAATAGTCGACTAATCACAGATTATTTTTTCCAATTAGTCGAATAATCGGGTCATGCGCAAACTGGATATAAAGATGCTTAAGTTGATAACCAGCTAAAATACGAGTTAAATGCCAAATTAGCTTAAAAAATAAAAAAGAGCCAAAGCTAGCCAAAATAGCTATCATAATCCTGAAATATTAGTTAAATTCAAAAATGGCCTAAAGAAAAAAAAAAGTTTAAGTTAGCCAAAACAACTAGCATGTAGATAAAATATTAGCTAAACTCCAAAATAGCCTAAAAAAAACTTAATAAATGCCAAAATAGTCCAAAAAGCTAGCAGAATGCTATTATAACTTTCAACTTTACTACAATCTGACTTCATACAATATAAAGTAACGATTAATCGACTATTAAATTAGTCGACGACTATTTTAATAGACGATTAGTCGTCGATTAGTCGACTAATCGTGGCAGCCCTAATCCGTATTAAATCAAAAATGTAGTTTCGGTCACCTTAATGCAGCCATGTTGGAAATGCTTGGGGAATGAACGCGGGAGTGAACTCCTGGAGAGGAGGTCACGATCCTGCTCTGATGACTGTGCAGAGCGCTGTAGTGCAAAGGAGAGCCAACAGCAAAACTGGACAAAAATAATAGAACAAAAGGAAAAAGAGTTTTTTTTATATTTCTAATTACAAAATTTACCTTAAAAAAAGCATCTCCCACAAAGAAAACCTCATTTCCACTTTTATACAACAACATAAGATACAAATCAATACATCAACATGTATAAAAAGAACCTGCTACAGTTCAAATTCAGAATCAAGAACTGTTACACAATAGAAAAATAAAAAACAAAAGGTCGTTTTTCTGCACCTTGATCCTGCTCCCGGGCCGCCCGCTGCCCCACAGCCACCAGGTGAATCGAGGCGGGATGTGTTTCGCAGGTGAGAGGTGAGGAATCCCGAAGCCATCAGACCCAGCAGTGTCCCACCCGGTTCTGTTGGATATCTCAAAACTGTAGAGCGTTCCTGATGAAAATATTCGAATCAGCAGGAGCACAAACATCTGTTTTCATGAACCTCTGGGCGCTCGCTCACATCGTGTGTGACTTTCCGCAGAGCCCAGACAGAGTGCGTTCCCTGCATGGGGTCGTAGGATACAACTATAGAGGGCTGGCTGCTGGTGAACACGACCTTCATGGTGGAGTCGCATGCGTACTGTACACAGGAGCCTTCAATCAAACCTGGAGTTATTGTGCAAAAAAAATGTAATTTAATGAAAGAAATGAGAAGAAACAAGCAAAGATTTTGTGTTTTATATACCTCCAGACTTGCACACCACTGGTGCAATCTCATCTAGAGGATGCAGCATGCTGAACAATGTAGGTAGAGCTTCCCTGTAAGACAAAAAATAGAAATTAGTCAACTAGAAAAGTTGCACTACCTGTGATAATGCTAGTGTGAATGCTTGAAGTAGTCGTTGAAGATGTTGAAGCTTTTTGCTGAAAACGTTGACGAAATTTACTTCAATTGCTGAATGGATTTGTTGAAAATTCAAAAGCTATTTGCAAAATGTTTAATTTGCTAAAATACTGAAAATTTTTGTAAAGAACAATGAAGTTGACCTAAATTTCTGAATAATTTGTAGTAAAATTGCTTTAAAATTCCTGCAATTTTGCAAAAATATAAGGTGTGTTGCTTAAATATGAGCTAAACTCCAAATTAGCCCAAAAAAAATAAAAAAATGCCAAGTTAGCAAAAAAAAAAGGAAAAAGGAAAAAAAATAGAGGGAAAAAAAAAGCCATCTCATAGTTTGAATACAAGCTAAACTCCAAGATAGCCTAAAATTCCTCAGTAAACTTAGTCAAAAATATTAGCATGTAATATTATAGTAGATAAAGTCTAAAATATCCTATAAAAATCTAATTAGTTAGCAAATTAGGGGAAAATGTTGTCATGTTTCTAAAACAGAAGTTAAGTAGCCAAAGTAGCCAAAAAAAAAGAAAAGCTACCATAATTTGTCAAAAACTTTAGCCTGTTGCTAAAACAGAAGATAAATTACAAATTATCCTATAAAAACCTCAGTAGTTAACAAATTAGCCTAAAAAGTTAGCATATTCCTAAACTCTAATTCAGCTAAACTCTAATATAGCATAAAAAGATCATACTAGTTAACAAATTAGCCAAAAAAAGAAAAGGCTAGTACATTGTTTTAATACTAGCTAAACTCCACAAAATATCATAAGAAGCATCAGTTAACTACATGAGTACAAAATGTTAGCCTATTGCAAAAATAGAAGCTAAACTCTAAATTAGCCTATAAAAATCTCAGTAGATAACAACTTAGCCAAAGACATTAGCATATTGCTAAAATATTAGCTTACCTCTAAATTAGCTTAAAAACCCAGTAGATAACAAATTAATCAAAACATCTAGCATGTTGTTTAAAAGCTAGCTCAACTCTAAAATATGTTTAAAATCCTCAGTAAACTAAATTTGTCCAAAATGTTAGCATGTTGCTAATATCAAAGCTAAACTCCAAAATGGGCTATGAAAACCTCAGTAGTTAACAAATTAATCAAAAACGTTAGCATGTTGCTAAAATAGAAGCTTACCTCTAAATTATCTTATCAATCAAAACATCTAGCATGTTGCTTAAATACTAACTCAACTCCAAAATATCCTCAGTAAACTAAATTTGTCTAAATTAGCCTTGAAAACCCCAGTAGTTAACAAATTAGCCAAAAACATTGGCATGTTGCGAAAAAATTAGCTAAACTCTAATTTATTATTTTATTTAACATACTTTAAGGCTTGTTGCTAATCTACTTACATTTTGAAATTTGAAGACTTTCTTATTTATTTCCTAAGGGGCATATTTTGCTCAATATTTCAAAAACTATAAAGTTTATAAAAGCCAAAAATACAAGCAGTAACGTCCTGGATGAGCTGAACGTTTTGATACAAAGATTGCTGAAATTGTTGAAAGTATGATTCAGCTTTTAGTTGCCAAAAAACGTCTGGACAGGAGCAGGAGAATCACTGTAGAGTGATTTGAGATGACACAATCAGAAGTAAAGAGAGTTGGAAACATTTTTAGATTACTCTTCTTTTTCAGCTGCACTCATAAAATATTGAATCTACCAGCTTGTGTAGGCGTCTGGATAACTGTTCTTTTCCTGATTGCCTTAAGCTTTTTACATTTAAGCATTCTGAGAGCATTCGTTACCCAGGGGAGCCGAGTTGAGTGTCGTTTGCGGCGCTTTTTCTCTCTAATAACAAACCAAACTGTGTTGCCCAGGCGTTTGATACCTGGAGGAGAGAAGAGACATACATATAAAGTATTAACATGTCAAAACCTGCTTAAAAAGACAAGAATTAGACGTTTACAATCTCTGTGTTGTGCAACAACCATCTACAAATACTATGCATTAAATACACGGAGAAATTAATTTTTTGGCTCTCTTTTCAAAAGTTTAACAAACCAGAAAGTCTTATACAATTATTACTGTCATACAAAAAGGCCCAAGAACAACATTTTCATCTAAATATGTGCAGTTATGAGAGAGAAAATGCTAATTTTCCTACTTTTCATTACTTAAAAGCCAGACATCTTGACAGTATGATGGGATGCAACTCCTTTAATTCATAGTTAATTTAAAAAACATATTAATCTAAATATAAATCAGATTAATCTAAATATTATAAATAAACTGCTGATAGATAAGTCACCTGAAAAGGCAGTGGTGAGAGGAAATCCTTTCCAGTCACACTGTGAACGTTAACACAGCTGCTCTGGACAATACACACTGTGTGTTCAAAATCTTCTTCTGGGGAAAAAAAAAAAAGGTTTTAGTTTGTTTCACAGGTTTGCAAAATCATTGGAAAATTGAAACAACAAACTTTAAAGACCCACTCTAATACAAATTGTGTTTTTAATCTGTTCGTGTGGCAATTTTCTGACAACATGTATTAAGAAAATCAAGCTAAAAAATGGATTCCTGAGTATTTTTTCACTCAAATTGTTGTGAATCAGGAGCATTTTAAAAAAACGAAGTTTAAAAATGCTGTGAAGTAGAAAATCTGCTGGGTGGGACATAAGTTCCTTGCTTTCTGCAACAAGGAGAAAAAAGGGGGCGGGGTTGCTCAGCACCAGCAGACCCGACGACTGCCGCTCTGCAGAAGCTATGTCCTCAAAAATAATTCAAAAATAATAATAAATTTGGCCAAAAATGACATAATAATAAAGAAAATTAAAGCCGCAAGCGGCGTTGGATGGCCCGCAGTCGCTACCCGCCCTCACCCTGGCCGCTACCTGCCCCCTTCCTGCCCCTCGCAGCCCGCCCACTCCCTCGCTGCTCGCCAAACGCAACAATGCCACCGCCGTACGCACCGCCGCCCTTAACGGCGACCTCTGACCCAAACTCGCATGCTTAGCACTCACTATGTGACAAACCAAAGTGTCCCATATTGATGAAAACCGTGAAAAACGCCATTTCTCCGTTTTCGGCGCCACATTGGCGCCAAGGCGTGGGTCGTGTGGCCATCCCATAATAATTTCAAGTGTTCCTGGGCTTATTCCCGAAACGGGTCATTGGCGTTTTTTTGCGTATGTCGAAGTATTTTTTTTTTGGCCCCATAAACGTTTTTCGGCCCATTCATTTTTTCCGCGGAAACGCTCGCCGTGATGTCATCGTTTTGGGCGGGGTGACACGCACTGTGCCAAAAATTCATTTTCAATTTTCCCTACGTGTGGTCTGATTTTGAGGTACTTTTCGTTCATGTGGCGGGGGTGTAATTTTCGTTCAAAGGCGCATAGAGATAGAATAATAATAAACAAAGCAAAAACAATATAGAACAATTTCCCATTGAGTTCTGTGTGGGTGTGTCTTTTGTTCTGCTATACACTGGTCGGGTCCGTTTGGGCTTAGGCCGGTTCTTTGAGGCCTTTTTACGTTTTTTTGACTCTAAGCAAAAACAATATGGTCCTTGCAGTCAGTAGACTGCTGCTGCGGGCCATAAAAAATAATGGGAATTGTATCAAAATAGATCACAAGATGATTGGAGTGGGTCATAAAAGTTTAAAAACAAAACATATTTAATGATACAGTACCGTCACTGCTGTGAGGAACTCCAAAGTTGCACCATAGAACCTGCAGGTAGCAAAAGAATGCTTTTAACCCCAAAAATAAACCCCAAAACTATAAAAGATCTATTTGAAAATACCTTCTTTTTTAACATAGTTTAAAGGACGGCATCATTGGTCATGATAAAACTGAACGTAACGGACCTGCTGCACTGGGCTGTCAACGGTGAAGGCCTTGTAAACACTGGAGGCTTGTGTCCGACTTCCTTTGCTCCAAACAACCACATTCCCCGCCGCATAGAGCTCCTCTTCAAACTCCACATCATCGTCTTTCACTCCGGTGCTGCCTTTTCTTAATTGCCAGTGTTCCTATCATTTACAACACATCCATTAAATTCAAAATGTGCAAAGTATCATTATTAGAATGTTAATGAAATTGGCACAAGAGGGATGACTGTTCAATCTCACCCTCTCTCTCTCTTGCAGACTAACTTCCTGCAGGGACCCTACCAGGCCAGCGGCACCGTCTGATGACCAGAGCTCGGAGGCGGGTTGGAGCTCTCTGAGCTGCAGGTTGAAAGCATTCGGATGGTTCCTACAGTGCTCGCGGCCAAACGGGACAAACGACTGCAATTCCCCTGCGGCAATCATCGTGGCTGTCTCTTCATACACGACTTCCGACATGAGTTCCAGATTTCAGCATTATTTCTGAGAAGATATGGGGACAAAAACACAATAAAGAATATCAGGAATAATAGTAGTGTCTGATAAAAGTGAAAAACTTAATATTGCACAATGCATTGAATGGAAAATGGTGGAAGTGTTTGTTTTTTTTCTATCCTTAATTATTGGTGTTTCAAAGTTTATCTCAATTTTAGCATGAATGATTACAATATTGCAATAAAGATACCCATTTACAAGTTTTTTTCCCAGTGCATTGCACTAAAATTAACCCACAATATAATCATTATTATTAGTGACATTTTAAATTATTTTATATTAACTATATTTTAACAATATGTCAAAATAAAAAGGATTGGCGTGCAGTTAAATTACAAAAGTCTTGATAAAATATCTTGAGTTTTGCAACCATTTAGTCTCATTTAACCAGACAAATTGTAGATTGATAAAGACTATGACTATAGGCATAAAATTAATTCATTAAAAAATTATTAGTCTCTTAAATGAAAATTTAACACTAGCGAATAAAGATGTTTACCTGATTTGATAAAAGAACACTGCATTAGCTAGAAAGAAACAAAAGCTTCACGAAACGTGGTTTAAAAATGAAAGTGTTTATCAAAATCTAAAGGTTATTTCTTTGACTTTAAGATGACAAATTAGAAATGTATTTCCTGCCAAATGAGTAAATATAGATAGAAAACACTCTGACATCTGGAAAGCTTCACATATTCTCTATGGTAGCACTCAAGCTAATGCTAGCTTCCGTTAGCTTTGAGTTTACTGTGAGAAGTCCAGCTGCTAACCTGATAATACGGAATCGTCTGGCTCTTGCGGCGGAGTCCTCGTATTTCCCTTTCGTGAGGCTTGCTTGAGCACAGTGTCGTTACCTGTGCTGACATAAAAAACGAGCCGGTTGAACTAAAAAAGTACGGATTTGGGCCACCGCAAGTTTTCAAACAAGCGCGGACATCTTTGCGGTCCTAGCTTCCGCTTCCGGTCAGGCTCAGCCAATCAGCGTCGAGAAAGGGATGGGGCTAATGGACTGTACACATGAGAACGCCCCTTTCTTTTCGTTTTCTTTTTTTTATAAAGTTGAATCAATTAACTCATTTCTAAACCCTGTTTGGAACCAAAATGGTATTAAAAGATTTTTGAAAATGAATAAAAATCGTAAGTAAAATAATTACAGCATAAATGTATTGTTTAAAATTGTTTTAAGCCTTCTTTAAGGAAACAAAGGAAAATATCCCAAAAATATAATAACTAAAAAACAAACAAAGCAAATCACCAACATGCTAAATAGCTGATTAGCACACCTAAAATTATTTTTTAGGGAAAATAGTAATATTATTGTATGATTGTTTGTTTGTTTTTAATTAGTTGATATTCACAAATTAACATCTCTGTTTTTGTTGTTTGTTTTGTTCTGTTTTTTGTTTGTTTGTTTTGTTTTTATCTTGATAACTAGATAAAAAAAAAGGAGGGTAATGATGACCTCTTAAAGATAATTAGTTTTTCAGAAAGGCTGATTTACATCAGAGAGTTTTTCGAAATGTTTTGGGTTAATTTTAATTGAAAGATTTCTAAATAAAAAAGAAATATCAAAACAATATTTTGTTTTTTTTTTTTCAAAATATAAATACAAATAACAAAAAAGAAAATAAACTGTGCAAAGATTACACAATTAAAGTTCTTTCCTTTCAAGAGCAAACCACTACAACTTACAAAAGAAAAATACACAGCAACATATGAAAAATATTAGAATATATCAGCAACAAACTCATATATTTTAAAATATTTTCCAATATGTGAATGGAGAAACTGTATCTTTCTATTGATTCATGTGATTCAAATCCATTGATGTACAAACCTTATTGCCACCCATTAGTTATCATGAAGTCACATTGAAAAAATCTCGTTGCTGGAGTGTGTGTGGTGCTGGCACTCCTCGATATGATGAATGTCACATGACAACCAAATCTGACCTGACCGAGTTTACTCCTGCAGACAATATGAGAGGATCTCTCTTGGGTGTAGCTGTCTGTGTGAGAATAAGATAAAGTGGTAGCAGTATTTTGACAATTAAATCTATTACAAAAACAAAAAAAGGGGGCATCACCCATCATCACAAAAATAAATCCTAATTTCATAGTTTTTTAAATAAATTTCAAGATGTTTAGACACTAAAAATTGAGCTTAAATAGTAAATAATCTACTTATAATGGATTAACTGAACTAAAAAATACATTTACTGGTACATTAAGCATAAATAAATACTTTTCTGGTGTCCAGCAGCAGCCGTGACTTACCTCACTGCAGGCTCTCTGCAGTGAGGTCATTGTGCCATAACAGTTGCTCGGATATGCAACTGTCAAGCAATGAAAGTAAGACTATTAGTTTTATTGAGAATTCAGCATCCATAAGTATAATTAATTTTGACTGACATGACAAAAGCAAATGAAAATGTCAAAAAACAGCAGAGAAATGTATGAAAGCAACTGATTCATGTCCAAAATCATTTGCAGTTTGTTCAGAGAGAGGAGAAATTGCTACTATGATGTGCACAAATGACTAAGTGTTGTGGAGGTTGAACTAATAGTTATGAGAATTTCAATTCTGATCTGAGAACCGTACCAAAGCGATTGAGAAAAACTGTAAGTAGATTAGCAACGAGCCTCGAGGGCTATGTTTAAATCTTTTATACTATATTTTTTTTATTTGTAGTTTACATAACATTTTATACCTATTATACCCATTTATGGATAATTTTTTTTCTAATTTGGGATCTACTGAGGTTTTTTTTATGGTAATCAGGAGTTTAGCAAAATGTTTGCAACATGCTAATGTTTTTGGCTAATTTGTTATCTACTGAGGTTTTTGGAGGCTAATTTAGAGTTTAGTTTCTCCTTTAGCAACAGGCAAACGTTTTTGACTAATTTAGTTTACTGAAGAATTTTAGGCTATTTTGGAGTTTAGCTAGTATGTAAGCAATGTGCTAGCCCTTTTGACTAATTTAGCACCTGTTGAGGTTTTTATGCTAATTCAATGTTTAGCCTATATTTTAGCAACATGCTAACGTTTTTGGCTAATTTGTTATCTACTGAAGTTTTTGGAGGCTAATTTAGAGTTTAGCTTCTGTTTTAGCAACAGGTAAACGTTTCTGACTAATTTAGTTTTCCTGAGGAATTTTAGGCTATTTTTCTAGTATGTAAGTAATGTGCTAGCCTTTTTGACTAATTTAGCACCTGTTGAGGTTTTTATGCTAATTCAATGTTTAGCCTATATTTTAGCAACATGCTAACGTTTTTGGCTTATTTGCTTTCTACAGAGGTTTTTGCTGGCTAATTTAGAGTTTAGCTTCTGTTTTAGCATCAGGCTAACATTTTTGACTAATTTAGTTTACTGAGAAATTTTAAGGCTATTTTGGAATTTCGCTAGAATTCTAAGCAACGTGCTGACTTTTTTGGCTAATTTGGCATCTACTGAGGTTTTTCTGGTTTCTAATTTGGAGTTTAGCTCATATTTAAGCAGCACACAAAATATTTTTGCAAAATTAGCATGTATTAGGGATTTTTTAAGCTATTTTTGCCACAAATGTTTCAGAAATTCAGTGCTCTTTTCATAGTTCTTCCGCAAAATTCCCAGTCTTTTAGAAAATTTGACGTTGTGCAAATTTGCATTTTCAGCAAATCCTTTCACTTCAACTTTTAGCAAAAAGCATTCACACTTGTGTTTTCGCAGATAATGCAACTTTCCTAGTTTTTGAATGACCTTTCCTTAAAAAAAAAAAAAAAGTAAGGCTATTCCAATAGCAAAGGAGCTTTCACAGCACATTTCAACCCAGTCTCAGTGAAATGCGTCCCTATTCCACGGCTTTGCACCCTCGGAATACCGTGCATAGTATACGCCAAACACGGTTTTTGCGTGCATATGATACGCAGTTGCAGCCCATTCAAAACAACAGGAGCGGCTTTTAGGTTTCGTTTTGATCACGTGGTCGGATGTTTAGGTTTCTCCGGATCACGTGACTGATCACGTGACTTTTGAGTTTCTGCTGGTCTGACAGCGGCTAACAATATGGCGATAGATCCACTACTTTTTTGGTGGAAAATCCCTCAGAATAAAATATTTTGTGGACTAATCTTTATTTTGGTAACATTTCTAGCGAGAAATGTACCCGTTACTATCACGACATGCATTTATTTTGGACATACAGTTCGTAGTTTGTCTGTTTTGCGTGACTTTTCGGCTCAAAAATCGTCTGGGGTGCACGGAACAATCACGGAAACCGGGCGATCAGCAGGATTTGGGACCCGACCCGCATCGGTGCCGGGTCAAGGTTAGGGTTAGGGAAGGTTCGGAGAACCCGCCCGGAACCGTTTTAAATCGGGGCCCCGAATGACTTCAGTAAAGCTAGAACGTGATCAATCTTACAACTTCCGGTCCAGGAGACGGTCAAACGTGATCCCGAAACGAATATTATCAAGCTTAAAATAATGTTTCTTTAATTTCTGCCTCATAAACAAACACAAATGTCGGTTATTTTAAGTGACAATAACGAGGGATGCTTTCAGACAAAATGAAGAAAGAAAAACACAGTTGTGTTATTTTTTTTTACTGTTCTTTTTTATTATTATTTTTAATATATTAATATTTTTAATATAATAATGATAATAATTATTATTAGTGTTAGTAGAAGTAGCAGTATTAATCTATTTTATTAATAATAAACAATATCACTGTTATTATTATTATTAAAAATAATAATAATGTTGTTGTTATTATATCAATAATAAATAAATAATAATAATTATTGATCCATAAGGTCAACAGACTCCAAGTTTTTATGATTCTTGAAAACTGAAGGGGTCAAGAGAGAATCTCACTATTCAGGGAACATTTTTTATTATTATTATTTCTTAAAATGATATTGATACAGGTTTGTGTCTGTTGTATGCTTGGTTTATTAAAATATCAGAGGATGTCGCTGTATCATCCATGGAATGAAACATAAATGTAACGTAGCGCTGTCTGATTTCTTCTGGTCTAGCAGATGAAAATAAATGATCTCAAAACACAGATTCTAAACCATCAGAATAATGTTCCTGTGATTTCTGCCTCATAAACTAGTCACGTTTATTCACAGGGTACGTTTCTCAGTGGCAAGAACAAAATATGGAGGACATCACCTGGGTTTGGGAGGGAAATTTAACATATTTTAGGATGTATAAACACTTGGGCTGTGTTTTGAGCACTGTTCAAGTGACAATTAGACAGTTGTTTTCAACATTATTTACTTCTTTGTGTTCGAGACGTAGTCTTTTTAACGTACATTCTTTAATGTGTCTCAACTACATAGCGGCAATGGAACGCTTTTATGTTGCTATGGCGGTAACAAAGGACGCTAAGCAAAAGCTGAAAGAAGGACATAATCTCAAATCAGAATAAGAGGGAGAAAGAAAGGAAAAAAATACCAGTAAACAACATCTAAACAATGTTGCAAAAGAGTAAATATATAAATATATTATTCTTAAAAGAAAGGCACAGGATATGTTTCATAGCTTGCAGTTTCTCATAAAAATACATGTACAAATTAAAGTCTATGAACTATTTTAAGAATGTGTTCTAAAAATTCAAATAAGACAGGCCTTGTTACATCAGTAATTCATGTTTGAAACCAACAAGAACTAGTGGCACTGTCAAAAAACAACATTTATGTATCAAATTTTTCAAATATTATGAAAGTGTTAATACCAAATTTTGCTTTTTGTTTTCTGTTTTTAGACCAAATCTAATAGTTTTGAAATGTAAAAGGAACACTATTGAAAGTTAACCAGCACTGAAAATCATAACAGATAAATTTAGATTTCTACCATTTTTAAAAACAATGAATAAAACAGTTGCCAAACTATTTATTTGTCATTGCTGCAAGAAGTGTCCGTATTTTTGTCAATTTTTAAAATATTATGAAGTTTATAGATGGATAAATAACATTCAAGATTTTAAAGTGATTTTCTTTTGCTTCTGGTTCAATTAAATAAACCAAAAATAACCAACACAGGTCTCAGTAGATCTTCTGATTCTCTTCAGTCAGTCCCTGTCTGCTTGCAGATCCACCATGAATGTGGTCAGAACAGAATGGATTAAGGCAGTGTAATATGGTCAGCTCCTGACACAAGTTTTTTCAGTCATGTCTGAAGCTATCATGGGAAGTCCAACCTCTGCTGGGCCTTTCTCCAGAGTGAGTCAACCTGGGAGGTTCACTTAAGGTCCCTCAAAAAAGTGGACCCTAAGAACGCGTATGGGTCTATAGAGGGGACTGTTCTGTGTGAAGAGGATGGGGATGGGGGGGTTGTGTTCCTTCTCACTGAGGTCCACTGTCATCTCTACAGTTTTAAGTATGATCAGCTCCGGGTGGCTTTGGCTGCACCAAAGGACAAGACGCTTCGTTTTCCGTTCTAACAAGTGGAGGAAAGCACAGTGACGTTTTGATGGAGGAGCTCTGGGATGATTGGATTCAATGCAGAGCTGAAGGCCACAAACAGGATCATGCATAGTTCCCTGCAGAGTCAAGGTGGTGTCAGATGTAGTGGAGAGCTGTGTTGACTTTATCATCTGCGTCATTTAATCATGTGAGAGAGGACTTCTTAGGAACTGGATGATGGTGGATCTGTTGAAGAGACGGGTGAAACTTTGAGGCAGCTGGTCTGAGCAAACCTTCAGACAGGATGGAGACACTCCATCAGGTCCTGGAACCTCCTGATCTTCTGCTTCTGAAACTGTTGATGCACATCAGATCCTCAGTCCAGGTTAGGTGTCCAGTCTGAAGGAAGTTGAGACAAGTCAATCCTTTTGATTAAGATTGATGGGGGAGGGAATGCTATGTTCCTTTAGAACCTGAATAGAAGTCGTTATGGTGGCAGATCTCTGCAGGGTGGGGGTGGGGCATCTCTTTTCATGAGGGTCTGCAGAACTTTAGAAACTGCAGTTGTTGGCAGAAAACTGCTCTGTTATCTTTGCAGTGTTGGTCATATTAGCTCCCTTGATCTTCTTTTTCATCTTGTTCCTGACCTATTTCTAAAGGTCACGACCCCCACTCCTGTAGGCTTCTTCCTTGTCCTTGCATTGCCTCAGCAGCTGTAAACCATTGTTTGATGTTGTTGAATTTGCAGAAGGTTTTGGTCTGCAGGCATGTCCTCACAAAAACTGATCTAGGTGTTCCAATCTTTGCATTTTTCATCTTGGACTGATCCGTCCATAACAGCCTTCACTTTGGGTTCAGCTGATTTCAGCTTTCTTCTGTCGGTTGGGATGACATGAGGCATTGGTTTGAAAGTCTCAAAGCAGTGCAGGGAACAGAGTGATATGCATCGTGTAGTGGTCCAGAGCGTTCAAGGTGGGACAGGTCACCTGCTGTTTGCAATAAACTTAATTACATTTGAAAAATATATGAAAAAACAAAACAGAACTGAGCCCTAAAGAGCCTGGATAACCCTCGATGGGGCTTAAGCTTGTGGTAAAACCTGGTGATGGGTCGCTCTCATTAGAATTGATACATACGTCACCGTTGAAGTGTGGGACGTCTGTAAAATTCAAAATTCATCTATACATTTAAAAAATGTGAAATAGCTTTGGTATGTACTCAAAATTTGGAAGGTTAGACTATATTTCTTCGCAGAAGTCATGATACATCCCATAAATGTACTGCACATTTTAGGAGGAGACGGTTGAAATTTTACACTGTTAGCAGCAAAGTCGACAAAGTTATGAAGCTCCAATTAATGTCTATTCATGCAGATTGCATAAGCCTTGTCAAAGTTTCAGGGAGGACTGATCAAACAACCCTTGTGTGATCATTGTGTTTTAGAACAATCCTCTAAACTTCTTAAAATGTACAAACTAGGAGTTGTTACTATGCAGAGTCTTAAATCCTCGTCACCAACAGATTACATTAAACACAAGCATACAAGAATCCTGAAGTTCTAAATAATTAAGTTTCCGAAAAACGAGTTTGTCAATTTTTACAGCACTGTCAACTTTACCAATTTAAAATCTAAAAAATATCTGCTCATTTATCAATTTATTAGCAATACCAGAGCTCATATTCATTTATATCATTATTTTATTAATACATAATTTGTTTAAGCCTCCCATCTCTTTGACCTGTGGTCTGATAAGAAGTTAAAAGTAACTGTTCACAATAAATTAGGGAAATTATTTACATACATTTGGTACAATGTACAAATCAAAACAATTACATAGTCAGCCCCAAAACGACTTGTTTATCTGACACCAAAAATTGCTTCCCAACCCAATCTCTAGTGAAACTTGACAGTAATTCTCCAAATATCCTAAAGCTTTTTTGAATGGCGTAGACCAGGGGTGTCAAACTCAGTCGCACAGGAGCCAAAATCCAAAACACGCCTTAGTTTTCGGGCCAAACGGGATAAACATTTATTGAACACACTAAAAAATACATTATTAAAACTTTAAAACTGTAACTTTTTAATACAATTATGAATTAAATATTAATGGCATCACCTGCGAAAATGTTGGTGTGAATCCTGTAAGCTGAATTTGATTGCTGAAGATGAGTGTTGATTGATGAATTTTACTAAAGAACAAAAAATTGTCTGAATAGTGAGATTCTCTCTTGACCCCTTCAGCTTTCAAGAATCATTAAAACTTGGAATTTGTTGATCTTATGAATCAACAATGTATTTATGTATCAATTGTATTTTGTTTATGTCATTCATTTTATATATATTTTTTACATGATAACAATAATGATGATAATAATAATAACAACAATAATAATAAATTTATACTGCTACTGATAATACCACTAATAATAATAATTATTATTATTATTTTATTAAAAATATTAATATATTAAAAATAATAATAAAAAAGAACAGTAAAAAAAAATAACACAACTGTGTTTTTCTTTCTTCATTTTGTCTGAAAGCATCCCTCGTTATTGTCACTTAAAATAACCGACATTGTGTTTGTTTATGAGGCAGAAATTAAAGAAACATTATTTTATGTTTGATAATCTTCGTTTCGGGATCACGTTTGGACCGTCTCCTGGACCGGAAGTAGTCAGGCAGTGATCACGTTCTAGCTTTACTGAAGTCATTCGGGGCCCGATTTAAAAAGGTTCCGGGCGGGTTCTCCGAACCTTCCCTAACCCTAACCTTGACCCGGCACCGATGCGGGTCGGGTCCCAAATCCTGCTGATCGCCCGGTTCCGTGATTGTTCCGTGCACCCCAGACGATTTTTGAGCCCGAAAAGTCCAGCAAACAGACAAACTACGAACTGTATGTCCCAAATAAATGCATGTCGTGATAGTAACGGGTACATTTCTCGCTAGAAATGTTGCCAAAATAAAGATTAGTCCACAAAATATTTTATTCTGAGGGATTTTCCACCAAAAAAGTAGTGGATATACCGCCATATTGTTAGCCGCTGTCAGACCAGCAGAAACTCAAAAGTCACGTGATCAGTCACGTGATCCGGAGAAACCTAAACATCCGACCACGTGATCAAAACGAAACCTAAAAGCCGCTCCTGTTGTTTTGAATGGGCTGCAACTGCGTATCATATGCACGCAAAAACCGTGTTTGGCGTATACTATGCACGGTATTCCGAGGGTGCAAAGCCGTGGAATAGGGACGCATTTCACTGAGACTGGGTTGCACATTTTGACATGTCAGAGCAGAAAGACTCGGCTGCGGCTAATGACATCAACAATGGCTTCACTCCATTCAGGTGTGCTGGTGACCCAGCATGCACAGCAGCAGCTCAATGGGACGGAGCCTTCATAACGTGATCACTGCTGGTGTTGTTTGACGGGTAAAATGTCTGCAGTGAAAGAATGAACATGTTACGATAGATAGATAGATAGATAGATAGATAGATAGATAGATAGATAGATAGATAGATAGATAGATAGATAGATAGATAGATAGATAGAAGGAAATGTAATGCAATTGGTCTTTATGAGAGCCAGACATCGCTGCCTTCGCAGTAGAATTTGCTGGGTAATGAAAGCTAATGATGGAAATGTGTGTGTGCTGTTTGTGTGTGTGTTGGTCCAATTAAAGGCGCAGGATGGCATTGCTGTACGTAATGTCTGCCGTGGGGCTGAATCCAAGGCAAATGTATTTATGTATTTAGTTAATTTAGGATGCAATGAAGAGCTCTGGTGGTCTAATCGATCCACACGGCAGGCAAACACACGCACACGCCGAAAGCGAGGGCTCGTTTACAGGAAGCTTCGGGGACTGGAGCTCTGATGAGCACGCAGAATGTGTCACTGCATGAGAAAAAGAGGACAAAAAGTCTGATTTTTGACTCAAAATTGTCATAAAAACAGACAGAAAATTAAAAACTAATCAAGGTTCAGTTTTTAATTTTCTGTCTGTTTTTATGACAATTTAAAAAAACAGACAGAAAATTAAAAACAGACAGAAAATTAAAAACTGAACCTTGATTAGTTTGTATTTTATACCATTGTTTGAGTCATCTTTCACAATTACCTCCTTGACATCACAATTTATATGAAAAAGGAGTTACTTATGTTTTTGCTTTCATATATTAAATGGTATGACGTAATTTCATCCAATAATGTCAAAGTGCAGTCAAAGTTACATTTCGATTATTTAACTTTTAATGTGAACAATAAAGAATTTGTGTGAAGAAGAAATAGATTCATCCAAATTAATGAATAACTTTAGATTTGTGCGTGTATATTTCTTGATTTGGGACTCACACAATTCTATAAATACAATGAAATATAATAAAAGATATCAACATTTCCATGAATTGTAAGAGTTAACAGACATTTGAGCAGTTTATTGTGGATTTCCAGGAATATTCCTATTGCATTCTCGTAAATTCAACACTAAACGTGTTGCAGATGTTGAGAGGTTTGTTATAATCATATCACTTACAGCTTATTATAGATACTATATTATAGACTCAAGGTCCATTTGCAAAAAGAGATGAAACAGATACAAATGAAAATATCATTTTTAAAACCAAATTCAGAACAGACATAGAAAAAGTTGTTGCATTTCACTTAATAATTTGCGTTTTTGTTGAACAAGTTAAGATCTGAAACATAAATCAAAGCAGCAAATTCATCTAAAAGATTGAAAGATTGTCTTGAGTCATTTTGCACACCAAAACAAACCTTCAGAGATCCAAAATGACTTTCTCTTTATCGGGTTAATTAGTGCAACAAAAGTTTTTCTCAAGTGTTCATAATCAATCTAACTCTGATTCTTACAGGTCAGATTTTTTTGTCAAAGTTTCACTCAAGTTCTGTGTGTCATGCTGCTAATATAGAAAAAAATGCACAAAAAAGAGGAAATCTGAAGCATTTGAGACAGAATACGTAATAAAAATCTTATTTAAAAAAAATACTGAGATAATTGATTAAATGGAGTTGCAAAAACCACTTCCAGCTCAGCAACAAATGGATAAAACATGTCAATTGATGTTTTTTCCATTTACAGTTCTGAATACAGCCTGTAACACACTCATCACATTTGTCGAGGAACCCTCTTCTAGTCCCTGAAGAAAATCCATCATCATTTCTGGGTTCTGAACCGGAAAGATGTGACCCCACCTGGAAGATGAACTACTGTGCCTACGAACTATGTCGGGTACTGTAATGTACATTTTCTCACATTCATAAGGTGAAATGAATGAGGTGGTGCTAAAAACCCTTGATTAGCCTCTATGTTTTTATTTTAAGGATTTTATAAGGGCAGCTTGTTTGTTTTTAATGTTATTCCCTTGAAAATTTGCATGAAAATGAAAAAAAGTAAAGTATTGAGTAGTGAATTACTTTTTAAACTGGGAAATAAGTAATTAAATTTCAGTAAAGTAAAGTAAAGTAACCAAGCTCTTTAAAAGTAATCCAAACAACACTTTTTTAAACTTAATTATTTGTTAGAACCAGAAATATACATTTTGACAAACCATTTGTTGTCCAGCCTGTCCTATAACTTTAAGATGGCTTAAATGTTAAACAATTTTATCTCTTCTAGTTGTGTGTTTTTTTTTCTCTCTTTTTTAGAATATTTTACTCATTGTATCAGTCCTTTCTTTGCAACTTTTCTTTCTGTCACTGATGGAGCCTCTCCGGCACACTCATCCATCAGCGTCTCATCTCACCTCTCTTTATTGCATCTCTCTACCTGCCGCGTGCACACAGTGCCGGAGCGACAAAGAGACCCCGGTGGGTCCCGTCACGCAGCCTGGAGTAATCTGCCATCATAGTCCTCAGTCTGTGGTTTACTAATTGGATAAAGTGGTGCAGAGGAGGTACTCAACAAGCCAAGGGATTCCCCACATCATAGCCACGGTACGGGGTGGGGGGATCATGATGCAGAGTCTCTTTTTACTCCACTGGATATCCTCGACATAGGGATTTTGTAAAACTAAAACTGCAGCAATCAGAAGGTTGATGTGGTTTTTGTTACTTTTATTGCATCTCGTTTTTGTTTTTTTCTTCCTTTTTGCTCTTGTAGATTCACAAAGTAAACACTAAAAAATATAATATATATAATCTTGTCTTTTCATTCAAAATTGGGCTTAAATATTAACACTATTCAAACAGGCTGTAATGATAGTGTTAACACAGTCATGACCCGAGTCAGGATGACAAAAACTCAGTAAATAGACTGAAACAAATGCAGAAAAAAGTCAAACTTCAACTAGATGTATAGCATTACCTGTGATTATGCTAAGCTGAATGTGACTGCTGAAGATGCTAGTGCTGATAGCTGGAAATGCTAAAACTGATGGCTAAAATGATAAAAGCTGAGAGCTGAGAACACTGAAGCTAAAAGCATGCCAAATTAGCCAAAAAACTGGAAACATGTCTTCATTTTTCCTAAACAACTAGCATGATTCTAAAATGCAAGCTAAATATTAACTAAATTCCAAATTTGCCTAAAGAACTTTAAAGCAGTTTAATTTTGCCACAAAAAGCTAGCACAATAATAAAATATTTGCTAAACTCCAAATCAACTTAAAGAACTTAAAAAGTCTAAATTAGCCAAAATAGCTAGCATAATACTAAAATGCAAGCTAATATATTAGCTAAACTCAAAATTTGGCTAAAGAACTTAAAAAACAGTCTAATTTTACTAAAACGGCTAGCATAATGCTAACATTTTAGCTAAACTCCAAACTAGTCTAAAAAACTGGGAAAATGTCTAAATTAGCCAAAATTATCTAGCATAATGTTAAAATATTAGCTGAACACTGAAATTAGCTTAAACAATTTGAAAAAGACTAATTTTGCTAAAACAGCTATCATAATACTAAAAGGCAAGTTAAACTCCAAGTTAGCCTAAAGAACTTCAAAGCAGCCTAATTTTGCTAAAACAACTAGCATAATGCTAAAATTTTAGCTAGACTCAAAACTAGTCTAAAAAAAGGAGAAAAGTCCAAATTAGCCAAAAACAGCTAGCATAATACTAAAATTTTAGCTAAACTCCAAATTACTCTAAAAAACAGGGGAAATGTCTAAATTAGCCAAAAACAGCTAGCATGTTGCTAAATTGAAAGCTAAACTCCAAATTACTAGAGATGTTCTGCTCGAGCGGCTAGCTCGACTCTGCATCGAATCTTTCAAAGCAGAAGTGTCACTGGAGGAGTATCGAGCGTTTGCTTCAGATTTCTTCTGGTCACGTGACTTTCCAAATGAAGCTTCGTTTCGTCACTCGCGCATTGCCGACCACTCACGGCAGTTCTGAATTCAGAGCGCGGTTTTCAATAAGTCTGTTCACTCACCCTGTGTTTGTGGTTTTAAGAGAGTAGTAAGAAGATAATTTATTTCTCTATAAGCTGCCGCTCATTTCACTCGTAACAGACGCGTACGAAGAGACACAGGAAGCGGGGCGGAGCTGTAGCCTTTATAGGCTAACATTAAAGGCGCTGTACATCCAGGGGATGACAGAAAGTGGGGAAGAAAATTTAAAAGATGGAAAAATACTTTGGTTTTTTTGGCGAGAAATGCGAATCTAACCAGCGATCTGACTTTCCTTCTTTATTTCTAAACCTTTAACAATTGAAATGACTATATAAATGTAATAGTTGTTTCAAGTAAGTGTTGGCCTACTGGTTAAAGCTCTCCCCTTGAAATGACAAGGTCCTGGGATCAAGACTTGTATAGGACATTTTCATTTTTAAATCATAAGTGGTTATTATTAAAGTTTTAAGAAATAAAATAAAATTCCTAATTATTTGTTGCTACAAAAAACATGTTCATGTTGGGCATAAATATATATTATTGCTAGTTATAAATCAATTAAAGCAATAACATAATCTAAAGAGGTGACTGTGGCTGTTTAAATAAGCCCAGCCAGAAGACATGGTTTTCTAAGGATAACCAGCAACCGAGCCATTATAAAAAGAGGGACAGGGTCAAATTTTAAGTCAGTTTGGTAGAACATTTTATTTGCTGGAATTTTCAATCAGAGATTGATTTTCACACCTAACATTTTTTCAAATTAATACATGTATGCACATATTCAGCACAGACGGGCCTACATATTAGCAGTGCATTGATTATTTATGAAAGAAACAGATTTTGGAAATCAAAAAAGTGTTAGTGCTACATATGAATTAACACACACTTTCATGACACATTGGTCTTTTTTTTTCTTCCATGGTGATGCAGTTTTGTTATCTGGTCAACAGATGTCACTAGTTTTAAGTGTGTCATTTGCTTCACAACCCCAAACCATTTCAATACAATTTGGTTCATTTCGGTTCAGTGGTTCAGAAAGCTTTGGTTTCTCCATCTCTACAAATTACCCTAAAAAAAAACTCAGTAGTTGCAGAACATTTTAAAGTTTGATGGTGTCACTAGCTGAACAAATATGCAGCAGTTCACAATTTTTCAAGTGCACAAAGTTGATGAAGGATTGTTTATCATTCTTTTCATTTGCTCAATATCTCAAAAACTATCAAATTTATGAATACCAAAAGTACAAGCAGTAATGCTAACAAACTGAATGTTTTGATACAGAGATTACTAAAATCGCTGAAAGTGTAATTGAATTTTACGTGCCATAAATGTACAGAAAGGAGCAGGAAATCACTTTAGTGTGAATGCTGTAAATGTAGCGTTCACATAATTGAGATCCACCAGAAAATAAACTTTACTTGACCTAAACATGAATGAAATGCAACAAGAGGAAACTGAAAATGGTGTTAGAGGCAGCTGAAACAATTCACGTAAACACACAGGGTGTGCAATTAAGTTAAACAGAAACAGCTGTGGTGGGTAATTAGTAACTTAAACCAGGTGTGAACCAGAAGACGCAACAAGACAAATAACAACAACATCAAACAAACAAAGCGAAGGTAAAAGGAAACCACACAAACAAAACTGCAAACAAGCCTGACAGAAAGATTTTGTACAAATGAAATCACAATTTTAACAGAAGTATGGACTCTGCTCAGCTTATGGCGCAGTGAATTTTTCTGTGTGTGTGTAAATATTAAACTAAGTTCAATTATGAGTTAGGATCATCTGCATTAAAGTAGAACAGAGGACATATTTATGACAAATTTTATCACTTAAAATCTCAGTTTCTGTCCACATTTTTGGGTGGTTTGTCAAGTTTGATCCCATCTATTATAAGATGTTTCCTCCTGACATCCAAGAAATATTTAACCAAAACATATATTTCCTTTGAAAGGAACTTTGATAAGGAGGAAAAAGTTATTCAAAACATTTTTAATGTCAAAAATGAGTTTTAAAAAAAATTGTTTAGTGTTATTACTATTTTTATTGACAGAAATTATTTTTGACATTATTATCGGTGGATTTGTATCTGGTTTCTATTCCTTGCAAAAAAAAAAAAAAAAACTCAGCAAAACCGCAAAAAAAATAATAAATAAATAAATAATTAAATGGGGCAAGAATTGCTTTTGGTGCCAAAAAAAAAAAAAAATTCAAAATATACTAACAAAACTGACATACAAGTGTCTAAGATATCCAAAGGAAGGTTTTAAATTATTATGGGATGGCCACAAGATGTAGTATTTTTCGCCCCATTCCATCAACAGTTTCACTCGCCATCATGTCATCGTCTGAGGGGGAAAGTTGCTGACTTTGCTAAAAATTACTTTTTTCCCCGGGAACTTTTGGAAATTTTGGTCAGAATATCGAGCATGTGGCACAATGTGAAGAATGTAATGCATAGATCCCTGACCAGAGCTAAAAATATATATAACATGCTATAGGAACATATTAGGAATGTAGGAGTGGTTATAACCTCTGTTGCTAAGGAAATCCAAAAGTTTACTTTTGTTGATCCTTCTGAAACTTTCGTGGATCTTCTCCATTTTCTTTGGCGAACAAAATATAAAATGGTTGCCATGGAGATGAAACCATCAGAAAGGCAGCAATTTTGATTTTATTTTTCATCAATTTGTACAATCGGGTCTGTGTAAAGGCTACTTAGCAAGTACGGCCGGGTCAAATGCGGATAATGAGGGTGGAGGTGAGTAGAAGGGGGGGCCATGAGGGCTGGGGTGGGCAGCGTTTTTTGGTTTTTTTTGTTTTGCACGTCATGATGTCATTGTTTTGGGGGTGGGGTTGTTCACTTGATGCAAAAGTCATTTTCACCGGATAATAGGTGTGTGCAAATTTTGGAGAATTTTTGAGCATCTGGTTTGGGTCAAATTCTCACTCAAATGCACAGAAAATTTTTCGTATGCGAAAACAAGATAGCTATAACAAGCTTTATAAGCGCATTCTATCAGAGTCTACATCAGAAAAATCACAAAATGGGATTCACATTTAACACAGTCGCTTATTTTGCTTGAATTGATCAAAATGTTGTATTTAATGGTTTATTTCTTACATATTAAGTTACCGGAAGTAAAGGCAAACAGTAGGGGTGTGTATTGGCAAGATTCTAGCGATACAATACGTATCACGATACCTGACTCACAATACGTATCACGATAAATTCCAAGACTGTACCAAACTATTTTCACAATTTTTTTAGGAATATGAAATAAAACTCTACCAGGATATTCATTCATTTTAATAAAACAATAAAATTCCCCTCAACTTCATTTCATAAACAAGTTGGTTTTATCCAAGCAAATTCATGGTGCTTTTATTTTGGTAAATTAATAAATATTTGTTCTTAAAGGAAACATTGTTTGATTTCCAGAACAAACTATTTTTCGGTATAAGAACAAAAAAACGGAAGTAAAACACTGAAGGATGCCCATAAAAAGTTAATTAAATATCCCCATGTTAGTATTTTAAATCAATACAAGTATCGACAAATTAAGTATCGCGATATTTCGCCAAATCAATTTTTTCCTACACCCTCGATTGACTTTTTTTTCAAAATTTCTGCCCTTTTACAAATATATAGTGTTAGACTTAGTATTATACAGAAAATTGTGGCTGTAAACACTTTTTGGTTGTGAATGCAGTTTTTTAAATAACAAAAAAAGAAAAAAATGGAACAAAAATGACTGGCAGGGGGAATGAAAAGCCTCTGTGTCATCCTGAGGTGACGTGGCTTCATTCTCCTCCATAGGAACGTTTCCCTCTGTACATTCCATCAACATCAACATAATAACGTTGCTATTTCCTCCATCAGCTTCCTCTTCCTGCAGGGTTCTGTCTTCAGTCACTGCCGCCAATTAGATCGGCTCCTTCTCCCGTGGACTTCGGCGTAATTCACTTTTTCTTTGGACTGATCGCATTAGGGCTCAAGTAGTGCCATCGTGACTGAGAAAAGGGAGGATTGGGGGAAGAGGGCGAGAGCTTGGTCGGTCGGGGTGGGGGCCATCTGCTGACTGAAAGGAGACATAAAAGAGCAGACGTTACCCTCATGATGCAGAGGCAAATACAATTTGCGGTCATTATCAGCTGCACAACTGTAAATGTAGGAGGAGAAAAAAAAGAATATTTTTTTCCTTTTGCTTTCTGTTACGGCGATATTTTTATTCCTGGGAGAAAAAAAATAATTGAAAAAAGAAAGAAAATAATATTTTTGTGACTAGTGTAAACTTAGAGTTGAAAACCAAACGCTTAAACACAAAATTTTTGACATAATGTAAATTTTCAACATGATAATTCTAGTTTTAATTATAAAGAGCTAACATAAAATTAAAACATTAGCTAAACTCCAAATTTTCCAAAAACTGGGAAATTTTCTTAATTTTGCCCGACAGCTAGCATAGTACTAAAATGCAAGCTAAAATATTAACTAAACTCTAAATTAGTCTAAAGAATTTAAAAACAGTCTAATTTTGCCAAAAAAAAAAAAGCTAGCATATTGATAAAATATTAACAATATGCCAAAATAGCACAATATGAGCCGCTTTTCTCCTGAAGAATCTACTAGAATTATCATGTTAAAGGTTCAAAAGTTACAGTAAATCAAATAACATAAACACTGGAACTTGGGTGTTAAAGGATTAATATGATACAAACTTTAACAAGAATAGTTTATTGTAGTCCAACAGACACTTCATTCTTGTGGTAGTAATAAAAGTATCTAAAGTTCATTTGTTTTTAATTTAAAAAATACATTCCCAGTAGTGTTTTAATTATGATTATGAAGTTTTTAACCAAAATCCCACAATGTAAATGTCTTAAAAATACATTTTTCATGTTGATTAATCTCTGTTTCCAAAATCTCCTCTGAGGGGGGCGTGGCTTTTGGAGCTCCACCCCAACCCACCCCCCACATGATTATTAAAGCTCTGCGTCTCGCTTGGGTAAATCTTCACCACTGCTATATAAAAATATCCAGCAATAACTGTAATTTCCAGATATTATGATATGATGATTTTCTTAAGCCTTTCAGAGTAAACTATATCCACGTTTGGAACCCTTGAAACACTAAAAACAAATTTTTCATGAAATATTAGATATTTTCTGTGACTTTTTTTCCTACTCTGAAGTAAACGACTCGATTTCTGAGGCTCCACCTGCCGCTGCGTGTGACTGCCGCCCATTTCGTGACGTCATCCTAGAGCTGCGGCAGCGTGTCTGCATTTTTCCCACAAAAATAACCCAAACTTCCTCAAAGACGGATGAACATACCATATATCTGCCCTTAGCAGGCCCGGCCATCGCTTCACTGGTTCACAACACTCAGCATCTGGGCCGTGAGGGTGGTGGGGGGTTTTAAAGGAGCCCCGTGTCTACAGTAACAAACACTTGTTTGAGCTGGAATTTATTGAAGACAAGACACAACTGGAAGAAATATGGTAGTCTTCATCTAAAATGAAAGTTTTTTTGCTTATCACCGCTAGCTCTGTGGAGAAATTGGGTGTTAGTATTAGACTGGGGGCGGAGCTGTCACAGCAGAAGGGGGCGGTCTCACGTTGTGATGTCAGATTGTGAGGACCCGCTCGTTTTCGTGGGTATGGTAGGGGCTGCTGCAGACAGTGCAGGTTTTAATTGGATTACTTAGAAATGTATGAACAGATCAAACTATCGCTTTGGGGTTCTTTGCTCGACATAGTCCAGGAGTCTGCAACCTTTAAGAGTAAAAGAGTGATTTGGGCTAATTTTCTACTGATCTAAACCTAGAAGGAGCCGCATTGACTTACGTTAGCCTTTAAGAAATTTGGATTTGCATTCATAACCTCCTTTTTTTTTTTTTAATAAATGTGAATAATGTTTATTTTTGGCACGAACAAAAGCAAAAAAATATATAAAAAGAAATTAATATCCCTCAAAAAGGGATTTTACTTTAGTAGCAAAAAAGCTAGCTTGTTGCTTAAATGCTTGCTGAACTTCAAATTAGCATAACATTTCTCTTTAGATTAAATCAGCCCAAAATTTTAGCATGTTGCCGAAATAAAAGCCAAACTCAAAATTAGCCTAAAACTCCCAGTAGATAACAAATGAGCTAAAAATGTTAGCATATTGCTAAAATATTAGCTAAACTCCAAAGTAGCATAAAAAACTAATTAGAGGCCAAATCTACCAAAAAAAGCTAGCTTGTTGCTTAATTACTAGCTGAACTCCAAAATAGCCTAAAATTCCTCAGAAAACTAACTTAGTCTAAAACGTTAGCATGTTGCTAAAATAGAAGATAAATTCTAAATTATTCAAAACATTAGCATTTTACTAAAATATTAGCTAAACTCCAAATTAGCATAAAGTTTCTCAGAAAACTTAGCCAAAAACCGTATCATGTTGCTAAAATAGAAGCTAAATTCTAAATTATTCAAAACATTAGCATTTTACTAAAATATTAGCTAAACTCCAAATTAGCATAAAGTTTCTCAGAAAACTAACTTAGCCAAAAACGTTAGCATGTTGCTAAAATAGAAGCTAAATTCTAAATTATTCAAAACATTAGCATTTTACTAAAATATTAGCTAAACTCCAAATTAGCATAAAGTTTCTCAGAAAACTTAGCCAAAAACGTTAGCATGTTGCTAAAATTGAAGCTAAATTTCTAAATTAGCCTAAAAACTCCAGTAGGTAACACATTAGCCAAAAACATCAATATGTTGCTAAAATAATATCTAATCTCCAATTTTTTTTAAATTTACTATTATTTTATTTTTCTTCAGAGCCACCATGGAGAGATAAAAGAGCCACATGTGGCTCTGGAACCGCAGGTGAGCCCCTGCCTGGACGATGGAGGGAGCGGGAGACCCTACTCGGTATAGACTGCTGGAGGAAAGAAAGATTAGCTGATTTAGATCCCCTTCACACAATATGACAGTCATGCATGAACCGTGCTTACATGGAGTTGATCAGCGATCTGTGCATCGATGATGTAATTTTAATGTGATATTTGCGCCGTATACGTTATCCAGTTATGCATTAGCGGTAGATGCATGAGAAATCCATTAGAAATATGTGGAACAGTCAGGGAAAGCCACAAATTTGCTTATGAATCTAGCAAAAATCACGCACAATTCCACAAAACTTGTTTAATAATTGCAAATTAACTGTGTTAAATACGCATAAATTGCATAATTTTAATAACCGTAAACAGACATCAGCGCACACGGATAAATGAATCCCGAAAGACCCAAAATGTCACAAATGGAAAACGCACAAACTGTGCATTTATGTGACACATCCTTTACGAGAGATATTCTTTTCCAGACGTACCTTTTAGTTGAAATACGGAAAAAAAAAAAAGATATAGCAGGATCTGCTTTTGAAAAGCAATCCTTTTGGAAATGGAAGCACAGATTGGTCTGCTTGTTATTGAGCTGACATGAACAGGAAAACGTGTCGGCCAGCAGCTGCTGCAGAACGACATCTGCGCTCGTCTGTGAAGCTTTTCTGCTCATTTAACTTTTTTTTTTCTTCCATTTACCTTCTGTTTGATACCAGGAAGAAAATTTCAGGACAAAACAAAAACGACGAAAACAAAGAATTACAATAAAGTGGAAAAAAAACAACATTTCATCTCAAAATAGTCAAGAGTTGTTCAAGTAAATTGTACATAATTAATTGTATTTGCATGTCAGATGACATGGAGCTGCAGCAGTGGTTCTCTAATATGGGGGGGTTGTTTACCTTCTTCACATCTGTCCATATAAATGGCGCCATTGGGTCTAAACATATTAGAATCACACCTGGGAGGCTCACAACCACATGTGGTCTAAAGAAAAGTGGAATGGAGAACTATAAGTTACTCCACGCTGCAAAAAGTGAAACATTGGATCAGTTAACAAAAACTCTGTCATCTGTTACAGTTAAAAATATTCCTTTATACAAAATTAAGTTGAGCAATCTTAATTTGATTAAAATGAATCATTTTAAATGTAAATAATTACAAATTATTTGTCATTTGATCCTATTTTTCACCTTTTTCAGTGCTCATTGTCCAGTCAGTCACAGATTCAGTCAATTAGGACCCACATATATACATATATGCCCTATTTCTTTAGGGAATTAGAATGAAACACTTTTTTCCCACTTATGGTTAGTGGTTGGATTAAGTCATTTGTTGTTAAATTACACTTTTTACGTCAGAAACAACAGAAGTTTAGAGGATTTTCTCTGGGGTGTTTGGGCTTTTTGTAAACAAGCTATTTTGTTGGAAAAAAATAGATTTCCTTGCAGCCCATTTTCTTCAGGTTTCTCCTTATTGTACATCTTGAAACATCCACACCTCAAAGTCCAGGATCGCAGCCGAAATTATTTGTGAAGTTTTTTGGTTTTTTTGGGGGATCACTAACAATGTTTCTGTCAGAAATTCTCATGACCGTGGTTTGGTTTCAACAAAAGTCCTCCCTGATATCTTCTTTTATCATTTTACTGGTTTGTACAGTCCAGTTACCTTTTCCCGTAGATTTTTTGACAGCTCTTTAGCTTTTCCCATGACTCCAAAAATGATAGGAGACCTTTTTGTGGATCCACACTGTAAGCCCGGATAAGTAGAGTTTACTAAAAAAAATTTATAGAAAGTGGTTGCCCTAAAAAAATTAAGTAATGTCAAGTGTAACATAAAATAATTAGTAATATTAATTGCTTTGACACTTCATTCTGCTGTTAATTTTAAGTTAAGTGCACAAACTCCCAGGTCGATTAAACTTAAAATAATTAGTAATATTAATTTCATTGACATTTCATTCCACTGTTAATTTTAAGTTAAATGTACTAGTCTTCAAGATGATTCAACGTACCATTATTAGTAAGATCAATTTCTTTATATATTTATTCCACATTTAAATTGAAGCTGAATACACTAACCTCCAAGTTTGATTTACTTTAAAAGTCCCTTTGCCCAAAACTGCTAGTTTACATTAAGGGAATAAAATGCTAAACCGGACGTGAGCGTTAAGTAAAGGCTATATTACAGGATAAACTACTGCTTAGTGAATGTTGATCTCTACATTGCAAGCGCTCAGTAGAGTACTTCAACATTGCGTCAACAACACAATAAGAGGGGTGGTCATCAGTCTCTCCCTCATTCTCACTCAGGGTGCAGGAAGAAGTGAAACACAACAGGCTAAAAATAACAAATGGAAACAGTGTTAAATGGTCAGACAACAAAACACATAAATGAAAACTGAAACTTAAACCCAATTCTAACCAGACAGGCAAAAGAAATGGTTACCCACAATTCCTTGCGCTGGCAGATCTGACAGCAAGCCCAACAAGCCTTCAACCATCACTACAATAGATTTTAGGTTTCGTTTTGATCACGTGGTCAGACAACCTCTGGCGCATTTAAAAATGCTGGTTAAGGTTGGGATTACGTTTACGGTTCTAAAAGCAAATTGTAGGTTTTTGCGGCTGTTTCTGATGCTCACGTGTCCACCAGGAGATGTGTCAAATGTGGAAAAGACATTTAAACACATTCAGGACCGTGCAGGACTAACGTAGAAATTACGTAGTCCAGCTACAAAAGAAAGAAAGAAAAAAAGATCAAAATAAAAACTAGTTTCAAGTTTTATTTTCTTGTCTTTTCCTGTTTTTTTCTGGTTAGTCATTACTTTAACCTAATATTTTCAATTTTTGTAACCAGTTAACTGGAGATTTTAACTGTTAAAGTGGATTAGTTGTGAGCCTGTGTGCGTAAAGTTATTATTTGTTTCATCATGTTGGGTTCTATGTTTCGGCAATAGTATATTCATAAATCTGTTGGTAGTTTTTAAGATTAATATTAACCATAAACAACTACTCGATGCTGACAAAACATAATGTAACCAGTCTAAAAAGTACCAATCATAGCCACATCAGTGTATGAACCGCCCCTGTGTGACGTACTGCAACGGTTCTCAGACAGGTGCTCTATGCTGCGTTCAGGTGGTACCAGAAAATCGGTTATATTATATCAGACTGAAATAATAAAGCTTTAAAAGTGTTTTCTGCATAGTTTGAAACATACATTTAAATGAAAGTAACCAGTTATGTCATGTCTTTTTTAATGCATTTTAGTATGGAAAATATAAAAGTCATTTTTGTAAGCATTTCACAATTGAAAAATGGACTTTGGGAACTAAATCTTCCACAGTACATGAATGCAGCTGAATTTTGAGACCAAACTTAAACATTCAATCACAATTAGCTTAAGTTACTCGTCCATGACATTACTTTCAATTTACTTCATCATTCTACTTTGATTTTGTAGATTGTGCTTAAATTTGATAGTAATACTATGAAACTTAAATTATTTATGTACATTGAAATTGGTTGTTCGAGTTGAGATGACATCCGGGCTAACAGTGCACATCGATGTCAAGTAAACAAGGTAAACAATAAACACAGGTGAGAACGGTGACCTTTAGCTGCCATTCATGTTTCCATGTTTCAGAATAATGTCATAAGAATATGAAAAACTTTGAACAGGGTCACTTGGAAAGTTTCTGTTGTCATTCTGATTAAAAAGAGTAAACAGGTTTTTTGAGCTAAAATGGCTTCAAAGAAATAACTATAAGTAAAGAAAAGTTTTTGTACAGAGAAATCGTAATTTATTGGTCATTTAATGATGTAATGACCTGAATCTGAAGGTATAAATTTCTGATCATAAGTTATGAACTGGATATTGATAACTCAAAGGCAGTAAATAGTAAGTTTGAGGGTGGAATTATATAAGTTCGCTTCCTCCCAATCCCTTTCAAGCGATCTGGAGATTAGAGATTTACTTTAAATATGAATTGTTTCTATTTTTTTCATAAACAAAAGCAAAAATATAAAAATAGTCTCAAAATGTTTTTTTTTTACTATTTTTTTCCTAACCGTTTTTACCGAATTAGCCAAAAAGCGACCTTGATACTTAATTACTAGCTGAACTCCAAAATAGCCTAAAATTCGTCAGTAAACTAAATTAGTCAAAAGCGTTTGTCTGTTGCTGAAACAGAAGCTAAACACTAAATTAACCTTAAAAGTAAATGATAAATTAGCCTAAAACATTAGCATGTTGCTAAAACATGCTAAAAACATTTTTAAATTAGCCTAAAAATCCCAGTAGATAACAAATTAGCTAAGAATGTTAGGATGTTGCTAAAATATTAGCTAAACTCCAAATTTATATGAAAAAAAACTCAGTAGAGGCCAAACTAGCCAAAAATATATAGCTTGTTGCTTGACAACTAGCTGAACTCCAAACTAGCCTAAAATTCGTCAGTAAACTAAATTAGTCAAAAGCATTTGTCTGTTGCTTAAGAAGAAGCTAAACTCTAAATTAACTTAAAAAGCCCCAGTCAATAATGAAATTAGCCAAATGCTAATTAAGTAATTTTTACTTTAAAAAATGACTTTTTTTTTTTTTGTCATTCAGGGAGCCTTCAAGGAGAGATCAATGCGGCTCTGGAGCTGCAGGTTGGAGACCCCTGATGTAGAAACTACCCCAAACCAAGTTGATCGCTCAAAAAAGTTTCAAAAAAGCTTCTGTGACACTGATGTCATCATGATGTCATCAAGGGTTCAAATCCAGGACACTAAATAGTTGTATTGGCAAGAACCTGGTGATATGATACATAACATAATATATCCCAAGACTACTACAACAAATTTTTATTTTTTAATTTTTTTTAAGAGTGTGACTTAGAAAAAAAAAACCTCCACCTGAATATGAATGCATCTTTCATTGTAATAAAATGGTGAAATTAATTTTAATTAATGATCACAACATTAAGAACTGCAGATGTGTTTGATACTGGCAACAACGCGGGACAGAATTTCGGCTCGGTATCCAAGTGAAAAAAAAAAGTAGAAAAAAAAAAGTTTTTTAAACTTCTTCCTACTCCTTTTCAGACTACATAATTAAGGTGTAATGTCTTTTATTTATAATGTATAAAATTTTTTTTTTTTTTTCAGTTTTCTTGTTTTCACCATGTTTTTTTTTTGTATGTTCGAAATAAAGGACTAATAATAGGTCACGGTGTAGAGCTGCTAAAAGTAGCACCAACCGCTAGTCGGTGCTGCTGCCAACAAGCGGTTGGGGGAAAACAAAAGAAAGACGATGAACAAATTAAATATCATCGTGTCTGAATTTTAGATCAAAATAAGTAATGAATGAAATGTAGCCATATATTGCCAAAATCTATTGGGCAGTAGTCCAGGGAGGGAATTCTGACACATACATGTATGGAGCTAGTTTGGGGACATAAATATGTGAAACCCAAATAAAACATTAAAATATATATATATATATATATATATATATATATATATATATATATATATATATATATATATATATATATATATATATATATATATATATATGTATATGTATGAATGTGTGTGTGAATGGGTGAGTGGGTCTGTGACTGTGAAGCGCTTTGAGCCCTCGAAGGAGGGTAGAAAGCGCTATACAAGTATACGCCATTTACCATTTACCATTTATATATTGGTGTTTGGCCAAAAAAACAGTTTGCTGTTCTAAAATAAACTCTTCAAATGTTCTGTTTTTGTAGGTTTCAAAATTTCAAAGTCAAAACTTTTCATTTTTTTCAGTTTCAAACCTGAAAATTTCCGTTTCAAAACTTTTAGCCCCTTTGTGGCGTGTTGGGGCGGGGCTAACACGAATCAATGAGAGTGGTAACTTCGGTCCCGGTGCATTCACTGACTCCCAAAACGGTGATAATTACGGTCTGAAAATGCATGTTTAGTCTGTATTATCACAGTCTGAAGTTGTCCCAAGACGAGTGTAAAAAGCAGAGTTTTGTGGCGTTCAAAACGCTGTTTTGGTTCGTTCAAAGCGCCATCTTACTATGTTAGGATGTCGAAAACGTCCTTATGCTTGCATTAAATGGTTATGTGGCGGGTCGCCGTTATTAAGCCCACAGAACAGAATGTTAAATACATGGCGCCGTAACATAGGAGCAGTAAAATAGCTCCATATATCCGATATTCTGGTCCTTCTATGATTTTAAAGAGCTTTTGGATTTTCCATTATTTATACATTCATTAATTTTCTTTAGCTGTTCTATTTTGTATGTATATTTTGTTGCAAAAATGTACGTTTAATTAGAAGAGGACCACAAATTGTCCTACTTTTACATGACGTAACAGCAAAAATCTGCAGCATTTTCTTGAGCTTCACTCAAACAAAGTCTCAAGTTATGAATTTGAAAATGTAAAATAAGGTTGGTTTCTCTTTGGATGACTGCATGCAATTACATTGTCTGTAACTTAACTGAGCATTCTTTTGAGCTCTTCATTTAAATTTTAAATTCAGAATTTGCACATCTCAGTTATATAATTTTCTTCTGAAGTGAAAGTCAGAAACAGGAGCGTTTTACTTATTTTTTAGACTATGCACTTTAAAAAATCGACTTTTTTGACTAAATTTAATGTTTTAAAATGATTTTCTAGTGTTCTTTCTCTTCTCTTTGATTTTATTGTAGATTTTTCTTAATATCTCTGCTCTGTTAAATAAAGAGGACCCTTTTCCTCTTCCACATCTGAGCCAATCATGGTTTTCCTCTGCAGTGATATTAGCTAAATGGTTCACACTCATTTGGACGGACGGACGGATGGAAGGCAGGACGTGGGGATGAGGAGCCAGCTGACGTCACGGCTAATTCAGTGTGCTATTCCAGCACAACAAATCCAACTCATCAGGGTTACTGTGGGTGAATTCAGAAACTCTCCTGCGCAGAACGCCGGTTTGACAGATGTTTACGGTCATATATGCCGCATAAAACAACATTTTTTTTTTGTTTAAAAGTGACTTTGGACAAACAGAATTATTAATTTAATTTTGCATTTCAAGAGGGAACCAAAACACATCTTGAAAATTTCAAATGTGAGGCTTTTTTTTAAACAAATGAATCATCTCAGGCTGCCATGACTAATCAAATTCAGCTGTTAATTTCACGCCGATTGGCGCGTAACCTTTACGATTTTTAATTTTATTTTGCATTTTAGCTGTATTTTATTTTTAAAACATTCTCTGTGCCTCATATTGTAAAACAAATGTTTTCTAGGAGATTGATTTGTTAGAATAAACTCATTTATATTGGAATTTGGACATTAATTGTCAACAATTGGTTTGAATTAAAAGAAAATGAAGGTTTATTTATCCTAAATCTTTAAAAAATGTCAATTTGAGGGGATTTAATGAGCACTAAACATTTAATCTCGTCTTCTCTGTCCTTTCTTCATTATATTCTCTTAGTTTCCCCCTTTTAATCTGCACTGGATTACAAAAGTCTCACTGTTTTTTGTTGTTTTGTCAATTTTCCAGGCTCCAGACTGTGAGAGAAACCCTGGAGCAAATGATCTGATGAGTCAAGATTTTTTTTTTTCAACAATTAATTAGAAACTGAGCAAAACTTATTCCAACTAATTTTACCATAGGCTCTTTTGGTTTTGTTTATGAGCAAGAGCAGTGACGGAAGCAGGACCTGCTGACGTTTCAGGCTTCTGATGAATCGTATGAACCCCCACCCCCCACCCACCCTCTGCTGGTCTGTGAAAAATTATCAGGTGTATAAAACGGGAGGAGGACTGCGGGCAAGCAGGAGAACAGAAGCAACAGAGGTAGGAAGCAGTCTTGTGGACGTACATCCGTTCAGGATCGAGACTTTGGCATCCCGACAGAAAAGCCGCCAAAAAACACAACTTTCTCCAGCAGAAATGTAAGATTTTCTTTAAGAAACTCCCAGCTGATTGATACTGTCTCTGTGAAGTTTGGGTTTGAACCGTTTTCTTTGATCGTAAATGTGTTGTAGCTTCTCCAAGAGCTCCAATATCCAATCAATTCTCTCCGCGCTCTGCGTAATTACGCACAAGATTTTGAGAAATCGTTGAATTTCATGATTTAAAAAAATGACAAATTGTTATTTACGCGTGAAAGAGATTTAATATTAAAATAAATTGTTTCATTTTCCATTTTAAACAGTAAAAGTCTGACACTTGAATTTCTGCAAAAGCAGTTCAAGCAAAAATTGAAAAATCACTTTTTCATGAGCGCTTTTTTATTTATGGTGTTCTGTTTTAGCTTGCAGAGTTATTTGTGAAAGAACAATGTTATTTTAATGTCAGTAAGTTAAAATTCTCTTTTGACAAAAGGATTAGAAGGTTCGATCTGTGGCAAAATCTTCTACAGGAGCGTGCGTAAATACGCATTGCATTCCAGTCCTTTTATACCTTCTCGTTCTTATTTTTTTTCTTTTTACTTTCACAAAAACAATATAGTGATCTCTCTGAGAATCCACTATTTCTGTCCCCAGGTGTAAGGCAATGTCTCAGCGGAACGGTCCCCACCTGCTCCTCCTAATAGCCCTGTACAGTGTGTTATACTCGCGGACTCTGAGTCTACCCTACACACCTATGAGGTGAGACAACATCGAAGTTCTGTCTGTAAAACATCTGGAGGATGCTGAGCTGTGTTTTCAGAGATTTTTATTGGGTTTGGATCTTGCACGTTTTATAGGAGCGTTTAATAAATGCGTTTAAAAAAGACAAAAATCTTTTATTTGATCATTTTATTGGCAGCTTATAGCAATAAATGATTACAAAGATACACTTTTAAAAGTCTCCATGCCTCGGAGCTTTATTTTACTTTAAAATCAGTCATTTACGCGCGATTTTCATTAAAATTACAGTCATTTACGCGCGATTTTTCATCAAAATTACAGTTCTTTAAGGAATAACTTGTTAAAGAAAAGAAAATCTAAACCCTCGTGCTTTCTTATGGAGTCAAGATGACCCCACTTTTAATGTAAGCATGTCTAGGATAGCGCAAGGGTTGCACTTTTGAAGTTATTGTGCGTAAAGCCATCATTTGGGGTGATGCGCAACACTGTCATTCCTCTGTTTTTGCTTTATTAAAACCTTCTTACCTTTCTAGACCAACGAGACACGCAGACGGTCTGTTCACCAGCGGATACAGCAAACTCCTGGGACAGTTATCAGCGCGGAGGTACCTGGAGTCTCTGATCGGGAAGCGGGTCAGGTTGGTACATGAATTTTCACTTTTATTATCTTGCATAAAACAAGAATTTGTAAGAAATTGTGTGGAGAGAGAAACATTGCAACTATTGTAACTGATGCATTTGTTTCCAATCTGGATAAAAAACATTTGAATAAAATTACATATTTTTTTAAGGGTTTTGTTAAAACTGGATTTTTGGCAGAAGTATTTCTTGACTCAAAAAAGATGCAAATGATGTCAAATTTAAAAAATAAAGTCTTTAAAAAGGGAAAAATTGAACTTAAGTCAAACAAAATTGATAATAATAAAATATGTTTCTAAACATCATTTATATTTGCCTCATCTTTAGTCGCATGGAATATTCATTAGAATAATAAACATTTTTTTGTGAAAATAAAACAAAATTGCTTCAATATGTCTTTTTTTTCTTTTTTCGTGTGAAAAAGTTCCAGATCTTTTTAAAAACATTTCTTATTACTTGTCTAAGTTCATTATAATTTCACAAAACTGGCATTTGTTAATAAACAGTTTGTGTAACTGATGCCTTTGCATCCAACCTGAAAACAATTAAAAATAAAATTACATTTTTTTATAGTTTTTGTTAAATTTTGATTTGGACAGAAGCATTTCTTGACTGAAAAAGGATCCAAATAATGTCAAATTTAAAAATAAAGTCTTTAAAAAAGGAAAGATTGAACTTAAAAAGTCAAACAAAATGGATAAAATCAAATAGGTTTTAAAAAACATTTATATTTGCCTCATTTTAAACAGTTGCTTAGATTTTTCACTGCAAAAATAAACAATTCTGTGTGAAAATTAAATATAATTGCCTTCTTTTTCTTTATTTTTTCTATTTTTGAAAAAAGTTTTAAATCTTTTACCAAAAAAAATCCTTATTTTTTTGTCCGAGTTCCTTAGAATCTCACAGAAGTGACATTTGTGATGAAACGCCCTGACCTGCTTGACGATGCATTTAGTAATTGATGAAACATTTCTTAAAGGTTAAATTATGCCATTACGGCGTGATCACACACTTGTTACACGGCCTGAGGCGGGTGGATGTGACACGCACAAACATGTCAAATGACGATCGTCACAATCCCCCGACTTCACCGGTGAAATCTGCTTTAACGGCTTTAATGCGGTCTCTTCTGTGCAGCGATGAGCTGATGGAGGAGCCGGTCAAGCGCCACTCAGACGCCATCTTCACAGACAACTACAGCCGCTTCCGCAAACAGATGGCGGTCAAGAAGTACCTGAACTCAGTCTTAACAGGAAAGAGAAGGTACGTTAAATGATTTAAATCGATTCATTTCATCAAATCGAGAAGTTTTGCAAAATTGTGATCGTTAATGTCGACTTCTTTCAAAATAAAAGCCTAGAAGATCCTGGAACCAGCGAGCCTGAGGAGCACAGAGACGAGCCCAACACTTTCCAGGAGAGCTACGACGACATCAACGTAGATCACCTCCTTAGTAACTTTCAGCTGGTGGGTTTGGATTTTTTATATTATAAATATCTCTCATCTGAAATATCGTAAAGCAGGGGTATCAAACTCGAGGGTTCCAAAATCCAAAATACACTTTTAAGTCGCGCGCCGAACAGAATAAACATTTACTGAACAATCTAAAACTAAATTTGTCACATTTTTATGAGCTAGATGTATAGCATTACCTGCGATAATGCTAATGTAAATGCTGTAAGATTAATTTAGCCGCTGAAGATGCTAGTGCTGATAGCTGAAGATGCTGAAATTGATTGTTGAAAATGCTGAAGTTAACAGCTGAAAATAGTGTTGCTGATAGCCAGCTAAATTATTACTACTATTAGCTAAATGCCATTTTTTTCTAAAAAACAAACAAAAAAACTTAAGTTAGTCAAAAGGACTAGCATGTAGCTGAAAAAATAGCTAAACTTCAAAATAGCCTAAAATTTTTGAAAAGCCTAAATTAGCCCAAACAGCTAACATGTAGCTTAAATATTAGATAAACTCCAGTACTGCCTGAAAACGGATAAAAAGTCTGAAGAAGCTAAAAAATGCTAGTATGTCGCTAAAATATTAGCTAAAATTAGCAAAAACAGCTAGCATTTAGTCAAAATATTAGGTAAACTTAAAAATGGATTAAAAAAAAAAATCTGAAAAAAAAATCCTAAATTAGCAGGAAAAGCTAGCTTTAGTTGAGATATTAGCTAAACTCCAAAGCATCCTAAAATGGAAAAAAGCCAAAATTAGCCAAATCAGCTAGCATGTAGCTGAATTATTATCTTTAATCCAAAGCATCCTAAAATGAAAAAAGTCTAAATTAGCCAAAACAGCTAACATGTAGCTGAAATATTAGATAAACTCCAATACTGCCTGAAAACAGATAAAAAGCCTGAAAGCTAAAAAAAAAAAATGCTAGTATGTTGTTAAAATATTAGCCAAATTAGCAAAAACAGCTAGCATTTAGTCAAAATATTAGGTAAACTTAAAAATGGATAGAAAAAAAAAACTGAAAAAAATCCTAAATTTGCAGGAAAAGCTAGCTTTTAGCTGAGATATTAGCTAAACTCCAAAGCAGCCTAAAATGGAAAAAAGCTAAATTAGCCAAATCAGCTAGCATGTAGCTGAATTATTATCTTTAATCCAAAACATCCTAAAATGGAAAAAGTCTAAATTTGCCAAATCAGCTAGCATGTAGCTGAAAATTTAGCTAAACTCCAAAATACCCTAAAAAAATATTAATAAATAGTCCAAAAAGCTAACGGAAAACTTTAAAACTATAACTTTTTAACGTAATCATTTTAAAAAAGCAGGAATATTATCAACTTAAACATTAAATAACTTTGGGCCATTAATGACAATAAAATAAAAATGATCTGGAGGGCCGGATTTAATTACCCGGGGGGGCTGGAGTCGGCCCCCGGGCCTTGACTTTGATGTGTCGTAGAGCCTTAAAATCAAGATTTACAAAAAGCTAATCTCCCATTTAAAGAATAAAAAAGGTAAAATAGAACATTCTAGTATTTTTTTAAGCGAACTTTATTGATAAAACATTCTTTTAATGAGTGACCGATGAATCTTAAGCAGACAGGTGACCTTCAGTTGTTTTTTTTGTAACCAAATTTTCTTTCTACTTTGCAGCCACTTTGAGGAGGAGTCTCCGCTCAAGTGAATACCTCAACTTATCCTCATGAAAACGATCATTAAAGATACAAAGTATTAATCCAAAGGACATTCAAAAGTCAGATCAACCAAGATGTTATCCACTGTTATTATTTATCTATTCACACAGTACATGTTTACTCTGTATTGAATACAGTATATCCTGTATCCACTTATTGCTTATCAGTAAAGATGCTTCAGGCCACAACAGTTCTGGTCTATTAACATTGAAAGCAATTTTGGTCTGAATCTGTTTTTGTTCAATTATTTAAAAGAAATAAAACACAAAATGACTTCTACTCACACAAATGCCTGGTAGTTAAGAAAAAAAAAAAAAGAAGCTTGTTTTCAGCCTTTAAGTCTTCTTGATATGAAGTTTCCGTAGCAACTGTTCAGTTTTTATCCTTCCACGTCTCCTTTCTTTGAGTTTTTCTGTGACATAACTTCATATTTGGCACAAATATTTGTGAAAATGTACACTGGACCCAATGAATGTTAAATGATGTCCCCATTCATTTAGAAATATTTAGCTTGAGTGTAAATTGGCATCTGAAAAAGAAACTTTTTGTATGAATTATGAGTAAAAATACAATTACATCATTAATAGAGTTTGGCTTGGATGCATCGACAGTATTAACCAAAAGATTTATGTTTTTTAAATATTAGTTCAATAATGTTTACGTAAAAAAAAAAAAAAACAGTCTCCAGATAATTCTATCATCATCAGTTCAACCCAATTGTTAAATTTTACCATCAAAAGCCAAAAAGTTGTACGGTTCATTTCATTCGCTCAGTTGTGACTGCGATGCAGATTTGTTTCAAATAAATCTCTATGTTGTCTTTTAAATAAAGAAGAAAACTTCTGGGCAAAGCTTTGACGTCTTTGTTTGATTGACACTCACTTTATACCACATGTGTCAAAGTCAAGGCCCGGGGGCCGGATCCGGCCCTCCAGGTAATCCTATCTGGCCCTCCAGATCATTTTATTTTATTGTATAATGGTCCGATGTTATCTCATTTCTGACTTGTATAATTTTGATTAAATACATTTTAATGGAGAGTAAATTATTAAAAGATTTTTAAGTTGATTTATTCTGGAATAATATTCCTGCCTTTTTATTATTTATGTTGAAAAGTTACCGTTTTAATTTTTTTAAAATTAGCATTCTGCTAGCTTTTTGGAATATTTTGGAATTTACTAAGATTTTTTTAGGGTACTTTGGAGTTTAGCTAATATTTCAGCTACATGCCAGCTTTTCTGGCTAATTTACACTTTTTTTCTATTTTAGGCTATTTTGGAGTTTAGCTAACATTTAGCTATATGCTAGCTGTTTTGGCTAATAAAGTTTTTCTTTTGTCCATTTTGGAGTTTAGGTAATATTTCAGCTAAATGCGAGCTAATTTGGCTAACCTACGGGGTTTTTTCTTAGTTTTTTAGGCTAATTTGGCTAATATTTTAGCTGGCTATCAGCTTCAGCGTCTTCGTTCTTTAGCTATCAATTTCAGCATTTTCAGTGGCCAAATTCAGCAAACTGCTTTAATTTTATTTGATTGCAATTTTCTAAAAAAATAATAAACTGAAGCAAGTTTCTGGTATTCCAAACTGCTACTTAATAAACAAACCCAGTTTACGATGCACCAGTTTTTGGTTTTCATACAATCAACGAATTTTACACACACCGCTATTATTTTAATTAAATTGAAACAAAGAGAGATCAGTTTTTTAATTTTATTTCATTATTAAAGGAGAAAGAAGAATCTGCTGGGTTTATTCAGAGCTCAATATTGAAGCTGGATATGAGCCAGAATCCCTTTACAGGATAATTAAGTCTTTCAGGGTCATTTCCTACTTAAATATTGAAAATGTAAAACAAATTGATAATTCATTTTTGCAGAACCAGCTGCGTTTTTGCACAATTTGTTGAGAGGAAAAGATAATTCCAGCTAAGCAGGACTAGGTAGGCGAGAGATAAAATTCAGCACCATGGACAGCGACAGTTGGGTTTTAATTCATTTTTACACACTTGTATGTTTAAGATTATAAAGATTGACTTTTTTCCCCCTAAAACATATATTTCCCTAAAAATTCTAGTAAATATTTGTTCAATGTTTATGCTATGCTGGAAAGAGGGAAATTTGACTGTTTATTTTCTTAAGCTTAATTATTAAGAATGGATTTTTTAGACTTTATTTAATAAGATTTTAGCTCAAATTCTCTCATCTACCTCTTAAAATTAAATATAACTTTCAGACATTGTAAGAGGAGTCTGTTAATTCTTTAATACTGGAGCTCGAGTGTTTATACTCTTTAATTTACTGTGCGTCTGCGCTTTTTTCTTTCAGAATCTGCTGGAATTATCGGTTAAACGGTTGAAAAGTTACACAAAGATTTTGTGTTTAAGCGTCAAAAACTTAAACAGGTTGAAAAGTTTTTCGTTTGGTAAAAGTTACTAAAATCCTCCTTCTATGCGCAGGTAATTCAGAGAACATGAGTCACACTCCTTCAGATTCAACGAGAGCCCCTTTAATATTAACTTATGATGAAATCGGAATATCTACTCAAGTGTTTTTTACATTTAGCTGAAGTGGGTCTCTTAAAACAGTATTTTTTTAAGGATTTATATAAAGTCTGATGCTGTTGTGTGAGTTTCCAAAGTTTTTTGTGTGTTAACTACTACCTTGCATATTTTTTCCTCACCATATTGTCGTGTGTCTATGTTGGACTTTGTTACATTTAGTCTGTTTTATTCTGCTATTACTCATTATTACACAATATTTAATGGTTTCCTCCTCTCACTTCCTTGCGGGTTTGTCTTGTTTCTTTTCTCACTTGCTTATTGTCTATCTTATCAGTTTTTTTTCTTTTTTTTTTATCCTGTGGGGTTTGTTTTTGACCTTGAGTGTTTTTTGGAATTTGCTTTACTGACTCTGATGCAGTTTTTTATATATATTTTTGTTAATAAGGACTCTTTTTTTAACTAACAGCTGTCCTATATTTGTCTAACATATATTCTCTCAGTGCAAATATCTGCAACCCTAAACACTAAAAATTATAAAATTAAAAATATAAAAATGATAAAAAATCTGGTCTAGTTTTTCACAGACCAGAACCCAACGAGAGCCACAAAGTCTCACTTTTATTGTTCAAAAAATGCCCAACATATATGCTTTTTGTCAATTAAATTTTATAAATGCGACTTAAATATTACAATAATTACATTGAAACTGTGTCTTTATGTTCATATGCATGAAACAGTTGTAACTTCTTCTACTTTGGCAACAGGACACACTAGTTCCTTTCAAAATAAAACGCATCCTGTGTCAAAAAAGGTCAAACATGATGTTTTTTAGCATTTCGATTTTAGTGTGCCACCATAAACATCATTTTTAGTTGAATCTATTTATATATAAAAATGTTTAGAGTAAACTGAACTTTTTATCGTCATTTTCTGAGATGTGAGGCACAAAAAACAAACAACTCTCAATCATTTTCAATCATTTAAACTGCATTTGTTCCTTACTTCAACCACTTTAGAGTAATTTACCAAAATAAAACGTTTGGAGGCTTTTATTTCACTAACTTTGAATTAAAAACACAAATTGTAAGAACATTTCCACAGAATTTCTGAAAGCAACTTAATCTTTTTTTGCTTAGTTGTTTGACATGTTAAAATCTAAGCAGAAATGACAAAATTAAATAACTAATCTATTCTGTAGTCAACCAGCATTTTCAAAGAGCCACAAAAGAGATAAAAGAGCCACAGGTTGCAGACTCCTGTCTGGTGCAACAAGGTTTTCACATGTTTTGATTTGTTTTTTGTTAAGTGGTTGCAGTTTTTCGTGTCTGATCATAGCTGACAATAATAATAAGTTCATGACTTGTTGTTCTGTTTCTGTGTTTTGTTCTCTTTTAGTCTTCCTGAAGAAACTGGAGTAACACTTAGCCCTTTAGATTTAGTCAAAACATAATGTATAAATGTCTGCCTCTGTCCTGTCAACTAGTGTTGAGTGTTCTTATTTCTATTTTTTTCCAAACTTGATGGTTTTCTATTGTACTAAAACATAACATTTAATTTTGAAATTTCCAAAGCAAGGAAATACAAATTTACTGTCAAAAGCATCATATAGAAATGTCATTTTCAGCAGAAGGCATTAACTTTAGATCAGGAGTCCCAAAACTTTTTACTTGTGAGGGCCACATAACTGTTTTCTTCTCTGACGTGGGGACGGGTCGGTTTAAAGGCTAACAGAAAAAATGTAACAATCACAGCCTAAATGTAAAGATTTATGGTTTTCCAGAAAGCTACACATAGCCAAATTTTAAATGATTCATTTCTTTAATCTTCACAGAAAAGTAATACGAAGACATTTTCAAAATGAGATATAAAGCATTACCCGCGATAGATTACTAGCTGAAGACGCTTAAATTGATAGCTAAAAACACTGAAGCTAATAGCTGAAAATGCTGAAGTTGATAGCTACTGCTGCTAAAATATTATCGAAGTTCCAAATTAGCCTAAAAACTCCAAAAAAGTCTAAAATAGCCAAAACAGTTAGCAAGTACCTGAAATATTAGCTAAACTTCAACAGGCGGAAAAATTGAAAAAGACTAAATTAGAAATATTAGCTAAACTCCAAATTAGCCCACAATAATACAAAATTGTCTAATTCAGCCAAAACAGTTATCATTTAAAATATTAGCTAAACTCCAAATTAGCCTTAAAGCCCATTTGAAAAATCTTAATTAGCCAAACAGCTAGCATGTAGCTGAAACGTTAGCAAGCCTCAAAATAGCCTAAAAACCTCAAAAATGTCTAATTCAGCCAAAACAGCTAGCATTAAGGTTAAAATATTAGCTAAACTCCAAATTAGCCAGAAAAACAGAAAAACCTAAATTAGCCCAAACAGCTAGCATGCAGCTGAAACATTAGCTAAACTTTAAAATAGTCTAAAAAAACTGAAAATAGACTAAATTAGCCGAAACAGCTAGCATGTAGCTGAAATGTTAGCTAAACTCCAAATTATCCCGAACAACTACAAAATTGTCTAATTCAGCCAAAACGGCTAGCATTTAAGCTAAAATATTAGCTAAACTCCAAATTAGCCTAAAAGACAATTTAAAAAAATCTAAATTAGCCAAACAACTAGCATGTAGCTGAAACATTAGCTAAGTTTCAGAATAGCCTAAAAAACTGAAAAAATACTAAATTAGCCAAAACAGCTAGCATGTCGCTGAAATATTAGCTAAACTCCAAATTAACCCAAAAAAACCCTGCAAAAATGTCTAATTCAGACAAAACAGCTAGCATTAAAGCTAAAATATAAGCTAAACTCCAAATTAGCCAAACAAACAGAAAAAAACTAAATTAGCCCAAACAGCTAGCATGCAGCTGAAACATTAGCTAAACTTCAAAATGGTCTAAAAAACTAAAAACAGAATACAGTAGCCAAAACATCTAGCATGTAGCTGAAATATTAGCTAAACTCCAAATTAACCCAAAAAAACTGCAAAATTATCTGATTCAGCAAAACAGCTAGCATTAAAGCTAAAATATTAGTTAAATCCAAATTAGCCTAAAAAGCTTTTAAAATCTAAACTAGCAAACAGCTAGCATTAGCTGAAACATTAGCTAAACTTCAAATAGCAAAAAACTGAAAAAATACTAAATTAGACAAATGAGCTAGCATGTAGCTGAATATATTAGCTAAACTCAATTAGCAAAAACTGCAAAAATGTCTAATTCAGCACTCAAAACAGTTAGCATTAAGGCTAAATTATTACTAAACTCCAAATTAGCCAGAAAATACAGTAAAAAAACATAAATTAGCTAAAAACTAGCAATGCAGCTGAAAATAGCTTAAACTCCAATAGGTTTAAATAAAACTAAAAGCTAAAACAGCTACCATGTAGCTGAAATATTAGCTAAACTCCAAATTAACCCAAAAAAAACTGCAAAATTATCTGATTCAGCCAAAACAGCTAGCATTAAAGCTAAAATATTAGTTAAACTCCAAATTAGCCTAAAAAAGCTTTTAAAAAAATCTAAACTAGCCGAACAGCTAGCATGTAGCTGAAACATTAGCTAAGCTTCAGAATAGCTTAAAAAACCGAAAAAATACTAAATTAGACAAATTAGCTAGCATGTCGCTGAAATATTTGCTAAACTCCAAATTAGCCCAAAAACCTGCAAAAATGTCTAATTCAGCCAAAACAGCTAGCATTAAAGGTAAAATATTAGCTAAACTCCAAATTAGCCAGAAAAACAGAAAAAAACTAAATTAGCCCAAACAACTAGCATGCAGCTGAAACATTAGCTAAACTTCAAAATGGTTTAAAAAACTAAAAACAGACTACAGTAGCTAAAACAGCTAGCATGTAGCTGAAATATTAGCTAAACTCCAAATTAGCCAAAAAAAAACTGCAAAATTATCTGATTCAGCCAAAACAGCTAGCATTAAAGCTAAAATATTAGTTAAACTCCAAATTAGCCTAAAAAAGCTTTTAAAAAAATCTAAACTAGTCAAACAGCTAGCATGTAGCTGAAACATTAGTAAGCTTCAGAATAGCTTAAAAAACCGAAAAAATACTAAATTAGACAAATTAGCTAGCATGTAGCTGAAATATTAGCTAAACTCCAAATTAGCCCAAAAACCTGCAAAAATGTCTAATTCAGCCAAAACAGCTAGCATTAAAGGTAAAATGTTAGCTAAACTCCAAATTAGCCAGAAAAACAGAAAAAAACTAAATTAGCCCAAACAACTAGCATGCAGCTGAAACATTAGCTAAACTTCAAAATGGTCTAAAAAACTAAAAACAGACTACAGTAGCCAAAAGAGCTAGCATGTAGCTGAAATATTAGCTAAACTCCAAATTAGCCCAAAAAACTGCAAAAATGTCTAATTCAGCCAAAACAGCTAGCATTAAAGCTAAAATATTAGCTAAACTCCAAATTAGCCTAAAAAAACATTTAAAAATGTCTAATTTTGCCAAAACAGTTTGGGGGCCAAATGTGGAGGAGGGCCGGATCCGGCCCGTGGGCCGTAGTTTGGGGAATCCCTGCTTCAGGTGAAGGAATTCTTGCGACTGAAGTCATAGGTGTTAGAATTGCAACCCGCATTTGCAGGTTTAGATAGTTTTTGGATTACAAACTGGTGATAAATTTCATTCTGCGAATAGCGGCGGAATCTCCAGTGGTGTTAGCGGAACACTGAGGTAATGGTTCATGCATTGTAATGCACTGAGCTGTGGCGAACATCCTAATATTATACGTGATTCATTCTTCAGTTCAGCACCTGAAGGAAAATTAAAACAATCTGACCACTAGAAAGTGTTACATTTAAAAACAATCGATTTTTAAGACAAAAGAATTTCCAAGAAATAGAAGCTTTAGCCATGACACAGATGTATGTGTTTAACCTTTTCATAGAAAAAGACTTCACAACACGTGCGCGGTTTTGAGCGCATCCAGTTGCCTACGTAATACAAGTATGTTGTGTTCATGTGTGTCTCCCGCCCTGAGCATTTGTGATTACTGTGGCTTTGTGAAGAGGCTTCTCTCATTAACCACCATCACCGCTGATCTTAATGGACCAAACAGAGTAAAAATAGACCAAGAGAAAGGACTGCAGCCTTTTAACACCAGGCGACGTGTGCTTGAATGTGTTTTTGTCTGTCTTTTTTCTTAAGCAGCAGAAATCAATACTCCTCAGACTCACGGAATAAAAGGGAAACTCATCAGAACATAAACCTCTTGAGGTATTTTTAATCATCAAGACATAAAAACTTTTAAAGATGTGATGTGTGAAGACTGTATTTGAGAAAAAAACTGACAGAATTAAATCTTTATAATGTTTTTTTTTTCTTTTTTTTTAATATAACATTGTAGCGGCTAAAATAGCATACAAAAAATCAGCTGAGTACAGACTGGCTCAATGTATAGAAGTTATTAAAGACTTTAATGTATGTGATACCATCAAATATACAAAATAAAGGTTTTTATTTTTGTTTACTTTTTTAAGCAAGACATGGGGCTTTTTGTTCACTGTGTGAATGCTTTGTAAGTTTCACACTATAATTATTCTTTTTTTATAGTTAATATCAGATTCTGTATGTTTTTAACCTAAAACTCGAACACAAAGGTATCAAAGCGTTTAGCGTTTTGTATATTTTACAGTTTTTAAGATTTTACACAATTTACTATATATGATTTTTCAGCTCATGTTAAATCAGTGGGAAATGTTTCCAATTCTTTGTTCACTTGTGATCTCAGAAACGTTCAGTACGTTCAATATATTCATGCGTACTTTTGGCGTTCATGTATTCCACGCAATTTAGGATTTTTAAAAAAAAAATTTTTTCACGAAATTCTTTAAATTATTTGACGCCCTTGCAATGTTGGATCAAAACATTCAGGACATTATTGCTACTGATGTTTTTAAAGCAAATTATTTTTAGTTTCGTTAGTAACAAGCAAAATTTTTTTGGCTAAATTGACATCTACTTAGGTTTTTCAAGTTAGTTTTCAGTTAAGCTAATAATCTAGCCGTATGCTAATGTTTTAACTAATTCGGCATCTATTGAGAGTTTATTTTTTGTGGCTATTTTTAGTCTAGCTTATATTTTAACAGAATTCTTACGTTTTTGGCTAATTCGGCATTTACTGAGGGGTTTTCTGGGCTAGTCTTGAATTTAGCCAATATTTTAGTAATAAGCTAACATTTTTGGTAAATTTGACATCTACTGAGAATGTATGGCTATTAGCTTTATTTTAGCTAGGCTGATATTCTAGCAACATGCTAACATTTTTGGCTAATTTAGCAACTAATTGTGTTTTTTTTAGGCTTATTTGGAGTTTAGCTAATATTTTAGTAACATCCCAATGGTTTAGGCTAATTTGGCATCTACTGAGGTTTTAGGCTAATTTGGAGTTAAGCTAACATTTTAAGAACATGCTAATGTTTTTGGATAATTAGGCCTCTACTGGTCTTTTTAAGGCAATTTTTTAAGTTTAGCTAATATTTTAGCAACAAGATAATTTGACATCTACTGAGATTTTTCAGGCTAACTTTGAGTTAAGGCTAATCTACCAAGGTCTTCTTTATTCTAATTTAGAGTTTGGCTAATATTTTACTAACATGCCAAAGTTTCTGGCTAATTTGGCATCTACTGAGGTTTTTAGGCTAATTTTGAGTTAAGCTAAAATTTTAAGAACGTGTTAATGTTTTTGGCTAATTTGGCCTGTACTGTGGGTTTTTGGACAATTTTGATTTAAGCCATTATTTTAGCAACAAGTTAGTGTTTTTAGCTAATTTGGCATATCTACTGAAGTTTTTTTTTGGGGGGGGGCTAATTTGGAGTTTAGCTAATATTTTAGCAACATGCCAAAGTTGTTGGCTAATTGGCCTCTAGTGCTGTTTCTTGGCCTATTCTTTAGTTCAGCTAGTATTTTAACAATATGTTAACATTTTTGGCTAATTTGGTATCTACAGAGGCTTTTTAGGCTATTTTGGAATTTGGCCAATGTTTTAGCAACATGCTAGCTTTTTTTTGTTTTTGTTTTTTTGCAAATTTGACTTCTAATATGGTTTAATAAATTGAAATACAAGTAACTTTAGCACTATGCAGATAGCTTTAGAATTTTTAGCAAATCCCTTCAGCAGCTTCAGCAAAGAGCTTCTTTAGGCAAAAAGTCTTCACTTTAGCATTTTCTCATGTAATGCAACTTTTCTAGTTAAACCTTGTTTTTGATTCCATCATCATCATGCAGAAAAATATGTCTAAAAAAATGTGATTTTTAATTTTACCTCTGAGATATCATCCTCTGCAGATTGATTCCAACTAGCCATCGTTTGAAGACTTCTTCACAGTAATTCTTCCTTTCTACAGCAAACTTTCAAAGTCCAATCATGGGGGCAAACACCTCCACTGCTAATTCTTCTTGTGCTGATTGGTCACTGGGATTCCATGGATTAAAACCTAGCCTCATCTCACCCAACATTATGTGAACCACACACTAACTTTTGTCTGTTATTCTACTGCATGAAGAAATATAATTAAATGCAAGAAAAAACATCAACTTTAACACATTTAACACCTTTTAAATTGTGTCACAAAATGAAAACATTAAATTTTTGATTACTTTTTAGAATTCTTGTTCATTTGCTGATATTCCAGCGCCAAAACCCTTTGTTTTAGGTATCAATATTCTCCCTGCGTTCATGTTTTTAGTAGCTAAAGAGCTCCTGAGAAGTAAACTAACATAATTCAATTGACAAATTGGATCCTCTTTGGTCTCTATGCTGCAAGTGAACAGATTTAAACAAAACGACAGAACCAATGATATGACTTAAAAATGTTTATAAAAATAAATCCACCCCCGGATAATATGTCCACAAATAAATCGCTGAATTAGTCTTAAACTAAAAGTTCAAAAGAAGCTTTTTAAATCCCTTTCTCCAACTACAACTTGGCTTGTTTCCTGCTTTCTGCCTTTGATTCACTTCCTGTTTCATTCATGATTCGCTGCAGGCCACAGAGTGGCAGCCTCATTTCAGGACTTTTGCAATTCTGCCATGGTGACGAACAGCCAATTGACCTGTGGAAGTCACTGCAAATCAAAATCATCCCCCCTCCTGCTTCCTCTGGCCTTTGGCAGAAATAAGCTGAAAATGGCTGAACTTCACAGAGGGAGCAAATAAAGAGCAAATGCAGTGAGAAAATTAGGGAACATGTCAGAAAAATAAATCTGTAGATTTGACAAAATGTTTGCAAATCTCCTCAGGAGGCTTGAACTCCAAAAAAACCATTACATGTTTTTACTTTTCTGGAAAACAGAAATTCCTGTTTGTTGTGTGTGAGTTTATCAGACACATACAAAGCAACGCAGCGCTCTAATGACTTCTACAACAAGCAGCGCCTCCGATTGTGTGGAGGATGTATCTCTGTGGAGCAGCCGATCAATAAATCTGCCAGATAAATGATCCTGAGTGGCAGACGGAGCAAAAGGCCGCCGCGGCGATTAATCAGCCTCCGCCACAGCTCTATCAGTACCTCTGAGGTTTTACAACTTTGTCTATTCATCACCATCAAGTTGACATTTCCTTCCAAGTTAGGAATATCTCTCTTAAGCGTATCACCTCCAACGGTTCTTTGTTATTTTGGAAACAAATTAATATATTTGGCTGTGAACAATGTAAAATAGATGCCCTACCGCATCTTGAAATAGTCTCTTTTTAGCCAAAACACCAAATTTCAAAGCAAAAACACCCAAAAACCAATATATTAACTGTTAGGCATCTGAATTTATTTACAGAAATTTAAAATAAAATTCACTTTTTACCTATAGGTCCTAAATTCAAAGTCATTTTTAGAGAAAAGTTGTTTGATACATACATCAATAATAATTTTTTTCTAAATGCAAACATTTTAAGAAAAAAACAATTTTTTATATGGTATTTGTTTAACATAATTTACATTTAAATTATAGCACATAAGTAAAAATCAGAATAAAATAGTAGAACCATCGAAAACAGAGATTCAGCTGAAAAAAAATTATACATTGTCATTGTAGAAGCTTGTCTGACTTAGTGAGACTCATACCAAATGAGATAAAAATGTATTTTTATTGAGTAGAAATCTTTTCTGATTCTAAATACGTAAACAATAATTTTGAAGCAGCACAAATGACGCATTTATGAATTGTAGCGGCTGAGTGGTGAGGCGACCGACCGTGTGTGCAGCTGGACTGCTCCCTGGTGGCGTAACAGAGGTTTGTCATGGTCAAAAGTTTCCTGACAGTAGGGTTTTTAAAATGTCCCACAGAAGAAATGTATCATTGTAATTTCAGGTGGATCTGTGGGAGCGCCACTATATTTGAAAAGTCATTCTCAGTCACACTGCGAAATATTTAGATAAAAAAATGAGAAGAAAAGCACAGTGAGACTCCAGGTAAAACAGTTTAAATACAAAACATCCCAGACAGCAAAGCCAAGTGGCCCTCATATGCTTTAAAAGTGGTTAAGATGTGGGCTACAAATGGGTTTGTTCACAGTTTCCGTGGTGACCCCACCTGGGTTTGTCCACATTGGCTTAAGGGACACTCAGAGGATAGGCTCGTTATGCTATCCAGCCAGCGGAGCTCGCTACCGTGGAGCTAGCTAGAATGCTACAGTGGAGCTCGCTATCTCAATAGTGGAGCTTACTAGCTCAACACAGAGGAGTTTGCTAACTCAATAAAGAGAAGATTGCAACAGCAGAGCTTGCTAGCTCAATAGTGGAGCTCGCTAGCTCAATACAGCGGAGTTCACTAGCTCAACACAGCGGAGTTTGCTAGCTCGCTACAGAGAAGATTGCCACAGCAGAGCTTGCTAGCTCGATATACAGCGGAGCTCACTAGCTCAATACAGCAGAGTTTGCTAGCTCAATACAGAGAAGCTCGCTCGCTCAATACAGCAAAGCTAAAGTAGCTCGCTAACAGTGAGAAGCTCGTCGCTAGCTCAATAAAGCAGAGTTTGCTAGCTCAACACAGCAGAACTTGCTAGCTCACTACAGTGAAGCTCGCTAGTTCAATACAGTGAAGCTTGCTAGCTCAGTGAAGCGCTAGCGCAATACACTGAAGCTCGCTAGCTCAATCCAGCGGATCTTGCTACAGCAGAGCTCGGTAGCATACAACAGAGGAACTCGCTAGCATACAACAACAGAGCCCACTAGCACAATATAGAGAAGCTCACAATAGTGGAGCTCGTTAGCATGCTACAGTAAAGCTTGCTAGCATGCTACAGAGGAACATGCTAGCATGCCACCATTGACTGTTCTCCCTTATACAGTCAATGCATGCCAAGTAGAGCTCACTAGCATGTTACAGAAGAGCTTGCTTTGATGCTACAGAGGAGCTCGCTAGCATGCTACAACAGAGCCTGCTAGCTCAATATAGAGAAGCTCGCTATCATGCTACAGTGGAGCTTGCTATGAGGCAACAAAGGAGCTTGCTAGCGTGCTAAAGCAGAGCTCTATAGCACGCTACGCTGTCCACCGGACAGCTGCTTAGTGTACCGAGCTAGCCCACATCAACACTTCAGCCAATATGAACAAACCCATTCGGGGTCCACTTGACCTTGCTGGCTGGGATAATGCATTTTTAAAATGTGCTAAGGGTGACAATATGAAAAAAGCAAAAAACATGAGAAAATCTGTACCATTGCAGTGTATTTTAACCTGCCTTTTATTTTCTGCTTCCACCTTAAAAAAGCAAATTTCAGTAAAAAAAAAACATGAGACAAATAAGTATTTGAACACCCAATAAAATCAATGTTATTATTTGGTAGTGTTTTTGATTACACAACTCAAACGTTTCCTGTAGTTTTCCACTGCAGGAGGGATTTTGGCCCACTCCCCCTCACAGATCTCCTCTAGATCAGTCGGGTTTCTAAGCTGTTGCTGAGAAACAAAGAGTTTGAATTCCCTCCACAGATTTTCTGTTGGGTCTGGACACTGGCTAGGCCACTCCAGAACCTTGGTTCTCCTGGCTGTGTGCTTCGTCATTGTAAGACCCAGGCTCGTCTTCAATTCTCTGAGGGAAGGGGGTTGTTGCCCAAAATAAAGAACATACAGAAAAATAGAATATCCAGCTTCACCAACTTTTTTTAAAAGGTTATAGTTGCAGAAAAAAGTACCTGCGGAGAGCAAAAAAAACATTTTTTTAAGTAGATGTTTGGTCAGTTGTGATTCCTGCAGAGATGCTGCACCAATTGTGTTGTTCTCCAAGAAACTGCAGGGTTTTCCGTGCCTCAGGACTTCGCTCCGAAGAGGAAATCATTTTCACCTAACAGCTGAATACGACTTAACTGATGTGTGCATGCGTCATCTCAACAAAACACACAACAGCTCAGCTATAGCAGGCAAATAGGTCACCCTGCAAATGTCAGAGGTAAGCATCTAATGTCTGTTGAAAAAAACTTGAGAGATTTTTTTTTTCTCTTAATGCTGCATCCCGAGGCGGTTTTAACGTGGGTATTCCCCCGAGCACCAGGTCAGATGAAGGAATCAAAGAGGTTTTTTTTAACATTTTTGACTGCATTGTATCTGAGTTTAGTAATTAAACAACGAATATTTCAAGTCACCTAAAGTGCGGTATTTATTAAGCAGTATGAAGAATATTACTTTTTTAGCAAAATGTTAAAAACTTATATAAATTTGATTGTGTTAAATTGTTTTTTCTGACTTATTTTTGTAATTTTATTTAATTTCTTTAACCTGGAATTACAGCTAATATTTCACTGATAATTTAAGGGAAGTGTAAGTAACAGGGAACCCCCGCTTTGATCTGAAATAACTGGGATAGGCTCCAGCAGCCCCTGAGACCATGCCATGGACAAAGCAGGGATGGATGGATGGATGGAGGATGGATGGATGGATGGATGGATGGATGGATGGATGATGGATGGATGGATGGATGATGGATGGATGGATGGATGGATGGATGGATGGATGCACATTAAAGGGCCACGTAGAACAGGCAGCATGACTGAAAAAGGTCAGCAGTCGTTCCTACAGGTGTAAAAATCGTCATCCCCTTTAACGTATTCAACATTAAACTCAACACCTTTACCGTGGACATGACCATTTATTAACTTAAATTTGGGATAAATAAATGAGTGTGCAGAATTCCAGGTTTCTTCTTGCCTTATTTGATATGAGTCTGGACTCTGGTGACGCCATAGAAACTAGGATGCTGACAACCATCCAATAAGCTACTTCCTCATCAACCAACTTGGGGAGGTTAGCAAAGGGCTAGCGTAACAATTTGGGGGCTCGTCCAGGATCCAACACAGGTAAACAAGAGTTTCCACACTTGGTTTATTTATTTATTCAGGTTAAATTATTCTGACGTAATGTAACTTCCCTATACTTTAGATGGGCTCAAAGATACAAATATGTTTATGTTCAACTCCTTCAGAGCATTTATCTTATATTTTCAGCTTTATAAGGGTATTAATGCATTAATTAGTATATTCAAAACTGTATTGCCTGCAGAGCAAAATACATCCACTAATACCCATAAAATAAATCTGAAAATACTGTAAGTAATCATTTTTACTTTATTTTGGAAAACATTTGTATCCATTTTGAGGTTATATTCTTTAAAAATAATAATCAAATTGCTGTATTAGACAAATTACAAATTTACTTTATATTTTTGCATCAGATCATTTGTTTCCTTTCAGATTTTGTTGTACTCTAATTGTTTAATTTTATGGAATGAAGATTTAGGTAATTTTTGTGAGGATTTGCATTAAAAAAGTGTCAAGATAAAGTCAGTTGTTTTTTAAACTATACGCTGAGTTCATATATGACAAATATAAAAACAACTGAAGAATTAAAGCAACCAAATTGGGGGTTTTATTTGTTTTTAGCAGTTCAATATTTATTTGTAGTTTTCATCTTGTAGTGATATGCTGATGATGAAGGAGAAGATGTAAAACTCTTTGGTTATGGATTATTTTATTTTGAAATATTTCATACACATATTCACTGCAAATATTCCTTTTTTGTGTTCAGTCTAATGGAGACTTTTTAAAAAAATGTTATTTTTAAAATTGTCTTGTTTTACATATTTAAATAAATCTAAATAAAGTTAAGACAAATACATACATTAACACATTTTTTTAAAAGATTAAGAGCAACGATTAATGTGTTAATTTTTCACCAAAAATAACGTACATAATACACAATTCTTTTTTTCTTGGTGGAGTTCTTAAGAATCTTAAGGTCCTTTAAAGAATGTAATACAAATACCCACTCGTGCTTTTTTTAAAAATCTTAAATGCGAATTTAGAAGAAAAAAAAAGTATTTTTTGATGCAAGAATAAAATTGCAGGTACATTTGTTATATTCTGTTTTGTCATTGGTAGCTTAATTTTTCTTTAATATACTATATTTAGCATAAAAAAACTGGTATTGAAACAATTAGTGGAAAAGTGGCACGATGCTGCCCTCTAGTGTCCATACATATTTATGTCATCCAGAATTAGAAGAAAATTAACTTTAAAACCTAAACTTTGTCTTAAACATTTTCCAAGAATAAAGTAACGTATAAATCTGATAAAACAAATAAATCTGATAAATATGAAACTGCACATCTCTAGTGTGCAAAAAAAAAAAAAAATTAAAATATGATCTGCAACTCTTCTGGTCTCGGGAATGACGAAGGTCTTGCTGAAACACTAAAATTTGCATTAAAAATGCTGAAAATGTAACAAATAAAAACACCAAATACCAGAGAATTTTTATGAAGTATATTTACACACAAGGTAAGACAAAACAAGACATAAACTTGACATTTATTAAAATATATTCTAAAACTTTTAAAAGAAACATTGTATTTACATACTTTCCTTTTAAAAACATATTTTTAAGGCTAAAATGCCCCTTTTTTGGTAACAAATTACATTTAAAACGTTTGGACCGTACTTTCCAGTGGTGACCTGTGCCCACAGGAAAAAGTGCCGTTTCTCAGCGCTGGATAAAAGCAGCGATTTGTCTCTCGTGTCACAAGCCGGATGCCTCTTTAAGAGCTAAATCGGGGCCGGATTGGATAAAAGCAGCGAAGGATCTCTCGTACGGTCCTGCAGGCGGCCGGATGTCCTCACTTGTGCCCTAAGAAAAGCTTAAAGGAGCAATGCAACGCGTAAGCATTCTGAAGGCTCCAGTTAGGCAATGAATCGTATAGAGATAACGGACTGGATATTCATAAAGCTTGTAATGCAGCTGTTTCTAATACAAGAGCAGTAGGCGACAGGGAAGCGCTTACTTATCAGCTACATGACTACTGTAGCATTAGCGTGGAAAAAACTTAAGCTAGCTAAGAGTTGACAGATAGACATTATTTTTTCCCTTTTTTAATTTGATTTGCTAACATACCTTTTGCTGCCTGTCTGAAATAACTATATTTGCATTTAGGGCTAAGAGCAATATTAGCGACTTTAATTTGCTAATTTAGTCAGTTTGCTATTCGACTGTAGCTGTCAGCTAAACATGCGCTGCCAGCAGGAAAAAGCGCTAATTTTGGACTCGCTAGTGTGGCTAAATCACGCAGTTTTTGGGAGTAATTCTCGTCATGCTGAGTCTACAAGCTGTTTTAACCAAAGTTGCCAAGTTCAGACCGCAGCGCGCTTCTGGATAAAATTTAGCAAGCGATTTTCAGTCATCAGGTGAGGCAAACACGCGCACGGAGGCTATCTTCCTTGGCTCAGAAAACTCCTAATGAGCTTGACAATGAGTTGTAAAGCGGGGTTTGGTACGCGGAGAAGGCGGATCGCGGTCGGACGGTCCTGCAGGGGGCGGAGCCGTGGAAGGTCTCGTGACAGCGGGTGCAGAAGTCGTACTGGCAGCTGGAGCGAGTGCACGTGGCGCGGTGCAACTCGGACAGGTGCTTCGCCGGGGAGCCGCAGCGCCGGCACTGCCGCAGAGACTCGTGGTGCTTCAGAGCGCCGGCAGCCTGGAAACGCAGAAACTTTCTTTAAATATGTCAGAAAAATGCCAGTATATATCAAGTGTTCCTGCTCCTCACCTGCACATATTCATTGAACCGTGTGCGCTGTGTATTCGCGCTCCATTTCAGATTATTCGTGACGATACTGGGCGTCCTGCAGCTTTGACCGGACAGCGAGGAGGCTGAAGCCTGAGCGCTTGAGGTAGCTAAAGTCTGCATACAGGATAGCGCCACCCTAGACGTGGAAACGTCTCTCGTCAGACCACAAGCTCTGAGGCTCAGAGAGTTTGTCGACTCCTACAGATATAGAAAAAAAGATCTAAATAAAGGAAAGAAGCAATGAATTCTTTTAAACTTTGCATTTTCTTTTCTTACCCTGAGCTTTTGTTCAGCTTCCTGGCACCGTATGGTAGCTGCAGCATCCTCACAGATGATTTTCCTCCACGTCCTGCTCACTTTCTTACAACTAAAAAAATATATAAACAAACATTTAGCATGGAAACCAAATTTACAATACACATTCCCATATCAGATTAGTGCGATCTGATAAGATGATTTGGCTGCCGTATTTCCAGAATTTCTCGTTTCTTTTCTTAGCTAAAGTTGCTTTCTGGTCAGCCAAGTATTTGTCCTGAGAGGGAAGGATTTCCTTTACCTAATGAGGTCCATGTCACCCAGGAGGGACAGGATATTTGTAAGAATTATTTTCATATTCCTGGACAGCAGAGATGCAAACACGTCAACGTGCTCCAAGCCCATCTGGCGACCAATCACGCGATCCAGAAGGTAACCTTCCGCCACCTTTGAGATGATGCTCAAGTTGAACCTAAAATGGGGGAGAAAAAAAATGTCCAGGTTAAAAAAAATGTGAGGAACAAACGCAGTTTTACCTACAAATACTCTTACTTTTTATTCTTCTTGTAACTCTTCGACAGCTCTTCGTACACAGCTTCCTCAAACTTCAGGATGGGCAGGTTGGGGCCACGGCGATCGCTGGCCGGGGTGGACGACAACGCCGTCCTTTTAAAATGATCCACCGGAGTGGAAACCGCCAAGGACAGAGGGGGCTTGAATTGATGCTGTCCTTTACATTTAGAGGGTGATGCAGATTTCCCCAGAAAACCTGAATCCTCTTCATTCCCATGAGGTTCAATGTGACTGTTCTGCAGAGACAGATAACCGCTGTCCTCGAAGCACTCCTCCAGAACTCTGTCATGGTCCCTGTTGGAGCTGTTCTCCTTGTTGTGGACGGCACTGGAGGAAAACACGGCGGGATGGGGGGCTTTGACAGGAGTTTCCTGTTTCAGGACGGACGCTTTAAGGTGGGACACCTTACTGTCCGCTGCGTTCTCCGTGCCTGCAGACTCATACTGAGGGCATTTCATGGTCTCCCTTCTACAGTGAAGCATAAATACTTGATTTTAAGGATTCCTGGCAGGAAAAAAAAGACACAGCAGGAGTTACAATAACGAAAAAACGTTTTTAAAAAGGCAAACCGCTTCCGGAAAACTTTCCTATCGTCTAACATGAAATTAGTAAAACTCTCATAAACATGACACGAATAAAATGGTGATTGAATTCATATTAAACCGTTATTATAAACGTTTCACAATTAAAAATGTTAGCTTGGCACCTTTTAAAACAAATACTAGGGTTTTGGCGCGACGTGGATTTGGCGCAAATATGGCGATGACGCGAAAATTTGCATGACTTAGGTTCTAATATAAAGCACCATAAAATCCTTCATTTAGAATCAAATCAAACACATATACTAGTGTAATAGATTTCTTTAAAAGACAACTCTGAATTAATAAATAGTATTTATAACGGTGCATGTAATGCTAGGACAACCTAGCAATTATTAAGCCACGAAACGAATAACTATTTTCCCAATTTGATAACAAAACTAAGCTAAAAGGTAATTAAACTCCTTTAAATAAACGTTTAAATAATTTCAATAAAATTTCAAACTCGATTAGACCGCCAAACAAGCTAAGACTTCTGGTGGGGGTATGTAATAATTCCTTTCGGTAGAAAAAACACACAACTAGGAAACATCTTGTTAAGAATCTTACCTTACGTCCGTGATACGCGTAACAGATCAAAACTCTTGCTTCATAAACCCTTAGGCGCTAAACTCCAGCAGCGCCGGCATCAACTGCACTGAATTTAAAACCTGCACAAGTGAAACGCCGCCAGTTTTGCAGCCTGTTAGTTTAAATGAGTGCGCTAAAAGCTCGACCCAATCAGGGAAGAGACGCTGTTTGTCCCCTTTAAAGCATTAACCAATGACAGACGAGGATATTTTTCGTGACGTAAGCTCGCAGTCGACGTGGTGCTCCCGTTCTTTTCACCCGACTAGAAACACATTTGGAAAAAAAGTGGCTTCCCTCCTTTTATATATTCGTTCTTTTTATTACTATTAAAATGTTTTTTGAATATTAAATATTTGAATGAGTTATTATAAACTTGTATTTTACTTTTGCGAACATATCAAACAAATGTCAACTGTGGTAGCTTTTATGTTTAACTTTTGGTCTAAAAAATATGATGTTAGTATTTAGTAAGAAGTATAACTGAGACCTTTTGTCGGATTTATTTAAATGGTAGAGGGTTATCAAACAGCCTGTACAACACATGGAAAACTTAAGGCAATTAAGACTGTTTTCTGTTTTTAAAAGTCTCTCAAAAACATGTTGACTGGGAAAAACTATTTTCAAATGTGTCTGTTTGTGACTCTTCTGTGGGGCAAAGGGTCTGCAGGGGCAGTAATTTGCAGTTTCCACCCTTGCCTGGAATGTGTGACCCTTATCTGTGTGTTTTACACTGAAACTTGACAAAGGAAGTGAGGGGGGATGGAGGACATTTTTTTCAAAACCTCCAGGCCGACAGCAAATCCAGGTACAATAAGAGGCAGAGATAAGTGCAAATGTGTGTTTTTTAATGCAAATTAATTAGTGATCCCTATTAGTATCTCAAATTTCCTGTTTTTCAGAGTCAAATTTACACATCTTGTAGGCCTGACTGTCTCATTAACCGGTTAAGATAGTAAACAACAGTTGGTTAAACATTTGTTGCTGAATATTTTCAAATATATCTACTCTGGTCAGATTATAAACCTCCATCTATTATATATATATATTAAAATAATGCACTAATCAATTAGTTTCTGATGAGTAAGACCAAAAAAGTATTCTCTTATTTATGCCTTTTTTTTTTTAATTTTGCATTAAAGCTAATTTTCCATTAAAAAAATATTTTATTTTATTTTATTTTATTTTATTTTAATTTTTTATTTTATTTTTATTTTTATTTATTTTATATTTTATTTTATATTTTATTTATTTTATTTTATTTTATTTTATTTTATTTTATTTTATTTTATTTATTTTATTTCATCCCCAACTGTCAAAAGAGATTGTAAGTGCAATGTTACGCCACAAGGTGGCGGCAGAATGTCCTTTAAAACACATACTGCTTCTGTACAAAAAAAATCCAGCGAAGAAGAATATTCAAGATGTCTGCGCCCATACTGTGAAGCGGTGGATTTATCAAACAATGCTCTGGAGCGTTTACTAATATTATTTTTGAGGGAAAAATAGATCCAATTGAAACTATTTTTGTTTCATGATGTGGACAGCGGTAAAACGAACGAAGTGGTGGCTTTTATGACGGAATGTTGTTTGATTTGACTTTGTAAAATGTTTTGATCACGTTTTATTTAAATTTAATTTAAATTTACCTGTAATTGTCGCCGAAACCACCGGTAGTTTAATTTAAACTTACTTTTTTAACCGTGCCTTTCCCCCAAAATACTGCATGTCTTAATTGGTTCTATTATAATCTTACAATTCACTTCAGTTTTTTTTCCTGTAAACTACAACTTTAAGTATTTAATTCAATTTATTAAAATGTAAGAAAAAAAAAAAAGGTAAACTTTAATCAGGGACAGTTTTAACACAGATTTGTTTTCTTGGCGCATAAAGACTCTCCGGTTAATTTTTATTAAATTAATGGCTCACAAAAGGATTTTACAGCTTCTGTCAAAAGGAGGAGGATGGATTTGGCACTGCCAAAAACCCAAACTCTTCATCAGCCAACCTGTCAGCCTCACATGTGGCAGGAGCCCAAGGTCTTTGCACGCTGCTTCTCCTCTCATGATGAAGCTGCTGTCGGTAGAGGAGCTTTTTGCCAGGAAGTCTTTGCAGCAGCACCTGAAGAAGGTGCAGCTGGAGTATAGAGAGTGCTTACAAGCCATCAGCAGCAGCAGCGCCTCGGAGGATCGGTGCAGTGAAGACGAAATGAAGGCCAAACGGACAAAAATATCACTGCTGGCTCCTCTGATCCAGAGCATAAAGGAACTGGACAAAAAGCACAAGGAGATGGCTGAGAATGAGATGCTCCTGAAAGGTCAGACAACTATGATCATGAAAAACTATTTATTACAGATTTTAATGCCATTAATATGTTTTTAAAAATGTATTGACAGTTTAAAAGACAAAGGTCTGCCCAGAGAATTGAAATCCTCACATCTAATTCTCTCTTTTTTTAATTTGCTCATAGAAGAAGATCAAGCCTTGAGGGAACTGGCAGAACTGGAGAAAGAAGGCTGTTTGCGAGATATTCAACAACTGAGAGCACAGGTCAGACTTTAATGAAATCCAGAAGCTTTAAAGTAAAAGTGTCAAACTAAATTGCACAAGATGCCAAAATCCAAAACACAGCTTAAGTCGCGGGCCAAACGGAGTTATTGAACACTTTCAATCTAAATTTAAATCTTTTAAAATAATATAACTATTTATAGATTCATAGACATATAATGCTAACTTAGCTGAATGCACGCTGATAATTCATTTAGCTGAGATAAAAAAAAAAATGCTAAACAGCTTATTGTGAAATGCTGAATGCTCAAACGAAAATTGGCTTAGCTGAAATAGCTTCTAGTTGCTAAATAGCCTAAAAAACTTAAATGGATAACTAAAAACAACTAGCAGTAGAATAGCTAAATTAAAACACAGCTAAAGATAAAAAATCCTAATAGCAAAAAAATTAGCAAACTAAAAAAAAATACACTTCATTAGCAAAAAAGTCTGAAAAAGGACTAAAGCCAAAACAGCTAGCAGTAAAGACTGAATAATTATGCTAAACCACAAACAGCACCTAGGCAAGTAAAAATTAAAAAAAAAAAAAAAAAAATATAAACAAAAGCAAAAACTAGCATGTTGAAATATGCTGAAAAACTACAAACAGCCTAAAGTCAAATAGTTAAAAATAAAGCTAAAAAAAAACCCAAGCTGAAATATTAGCTAAACTACAAAACAGCCTAGGCAAGTGAAAATAGCTTAAAAAATAAACAAACAAAAAAAATCCTAAATTAGCCAAAACAGCTAGCATGTAGTTGAAATATTAGCTAAACTACAAAATAGCATAAAAAAACGGAACAAATCCTAAATTAGCCAGAACAACTAGCATGTAGCTGAAATATTAGCTAAACTACAAAACAGCCTAGGCAAGTGAAAATAACTTAAAAAATAAACAAAAAAAAAAATCCTAAATTAGCCAAAACAGCTAGCATGTAGTTGAAATATTAGCTAAACTACAAAATAGCATAAAAAAACGGAACAAATCCTAAATTAGCCAGAACAACTAGCATGTAGCTGAAATATTAGCTAAACTACAAAACAGCCTAGGCAAGTGAAAATAGCTTAAAAAATAAACAAACAAAAAAAAAATCCTAAATTAGCCAAAACAGCTAGCATGTAGTTGAAATATTAGCTAAACTACAAAATAGCATAAAAAAACTGAACAAATCCTAAATTAGCCAGAACAACTAGCATGTAGCTGAAATATTAGCTAAACTACAAAACAGCCTAGGCAAGTGAAAATAGCTTAAAAGATAAACAAACGAAAAAAAATCCTAAATTAGCCAAAACAGCTAGCATGTAGCTGAAATATTAGCTAAACTCCAAAACAGCCTAGGCAAGTGAAAATATCTTAAAAAATAAACAAACGAAAAAAAATCCTAAATTAGCCAAAACAGCTAGCATGTAGTTGAAATATTAGCTAAACTACAAAATAGCATAAAAAAACTGAACAAATCCTAAATTAGCCAGAACAACTAGCATGTAGCTGAAATATTAGCTAAACTACAAAACAGCCTAGGCAAGTGAAAATATCTTAAAAAATAAACAAACGAAAAAAAATCCTAAATTAGCCAAAACAGCTAGCATGTAGTTGAAATATTAGCTAAACTACAAAATAGCATAAAAAATCTGAAATTAGTCAGAACAACTAGCATGTAGCTGAAATATTAGCTAAACTACAAAACAGCCTAGGCAAGTGAAAATATCTTAAAAAATAAACAAACGAAAAAAAATCCTAAATTAGCCAAAACAGCTAGCATGTAGCTGAAATATTAGCTAAACTACAAAACAGCTTAACGAAATCTTAATAAATGCCAAAATAGTCCAGAAAGCTAGCAGATTGCCTTTTTTTTTTTTTACTTTAAAATTGTAACTTTTTAACATAATTATGAATAATAAAAAGGCAGGAATATTATTTCCGAATAAATAAACTTAAATCGTAATTAATTTTTTATATTTTACTCTCTTTAAGAATATTTTTTATCAAAATTATACTTGTTAGAAATGAGCACAAGATAACATCGGATCATTAATAACAATAAAACAAAAAGGGCCGGAAATAATTACCTGGTGGGCCGGATCCGGCCCCCGGGCCTTGACTTTGACACGTGTGCTTCTATAGGAAAAGGGGCGGATGGCATCATCAACTATTTCTTCTCTGTACAAACTAACATTTGTGAAATTTTGTATCAACATTCTTCCCAAACCAGATCCTGGATTTGCTGATCCCTGAGGAGAGCGTTGAGATGAGCGATCTAGTCCTTGAAGTTACAGCTGGCGTTGGGGGTCAAGAGGCCATGCTGTTCACCGCTGAGGTCTGCAGCAACTTGTAGGATGAAGAGAATATTGTTGGCATTTATTCAAACATACATTATTACCATGTTTGGACTTACATGCTGCTGTTTTGTCCGCTCTCCTCTGCAGGTGTTTGACATGTATCAGGGCTTCGCTCAGTACCACGGCTGGTCCTTTGACATCCTGGAGTATTTGACCAGTGATTTAGGTTAGTCGTTTTAGTTTATGAAGCTTTCTTTGATTAGAGAAGAACAGCAAAAATTCTGTAAATCCTTTTTGACACAATAAATCATTTGGTACTACTTAAAAAAATAGATATGGTATCGGGTGTAGCATGGAGCTGGATTAAAGGTTATTTGACAGTTAATTAAAATGGGTAAATATCAGTCAAAATATCAGGGTATTGTTTGTGGGGTCCCTCAGGGGTTGGTGTTGGGACCTAAATTTTTCATACTCTCCATTTAAAGTGTCACAGTTACTAAAAATCATACTGTTTGCTGATGATACAAAAATATTCTATTTAGATGATAACTTTAATAACCTTACAAATACAATAAATTCTGAAGTAACAAAACTAAAACCATGGATAGGTATAATGAAGTTATCTATCAACTTGAAAAAAACTATTAAAATTTGGAATTATCAATACACATAAATGGTACAAAAATAAAGAAATACCCCAATTAAATTCCTGGGTGTCATTTATTATTATTATTATTATTATTACATTAGACAAATTCACAGTAAAATATCAAATATTATTGTAATATTTACTAAAGCAAAATCTGTTCTTAAATACAAACCACTGCGTACATTTTATTGTTCCTAGCAGTGACATTTTTAATATATTTAAGTGTTGCGCAACAACAAGACAATATTACAGCTCATTATTTATTAATTCCAAATTACTAAAATAATAATTTTATTTAGCCTATTTATATATGATAAAATTAATCTATAAAGCTAGTAATAAGATATTACTTCAGGAACTATTCACACAAAGGGATAGAGATTACTCTCTGAGGGAAACGGTATTTTCAAACAACCAAAAGTTAAAACAATTCGGGGAAAACAATATTTGTGTTTCAGTGTGTAGAATTAAACTGTAGCTTTGAGAAATAACATACAATTAACAATATACTTTCAAAAAATGAAGAAAAACTGTTCTTAAAGTACAAAATAGATGAAGAAAAATCAGGAAATATCTGATGTTGATTGTGGGAGAAGAGAAAATATAATTATATGGAATATTAAGGACTAAAATGTCAAAGTAGATGATTTTAAATAGACATTTCAAACATATTTTGAGTTAAGTATAACAGAGACTTTTTTAATTTAGTATTTTGTATTTATCTATTTGTGAAATAAATCTAATCTAAACAGTAAATAAAATCTGTCTATAAGAAGGAGGAACCCTTAATTATCATTTCTTTCTAAAATATAAACACCCCATGACCCATCTGCTTTGTCATTTTTATTCATTGATTGTCCATCTCACTTAACCATTCCACAATGTGAAAACCCTTCTTAGAATAAAATCATTTCAGAATAAAATTATCTTGTTTTTTTTTCTTCCGTGTCCCATGTGATTGTAGTAATGCAGAGAAAGGACGCATCAGAGCGTCTTTGTTGCAGTGTAAAATTCATTTTTGACTGGAATAGAATCTGTAGAATTTATGAGTTCTCTCATAGGAATCAGTTTACTCTTTAAAGTGAAAGAGAAATCCAGGATCACTCTTAAGATTTACTGGAAAGACAACATAAGATGTAGAAAGTTTGGGAGATTTTTCAAAAATAGTATAAGAATCAAAAATATGAATAATTGATTAAAATGTGGTGTATATGTAAAGTGTTTCAGCTTGTGCCTCATATGCTTTCTATTTTAGTTTGCTTATATACTTTTTTAAGTGTTGCAGTAACCAACAGTAAACACAAGAGGGAGCTCTTCCATTGCACATTTCACCTAACATATTTATTGTATTTATTTTTTATTATGCTAAATGATAAATTATCTTCTAAATATCCGGAACAAGTCAGGAAATGGAGCATTTTTGGATGGAGAATAGTTTCTAAAGAGGAACAATGAACAGACAGCAGTTTCTGAGTTTTCGTGGTTACGGCTCTCCTCTGGCTGCAGGCGGACTGCGTCACGCCTCTGCCAGCATCAGCGGGCCTCAGAGCTACAAGAAGCTGAAGTTTGAGGCCGGAGTCCATCGAGTTCAGAGGGTTCCCAAGACGGAGAAGCAGGGCCGGATGCACACCAGTACCATGACTGTAGCGGTGTTACCACAACCCACCGAGGTACAGCTTGAAATTATTTAAAAATAAAAGTAAATTAAAACATTTGTTCTAATTCTGGAAATGAATTTTGCAGATTTTTTGCCTTATCCAACAGAAGAAGCGTTCTTCTCCTGGTCAGCTTCTTTTATGTGCTTCTTCTTTTTAGATCTCTTTTACAATCAACCAGAAAGACCTGAGGATAGACACAAAGAGAGCGAGTGGAGCCGGAGGTCAACACGTCAACACCACAGACAGCGCCGTCAGGATAGTCCATCTCCCAACAGGTACAAGCTGGAAAAAACATTCCAGGACTAATTTAAAATCCAGTTTGAGTCTTTCTACTAAATTCAGCAAAAATGACTGAATAAAAATATTCTGCATTACAAAAAAAAACCAAAAAACATTAGCGTTTGTATAAATTGAAGTTTGTTATGGTCCTTATTTTTCCAGATTTATGGTTCTATTTTGATCAGGAATTTTATAAATCAATTACATTTAGACATTTGAGCTCACAAGGCTGAAAAGCGTGTTTAAAATAACACGTTTATAGGGGTAAATATACAGTATGTAAAAGATTGTACATGATCATGAAGAAAGCAACAAAATGTCAATTGCAATATAATTCAGAATTTTAAAATCTCTTCTACGTCTGTATTTTTTTTTATCCTCCCACACATTGTGTCTGTTTCTGGACGTCTTCTTTTAAAGAGGCACTTTGTTTCCCACTCACATCTGTGTATGTGCTCCATAAACATGATCAAATTGTCTTCATTTCTCCTGACATTAATGCTAAGATGAGAAAATAAAACTTCAGATAGTGCAAAGCAACTGTGGTTAAAAAAAAAACACTAAAAATTCAGACTTTGATCTATGTTTGCTGTTTGTTTCTCCATGAAAATCAAGTGATTCCAGTAAAACGTGGCTTTAAAGTTAAAACTGCAGTAAAACAAGAATTTAGAGACTCCATAAAGATATACACAATGTTGTAGGTTTCAGTTATTAAAAAAGAGTTAAAAAGGTAAAATGTTAAGACTTTAAGTAAAGGAAAAACTTTTTACAGAGTAAACAGAATCTGATTTATATGTTTAAATCATGAACTGATCATTGGCTGATTAGAAATCCATGTGAAAATGTATTTTTTCATTCCTTTCAGTCTTTGTTCCCCTATGTAAAATGCATTATAAACAATCATAACAGTCTGAATTATAAATAAACCCACTTAATTATATTAACATAGAATAAAGTACATGAAAATGCCCAGGTAAACCTAAACAAACACATGAAAAATATACAAGATGGATGGACGCGACTGTGGTTTACTATCGGAACTAAATGGAATTGTTGTAAAGTAACGTTACTGTTAATTTAGGCACTGTTTTGTTATTCATAGTAGTAATGTAATTAAGTTTCTCTGTGTTTTTTTTAGGTGTGGTTGCAGAATGTCAGCAGGAGCGATCGCAGCTGAAGAACAGAGAAAAAGCAATGAAAGCTCTGAGAGCGAAACTGTACGGCATGAAGCTGGAGGAGGTGACTAGTAAGCGCTATAACCAGCGCAAAATTCAGGTGGGATTACGTTCAAGGATGCAGAAGAGGTTTCCATGCATTTAGACGTTTATTTTACAAGAGAGAAAAAAAGAACAAAAATCAAATCGGCGTTACAGGAGCTACAGCCCACATTTGACCCAGGCTAGTCAGCGTTACATGTGACAAATTTTCAAAAATGGCGGCTCTTCTGTTAGTTTATCTCCATAGCAACCATATTATGTCTTAGTCACCTGAGGATACCGAACAGATTGACATGAGATTCAGAAGAATCGGCAAAAGTAAATTTTTGGATTTCCCTAGCAACGGAGGTTTTTTGCTAACCACGCCCACATTCCTAAAATTTTCACATCTTATGTCATATCATTTTGTTCAGCTCTAGCCTGGGATCCAATTAAAAAAAAAAAATAAGGTAAATAATGTGCAAGTCATAGGAAAACGCCACTTTTGCGAGCTCGCACGCCGTTCGAAATCTGAAACTTTTAATTGCATAATTTTGTACTCATTGCTTCCCAATGGTGCCCAAGAATTTAGAAGACTGTTGAAAAAAAATACCCAGGTTGTTTTTTTTTAATTCAAGAAGGTAGCCTCTTCCCAAGGTCAAAGGTTAACGATACATGAAGTGTTGTTGTACGCTTAAACTGGCGACACGTGTGTAAAAATTTAGTGAAAATTGCTCGAACAAAAGTTTTCTTTTCACATATTGCGGAAAAACATGAAAATCACCAAAGCTAACATTTTGGCCATCCCATAATAATTTAAAAACTCTGTTTGGACATCTCCAACACGCATGTCTTACCCCGGGCTTGCTAGCTGTGTGAGCCCGGGGTAAGTTGATGCTAAATCCTTGATCCTAGATGTGTTTACATTTTGGTGACTTTTCAAGCATGTGTCGACGGTCAAATTATACTTCAAAGAAAGTAATTTTTTTAGCTGAATCAGCAGAATTTTCAGCAAATTTTTTTTTGTCTGCTGCATCCATAATTCTATTATTGTCATATTATATTTTTATATCGTTTCATTGTTGTTGAATTGTTATTAAATTCACTTATAACCTTTTTACGATATTTCGATTTAATAAAAAAAGAAAAAAAATTCTGAGAGCTAGCTAGTTATGAACGAGAATGTCATTCAGAACTTCCAACATTTTCTCCACAGTAGCTTCCTAATGAGGATTGATGAAAACCCCAGGATGAGTTTTTGTCTGTTTTTAATTCAAGATGATTTCTTGAGGTCAAAGGTCAATGAAACTTCTGAAATGTTGGGAAGATCACTTGAACAAAAATTAATTTTTCCCAAATTGCGGGTAAACGAGAAAATTGCAAAATCTTAAACTTTTCCACAAAATGGCCGCCAAGGTTACATGGACATCCCATAATAAGTCCAAAACTTCTTTTGAATATCGTGTGTTTTGGTTTTGTTTGTGAATTTCTTTTCAGCTCCATAAGCGATTACTGCCATGATGTCATCGTCTTAGGGGGGAGGGTCGTTCACGTTTCCCATAATTCATTTGGTGTGTGCAGATTTTGGTGATTTCTGGCACATGTCAAATTTTCTCTCAAGTACCCAGACATTTTTCCAGACACTAAAACAGGGAGTGACTTCTCCATAAGTTGGGTTTTAGCTAAATGATTTTGTTTTCTTCTCCAGGTTGGTACCAAAGGAAGGTCAGAGAAGATCCGCACTTACAACTTTCCTCAAGACCGCATCACGGACCACCGAATCTCTATCACAGTGCACGATGTCAAAAGTTTCCTGCTGGGGGAAGATCTGCTGGAGGACATGAACTCATCACTGCAGGAATTCTCCAACCAGGAAGCTCTGATGGAGCTGCTGGAAGAGAGCGAGCAGGAAGAGCAACAGAAGCCATGACATGGCTTTACTCTGTAATAATGGTTTAAGAAAAAAGGCCAAATATTCTGAAGAATATTGCTATTTAATAAAAGATCATGTAACGACATAAAGATGGATTTTATTTAGCGAAACATGAAAATAAATATTTAAGGTCTGACATTTGCTGCTCTGTGTGATCTCAGGCTTGCTTGGTTTTCTAAGCTCACATTCCAAATGATTTTATCCAACATGAAAGAAATTAATCTAACATTTTCTGTGTTCCTGTCTTCATGCTCAACTTTAAACTTATATCAAACCAACATTTTAGGCATTTGAAATGAACATTTGTGGTAAAAGAAGGCGAGCTCTTTAGCTTATCTAAAGGTCAAAGAACTACAAAATCTACCCAACTTGTAGAAATGTTAGAAAAGGAAAAGAAATAAAGTTTAAAAAATAGAATGAAATGTGTTATTTGAGCAAAATATTTACCATGATTTTCATAAAACATAGTTGAAAAACTTTCAACAAAAAAATTTTTTTGATTTTTTTTTTTTTTGAAGATGGGGGTTAGTTCACATTTTCAGAACCTTTTCTCCACAATAAATATGTTAAGAGCCCAATGCTTTAGGTATGCTGGTTTTATGTCTATAGATTGTGTTTTCACTATAAACTGATTTGAGAAGAACGAGTCATTTCATTTGAAAAGGACAAAAATAAGGTAATTAGATGAAGATTATCCACAATTTAAAGCTCTATAGATTAGATGTTACAGATATTAAAGGTATTAAAAATTGTGATTTTTTTTTTTAATAAAATCTATTAGTGTCGTTTGTTCTCATTTTAGTTTATTTAGTTTTTGACCAAACAGCAAAAGATGTGAGAATGCATAAATAATGATAATAATATCAACAACAACAGTTATAAAAAGTTATCAGTATAAAAAAATATTAAATAAATAGTGAAAGAAATTTGCCAAGTTAGTTTAAGCCTTAATCTATACTTAATAATTCACAATAAAAAAGTGAATAATAGTGACACAAAATGACTTCAAAAGACTGTTTTATAAAGACAAAGCAATCACTTATAAAACTGATTAAAATATAAATATTGCAGAAAAGGTTTTCCAATGATAGAGCCCCTAAGGGACATTGAGTTAAAAAAAAAAAAAGAGGCATCAAAATGAATATATATATTTTTTTGGTTACTAATTGATGTGGACTAGAAAAAAAGTTTTTTCTTCTAAAAAATTTAGATTAAAAAAAACTAAAAATTGAAGTTAAATGTTTGTGATACTAAACTGTGTGGACCAGATAGTAAATGAAAAAAAATGTGTTTTTCTTAAAACGTAAAAATCCTAAGAATTAAAATAAAATAAAATAAAAATTCAGGTTACAATTTGGTGTGCACCAGTTTGTAACAAAAAAAAAAAAAACAAACAAACAAAAAAAAAAAACCAAACATTTACGCCAATTTTTAGGATTTTGTTTTTTATCTACATTTTTATTTTCTTCAAATATAAATATATTTTTTTGGTTACTAATTGATGAACACTAGATAGTAAATTTAAAGAATGTTTTTTTTTCTAAAAAATTCAGATCAAAAAAAAAAAATACAAATTGAAGTAAAAAAATGTTTTGCGTTACTAAATAGAGTGCGCCAGATGGTAAATGATAAAAATTGTTGTTTTTTTTTTCTAAAACTTAGGCAAAAAAAAAAAAACAAAACAGAAATATTAAAATAAATTTAAAAAATCTGGTTACTATTTGGTGTGGACCAGTTAGTGACAACAACAAAAAAATGTATGTCAATTTTTAGGATTTTGTTTTTTACCAACATTTTTTATTTTCTTTATATATATATATATATTATATATATATATATATTATATATATATATATATATATTATATTATTATATATATATATATATATAATATATATATAATATATAAACCTGAATGTAGAGAATTAGTAATGCATGAGCACAAAGAAATAGATAATTGGCAGTTCATGATGTTGAGATATAGAATAAAAAAGAGAGCAAAGACTAATACTGAACTTCATTACCCATAATGCCCGACGCCCAGGTTGTTTAGTCGAGCCCAGATTCTTGGCTTTTCTCACCCACTCAATTTTTGTTTCCCAGCATCCTGCCTGCTGATTCGGAGCTACCGTTAGCTAAAAATGGACTAGCTACCAAGTGGTTTTTTTCTTCGCTCTGGAGGAAATTGCTTTTCAGTTTAATATAAATATGTTAGTCCTTTAAATTAACATTTTTTAAACAGAACGGAGTTATTTTGCTTTTTGAAAGGAGCGGCAAAGACCCCCGTCGTCGGCAGCCGAGCCGCTCCGGTCGGTTCATTTTGACACCGGGAAGCTTCATCCGTCCGTCCGTCCGCCGCTGCCGCAGCTTCGTTTGGACCCGTTCGGACAAAGCCAGTCAGATGGTGGAGGATGAGAAACACGAGCGGAACTCGAATGGTTTGACTTTCCATCATTCGTAACGAAGAGAAACGAACTACGTTTGGACCGAAACGGATTCTCGGTGGAGGGCGAGACGAGGAGAAAGGACGGAAGGTTGATAAGAGGGAAACATCCTGATGCCAGTAATGGCAAACGAGCCGATCATCCTGAACGTTTATGATATGGTAAGCAGAAAAACACTCGACCACCCGTTTCCTGTACTCATCATTTTTACCACAGTTTAGATACTATCACTTTTTAGATTTTATTTTATTTAAGTTTCAGCATTAAAGTGCTTTTTCCGAGCCACCTTTCTGCTGAAATAAATAGAAAAACACAAACTAAATATTAAAGTTACTATTTAATATGTTTTTGTTGCATTTTTCCTCATAAATGATTAGATATATTAAGAAAATGAAGCTTAAAATTACGTTTCTTTATTCAAATGTAGCATTTTTTTTTCATTAGTTAAAAACTTTATTGATAAAAAGTGTACAACAACCAATCAAACATACAATGTGCAATTTTTAAAAGCTAGCTGCATGTTCGTAGACAAATAGATCCATGGATGTCTTCGTCTGACCCAACATCTGGTTCTAAGCTGTAGTGCTCGATATTTTTGTTGCACCGGTTATGTTAGGTTGGAGTTGTGAGGACTGTAAGCTAGTGGGAGGGCGTGTAAACGGTGTCAAAATTCTAATAACTATGGTATGGGGTCAAAATAAGGCCATAAAGATTCACTCCCGGAACTGCATGTTTGCACATAAATCAAGTTTCATTATACCGCAAAATAAATCAGCTAAAATGTAGGTTGTAAATTATATCCCTGTCTTTTATAATTGGATGAACACAAATCAAACTGTCCAATCAAAAAGCAGATGGCTTCCTGCCGTCCCGTCTTGTCGCACAGGGCTGGGTATCGCCAACAATTTCCCGAATCCATTTGATTAGATTCTGATTTTTTTTATCGATTCAGTTTACTCGTTTAGACACATTTGTTTAGAAATACATAAATTATCTATATATGTTTTGAAGATATTTCACATTTTGTCAAATGTATTAGTAAAATTATGAGATTGTTAATATTATGCAGTGTTACATGGATTCTCAAATGGAGAAGCTCGAACAATTGTTCCGCCTCTCTTGGAGGGCGTTTCAGTTTGGCCACTAGGTGGCGATTGCACTTAATCAATACACCTTAGTCCAGAAGAAGAAAGTATGAGCAAAAAACAAACTTTAGATCACCGATGGTTACTTCAAAATACATTTACTTGAAAGAGTTTGGAAATTAAATAAATATATATGTTTGTTTAGTCAGCAATGAATGTTTAGCATTAGCCGTCTTATGGGAAATCTCATTATACGTTAGCATCAAGCTAGGGGACTGAACCGATTATTGAATGTACTGTACATTCCTCTATAAAGACAAGGACACAACTCGTAACTGCAACTTTAGGAGCTTGCTAACAGTTTTTAGCTCACAAATGCAAAAAAAAAAAGATAAATTATTGTTTTTTTTTTTTTTTTTTACAGGCATGACGATCCCTTTGTATACATTTGAAAACCTTATTTTTTAGGCAGATTTATTTTGCAATATGATAAAACTTGATTTATGTGTGAACATGCAGTTGTGGTTGCATAATAAGGTTATTTATGACCTTATTTTGAGTCCAAACTATTGCTGCTCAGCAAAAACTATATCCTAAAAAAATGACAGGTTATTAACGGCATAATCATAAATAAAAGACCGCCGGGAACACTTTGTAAGTCGATCAAAAGTTGGTTGGAGTGGAACTTTAAATACATTTTGGGATTTTAGTTAAAAATAATAAAAATTGTCTGTAATTTCTCCTAAAACTGGTGGGTGTTTTCCACAGCAAATGTGCTTTACGGCAGAATTAGGCAGAAGCTAAATGTCACACATGGATGTCATCCTGCAGGAGCGAGTCAGTGAACTGGTTTGTTGATGAATCATTGATTGATATAGATTCTTCCTCGCAGGCAAATTGCTCTTCATACAGGCTTTGTCTTGAAAGAGGCTATAAAACCCTTATTTTGACAAAATGTGCGGTTATTTTACATGCTTTTATAATCATGCAGTGTCCTTCATTTAAGTCGCATTAATAATGTCCCATTCATTTAGTTCAACTTTTCCTTTAATTGTTTTATTTTGTTGTTCCTGCTCCCACATTTTTCTTGTTTTCTTTTCTCTCTGCTCCTTTCGTTTAGAATATTATATCCATTGTAAAGTATTTTTGGCTTTTATCACTGTCACTTTAGGAATTCTATTTTTTTTTATTTTTTTACAGGTGAAATTGGTCAAATTTGAATCCATTTGGCAGTAGAACAACGTAAAAAGCACTACATTCTTGTGAATGATTAAGATTTTCCTCTAACATTTTACTGCCTGTTACTTATAAAGAACACAGAAGAGGACAAAATATGGAGCTATTTTGGGGCCAATATTATTTGAAACCAAAATAAAACAAACTGAAAAAGAAATGTTGGTGTTTCGCTAAAAAAATGTAAAATATCTAAAAACTTTTTGCTTTTCTAAAATAAACTTAATTTTTTTTTTTTTCCCAAAAACTTTTGACCCATTTGGGCGGGGCTAACACAAAGAACCAATCAAAATTGATGAACGGAAATTTTGAGTTTTGAAACTTAAAAAACAGAACGTTTGATGCTGAAAATAAATTACGTTTATTTTAGAATAGCAAAAAGTTTTGGACATTTTAAAAAAATTTTTCAATTTGTTTTATTTGGGTTTCAGATAATATTGGTCCCAATTCAGCTCCATAAATAACTGTAAAGTATTCTAAAATGAAGTATTGATGCTCTCCTTTTTTTTTTAGAATGGTTGGAGAAAAAAAACTTCAAAGTTGGTTTCAATCCTCGATTATATTTGCAGTAAAAGTTGACTCATTTAATAGCTTATGCTTTAAATGGATGTTTTATTCAACCAGAAAAAGCAGTTTCTAAATAGTTGGACACAATAAAAAAAAAAAAAACTTTTGTTTGGGAGAAAAGGCTCTAAACTGTAAATCTTTTTAGTCCTTGCTGTAGAAATTTAGCAGAAAATCTTTTTTTTTTGATGCAATTCCACTTAGTATCCATCACAAAAACCATCAAGTATTTTAACTTTGTAGCTGCAGGAAAGCAGAAGTTCTGTTTCGCTGCTGCTGGGAGACACGTGTTACAAATGAAAAATTCTCCTGCTGTTATCGGCATTACATACATGCATTAAAAAAGAACAGAAAGTTCTTCAAAGTTGGTAGTTTCATAGAACTTCTTATTATCTGCCACTGGATCTGTTGTTTCTTCAAAATCAGGGGAAAAAGGTGCAAAAAAAAAAAAAACAGCTATAAAGTGTTAAACAAAGAATCTTGTGTGAATGAATAGAGGCTGTAAGTCATTTGTCCGGCCTCCTCCACTTGATGAAAAGTCTTCCCTTCCACTGGAGGATCGATACTGTCATGCGGCTTTCAGGAACGCACGTGCAGACTCCGTTCTTCATCCACATTCTGTCAGGTCATCCCCACCGTCCAGCTCCCACCTTCACTAAGTGGATTTCCTGGCCAGCTCTGAGTGCTTTAGCGCAGCGCTCTAATGAGAGAGCATTATCTGGACACCAGCTGCCTGCCAGCAGCGCCGGGCTCGGCTTTATCACTGAGGAAAACGCTGCCCCTTCCAACAATGTTATAGAGCGGAGACGGCTGGGTTGTTGACGGCGGAAAGGTTATAAAATAGTAGTCAAAAACCGTTGGGCACCACCGTCAGCAAGTGTTTGTGTCTCATCCTCAGAGGAAGCTAAAAGAAGACGAAAAGCAAAATTCTACTTGAATGGGTCGTGTGGTTTGCAGCCGCTTCCTTCCTTCTTTACCAGCCAGACGTATCTTCTGTAAAGCAGTTGGTCCGTTATTAAAAAAAAAAGAAAGACAAGAGTAAAGACCTGCAGCATTTAATTATCTTTCATCTTTTCTCTTTATTCATTTATTTGGAAAGAATGGATCATAAATGTTAATTTATCTGTCATTTTCCCTCATAAAATGCAGCTACTTTATGAGTTTTATATTCCAGCTTTCCTCCCAAACACAAGTGGCAATATTTTTCATAAAAGTAAAAATATATGTATATATATATATAATATATATATATATATTATATATTACTATGAAAAATAAAAAACAAATGAACTTCAAAAAAATTAGTACATTCTTCATTTAAAAGGCCATAAAATGATTTTCTTAAGCCTTTCAGAGGGAACTATACCATGTATATGTTCACATATTACCTTTTGGAATACTAAAAAACAAATTATTTATAAAGTATTTGTTATTTTTCGTGAGTTTTTTCCTACCTGGAAGTAGGGCTGCCACAAACGATTATTTTAATAGTCGACTATTCACCGATTATTTTTCCCGATTAGTCGACTAATCGCGTCATGCTCAAAGTGAATGTTAAACACACATCTTAACCATCGTTAGCTTGAAACTAACTAAAAACTAGAGTTATTCACACTGCGAATAATGCTATTGTGAATGCTCTATGCAGAATGCTAGATGATGAAATTGATAGATGAAAACCCTGAAGCTAATAGCCTGCTAAAATATTAGTTAAATACTAAATTAGCCTAAAAAAAAAAAAGCTTAAATTGGCTAAAACAGCTAGCATATTAGCTAAACTCCAAATTAGATCAAAAAATTGAAAAAATCCTGAATTTGCTAAAACAACTAGCATGTACTTGAAAAAAAACCCAAACTCCAAGACAGGCTAAAAACTAAAAAAGCTAACATTAGCCAAAATAGCTACATGTAGCTGAAATATTAGCTAAACTTCAAAACAGCCTAAAAAAACCTTAATAAATGCCAAAATAGTCCAAAAAGCTAACATAACGCCAGTATAACTTTCAACTTTACTACACTCTGACTCCATATAAAAAAAGTAACGACTAATCGACTATTAAAATAGTCGTCAACTATTTTAATAGTCGATTAGTCGTCGATTAGTCGACTAATCGTGGCAGCCCTACCTGGAAGTAAAATGACTCAATTCCTGAGGCTCCACCCACCGCTGTGTGTGTGCCATTTCATGACGTCATCCTAGAGCCGGCAGCGTGTCTTCATTTCTCCTAGGAAAATAAAAGTCCAAGTCTTAAAGGTGCGCCGTGTCTAAATTAACGAACATCAATTTGAGCTGGAATTCATTGAAGACGGGACACAACTGGAAGATAAGACGGTTTGTGCATCTAAAATGAAAGTTCTCTGCTGATCACCGCTAGCACCATGGAGAAAATGGGTGTTAGTATTAGACTGGGGGCGGAGCTGACTCTTCCTGAAAGAGGCTGTCTCACTCTGTGACATCAGTACGTGAGGACCCGCTCGTTTTCATGGGTATGGGTGGGGCTGCTGTTGAGAGCGCAGCTTTTTAGAAGATTATTCATAAATGTTTTAACGGATCAAAACCCAGCTTTGGGGTTCTTTATAGTCAGGATTGAACGGTATAATACAGTTAAAAGTTTTTTTTTCCTTCATGGTATGGTCACTTTAAGGCAAAAAGGTATTTTTTCCTGAAATAATCCCAAACAAATGCCCTAAAAGTGAATCAATTCACAGTTTGTCTGAACCAATTTTGCATTTTCTAGGGAAAGATCCACTCGGTTTCAGTAAACCTGGTACAAACACTCCTTATTGAACTTTTGCACTTAATATTTGTCTGGAACTGGTTCGAGCGTGCTCTGAATGTAGCATTACCGCTATCAGATTTAGTGACTTGTCATCATTCTACTTCAACCTCAGAAGCTTCAAACAGCGAAAAAGATGCTAACGATATCAAGCAGCTGCAGAAAGCAGCTATCAACTTTAATCTCTGCACTAATTTATAATCCTCCATTACATGGGTCCCCAAACTACGGCCCACGGGCCGGATCCGGCCCTCCTCCACAATTGGCCCGGCCCCCCAAACTGTTCAGGCTAAATTATACATTTTTCCAGTTTTTTAGGTTAATTTGGCATTTAGCAAATATATCAGCTACATGCTACCTGTTTTGACTAATTTAGGTTTTTTTCAGTTTTTTCGGCTAATTTGTTTAGCTAGTATTTTAGCTTTATGCTAGCTGTTTTGGCTAAATTAGACATTTTTCTAATGTTTTTGGCTAAATTGGCATTTAGCTAATATTTAGCTATATGTAGCTGTCTTGGCTAATTTAGCCTTTTTTCAGTTTTTTAGGCTAAATTTGAGTTGAGCTAATATTTTAGCTACATACTAGCCATTTTGGCTAAATTAGACATTTTCCAGTTTTTTAGATTCATTTGGTATTTAGATAATATTTCAGCTACATGCTAGCTGTTTTGGCTTATTTAGATTTTTTTTTTTTTTTGTTTTTTTAGGCTAATTTGGCACTTTGCTAGTATTTTAGCTAGCTATCAGCATCAGCCTTTTCAGCTATCAACTTCAGCGTTTTTAGCTATCAATTTAAGCTTCTTCAGCTATCACGGGTAATACTTTATATCTAGTTTTTACAATTTTTTGGTATTATGTTTTTTGTCAAGATTACTGGAATTAATTATTTATAATTTGGCTATGTGTAGTTTTCTGGAAAACCACAAATCTTTACATTTAGGCCGTGATTGTTACACTTTTTCTGTTAGCCTTCAAACCAACCCAGCCCCACATCAGAGAAGAAAACATTTCGTTGGCCCTCACAAGAAAAAGTTTGGAGACCGCTGCTCTAATATGACAATCTTATTCTGCAGAGGGAGTACAGTTGCAAAAGTAGAAAAGTGATGATGATCAGAGGTTTAGAAGACACACCTGAATGATTATTTTTGTCTGTCTCCTTCTTTAGTATTGGATCAATGAGTTCACCAGCTCTCTGGGCATCGGAGTCTTTCACTCAGGGATCGAGATCTATGGAAGAGGTAAGGTCATCCTGAAACACGACACCGCCTCCATCGACTCATCCGATGAGGTTTCAGAGAGGGAACGCTCTTTTCTAGCTCAGTCATTCAGAAAAGTGTGAATGAAGGAGGACTTTCTGACGTGTTTGTGCTTTCTGGCCGTGTGACTTTAGAGTTTGCATACGGCGGACACCCGTACCCGTTCTCAGGGATCTTCGAGATCACGCCAAGTGATGCGACCGAACTCGGCGAGACTTTCAAGTTCAAGTAAGTCCGTAGCGCGACGCACAAGCACATCAGTCAAAAAGCTAAAGAGTCAGTTCGTGAGGGAATCAGAGACTGAGTCACATGATTAGCTGATCATTGTGGTGAGTAGGGCTGCCACGATTAGTCGACTAATCGATGACTAATCGACTATTAAAATAATCGACAACTAATTTAATAGTCGATTAGTTGTTACTTTATATTGTATGAAGTCAGATTGTAGTAAAGTTGAAAGTTATAATAGCATTCTGCTAGCTTTTTAGAATATTTTGGCATTTATTAAGGTTTTTTAGGCTATTTTGGAGTTTAGCTAATATTTCAGCAGCATGCTAGCTATTTCGGCTAACTTTAGCTTTTTTACGTTTTTTAGGCAACTTTTGAGTTTAACTTATATTTCAGCTATATGCTAGTTGTTTTGGCTAATATAGGATTTTTCATTTTTTTAAGGCTAATGTGGAATTTAGCTAATATTTCAGCAGCATGCTAGCTATTTTGGTTAACTTAAGCTTTTTTAAGTTTTTTTAGGCAATTTTTGAGTTTAGCTTATATTTCAGCTATATGCTAGCTGTTTTGGCTAATATAGGATTTTTCTGTTTTTTTTAGGCTAATGTGGAATTTAGCTAATATTTCAGCAGCATGCTAGCTATTTAGGCTAACTTTGGCTCTTTTTATTTTTTGGCTAATTTGGCATTTAACTAATATTTTAGCTGATTATCAACTTCAGCATCTTTACATCCACTTTGGCCATGAACAGATTAGTCGACTAATCGGAAAAAATAATCGGTGATTAGTCGACTATTAAAATAATTGTTTGTGGCAGCCCTAGTGGTGAGTGACCACAGATGGAGCGGGCTGTTCCACCAGACAAGAAGGAGGATTCTAGTTTTACTTTCAAAGACTCTTTATTTGTAGTGAATTTTACCATCAGTCTGTTAGATAACGTCGGCGCTCTGACTCACTTCAAACAACCCTGACAAGATTTTATCAATTTCCTTTTTTTTTTTAAATCAAAAAGCGCAGTGAGATGGTTTTTGTAGGGGGTGTTAGCAGAACTCTGCAGAATTACTGGAACCAGAGTTGTTGCACCACTGACACAGAAACACGCCATATCTGCAGCTTACAGTTCACATTCTATAGTCGAGGTTCAGACAAAGTTTTGTTCATCAACCATCCTCGAGTCTAAATAACCCAGGTTTACATGTAGTTTGTCCTGTAAGTAGGCTGGCCAGGATTAGTCGACTAATCGACTATTAAAATAGTCGACGAACTAATTTAATTATCGATTAGTCGTTACTTGTAGTAAAGTTGAAAGTTACAATGGTATTATGCTAGCTTTCTGGACTATTTTGGCAATTATTAACGTTTTTTAGGTTATTTTGGAGTGTAGCTAATGTTTCAGCTACATGCTAGCTATTTTGGCTAAGTTAGGGTTTTTTCCGTTTTTAGGCTAATTTTGAGTTTAGCTAACATTTCAGCTACATGCTAGCTGTTTGGGCTAATTTAGTTTTTTTCAGTTTTTTAGGCTAATTTGGCATTTAACTAATATTTTAGCTGGCTATGAAACTTCAGCGTTACTAACTATCAAATTCAGCATCTTCAGCAGCCAAATTCAGCATTCACACTAGCATTATCGCAGATAATACTATATGTGCAGTTTTTAGTCAGTTCAAATCTAATTATGGTTAAGATGTGTGCTTTACATCCAGTTTGCTCATGACCTGATTAATCAACTAGTCAGAGAAAATAATCTGTGATACGTCGACTATTAGACTATTAAAATAATCGTTTATGGCAGCACGACCTGTAAGCTACACTTGTATCCTCCGCATATTCATTGATGAGGAGGAAAGTGACCGAAAATCTCAATTGGAGTTTAGTTTTTTTTAAATAAAAAATTAGATCAAAGTTGTTCAGACTACTTTAGACCAGTGGTACCTTTCCTCTGAGCCGTGGACCGGTAGTGGTCCATGGAGGACATTTATTTTGGAGAACTGACGGATTCTGTTCGCAACATCCATCTTGGTCATGTGACTTAAAGCGGCTACCTGTACTGCTAGCTGGATTGCTAGCTGAAAAGCTAACAAAAACCAAACAGTGAACACATTTGGAAAGTAAATGTAATGTCTCCTCAATGAAACTTTTTCAAATAAGAATTTCATAGAATTTTCATAAAATATAAAAAAAGAAATCTACTGATATTTTAGACTTTTTTTAAACTACATTTCTTGTAGTAGCATTTTATTTTGAAAATTGATTTTCAGAAACCGGAAGCTAAAAAAAAGCCAACTTCAACCCCGTTCCTACCGGTCCGTGACAATATTGTCTAATTTAAATTTGCCGGTGGCCCGATAAAGGTCGGTGAACACTGATTTAGACCGTCACCAGGACAGACAATACCCAGTAAAATGGAGTCCACAGATGTACCCTGAGGTGGGTCCTGTGTGGCTTCAGGACAATATTTGGCAGGACAGAGGAAACCCTTATACGGTCATCTTCACTAAATCTTTGTTTTGTTGGTCAGTGTCAGTGCCCCAGCTCCTGCCATTAAGGTACTGATTAGATCTTTGAAACTTCCCCTAACTGGCTTCAACTGGTCTGGGGCTCCATGTGGGTTAATGTAAAAATGAATTCTTCAATGTGTTATTACCAAAGTGTAACAGACTATAGTTAAATGCTTTTATTTAGCTGGTCTTTCTTCATTTCATTTTCCCATTTTCAATTAACAAGATTCAGTCTCTGCCTCTGGAACTCCCAGCAATGTGAACATTAATATGTTATTCTGAAACCTGACCTCATCCGGACACTCAATGCCTGTTTGTGAGTAATCTATCTCCTCTCAGATCTGCTCTATTGTCTCGCTCGACAACACAAACCTTGGTGAAGCAAAAGGCTCTGCAGGCAGATGTGCAACTAAAAATGTTTTAGTTGGATATGAAAATAAGTGGCAACAAGATAAATGCATCTTTTGGCTGATCTTGATGAACTAAGATAAATGCAAATGGTGACGCGTGGATCACAAAGGTGTGATTGTGTCTCAGCTGTGCAGTTCATCTCACAATAAAGCAGTATTTCCTGTGAGGTTTGCAACTCGCCAGCATACAATGGAGGAAATAATGCTAGTTTTGTTGATTTGCCCGTCTAAAAAAATATCAGTCATCATAGTGGTTGGTTCATCTGTATGGAGCTAAATCTGGGCCAAAATTATTTAAAACGAAATAAAATATTTAGAAAACAATAATAATGTTTGGCTGAATAAAGAAGTTTCAAAATTTCAATTTCAAAACTATTTTTTCAGTTTCAAACCTTTTCTTTCGTTTACAAACCTCCAAGTTTCAGTTTCAAAACTGTTGGCCCTGTTGTGGCGCGTTGGGGTGGGGCTAACACCAGGACCAATCAAAATCGATGAGGGTGGTTTCTCGGTTCTGATGCCTTCACCGGCTCTCTGAGAACTCTAACAATTGCGATCAGAAAATGGCTGTTCAGTCTGTACCCTCATAGTCAAAGTTGTCCCTGACGGGTGTAAAAAGCAGAGTTTTATCGCGTATAAACCACATGACCAAAACACCGTTCTGACCCGTTCAAAGCGCCATTTTATTGAGTTAAATACAGGCGAAGAAAACGTCAAAAAGATTTGAAACTGAAAAAATAGTTTTGAAATTGAAATTTTGAGTTTTGAAACCTATTTTTTCAGCCAAACATTAATATTTTTTTCAAAATATTTTATTTCGGTTTCAAATAATATCGGCCCCGATTTAGCTCCATACATCTGAGCAGAGAAATGGAAAATCAAGAAATTGATATAAGTATTTGATTTCCTAGGAACCATCAAGAGTTCTGGTTCACACGGATCAGTTAGTCTCCCAATCAACCTGTCAAGATACCTGTTTGAACCAATCACCTGTAGAAGATCCACCGAACTCCAAACTCTCCAACATGGAAAGACTAAAGAGCTTTCAGTGAACTTAAGGGTGAAGATTGTAGACCGGGACAAGTCCGAATGGACTACAGAGTCCAGTCATGGAGAATGCTGACCCAACCATGTCGACCGTCGGAGTCAGCAGCTCCCTGCTAATGGCTGCCTAACCAAAAATACATAAAGAAAACAAATAAACAAAGCCCGAAAACTAAAATAACAAAACCCAGCAGTGTAAGACTGCTGAGGACAAAGAGGGAAAAAGAACAAAATAAATAAAAGAAAAATAAAATAGCATTTTTTAAAAGTAATAATTATTTCATTTGCATGTATTTAATTTAAATTAGTTACATTTATAAATTCTTGGCTGAAGTGCACATAGATATTAAACTATGTAGGTTTTTACATCCCTGTTGACCTGAAGATGTTTTGTTCGTTCAACTCTACCTCCAGAATGAACAGATTTTATATGCGAAGAAAAACTTTGGTAAAAAGTTTAATTGTTTTTGAGTTAAACGCACATATTATCTTATTCAATTCAATTCAATTCAATTTTATCTATATAGCCCAAAATCACAAAGAAATTTGCCTCATTGGGCTTCATGCAGGTAATTTTACAGATGCAGAAAATAGAAACTTCAAGAAAAATACCTAAAGACTAAGCTGACTAATAAACTAAATAAACTGGACTTATGCTGCACAATATTGGTTCCTAGCTGTTCAGAACTGCACTGAGAAGATCCTGTTTGGAACAGAGCTTCTTTTATTTTGAAAAGAAGTTTTTGAGCTTTTGCTGCACTTAAAAAAACTTATTGAGAGATGATAGTTTTTTAAATATATTTTTGCTTTTGTTTGTGCAAAAAAAAAACAAAAAAAGACATCATTCATATGTATTAAAAAGGATTTATTTACCTTTATTTATACAAAAAGAGGATCAAAAAGAAAAAAAGATTAAAGACTTTACGGCTCCTTCTAGGTTTTGATCAGAACAAAACGAGCCCAAATGGCTCTTTTACTGTTAAAGGTCGCCGACCCCCGATCTATGAGAATCGGCCTCAAACAACACGGTAATTTTTAAATCCAAAATGGATTGGAATGAGGGAAGCAGCAGCATCTGGCTGATTGTGTGTGGAGCTCCTCTCTAAGCTGCTGTCCATTACTTCTGCTCTAGTTGATGTGGCCTTCAGAGAGAGACACGTGCACAGTGACTGTTTCCATGCAGGCCAGTGGGCCAGCATGGATCATCTGAGACAACACGCCTCCATATCACGCACGCCAAGTGAATCAGCACTCAGACTCGGATCATATTTGGTTGAAAAGGAGAGGCCAGCATTCGTTATGCTAAATGGCAGAAAATGGCTAACAGCACATTACATCTTTTAGGGCACATGTGTTAAAGTCAAGGCCCGGGGGCCGGATCCGGCCCTCCAGGTCGTTTTATTTTATTGTTATTAATGGCCCGATGTTATCTTGTGCTTATTTATAACTAGGGCTGCCACAAACGATTATTTTAATAGTCGACTAATCACCGATTATTTTTTCCGATTAGTCGACTAATCGTTCATGGAAAAGTGGATGTAAAGACGCTGAAGTTGATAATCAGCAAAAATATTAGCTAAATGCCAAATTAGCTAAAAAATAAAAAGAGCCAAAGTTAGCCGAAATAGCTAGCATGCTGCTGAAATATTAGCTAAACTCCAAATAAGCCTTAAAAAAACAGAAAAATCCTAAATTAGCCAAAACGCTAGCATATAGCTGAAATGTAAGCTAAAGTCAAAATTGCCTAAAAAAGCTTAAGTTAGCCCAAACAGCTAGCTTTTAGATTAAGTATTAGCTAAACTCCAAAATAGCCTAAAAAAACCTTAATAAATGCCAAAATATTCCAAAAAGCTAGCAGAAGGCTATTATAACTTTCAACTTTACTACAATCTGACTTCATACAATATAAAGTAACGACTAATCGACTATTAAATTAGTCGTCGATTATTTTAATAGTCGATTATTCGTCGATTAGTCGACTAATCGTGACAGCCCTATTTATAACTTGTATGATTTTGGAAAAATATATTTTTATGGAGAATAAAATGTTGAAAGTTTTTTTTTTTTTTTTTACTTATTTTATCAACATTTAGTGCAAATCAGTAGTCATACCATACAAAGCGTACAAAATAATATACAAACTTAAAATAATTTTCTTCAGGTACCTGTGAGTATCGTAAAATCATAGATGTAGATTCCATCTAACATTTGGATCGTTCACAATGCCACATTTCTACCTAGACTTTTGTCAATTTACATTCAAAGGTGGCTTCCCATTGTGGCTCAAGAGAGAAAAAAAAAACACAAAATAACAATAATTTAAAAACACATGAAAAATCAATATCTTTTTCCCTTTTCTTCCCCTCCCCCCACATGGGTCACCTTGATTCCCCGAAATATATGTTACAACTGGGAGCTATTTATCCCTAAATATCTCACTTTTCATTTGAAGTTTTGCTGTGACTTCTTCCATATTGTATACATCTTTCAGTTTGTTCTTCCATTGTGTAATTGTTGGTGGCTGTGTCTTGCTGTTGAAAGTTATTTAAGGTTTAAATTGATTTATTCTGGAATAATATTCCTGCCTTTTTATTATTCATTATTATATTAAAAAGTTAGGATTTTAAGGTTTTAAAAAATTGCCGTTATGCTAGCTTTTTGGACTATTTTGGCATTTACTACATTTTTTGTTTGTTTTTTAGGCAGTTTTGGAGTTTGGCCAATTTTTACACGCTAGCTGTTTTAGTTAATTTAGCCTTTTTGTTATTTGTTTAGCCTTTTTTGGAGTTCAGCTAATATTTCATCTACATGCTAGCTGTTTGACTAATTTAGGCTTTTTTAAAAAAGATTTTTAGACTTTTTTTTAGAGCTAAGCTAATATTTACATGCTAGCTGTTTTGGCTAATTTAGGGGTTTTTTTTTCAGTTTTTTAGGCTATTTTGAAGATTAGCTATTTTTTCAGCTACATGCTAACGATTTTGACTAACCTTTCTTTTTTTTTTTTTTTAAGTTTTTTTAGGCTAATTTGGCACTTGGCTAATATTTAGCCAGCTATCAGCTTCAGTGTTTTTAGCTATCCATTTCAGCATTTTCAGCTATCAGCATTAGCACCTTCAGCGGGCAAATTCAGCTTTTACACAAGTATTAGTAATGCCATATATCTAGTTCATAATTATGTTAAAAAGTTACGCTTTTAAAGTTTTAGAGTGTTAAATGAATGTGTCTCCTGTTCGATGTGTTTTGGATTTTAGCCCCTTGTGGGGTTGAATTTGACACCCCTGCTGTAGAGTTTACTCATCATAGAGTAATGACTGGGACAGATCTTCACTCCAAACTCTCTTTTGCTTCTGCAGAGAAGCCATAGTCCTGGGCAGCACGGACTTCACAGAGGAAGACGTGGAGCGCATCGTGGAGGAAATGGGGAAGGAGTACAAAGGCAATGCCTATCACCTCATGCACAAGAACTGCAACCACTTCTCCTCAGCTCTGTCAGAGGTGAGACACTCGTGACTTCTGGTGCTATTACTCTTTTTTTTTTTTTTTTTTTTTTTTTTTTTTTTTTTTAAAGCGTCTCACAACCTCCTTCTAGTGATGCAACAGACACACAAAATGTATCTCACATGTCAGCATCAATACACCTGTTTTCTGCTCTGGGTGAAAGGGCTTGAACTAGTCGTGTGTGTTTGTGTGAGTCCAATCAGCTTACGCTGGAGTGACTAATGAGGAGGAGTCTTAACAGTTAGCATCAGATGGGGATTAGGACAGCGATACAAGCCCTGACACGCTTAACCAGCTGACACACACACAACACATGCTTCCAGTAAACGGCGCCCACGGAAACCCTTTAAAAAGAATTCACACCTGATTTCCAAACAGGCGTTGAGTAAATGTTTGTAACGTTTGAGTCCTGACATGGGAAGGTTTCTGAAAGCAGAAGGGAAAACGGTTGTGGTTGCAGCTTAAAAAAAAAAAAACCCAAAAAATGAGCCGAACAAGAGTCTGCGATGAAGGTTTGATGCTGTAATCGTCTGTTTGACAGCGTGCTGCCCCCTCGTATTGTTGCTCTGGTTATGTAAGGCGGTTATGTGTGCCTGTCTGCGCAGACACAAAACCAGAGCAGCAGTTCAACAGAGGACTGACACAAGGGGAGGTTCTCGCCAGGCTTTTTACTAGCCCGACAGCCAGATATCTCCATCTCCAGACAGAAAAAGTGACAAAAAGACCAACAAAGAGTAACAACTTTGTAGTTGTCTTTTTGTTTGTGTGGTGTGTTTTTTTTAATGCAGTGTATGTTTGGGTTTGCTGCTCGTCTTTCACGGCTCAGTGCTTCCTCCTCCTCTTCCTCCTGGCTGAAACGATGAGGTCATCAGACATGAGAGCAACCGCACACTCTTCTGCTGCTCTTGCATCACAGGAAGCAGAAAACTTCTTTTTTTTTTTTTTTTTTTTTTTGCCACCTCAGCAAATGATTAGTCGTCGTATTTCAAAATCTGGACGTTAGAATGAGCCAATAGTTCTAACGCATACAAAGAATAGAGCTGCATGTGTAGAGGAGGAACCAGTCGGAATTATTCAGACTGTTGAGACCAAATCCAGTAGGAATTGTGTTTTTAACATGTTCATATCAGGATTAATAAACTATCCTAAATGGATACATATATCTATATATATGTATATGGATACATAGCCCTGCAAAATTTTGACTTTTTTGTTAGAATTCTACACGTTTAATCCTATAAGCTTCTGACATGTTTGCTCATATTTCTCGTCATATTTATTCCTATAAAATGTTGACACTTTTGTCATAATTCTACATATTTATTTCTATAAAATGTTGAATTTTTTCTTACAATGTTACAGTTGTTCCGATAAACTTCTGACATTTTTGCTCATATGTCTTAAAATTTATTCCGATAAAATGTTGACTTTTTTGTTACAATTCTATGTGTTTATTCCTATAAGTTGTTGATTTTTTTAATCATAATTCTACATATTTATTCTTATAAAATGTTGACTTTTTTTCATAATTCTACATATTTATTCTTATAAAATGTTGACTTTTTTTCATAATTCTACATATTTATTCTTATAAAATGTTGACTTTTTTTCATAATTCTACATATTTATTCCTATAAAATGTTGTCAACATTTTATAGGAATAAATATGTAGAATGACAAAAAAGTCAACAATTTATAGTAATAAACATGAATAAATATGCACAAAAATGTCAGAATTTTATAGGAATAACTGTAACTTTGTAACAAAAAAAGTCAACATAAAAATAAAAAAAGTCAACAGTTATTCCTATAAAATTCTGACATTTTTGTGCATATTTATTCATGTTTATTACTATAAATTGTTGACTTTTTTGTCATTCTACATATTTATTTCTATAAAATGTTGACTTTTTTGTCATAATCTGACATGTTGATTCCTGTAAAATGCTCACTTTTTAAAAAAAAATTTTCCTTTTTACTTCCATTTATATACTTTCTTCATGTTTCTGCTGGTAGGACGCCGCTCTTTGAGTGATTGTTGTCCGTGTGTTTGTCGTCCTCTGGTTCCTCAGATCTTGTGCGGTCGGGAGATCCCGCGTTGGGTGAACCGCCTGGCCTACTTCAGCTCCTGCGTGCCGTTCCTCCAGAGCTGCCTGCCCAAAGAGTGGCTGACCCCGGCTGCCTTACAGTCCAGCGTGAGCCAGGAGCTCCACGCCGGAGGCGGCGAGCTGGAGGAGGCGGAGGACGCCGCGGCCACCGCCTCCCTGGCTTCCATGTCGCCTTGCTCGCCTTCGTCCTCCTCCAACCCCTCGTCGTCCTTCCCGCGCCATAGCCGCATCCAGCCCCGCCGGTAGAAGCGCCGCGCCCGCAGACACGGTCGTCTATCGGAGCGCCTGCAGTCCAGCTGAAGCCAAATGTTCCGCCGCTGTCCCGGAGGGAGGAGCTGAAGCTGCTCTGGTGGAGAACGTGAGCCAAAACTCTGCGCCGAGCTACAGAAGAGGACTTTTTGTTGCAGATAAAAGTCGGAAACGGTCTCACACACATCCTACATTTCTTCACAAGCCTCCTTTTATATTTCAAGCAGACCAGCCACGTTGAGATTTTACTAGCTTAACGACAAACGACTGTTGCTTTAGATACAGATCACCTCTCAACTCACCCGTTTGGCACCATTTGTCCAAAATCTTGACGTCCTCACCTCGAACTGTAAAACGCTCCGAAAGAGGCCGCACTTGAACTCGCAACCAAATGAGGCTGAAAGGTTCGTCTGGTAAATATTACATCTGTCGTATTTAAAAATGTCTGAACGTTCGCCTGTTACAGATGGAATGATGTCCTCGAAACTCCAAATCAGGATGTCCGAGTTCTTGTTTTTGTTTTCTATCGCAGTTTTCTGAAAACCAGATGTACAATCAAACTGACAAGAAACCGATCTCTGTTCTTGAGATGCTTTTAATAAGTGATGACTCTTTTTTTTTTTTCTCTTTGATATGAAACTTGTAGCATCTGAACAGTTTCCACCTGACGTGTTAAGACCTTTTGTCACGAAGCCACACCCACTTCTCTAACTTCTTCAATTTATAAATTGGGTAATAAATCAGAAAGTGACTCCGAGTGCATTTGTGTTCTCCCAGTAGCAGCTACCACAGTGCCTTTGAGCAAGGTACTTTCTTCTAAGTGTGCAGAGAAAACTCGCTTTGGTGCTGAAGACGAAGCATCACAGAAATCTTTAATTTAAAAAAAAAAAAGTTTTGTTTGATGTTGTGGGGAGAAAATAGTAGAAGACACATGCAGACCTTTTCTTTAAAACAAAGAAGCTCGTTTTTCTCTTCAGTGTGAGACTCTACCAGCTGTTCACAACTCAAATGCTGCATTTTTCTTCAGTTGATTTTATGATGGATGTTTGAGGATAATCAGATCAGATCTGACCGCTGTTTTTTTTTTTTTTTTGGGCCTTTTTGTCAATTCTCTTTGTGTTCGATCAACTCAGGATCCTCGGAGACTTGGTTCTAACTTTTTTTTACCCCACTTCCCATGTGCTGAACTGCTTTTAGTCACTCTGTAGACGACGCACTGTAGTTTTATACTCTTGGATCAAACGAAAAGAAAGAGCTTTTATTTCTGGCGTGTGTGTTTGTGAGCCCGTCCTGCCTTTTTCTTCTCGTATCTGCATGAATGTGTGAGTGTGTTTATACTTGTATAATAAACGGTTTCTATCAACAAGCTGTTCACTGGGTCACATTATTACTGTCATTTAAAAAATGTATTTTTCTTTAACATATTTAAGTTTATAATCATATTTTATATTCTGTTTTTAACTAATCAAATCTATTTCTGGGAGGAAATCTGAAAAGATTCATTAAAAAGCAGTCCCACATCGCCCTCTGCTGGTTGTTTTATGATTTAATCTAATTTTTCCTTTTTTGTTTTTGCATAGTTCACATCAAAATTTCTGATTTTTAAATTATAATATGAAAGTTTTTTGTTTCAATAAAATAATTAATCTATATTAAGACCGTTGCACAATATATGATAAATTTGTCATTTTTGCGTTTTAATGCTTTATTTCCCAAAGTAATTCATGTGGGATTTAAAAATAACTTATTAAACATGACTTTTGACAATTCTCATTTTTTTAAATAATATTTGTCTTGTGTTCTATTCCTGTGCCAGTATCAGTTTTTTTTTGACAAATTATTAGAATTGTGTTGTATTTTTGTTGCACCACATATTAAAATGAAATCCTTTATGCAGAATAAAACCTATTATCTGCTATAAAAAATGCAAAACACGTCATTCAAGGTAATATTTGAGTAATTTTAAAACTATAATTATTCATGAAAGGGATCAGGGTAATTGAGGATTTTATAATTGGTGTGAGGTGATGTTACAATCAATTTAAGAAACTTTCTTTGAGCAGCTAAAACGAACTACAGATTTTCAACAAACTTTATTAATAATTTGCTTGTTTTTAGTATTTTCTTAATCTAAAAAGTATATGAAAGAACTTAGTATTGGACAAAAAGTCATCTTTTTGACACATCATAACTTGAACTTTGCAAACATGATGATGGTCAGAGAAAATGTTTTAAAAATAGAACTACAAATCATCAGGAAAAACGATAAAAAACATGCACAGATTGTATTGATTTAAAAAAAATGGATCCAACCCCATGAGACTACAGTATATTTGTGGGTTTATGTCTCTGGATTAATGTTTTCTGGGGACAAACTTGAGTTTTATAGGCTTGAGAGGTTGAAACTTCCAGTCGAACTGCAGAGGAATCTAAAAGAAACAAAAACATTGAAGTTCAGTGACACTGCAACTGAAAAATTTCAGCAATTTGAGAAATTTGCCTAATTTCCCAGCCTGGGATGAATAAAGTATTTCTATCTATCTAAATGGACTGTCAGTATAAAAATAATGTCTCACCAGAGTGTCTTCGCATGTTTCCAGCGTGTAGCTCTGCAGCAAACGCACAATGACCATCTTCATGACCAGGATGGCGTAGCGCATCCCCACACAGTTACGAGGACCCAAACCAAAAGGCATGTATGCATACGGGTTCAGCTCCGCCTCGTTTTCCTTACTGAACCTGCAGAGAACAAACATTTCTAAGTTAAAACGGACATTTATGATTGTGTGTGAGCTGCAGTGGTATTGTGTACATTTTTGACTACTTTAAAGGTAAAGATTATTCTAGCCAAAAGGTATGTGTGTAACTGAGTGTGTGTGTAGACAGGCCCCCGCCATTCAGATATGTTATTTAGACTGGTTGTTATAGGATGTTATCCGTGTTACCTTCTTTGTTCTCTTAACCCCACTCTTTTATTCCCCCCCCCCCCCCCCCCCCCTCTTTGTTTCCGTCCGGTTCAACAAAAAAAGAAAAAGATACAACATAATTAAAATAAATAAAGTTTAGCATGAAATACAACAGGGGTTTATACTTAATAAACCCCTGTTGGGACAATAAAATCTGTCCAACGCAAGAGGCTCTCAGCCCGTATCTGCTTGCTCAGCTGTTGGACAGGACAAGTTAAAAACAAAAAAAAAAACGGACATTTATATAAAAATTGAAGTGTTTCTGACATATATATCGTTGGGAAAACTGTGTGAGAAACAATGTGGATCACGTTAAAAGTTGTTGTTTCAATGAGCCTGCATTCATCCGACCACATTTCTGTGAGTTGCTGTTTTTCATCGTTGCCCGTAACTTCTCCTTCCTCCTCCTTCCTCTCCTTCCTACTCTGTTTGCATCACATAAAGCGCGGCTACATTGGCCGTTTTTGGCTCAGTTGTTCCACTCCGAGCAAAGAGCCTATTCAGACTGAGCAAACAGGAGCTCAGTCCGATTGGAAAAGTACTAAGACCACCTCAAAAGATAGATCGGAAAGCAATGGGTCCATTCAGACTGAAAATTTTTTCTTGATTATCGAGCAAAACAAACTTTGGTTCATTTTAAGTGAACCGAATGTTTCCAATCTGAAAACACCATTCGTCCCCACCGCAGTGCAGAAACTGCCCTCATGAAAATCTTCTTGTTGCTGATTTACTCACCATCTCTCACACTATTCTCTTTAATTGTCTTTCCTCTGTTAGCATCATCCGATAAAGTTATCCCTCTATTGGCATCAACAGAGTATTTCAGTCATAGTCGTCTGGTTTTACACAGATTTTCATCTCAAAACCCTCCCCGTCACTTTCGGTGTCCCCCAAGGCTCTGTTATGGGGCCCCTTCCATTTTAATCACTCATTATTTCCCACTTGGGAACTTCTTCTGTAATATTAACTTCCATTTTCACAGTTTTGCTCTTGACACCGAGCTCCATATTCCCAACAAGCCATCATCAAAAATACTTTTTTTTTTCACCTGCATTCTATTGGCTCCACATTCATTTTGCAATTCATTTCGAAAAAAAAAAATATGTGAAATACATTCACCAACTTTGCTCTCTAATTTTGACTAAATCACCCAATTCTCAGGTCTTCATCCTCCATTAAATGCCTAAATGTATCATCAATTTGTTCCCTAAATCTCTTCTTTTTCTCAAAATTATTGCTTATATTTACATATTATAATAATTATAATATAATTATCTCTTGTGGACAGCATCCTCAAGAACTTTTTAAAATAATGAACAATAATTTTATGCAGTGTATTTTTTATTCTGGAGTATTTTGCATGTAATGTTGGTGCGATCTGCTAACCTTTCAGGTCTGAAAAGCTCAGGGGAACTCCAGTAGCGTGGGTCCTTGTGTAAATTCAGCACAGGAATTCCAACCAGGGTCCCCTCAGGAATGGTGAATCCCTGGATCTCAACGGTCTTCTTGCAGCCCCTCTCAAGTCGAGGTGCTGTGGGGAGCAAACGCATCGACTCCAGAATGACCTGGTCCAGGTAGTGCAGGTTGTTCAGGTCTTCGTAGGAAATGGAGGCCTAAAGAGAGTCCAAAGATACAGAATAAGGAGGAAATCCTCTGTAACCAGAAAAAGAAACGCATCAAGATTTCGTACGTCTTTCTGCAGGTTAGCATCGATTTCTTTCTGCAGGGTGTGCATGGCATCAGGGTTTGTGGCCAGGTTGTAAAAAATAAAAGACAGAGTGGTGCTGGTTGTCTCATAGCCGCCTAAGATGAAGGTGAAGGCCTGAGCAACAATCTCCGGTTCAGTCAAGCCTGTAACCAAACAGAATATATTTCCCTCAAGATTCACCTTTAGTCTGTTATTTTTAAATGGTAAAAGTTCAGAATCAAAGTCCACATACCTTTACTTGGCTGTTCTTGTTCATTCTTTATCTCCGTTTCTGGTATCTCACTCTGAACCATCACCTGCAGGAAGTCCTGTCGAGTCTAAATTGTCCCAGAAATTGATTTGTTATTTTCCATCCCAATACTTTTATTTTTTTTCGCATCTTTAAAAAACTTACAGATTCTCCAACTTTATGTTGGTCTTTGAACTTCTTGATGATGCTAAGGAAAAAGTCAGACTGCGCTTTGGGCAGCATTTCAATTTTTAAGGAATTCAACAGACGACTGGCGAAAGGAAATATCACTGAAAGTCAAAAGAGTTGTTTAGCAAAACTTACAATCTTGTATTGTGAGAAAATACTTCGTGCATACATACTTAATAAAAGAAATGGCCAAAAATTGATGTTGAAAAGCTTCTGGATGTGGATATTTACTGGGTCCTCTGGATTGCTAATTGAGTCGATCTCCACACTAAAAGATGCACTGGCCACAGTATCCAAACTGTATGGAGCCACGAATCTACCACAAAGTAAAGTAGTCGTTTTAATTTGAAAATTTTTTATATTGAATCAAGTGTTTGGTAAATAATAATATTAAAAACCCACTGTTTGACGTTGATTGGTTCATCCAAATTGGTTTCTTCCAGTTTTTTAAGAAGCCGGTCCGCATAGGAAGCAACAATGGGGAAAACCTTAAGGAGATATTACAGAGTAATGAAAGCGTTTTTGATATTTTGAAACACTAAAAACCCAACCTTTTTGAGTCTTCCGCTGGTGAAACATGGAGAGATAGTGCTGCGAATCCGTTTCCACCTTTCATCCTTTACGACTGTGATTCCATCCTGGAACGGTCCGGGAACGTCCGCGTCCTGAGGAGGAAGAATTCAAGATTAATTCAGTGAAGCTCATTCCTCTTTTCTGATGTTGAGCTTCTTCAGAAGTTTGAAAGCAACAAAACTATTCCAAAGTGACCTCACACTATCCATCCACATCATAAAGTAGATCGAAGGGGGTTTTAATCTCCATATCCTAACATAACGACAAATTTTATTTTTTTTATCTGGCCTTATTAAATAAAAAATGAATCAAAAAAATACTGAGGTGTTAACTCAGCCTAACTACACAGGAAATTAATCTAAACTCAACTAAATTAAGGTTGCTTAAATATTTGGACCTAAAAAATCGGCAGCCAGATTCCATTCATTCCATTCAGACTTAAACCATGACCTTTTGGTGACCCTCGAGTGAGGAATGCTGACTCTGGTCCACATTTTCCTGTTTTTTTACCCCCAAAATGCAAGTTTCTCATCAAATTCGGGAGGTGGCCGCAGAGGTTTTTAAAAAATTACAATTTATTGACATCAGTCAGTTGGGCTGGATATCGCCAATAATCTCCAGAATTAATTCAAATCAAATCAATTTTGAGTTTAAACGATTTACACATGTAGACATATTTGTTTAGAAATACATCAATAATCTATGTATAAGTTTTGAATATATTTATCTGATACAGTTTACATGCTGTACATTGTTGATCCCGTACACTGGAGAAGCTCCAACAATTGTTCTGCCTCTCCTCTCCTTTCAGTTTGGCCACTAGGGGGCGATCACGCTATAGAATTAAACCTTGTTCCAGAAGAAGACAGTACGAGCAAAACATTAAATGGGTGCTTTAAAAAATATTTCCTTAAAATAATTTGGAAAATTCATGCCTGTGAGTTCATAGGAATATTCGTTTTGTCAGCAATGTATGTTTAGGTCGACCATGCGTTAGTATTAGCCGTATTATGGGAAATCCCAGCATCAAGCTAGCAAACTTTAGCATTATGCGTCCATTTGAGTTCTAGATTTATGGATCAATTTTTGATTTACTAAACTTTGATCACCTCAGAACGATTAATCGATTTTATCAACAGTCGATGGTCAGTGAATGTCCGGGCACATTTGGAGGACGGCGTTGGTGGCAATCCAGTGACAGGAAAGCAGCAGCACGATAATTGATTGATAGTAGGAGGGTCCCCAAAATCGTCTGATTTGGAGGAGCAAACGCATCGATGAGTTTTTGACATGGACTGGGGTCTAGCAATGACCGGATGTCAATCTGGCAATCCTGGCATTGATGGGGCACGAAACTGGGAAAATGGCGTCAATAGCATCACACCAACTCTAAAACCTGCGTAATGATGAAGAACATTGTGCTTTCTTGGGAGGCATGTTGTCTAAAAATAATATGTAACTTTGTAAATTGAGAAGATTATAAGATGTCCTCAAAATCTGAGTTTATATTCCCCGTTAATGTGGCCGCCAAGCTTTTTCCTGATTCATCTCGACGACTGACTGCCGCCTGACTGCCACCTGACTGCCACCTAAATGTTGCCTGACTGCCACCTGACTGCCACCTGACTGCCACCTGAGTGCTGCCTGACTGCCACCTAAATGCCGCCTGACTGCCACCTAAATGCCGCCTGACTGCCACCTGAGTGCTGCCTGACTGCCACCTAAATGCCGCCTGACTGCCACCTGAGTGCCGCCTGACAGCCACCTAAATGCCGCCTGACTGCCGCTTGACTGCCGCCTGAAATTCATAACCATCTACATTTATAACCATGCCAAAGATAAAAAAAATTGGGTGGCAGAATAAATTCTTGAAAATTCTCCTGATATCTCTTCAATTGTATTTGTGTCAGGGTCATTATTTTTCTTGCTTAAATTCACCTTTCCTTGGGTGCGGCTTACACATCAAGCATCACACTCTCACATAGAGTAAAAAACCGAAATGATGCAATCATTCATCACACTTAAGTTTCCCTAAGATAAAACTACGAGGTCAAACAACCTGCTCCCTGTTTGTCCCCTCCCACACACACACAAACACACACATACACACAATAGATATATCAATGTCGAATCTTCTTACCCTGCGATTTGTAAACACGCTGTAACATTCCTTCACCAGTATCGTTTTAATCATCTCAGGATTTGCCACCATCAGCAGTGGGCTTCGTCCGTCATACAACCTGAGGGGAAAAAGTGAGTAAAAAATAAAAAAAGGAATTTTGGAACAGAATGCTGTTTATAAATATGTAGTGTAACTTCTACTCAATTATGACATTCAGTTGTATGAATGATGCAAACTAATAAACTCACCCCCAGACATCTCCATACTTGGTCTGACACTCTGAGTCAAAAGCAAACATTCCCTTCATAAAAAGAAACAGTCATAATCAATATAATCCTGTTACCCAGACAACAATATGTCATCATTCAGTCCAAATGACACCCACACTAAATGATTGCAACACTAATTGCATTTTCATGTTTTCCATCTATTGCATCACTGGATTTCACTTCCAGTTTGATGCCTACCTTCCTCAGTCCGAATATTGTCCCAACAAAAGGTAGAGGTCTCGGTCCGGGGATGTTGAGGTTTTTGAAGAATCTGTGAGGCCATGTTCCGTACCTTATGTCAGGAAACAAAGAAGAAGAATGAAGGCTGTGGAAGCACTACGTCACTAAATAGACAGGCTGGATCAACAAACGTACAGCCACAAGAGGGCGGACAGAAGAGCCAGCAGAGTCCAGGTTGTTGGTGAAAGCAGAGTGAAAAACATCCTGACTGGTTTCTCTTTCACTGTGCAAACTCACAGCTGAATGAGGAAATGGGCTGAAACCTCTGCTTTAAAAGCCTCCTGCAGGAGTGGGAGGAGTCCCGAAACCAAACACCCACTTGAGTTTGTTGACGGAGGCTTTAAAGACACACGGACACGACCTATGACCTATGATCTGCTTACCGCACCTTAGAAACACAGCTGTTTTATTGTGAGAAAATCCTTTCCATAAATGGAAAGTTGTACACACTTCTGCATAAAAGCAGCCCCAAACACACGTTTAGGGCTGCAAAATCTAACAACTTTTCTTGAAGACAAACTAAATAAAGTTTTAAGATTAGAGCAATTGTCAAATTGATTGTTTTGGGTTGTCAAAACCCAGAACAAAAGAGGTAAATTAAGAAATCTGCACTGTTTTATTCTGAGAAGGATGATTAAAGAATCCATCCATTTTCTGTGAGATAAAAAAAAAAACGTGTTTTGGCCCAAAGGCAGCACTTTGATTTGGCCTACATACTGTATGGAATTATGGCACTTGGGCAAAAAGTCAGACTGGTTCTGTTTACTGTGTTTATGGACAGAATTTCTAGACCAATGGTCCACAACTGGCGGTCCGGGTCCGGACCCCGAGACCCTTTTATCCGGACCGCCAAGCATTTTTTTTTTAATAAAAAGTACAATTTTACGTTCATCTTCACCCACGGGGGATTTTTGAACAGGCGCGCGCGAGGACAGCTATGTGTGGACCGGGGTCCTTCAACCGGCAAAAGCTCAAAGCGGCGGGCTGTGGCTGCATTTTCTGCATGCGGGACTATTGGTAACAGATACTGTTTAAATAATAAAGTAAAAGAGGTGTCTTATAAAATACTGCATTGTATAATTAAATTAAAAAAAAAAAAAACTTTGAGTAGATTTGCTGTCGACATGGACCAAACCTGTTCATTCTGTGGGACTCAAGAGGAAACTATTTATCATCTGTTTGTGGACTGCAGACATACACATATGTTTTGGAAATCATATTGGAAACATAACTAAGGAAAATGTAACATTTTTAGATAAAGAAATTATTCTGGGTTACCTTACTAACATAGTAGACAAAGATTTTATTTTTATAACACAGTTGTTTTTATTATTGGCCTAATTCCATATACAAAAGGCCAAGTGGTCAAACTCCAAACCCAGATTCCAACATTTCCTGAATGAAATTAATCAATATAGTCATGCCATTAAATAACTTCAAAACAAAAAGGCAATTAGAACTAATTTGATTTTTGAAAAAAATAATTTATAATGAACCCCAAGGCTTTTTGGATTTATCTTTCTTTTTCTCATACAGTATATGTTTATGATTTTTGTTTGCTTGCTTTTCTATAATATTTACTCATTTTAATTTCCCCTGAGACATTCCCTTTGTTGTTATACTATCTTGTTTGTTAATAAAGTTATTTAAAAAAAAAAGGACTGATGCACAGCTAAAAAAAAAAAAAAATTCTGTATGCGGAAGCAAATCGGTCGCGCATGCGCGAACCATACGTCACTTCAGCTAAAGCATTCTTTTCGCACAGTAATCCAGTCAGGAGAAGCTCTCGGTTGTTGAGAAAAACATAAATTCTTGTGATCAAGGAGTTTTACTATTTGGAAATGACTCCGTCGTATAGTGGGCAAAGAGCGGAAGTGACGTATGGTTCGTGCATGCGGGGTAAGTGGTGCACCTTCCGCATACAGAAAATGCAGCCACATGGGCTAATGTTTACATAGTTGGGACGTACATTTATCTAGATGTGTGAACAATGGCTCTATCTACAATTAGAAATTGTGTCTCCTGAGATGAGTGGACTGAAGCTTTCGGTTTCATTCTGACTACAGTCAGTTCTACAAGGCCAGTGTGTTTAGTATGGAGAGAAAACAGACTCACTCTGATTTGTGCGTGCGTAATTCTTGATTTGTGCGTAAATTAGGATCTGTGCATGCGTGATTCTTGATTTGTGCATGAATTTGGATTTTTGCGTGCATAATTCTTGATTTGTAACTCATATGTTTTGTGCAAAAGTAAAAAAAATTACAAAAATACAATTTACACACGCACAAATTAAGATGACAACAGCTTGAAACTAATTACACACAAAAATCTTTTTAAAATATGCGCGGATCACCTCTTACGCACGCAGCCTAAGTTACGCACGGATCTACTGTGAGGCTCTTTTCACGTCTCACAAATTCATCCGTGAGGGATAAGTTCAAGTACTACCAGAATGCTCGTTCACCATAGTTTTCTTGTTAGCCATTTTAAACTTTGATTGTGAATAATATCTGGAAAAACTTGACATTTTCCCACTTTCTTAAAAATATATTCCCAATAGTTAATACAAAAAAGTATAAATACGCGTTTTTAAACCACTTATTCCTTTAAAAATAATTTTTTTTTTTTCCAGAAAAGAGGCTTCGAGCTGCAGCAGCTCTTCTGACAGCGCCTCCAGCATGAGGCTCCGTCCTGAGGGCTGGTCACCAAGAGGCGCTGCATTAAAAAGACCTGGGTCCTGAGAATGCGGTCCTGAGAGCGTGGTCCTGGGAACGTTGTTGGGTCTCCGGGCCTGCAGGTACACCCTTCTCAACACAGGTGGGGCTACCGCAGAAACTGTGGACAAACCCATTTGGGGTCCACATTTTCTGCCCACTTTTAAACCATGTGGGACCCACCTGGCCTTGCTGGCTGGGTTGGAGTCTTGTTCACGAATGAGGGAAGGTTAGAGTTCGAGATCGACAGGTGGATTGGAGCATGAAGTCTGGGCATCTTTGCTTAGACTGCTGTCCCCACGACCCGGTCCAAGATGAAAAGAAAAAGATGGATGGATGGAAGGATACATTGATATAAATGATATGATTTATTCAATATTTTGGTACACAAAAATCTAAAGTAAAATTTTCATTTTTTAAGAACTTGATAAATGAAATGATAGTTTATTTACAAAATATGCATTTAAATTTATGTATTATATACAATCTTTCCATTGTGGGGTCTTGAGGGTTGCTGGAGCCTATCCCTGACGGGAATAACCACACAACCTCACTTGTAATCTAAGGGAGGATTTACAGTCACCAATCACTCTATCAAATGTGTTTTTTGGCTGTGAAAGGAAGCTAGATAGTCCTTTCAATTTGATGCTTGTGCAGACAAAAACCCACTCGTGTACAGGGATTTGAACCAACACCGCCTCACTGAGAGCCAAGAATGGAGGTCTACATGGAGAAATCTGATGACTTTTAACGTGTCACATTTTTAGTGCATTTTATCTGCAACTTTTAATGCACTTTTCTTTATGTGAGGGAATAAGTAAATATTAGGAAACTAAAACAATATAGATATTACTCCGAATAATAATGGAACAATTGTCACCTAACTTATTTGAGAACATTTTTGTCAAAATCTTAGGAAAAAATACTCATTTTGAGTGAACAATAGGTAACTATTATCCCACAATTTTCCTAAATTGTGATTTTTAAAAAAAGAAAATTGGGTTCTGGTTAAAATTATGATTAAATAAATGGTCAAAACTATGCATGCCTAACCAATTTCTTTAGATTTAGGTTTTTGTTTAAAAAATGCAGACCCTAAAAAAACTTAATTATTTTAAAAACCCAGGTTTTAAGGTAATAAAATCATACATAGTAAAAAAAAATAAACAGATTGTAAAATAATACCATAGTGCATTGGAAGCCAGCGTTTGTTTATTCAGGGGGTGTGTTTAGCTTCATCTAGTCTTAAAATATAGTCGCAATTTTACAAGAAATAACTTGCAAAATATTTTAAAAAAAGGTGTAATTTTAAAAGTAAAAGTCATGCTTTCTTTTTTTTTTAAATAAGGTTGTGTGTATAAACCAGGGGTCAGCAACCTGTGGCTCCATAGTGGCTCTCTGGCTAAAGAAAAATAAAATAACATTAGATTTAAAAAAATTGGAGATTAGCTATTATTTTAGCAACATACTAACATTTTTGCCTAATGTGTTACCTACTGGAGGCTAATTTAAAATTTTAGCCTCTATTTTAGCAACATGCTAACGTTTTTGGCTAAGTTTTCTGAGAAATGTTATGCTAATTCGGAGTTTAGCTAATATTTTAGTAAAATGCAAATGTTTTCAGCTAATTTGTTATCTACTGAATTTTTTTTGTTGATAATTTAGAATTTAGCTTTTATTTTAGCAACATGCTAATGTTTTTGACTAAGTTAGTTTCCTGAGTAATTTTAGGCTATTTTGGAGTTCAGCTAGTAATTAAGCAAGCTAGCTTTTTTTGTCGGATTTGGCTTCTAATTAGTTTTTTATACTAGTTTGGAGTTTAGCTGATATTTTAGTAATATGCTAACATTTTTAGCTAATTTATTATCTACTGGAGGTTTTAGGCTAATTTTGAGTTTAACTTTTATTTCAGCAACAAGCTAAAATTTTTGGTTGATTTAATTTACAGAGAAATATTATGCTAATTTGAAGTTCATCTAGTAATTAAACAACAAGCTAGCTTTTTGCTACTAAAGTTAAAAATGTTTAAAAATAACTTTTTGAAAGATGCTAGTTTCTTTTTATATATTTTTTTGCTTTTGTTTGTGCCAAAAATAGAAATTAACTACATTTATTTAAAAAAACGAACAAAATGAACGTTATAAATGCAAATCCAAATTTCTTCTTCTAGGTTTTGATCAGTAGAAAATGAGCCCAAATGGCTCTTTTACTCTTAAAGGTTTCTGACCTCTGGTATAAATCTTCATCCACATTGTACTGGCTAAATCCATCAATGAAGCCATTCATTTCGCAGAATTTTTGTTGTATTTATTATTAATATTTTAAATATAAAATCCTTTATATAGAATAAAAGACATTATCTACTGTCAAACATTCAAAAACAGCATTGACTTTAAGGTAACATTTGTTTTAGTAATTTAAAAACTATGCAAATGTAATTTAGGCAATGACCAAACTAGTGTTGCTTTAATACTTTATTATAAAAGAGATCAAGATAATTGAGGACAATCATTTTTGGTGTGAGGCAACAACAACATTGAACTATAAAAACGATTAGGAATCCACAGATTTAAAAAAAACTATCAATTTCTGTGTTTTTGGCACTTTTTAAATTTAAAATGTATCCCAAAAATCTTCATTTCTGACAAAAAGAGAAGTTTTTGACACAGATAATCATAAAATAGTGCAACATTTAAACTTCATAAACATGATTATGGTCAGAGAAAACAAAGAGAAAATCTAAAAACTAGACATACAAATCATCTGGAAAAATTAAAAATAAAAAATAATGCACAGATTGTAATTTTTAAGGTTCCAAAATATTACCCAGCTCCATGAGCAGATACAACTATATCTGTGGATTTATGTCTCTTGGATTAATGTTTTCTGGGGACAAACTTGAGTTTTATAGGCTTGAGAGGTTGAAACTTCCAGTCGAACTGCAGAGGAATCTAAAAGAAACAAAAACATTCATGTTCAGTGACACTGCAACTGGAAAATGAACTGTCAGTATAAAAATAATGTCTCACCAGAGTGTCTTTGCATGTTTCCAGCGTGTAGCTCTGCAGCAAACGCACAATGACCATCTTCATGACCAGGATGGCGTAGCGCATCCCGACACAGTTACGAGGACCCAAACCAAAAGGCATGTATGCATACGGGTTCAGCTCCGCCTCGTTTTCCTTACTGAACCTGCAGAGAACAAACAGTTCTAAGTTAAAACTGACATTTATATAAAAACTCAACATTAATGAATGATTACTCTCCCAACTTCAGGAAGACACTATCAGTGCAGATTTTCACAACATCAGAACGTTTTATCCCAGCTGGTCGTTTGGATCCTACTTTGATTTCCTGTTTTTGTCTGAAACATGGTAACAGGCCTGTGACTTCTTGCTTATTTATGATTTTACACATGTGAGCCTCATGGTTCTAATTGTCATTCCTCTATTGACATCACCCAATAGAGTGTTACCAGTAGAGGCATCATTCTACTGACATCAATAGAGTGAAACCACTATCACACAAATGGATTTCCCTCATATTCGTCTGGTCTTTCTTAGATTTTCATCTCGAAACCCTCAGACACCAAGTTTTGGAAAACCGCCCTTGAAACCAATGGCAAGCTAATTGTACAAGTGTCCATCAAATGTGGCATATACCAAGGTGACACTCTGTCCCCACTGCTGGTCTGCATTGGTCTGAACCCTCTCAGCCAAATAATCAATAAGACTGGCTATGGATACCGTCTGAGAATTGGGGTCACCATCAGTCACCTTCTCTACATGGATGACATCAAGCTATACGCTAAGAGCGAGCAGGACATTGACTCCCTGATCCACAGGATCTACAGTACTGACACTGGGATGTTATTCGGGCTTCAGAAATACAGTCGGATGGTGACAAAGAGAGGCAAAGTAGTCCACACAGAAGGGGTCTCACTCCCGCAAGGAACAATAGCAGACATTGAGGACAGTTACAAGAACCTTGGAATCCCACAGGTAAATGGCAACCTGGAACAGGTAACAAGGAATAACGAGTAAGGCAAGTCCTGAGAAGCCACCTCTATGGCAAGAACAAGACCCGGGCAATAAACAGTTACGAACTCCCAGTCATCAGATACCCTGCAGGAATAATAAGATGGACAATGGAAGAGATACAGAGCAGGAATGTTAAAACTCAAAAGCTCCTCACCATACATGGAGGGTTCCATCCCAAATCCAGAACCCTGAGACTGTATGCTAACCGCAAGGAAGGAAGCTGAGGACTAGTGAGCATAGAAGCTGCCATCCTGGATGAAACATCCAAGATGCATGAATATGTCAAGCTCAAGGCCCCAACTGACAGCGTGCTCAATGAATGTCTCAGACAATGGAAAGCAGAGGATGTGATGATGGAGGACAGAGCCTCATGGGAGAACAAGCCCCTGCATGGGATCAAGAAGTCCTACCAATGGCTACAGAGGGCTGGCCTGCAGGACAGTACAGAAGCTCTGATCCTGGCAGCACAGGAACAAGCCCTGAACACCAGAGCAATAGAGGCTCAGATCTACCACACCAGACAAGACCCAAGGTGTAGGCTGTACAAAGAAGAAACAATCCAACACATAACTGCAGGGTGTAAGATGCTGGCTGAGAAAGCATACATGGAACGCCACAACCATGTGGCTGGAATGATATACAGAAACATGTGTGCAGACTATGGACTGGAAACCCCAAAATCAAAATAGGAAACACCTCAGAAAGTGGTAGAGAATGAGAGAGCAAAGATGAAGCCGTTGTGGTGGATGTGGCAGTACCGAGCGATGGTAACATCAAGAAGAAGGAACATGAGAAACTGGAGAAATACCAGGGACTCAGAGAGAAACTGGGGAAAGCTTGGAAGGTAAAGGTAGAGGCCTGGGAGCTTGAGGGAGTATTTTGTATGCAATGTTGGTGCAATCTTCCTTCTTAGGTTACCTTTCAGGTCTGAAAAGCTCAGGGGAACTCCAGTAGCGTGGGTCCTTGTGCAAATTCACCACAGGAATTCCAATCACGGTCCCCTCAGGAATGGTGAATCCCTGGATCTCAACGGTCTTCTTGCAGCCCCTCTCAAGTCGAGGTGCTGTGGGGAGCAAACGCATCGACTCCAGAATGACCTGGTCCAGGTAGTGCAGGTTGTTCAGGTCTTCGTAGGAAATGGAGGCCTAAAGAGAGTACAAAGATACAGAATAAGGAGGAAATCCTCTGTAACCAGAAAAAGAAATGCATCAAGATTTCGTACGTCTTTCTGCAGGTTAGCATCGATTTCTTTCTGCAGGGTGTGCATGGCATCAGGGTTTGTGGCCAGGTTGTAAAAAATAAAAGACAGAGTGGTGCTGGTTGTCTCATAGCCGCCTAAGATGAAGGTGAAGGCCTGAGCAACAATCTCCGGTTCAGTCAAGCCTGCAACCAAACAGAATATATTTCCCTCAAGATTCACCTTTAGTCTGTTATTTTTAAATGGTAAAAGTTCAAAATCAAAGTCCACATACCTTTACTTGGCTGTTCTTGTTCATTCTTTATCTCCGTTTCTGGTATCTCACTCTGAACCATCAACTGCAGGAAGTCCTGTCGAGTCTAAATTGTCACAGAAAACATAATATTTCTCTTTAATAAAAAAAAAAATCTTTATAATAATGCACTCTTTTTATTTATTTATTTTTTTCGATAAACACTTACAGATTCCCCTGCTTTATGCTGGTCTTTGAATTTCCTAATGACGTTAAAGAAATAATCCGACTCTGCTTTGGGGAACATTTCAATTTTGAAGAGCTTCAACAGACGACTGGCGAAAGGAAATATCACTGAAAGTCAAAAGAGTTGTTTAGCAAAACTTACAATCTTGTATTGTGAGAAAATACTTCGTGCATACATACTTAATAAAAGAAATGGCCATAAATTCATGTTTAAAAGCTTCTGGATGTGGATATTTACTGGGTCCTCTGGATTGCTAATTGAGTCGATCTCCACACTAAAAGATGCACTGGCCACAGTATCCAAACTGTATGGAGCCACAAATCTATAACAGAGATATTAAGGGAATTAAATGAGTAGAGTAGTCGTTTTAATTTGAACATTTTTGATGTTGAATCAAGTGTTTGGTGAATAAATACACCAGGATTATAAATATCATTAAAAACCTACTGTTTGACGTTCATTGGTTCATCCAAATTGGTTTCTTCCAGTTTTTTAAGAAGCCGGTCCGCATAGGAAGCAACAATGGGGAAAACCTTAAGGAGATATTACAGACAGTCATGTTTACAACACAGCTAACACATTGCAAGTGTTTGTATTTTTGACATTTTGACACCCTAAAACCAACCTTTTTGAGTCTTCCGCTGGTGAAGCATGGAGAGATAGTGCTGCGAATCCGTTTCCACCTTTCATCCTTAACCATTGAGATTCCATCCTGGAAAGGTCCGGGAACATCCGTGTCCTGTGGAGGAAGAATTCAGCGTTGGGTGAGAAAGTAGAGAGAAAGTAGGTTAAAGTGAGTTTTAATCTCCAAATCCTAAAATAATTAAACATTTTGGCTTTGTTTTGTGGCTTTGCAAATACAGAATTAATAAAAAAAAATGAGTTTGAAACACAAACAAAATAGACAGAAAAAATTAATCTAAACTTAAGTAAATTAACCTTTTGACACTTGATGTGTCGCTGGCGACGCTAAAATATAGGACTGTGTATCACCGATGATTTCCAGAAATGATTTGATTCACGATTTTTCTCAATTCTTTCGATCTACTCAATTTTATTTTATTCAAATACATTTTGAGTTTACACATTTAGAAATATTTGTTTAGAAAACCATTAATAATCCATATATGTCTTAAAGATATTCATATTAATCTTATAGTTCTGTTACGTTAAAAGTTATTAGTGAAATTATAATGAGATTGTTAATACCATGCACTGTTACATGGATTCTCAAACAGAGAAGCGCCCACAATTGTTCTGCTTCTCTTGGAGGGTGTTTCAGTTTGGCCACTAGGTGGCAATCACGCTAAAACATTAAACCTTATTGCAGAAGAAGAAAGTATGAGCAAAAAACTGTGCTTTAGACCACAATATATCCTTACAGGAGTTTGGAAAATTCATGCTTGTGAGTATATAAGGATGTTCATTTAGTCAGCAATGTTTGACCGAGCGTTAGCTTTAGCCGTCCTATAGGAAATTCTATTGAACATTAGCATCAATTAATCCATTTAATTAACCTGGCCCCACTTAAATAACACACATCGTCCAGTCAGAGTGACTGCCGGCCATCGATGGGGTCACCACAACCCCAATTTTATTATAGTGTCATCTTGACATCGGACTGCCGCCTGACTGCCATCGGACTGCTGCCTGACTGCCACCTGACTGCCGCCTGACTGCCATCGGACTGCTGCCTGACTGCCACCTGACTGCTGCCTGACTGTCGCTGTCTACATTCATAACCATGCCAACAATTTAAAAAAAAAAAAAATTTGGTGGCAGAATAAATTCTTCAAAATTCTGCTGATGCCTCTTTCACCTCACAGTTACAGTTGTATTTGTGACAGTATCATTAGTTTTCTTGCTTTAATTCACCTTTTCTTGGGTTGGGCTTACACATCAAGCATCACACTCTCACACACAGTGCTGTTGAGTAAACACCTAAATGATGCAATCCTTTTAAGGTTCTTTTAGAAAACATTACAAGGTCTTCTCCCTCCTTGCCCCACCCCTAATTGTCATCAACGTCGGATCCCCTTACCCTGCGGTTTGTAAACACGCTGTAACATTCCTTCACCATTATCGTTTTAATCATCTCGGGATCTGCCACCATCAGCACCGGGCTTCGTCCGTCATACAACCTGAGGAAGCAATTTTTGTGAAATATTAAAAAATAAAAATTTCATGAAACATCGTTTTGGAGAAAACGTTTTATCAAAAGGAAAGTTTTAAAACATAATGATAATACCAAAACTTTTGAGCAATGAATGGGAGTTACAATTATATATTTAACCTTTATAGAAAAGTTATTTCTTGGATTAAAACAAAGTCATTTTGTACCTGATGACTGCTTATAAATCTGGAGTGTAACTTCTACTCAATTATGCCATTTTCTTGTATGAATGATGCAAATTTGTGAACTCACCCCCAGACATCTCCATACTTGGTCTGACATTCTGAGTCAAAACCCAATATTCCCTTCATAAAAAGAAACAGTCATAATCAATATAATCCTGTTACCAAGACAACAGTCTAAATGACATCCACACTAAATAATTGCAACACTAATTGCACTTTAATGCTTTCCAGGTATTGCATCACTGGATTTCACTTCCAGTTTGATGCCTACCTTCCTCAGTCCAAATATTGTCCCAACAAAAGGTAGAGGTCTCGGTCCGGGGATGTTGAGGTTTTTGAAGAATCTGTGAGGCCATGTTCCGTACCTTATGTCAGGAAACAAAGAAGAAGAATAAAGGCTGTGGAAGCACTACGTCACTAAATAGACAGGCTGGATCAACACACGTACAGCCACAAGAGGGCGGACAAAAGAGCCAGCAGAGTCCAGGTTGTTGGTGAAAGCAGAGTGAAAAACATCCTGACTGGTTTCTCTTTCACTGTGCAAACTCACAGCTGAATGAGGAAATGGGCTGAAACCTCTGCTTTAAAAGCCTCCCGTAGGAGTGGGAGGAGTCCCGAAACCAAACACCCGCTTGAGTTTGTAAAGGCACACGGACACGACCTACGACCTGCTTACCTCACCTTAGAAACGAAGCTGTTGTATTGTGAGAAAGTCCTTTCCATAAATGGAAAGTTGTAGACGCTTGTCCATAAAAGGAACAAAAATCGAATGACTTTTCTTGGAGACAAACTAAATAAAGTTTTAAGATGACCAAAAAAAGCAATTGTTTTGGGTTTGCAAAACCAAGAACAATTGAAGGAGCGCTATTTTAATCTGAGAAAAAAGAAGAAAGAATCCATCCAAAACAAAAATGTTTTGGCCCAAAGTCACCTCGATTTGACCCACATACTCTCTGTAAATATGTAAATTGCCTCACTTTTCTACTCTCTTTTTTCTATTTGTAATGCTGCTGTAGCCCTGAAATTTCCCCACTGTGGGACGAATAAAGGACTATCTTATCTTATACCATTGGGAATGATGGCACCTCTTTGCTAGATCTCAGCCACAAACAAACCACAACATGGCCACAAATTCTGCCAAATGTTACCCACAGAAACCATAAATCGCACATCAACAAGCCGCCATTTGTTTTTGTTCTGCCCCAAAGGACACCACAGCAAGGCCAGATGTCAGCCAAATGTTACCCACAATACCCAAGCCTGGGCCAAATAAGGGCCAGTGAATATTCCAGCTCTGGCCCGTACTGGGCCCACATGATGGCACCTGCTCCTGTAGCCGGATGAGGGTCTCAAGCAAACCCAATCCAGGCTGCATGACATCCAAATATTACATATAGAAATTGCAACTGATCCAACTATAGGCAGCTGTTTCTTTCTGTTTGGGCATTACTGGTCCCACATCATGGCGTGGGTGAGCTGTTCATGTATGCCACTAATAAACCAGCAACAAAAAAATTTAAAGACCACTTTTCTATCAGTTTCCATCATTTTCTATTACTTTCCATAACTAAAAATATTGAAATTTTATTTTTTTTATTTAAATATAGTTGATAATGGATAATCTAGCAGATAAACCTCTATTTTATTTGATCTATTATCAATTTTATGATGGTTTGGGAACTTGATAAAACCAACAATGGTTTAATTAAAATTTAGTTATTAAAGATACACAATGAAAAAAACAGAATCATTCAAAGGCTCTTGGAGAGTTGCTGGAGCCTATCCCTGCTGGTTTGGGGGGAGGGTCCCCAGACAGTTCACCAGTCTATCACATGACTATACATAGACAGACACATTTTATCAGCAGCTCTCAATGTACTTTCCTTAAGACGAGGAAATGTATAAATATCAGGAAAAACAGAATAAATTTAACAATTTTTATCAAACGTATTTAAGCAAATTTGTTTCAATTTTTGAGTAAAAACTACTCAATTTAAGCAAATAATATGTAACTATTATCCCACTTTTTATAATTTTCATAAATTGTTATAATATTAAAAATAGAACATTGTGTTTAGGTTAAATTAATGCTTAAATAAATGGTGAAAACTGTTAGACCGCATTAAAAATTAAACTTGAAACATAATTAAGTGTTTGCAGACCCTAAAAAAATATTTTCAGGTTTTAAAATGACAAAAATCATACACAGAAAATAAACTGATTGTTAAATAATAATAACACAATATAAGGAAATTCAGTTTATGCATCTAAGCGATGAATAAAATATTGAAAAGCGCTGATAAAGAGAAAGCTGATTAATTTAGGATCATGACCTCACAAGAAAAACTCTTCCTTTGGTGTGAAGCATTTTTAAAATTTTACTGATTAGAACTTGAGAACATTTCAGCACGTCGATTTCCCTCATGTTCCTCTTCTTGCAAGGAGAAAAGCTGAGCTGGAAACGTGTGGTTTAAAATGAGGAAATTAAAAGAGAATTAAGAAACTGATTAGATCACATTTGCAGAGGAACCAGAAGCTTCAAAAAAAGCAAAGTTTGGATCAAAGGTCGGCAATCTTTAAGAGTAAAAGAGCCATTTGGGCTCGTTTTCTACTAATCAAAACCTAGAAGGAGCCATATTGACTTACGTTAGCCTTTAAGAAATATGGATTTTCATTCATAACCTTCTTTTTGTTTTTTAAATAAATATGAATGTCTACTTTTGTCACAAACAAAAGCAAAAAAATATATAAAAAGAAACTAGCATCTCTTAAAAAGATAATTTTTTAAAATGTTTTTAACTTTAATAGCAAAAAAGCTAGCTTGTTGTTTAATTACTAGCTGAACTTCAAATTAGCATAACATTTCTCTGTAAATTAAATCAGTCAAAAATTTTAGCCTGTTGCTAAAATATAAAACTTAACTCAAAATTAGACTAAAACCTCAAGTAGATAACAAATTAGCTAAAAATGTTAGCATATTGCTAAAATATTAGCTAAACTCCAAATTAGCATAAAAAACTAATTAGAGGCCAAATCTGCCAAAAAAAGGTTAGCTTGTTGCTTAATTACTAGCTGAGCTCCAAAATAGCCTAAAATTCCTCAGTAAACTAACTTAGTCAAAAACGTTAGCATGTTGCTAAAATAGAAGCTAAATTCTAAATTATCCCACCAAAAAAATTCAAAAATTAGTAGATAAAAAAGTAGCTGAAAACATCAGCATTTTACTAAAATATTAGCTAAACTTTAAATTATCCTTAAAACCCCACTAGAAAACAAATGAGCCAAAAACGTTGCTAAAATAATAACTAATCTTCAGCCAGAGAGCCACTATGGAGAGATAATGTGGCTCTGGAGCCGCAGGTTGCAGTATGCTGGTTTGGATAAACTATTACTCTGGATTTGATGAAGTCTTTATATTTTCACAAAATATTACTTATGATAGAGAATCTTTCCAGAACATATAGATTAGAAATATGATGATATTTATTTTTAAACATTGTGGATTTAATACTTCATTATCACAGCATCTGAGTTTGTCTTGATTACTGTTGGACACCGGTGGTTCCTTCCTTAATATTTGTAGTTTATGTGTAACTAAACATATGTCTGTGTTTTTTTATGCTTGTAATATCTTGTATTTTTACTTATTTTGAGACATGTATGATCTTTAATATTTTTACTTAAAAAAAGACAATGACATGGCACTGTTTTAGGATAACAATTTATGAAATCCAAATACAGCCAGTAAAAAAATAAAAAAAAATGTAAAAGTAAATGTACAATTAAAATTGGGAAATGGAGCAAATGTTTTCTGTTTTTTGGAGCATAGATGTGCTCAAAAGTTTGCCATTTATGGAAGTATTTCTATATAAGGAGTCAAAAAGGACACCTTAAACACATCACTAAAGGACAACATTCCACATAATAAAAGATTGTCCTATTGTTCAAACTAAATGGGAGTTGTGTGTAAACAACAGATTTAAGAACAAGTGAAATACTCTCAAACTTAACCCACCGTACTATAATAGGCAGAGAGAACACAACATAAAAGATTCAACTAGAAACAACAGCATTAGATGAAAATAACTTAAGTCTTTCTCTTAAGTGCAAATTGATTTTTGTAGGTTTCAAAATACAAGATTCAACTTCTAAAAACTGGATAATCTTTAGTGTAAATTTGAACTCAGTACAGTTGAAAATAACTTATTTTAGTGGAATTATATTAAAATGACTAAGTGTGGCAAATGGTACAATGCATCGCTTTTAAATTAAAAAAAAGATAAAATATTCTTTAAAAAAAAATTAATAGTGGTTTTTGTTTATCTTTCCAATACAGCCAAACTTTTGTAAAATTAGATTTGTACTTTGCTTTTGTTTGCTCACGTGATTGATGGTAATCCACCAAACCAAGCAGTAAAATCAGTTGAACTTCACTCCTCCCCTCCCGTCAAGTCTTACCAAACAAGGCTTGCATGCATGTCACAGCTGTGTGCTTTCTTGTTTACTATCTGTCGTCTTATCTGAGTCATTATAAGTAATCAATAAACGTGCAAACCAAGATTCTCCATATTAGGGCAAACAAAAACAGCAATAAAAGACAGGAAGGGTCATCCCTCTCTGCGTGGTGCTTTTAAGTTACAGTACCGGTGAGGTGCTGACACCACAAACATGAACTACCGATGACCCTGAAGCTGCAATCACGTTCACCATAAACACACCATTTCCCATGTTTGGATCACGAGGGTTTGGGGAAGTAGAGCCTGTGAGATAAAGGCGTTTCCTTTTGTAGGTCAAAGGACTTCACAGTGACATCATCACAAGAACAATTAACTCTTTATAACCATTTGTACATGCATTTCTACGACCACTGTCTCATTAACATCAAAACTTTCCTATAAAAAAAGTCTGCAAATTGGACCAATTTCTGCCCTGTAGTTCATCATCATTCCACCAGGGGCAGTAGAAAGACGCATTTCAAAATGGCTGCTTCCACAAAATGTAACACTTTTGGCAGGAAAAGTTTTGCATATTTCATAGATAAAACAAATAATGTTATTCATATTTGTAAATGACTAATTTTTTATAATAGTGTTGAAAACGTGTGGATCAAATTTGAGACGGTGGGTAAATATGGTGCTCAAATAAGGTTTAACAAATGCTGATATCACAAATTGAGAACCGACCCCTCCAGGAAGAGTCTGCTCCGCCCCCAGACTAACCCAAACGCCTTCTCCGCTAACGGAGAAAGCTAACGGTGATCAGCTAGTATGGGGTAAGATAACTGTCAAAAAGAAACGTATTCATAAATAATATTTTATATTCATATAAATAAATTTGTATTCACAAAAACAAAGTTGTGCATACATTTATATTTTGTGTATAACTTTACAGAAAATATATAATTACAACATTTAGTTTAACATTTATCATGTCTCTTTTGAATACGACTTTTCTTCGTTTAGAATACGACTTTTTTTCGTCTTGAATACGAATTTCTCCTCTCTCAAATGACGTCACGGGGTCACAGGCTTATCCATCAAGTGCCGGAACATCGATGCGCATGCGCGTTGCGACTCATTCATTAAACTACGATGACATGAAAATGATCTTAATATTCTAGCTCTGGCGGGGAAAATAGAAGTTACCAGTCAAGTCCTGCCGCTTATATTTTATTTATTTTGACAACAGCGGAGCATATTAACAACAAAACGGACCCGGAAGTGGTGGCAAAAAAAAGAGCTCTGACTGAAAACGGCAGACGAGGCGGGGGGATCCCTGTCTCTCCACTCGCCCAGTCGCGGCATGTTAGCATGGGGATCCCCGCTTCGCCGAGCAGTTTATTCCCGGGACAGGTGGGACAGGCGCACCCGCTCTGGCTCCTAGACAGTCCAGATGTACCCTCGCTTTCACCCAACACTACCCGAAACAGGCTCTAGCAGCAGCGTGACCCAGATAGAGATAGCCGCTTGAAAAAGGAAGAGAATGACACAATCAACCAAGCTAACTCGGAGCTAAAGAAGGCTAACTGTCGGATAACTCCGACCTTAGTAAAAAAAAAGAAAGATCCGAAGCAGAAAGAAAGTTGGGCTTTCTGATCCTACTGACTTTTTTTCTCCTATGTGTTTCTTTGTTTGTTTATGCAGCACCAACGTCGGCTGGCTCCGCGTTAGCTTAGCTGTTTTTTTTTAATGTCATCATTCTCTTATTTTCAACTAATTTTACGGACATATTTTCTTTTCCACCTAATGACTGGACAGGCATGTGTGCAACTCCCTTTGGGCTGTTTATCACCACTTCTGGGTATAAACTATCCGCTGCTACATTGTTTACACAATCAGCTGACAACCCCAAAATGCGTCGGAGATCGATGTATTTTTTATTTTATGTTTTATTAAATGTTCAACTGCTTTGGTTTTCAAGATAATGTTCCCGTTATGGCATCAATATCATTAAATATATATATATATATATAATTCATGTTTTATTGTAAATGAATAGACACGCAAAGCTGGATCAATCGATGTTCCGGCACTCGATGGATAAGCCTGTGACCCCGTGACGTAATTTGAGAGAGGAGAAATTCGTATTCAAGACAAAGGAAAGTCGTATTCTAAACGAAGAAAAGTCGTATGCAAAAGAGACATGTTAAATGTAAAACTAAATGTTGTATTCATATTTTTTCTTTAAAGTTGTGCACAAAATATAAATGTATGCACAACTTTGTATTTATGAATACAAATTTATTTTTATGAATACAAAATATTATTTATGAATACGTTTCTTTTTGACAGTTATCTTACCCCATAAGCTAGCTTTGCGAGTCTCCAAGCAGACGCCGGCTGTCTGTGTTGTGAGTCAGTTTAGCGATGGCCTAGAAACAATTATTCTGTTTAACGTTCAAACTTTGTGAAGAAACTTCTGGTGAGGAATCTGCTTGACATGTTGGGATGGATCCTGAACGTATCTGAGAATGGCGCAAGCAGACAGGGATACTCGGAAGACGACTGGAGAAATACTATTTTCTGGTGGAGAAAGGGAGCTGACTATTTCCTGGTGGAGGAAGGGAGCTGACTATTTCCTGGTGGAAAAGGGAGAATACTATTTCCTGGTGGAAGAAGGGAGCTGACTATTTCCTGGTGGAAGAAGGGAGCTGACTATTTCCTGGTGGAAGAAGGGAGCTGACTATTTCCTGGTGAAAGAAGGGAGCTGACTATTTCCTGGTGGGATAGGGAGAATACTATTTCCCGGTCGAAGAAGGGAGCTGACTATTTCCTGGTGGGATAGGGAGAATACTATTTCCTGATGGGGGAGGGAGCAGACTATTTCCTGGTGGAAGAAGGGAGCTGACTATTTCCTGGTGGAAGAAGGGAGATGACTATTTCCTGGTGGAAGAAGGGAGCTGACTATTTCCTGGTGAAAGAAGGGAGCTGACTATTTCCTGGTGGAAAAGGGAGAATACTATTTCCTGGTGGGGGGAGGGACTGACTATTTCCTGGTGGAAAAGGGAGAATACTATTTCCCGGTCGAAGAAGGGAGCTGACTATTTCCTGGTGGAAAAGGGAGAATACTATTTCCTGGTGGGGGATGGAGCTGACTATTTCCTGGTGGAAAAGGGAGAATACTATTTCCCGGTCGAAGAAGGGAGCAGACTATTTCCTGGTGGAAAAGGGAGAATATTATTTCCTGGTGGGGGATGGAGCTGACTATTTCCTGGTGGAAAAGGGAGAATACTATTTCCCGGTCGAAGAAGGGAGCTGACTATTTCCTGGTGGGATAGGGAGAATACTATTTCCTGATGGGGGAGGGAGCAGACTATTTCCTGGTGGAAGAAGGGAGCTGACTATTTCCTGGTGGAAGAAGGGAGATGACTATTTCCTGGTGGAAGAAGGGAGCTGACTATTTCCTGGTGAAAGAAGGGAGCTGACTATTTCCTGGTGGAAAAGGGAGAATACTATTTCCTGGTGGGGGGAGGGACTGACTATTTCCTGGTGGAAAAGGGAGAATACTATTTCCCGGTCGAAGAAGGGAGCTGACTATTTCCTGGTGGAAAAGGGAGAATACTATTTCCTGGTGGGGGATGGAGCTGACTATTTCCTGGTGGAAAAGGGAGAATACTATTTCCCGGTCGAAGAAGGGAGCAGACTATTTCCTGGTGGAAAAGGGAGAATACTATTTCCTGGTGGGGGATGGAGCTGACTATTTCCTGGTGGAAAAGGGAGAATACTATTTCCCGTCGAAGAAGGGAGCTGACTATTTCCTGGTGGGATAGGGAGAATACTATTTCCTGATGGGGGAGGAGCAGACTATTTCCTGGTGGAAGAAGGGAGCTGACTATTTCCTGGTGGAAGAAGGGAGATGACTATTTCCTGGTGGAAGAAGGGAGCTGACTATTTCCTGGTGAAAGAAGGGAGCTGACTATTTCGTGGTGGAAAAGGGAGAATACTATTTCCTGGTGGGGGGAGGGACTGACTATTTCCTGGTGGAAAAGGGAGAATACTATTTCCCGGTCGAAGAAGGGAGCTGACTATTTCCTGGTGGAAAAGGGAGAATACTATTTCCTGGTGGGGGATGGAGCTGACTATTTCCTGGTGGAAAAGGGAGAATACTATTTCCCGGTCGAAGAAGGGAGCAGACTATTTCCTGGTGGAAAAGGGAGAATACTATTTCCTGGTGGGGGATGGAGCTGACTATTTCCTGGTGGAAAAGGGAGAATACCATTTCCCAGTGGAAAAAGGGAGCAGACTATTTCCTGGTGGAAAAAGGGAGAAGACTATTTCTTGGTGGAGGAATGGAGCAGAATATTTCCCGGTGGATAAAGTGAGCAGACTATTTCCTGGAGGAGGAAGGGAGCAAAGTATTCATTGCTTGGTGATAAAACCAAGCAATGAATAGGGAGAACTGGTTTAAATGTAGATTATGTTCTCATCAGAAATGTTCATCTGGTGTTGTCTGTATTTTTTGACTGAATTTCACCACAAAATGAACCAATTACCCATCGCCATTCTGTCTGTGCCAATTTTTTTGGGATAAGTTCCACTGTATGTACATCAATATTTAAAAAAAAAAAAAAAAAAAGGATTATTTTTTTGTGGGTGACCCACTGAACAGGACAGCTCTGGAAGTACGTTGTGAAATGGGCGGCAACCTCAATTAGCGAAAGGCGGAGCCTCAGAAATAGAGCTGTTTTACTTCCAGGTATGAAAAGAGTTCCCAAAAATAACTAATATTTCATAAGTAATTTGTTTTTTAGTGTTCCAAAGGTAATATCAAATGTATGGATGTAGTTTACTCTGAAAGACTCAAGAAAAGCATGGCATGCTTAAGCTAATATCACAGAAGTCTTCTCTTTTTACAAACATCTGATCTGTCTTCTAAAATTCTTTATTTAGTCATTTTTCCGTGACTGTATAAAATCATATTTTTCTTTAGTCGCTTGAGCAAAAACCATTCCCGTCCTGTGAATTAAGGAAAACAATGTTTTTTGGTGTTGCTTCTTTAATGATTAATTAGTGATACATAAATACCATGAAATGAACAGATTGTTCAGTATTGGTGACAATTTTATTTCACAGTTTTCGAATCTGAAAGACTTGATTTGGTAGTTTAATGTTTACAATTATTGAAATATATGGAAAATTATTAAAATTTGTGCAAGATTAATCTCTTCAAAACATATAACAAAAGCACGTGTTTTGTATATATTAGGAATAAAAAATGGATTTCAAACCATATAATTCAGAACATTAGAACCCAAATATAAAGGCATAGGCAATAACTGGTCCCAGTTATCTTAACCTGCTAGAAATCACTCATGACAGGAATATAAACAACATTTGGGGGCGTCTCTCTCTTGGATCACAGTTTTCTTGGAACAAACTTGAGTTTTACTGGTTTGATTGGTTGAAACTTCCAGTTAAACTGAATTGGAATCTGAAGAGACACAGAAGTGAAAGGATCAGCGACGAACAACATTACAGTCAAGCGTGCCAAACGGTTAATGCCTCACCAAGGTGTCCTTGCATGATTCCAGGCTGTAGTTCTGCAGGAGACGGACAATGACCATCTTCATGACCAGTATGGCGTAGCGCATCCCCACACAGTTGCGAGGACCCAAACCAAAGGGCATGTATGCGTACGGGTTCAGCTCCGCCTCGTTTTCCTTACTGAACCTGCAGAGACCAGATTATGATTTCAAATCAAGATAAAGCTGGTTTCTTCAGACAAACACACAGCTTAGATGGAATTTTGTTTTTGTCAGTTTTACCTCTCTGGTCTGAAGAGTTCAGGGGAGTCCCAGAACCGTGGGTCCATGTGGAGAAGATGCACAGGAATCCCAACCACTGTTCCCTCTGGGATGGTCAGACCATGGATCTGTATGGTCTTCTTGCACACCCTATCAAGTGCAGGCGCAGGGGGAATCAAACGCACTGACTCACAAAGAACTTGGTCCAGGTACTCCAGCCCGTTCAGTTTTTCATATGAGATTGGAGCCTAAAAAATCAGAGAACGACACAAGACCCAAACGATGAGTATTGATGCTTTTTCTATCAACAGTATGTCTGAAACAAGTATCGAGAATCACATCTCTTTGCAGGTTGGCATCTACTTCCTGCAAGGGCCACAGCATCAGGGGAGGCCAGGTTGTGAAGAGTAGGACGAGATGGGGGTGGAGCTCATAGCCACCAAGGATAAAGCCAAAGGCCTGAAAAAGGATCTCCTGTTCAGTTAAACCGAAACGCTACTCACTTAGGTTAAGGTAACAAATTATAAGAAATTGTTAAAATAGCACAATTACTTCAAAAATGAAGGAAAAATGTCTAGTAGTCTAGTAACTAGACTGTAGTTTGATTATTAAATTAAAAAAAACTGTGAAAAAACAAATGCTGACCCTATGTTAATTATAAGGTTGTTGGGAACGTGTTGAAAAAAAAAATCAGATGTCTTGGTTTATTTTTAATATGTATTATTTTCTTTTTGTCCTTGTGGTTAATTTCTTTCTTGTTTCTTGTTTTTATTTTGTTGCTTTTTCCTCCCAGTTGACATATTATTGTTAAGAAACAAAAAGATAGATTTGGTTGAATGGGGCAGAAAGAGACGATACGTCTTCTTCTTTCTGTCTCCTTTCTTTTTCACCTAGGACAAGAGTATCATGTAAGTTTGTGTTGTGTCCTATGAAAATGAAATAAATAAACAAAACTGAACGTCCAATGTCTCACAAAGCTTATATAAGTGAAAACAACATATATAAGTAAAAGTTCAAAATAAAAATCTGGAAAAATTGGACTAAAACTACAAAAAAAAACCAAATGGAAATTAAAATAATTTTTTTTTAATTCAACAAATTATAAACTGACCAAACTAATTTAATTAATATTTCTTATAAGACAATATGGAAAAGATTAAACATCATGGTCAAAATGCATATATCACCTCAAGTGAATTCGTATAACTTTTAATAAATAACCACATAAATTGTTTTGTTGTTTAAAAGAGACATCATCCATTAGAACATTTTATAAGTTCCTTTTTCAGAGAAAACCTACCTTTGCTTGGCTCCTCTTGTTTGTTCTTTACCTCGCTCTCCGGAATCTCGCTTTCAATCATGACCTGCAGGAAGTCTGGTCGAGTCTAAATATGCAGAGACGACAGTGAGAGAGATCAGAACATCATCTGCATATGATGGAATAAAAAAAGAATGCAGGTCAATATATATATTTATAAATATTTATAGGCCTGTGCAGTATTAAGGTATTATCGTGAAAACAGACATGGTATCATTTTCAATATTATCATTAAAAATTAAATTATTAAAGGGGCCATACCATGATTTTCGTAAGCCTTTCAGAGTGTATTATATATATAATATATATATATATATATATATATATATTATATGATCATATATTAGCTTTGTGAGTATAAAAAACTAATTATTTATGAAATATTAGTTAAATTTTGGGATTTTTTTTTCCTATCCGGAAGTAAAACGACTCGATTCCTGAGGCTCCGCCTCCCACTGTGTGTGGCAGCCCCTCCCATACCCACAAAAACGAGCAGATGGTGTCGTGCTGACGTCAGCATGATGTGAACCGCCCCCTCCAGGAAGAGACAGCTCCGCCCCCAGTCTAACACCAACACTCAATTTCTCCACAGAGCTAGCGGTGATCAGCAAAAAACCTTTCATTTTAGATGCAGAATACTGTACATCTTCCAGTTGTGTCCTGTCTTCAATAAATTCCAGCTCAAACAAGTGTTTGTTACTGTAGACACGGGGCTCCTTTAAGACACCCCCACCCCACCCGGTCAGGTGCCGTCGTGCAGACGCCGCATGTATTTGTGTTCTGAAGCAGTGTAGCGATGGCCTACTAAAGGCAGATATATGGTATGTTCATTCATCTTTTAGGAAGTTTGGATTATTTTCATGGAAGAAATGGAGACACGCGGCTTGCTTTGGTATGACGTCATGAAATGGGCGGCAGCCACACCCAGTGGCAGGCGGAGCCTCAGGAGTAATTTTACTTCCGGGTATAAAAACTCATGAAAAATAACTAATATTTCATAAAGAATTTGTTCTATAGTGTTCCAAAGGTAAAATAGGATCATATATGTGGATATTGTTCACTCTGAAAGGCTTAAGAAAACCATCCTTTAAAGTAAAAATTATTAATCCAACCATTTTATGTTGTTATTCTTTTATTAATTTTGTTTGTAATTCTATTTCACCCAGCAGTTTGGTAATGCCACTTATACCGAGGTAAAATGTGGAGAAATATTGACAATATTAAAATTTCTTGATATTTAGAACATTCCTTCTTCTGTTGGAAGTTAGCTTTTCTGAGTAGAATTACCAGTAATAAACAATGCGACAGAATATTTGTCAGGATCTAGGCAAAGATACAAAAGCAGGACACAGATTGGCCCAAAAAAGTCCTGGTTTATTTCAGCACAAAAAGCGAAACTGTGAAGGTTAGACGAGTTGTGACGCTCCAAAAGCTCACAAGACGATCTGGCAACAGTTGGCGGGAGAAGGCGGACTACTGTAGAAGGGTGTGACAGTCAAGCACAGGTGCTCTCGTTAAGAAGACGGAAACCAGGTGGGAGAAAGAAAGAGAAGGAAAAAAAAGATAACCGCATCGCTGATCCCAATCCCCACAATATTCTATGTTGCCATGATTTTGTTGTTTTCTGGATCGCTTCTGAAGTCACAAGGAAATATGTAGTGCTGTGCTGATAATTTAAATATATACTTACAAGTTTTCCAGCTTTATGCTGGTCTTTAATTTTCTTGATAACATCACAGAAGAAATCCACACTGGACTGGGGTATGATTTCAAATTTAAAGAGCTTCAGCAGACGAGAACTTGATGGAAATATCACTGAAAAGACACCGTGAAGCTGTTAGAAACATAACCACCAGTCTCTGAGACCTAACGATCAAACAACGGAAGACGTACTTCTCATAATCATCGGCCATAAATTGAAGTTTGTCGCTTTTATGGCTTGAACGTTAACGGGGTCGTCTGGGTTATTAATGCAGTCTGTTTCCACGCTGAAGGAGGCGCTGGTCACGACATCCAAACTGTACGGAGCCATAAACCTGGAAAAAAGACGACGGAGGCGGTTATTCGAATTATCATGTGGTACAACCTCAAAATTTGGCTTGAATGTACCCTCTTTCACAAAAGCATGTCCCTAACAAACAAGAGGATATTGCAATATACTGGAAAATATATGCAGATATATTACCAACATATTTAGAAATGTATGTCAATATATCAGTCAGTTTACTCACATATTTTTGAATACATTTCAATATATTAATGGTCAACCTATATATATATAAATATATATATATATATATATATATATATATATATATATATATATATATATATATATATATATATATAATTGCCTACACTAGTATATAGAGTAGAGCTGCCACAAACGATTATTTTAATAGTCGACTAATCACCGACTATTTTTTCCGATTAGTCGACTAATCGTGTCATGCGCAAACTGGATGTAAAACACACATCTAAACCATCATTAACTTTGAACTAATTAAAAAGTAGAAATAAACAACTACCTGTGATAATGGTAGTGTGAATGTTGTAGGCTAAAATTGATAGCTGAAGAGGCTGAAATTGATAACCAAAATTGCTGAAGCTGAAAGCCAGCTGAAACATTAGCTAAACCTTAAAATAGCCTAAAAATCTTTTAAAATACATAAATTAGCCAAAATAGCTAGCATGTAACTGAAATATTAGCTAAACTTCAAATTAGCCTAAAAACTTTAAAAAACATAAATTAGCCAAAAATAACTAGCATGTAGCTGAAAATTAGCTAAACTTCAAATTAGCCTAAAAAGACTGAAAAAATTTCTAAATTCGCCAAAACAGCTAGCATGCAGCTGAAATATTAGCTAAACTACCAAATAGCCAAAAGAACAGAAACAATCCTAAATTATCCAAAACAGCTATCGGAAATATTAGCTAATCTCAAAATTAGCCTGAAAAAAATGATAAAAATCCTAAATTAGCTTAAATAGCTATCATGTAGCTTAAATATTAGCTAAACTCCAAAATAGCCTAAAAACCTCAATAAATGGCAAAATAATCCAAAAAGCTAGCAGAATGCCATTATAACTTTCAACTTTACTACACTCTGACTCCATATAATATAAAATAACGACTAATCGACTATTAAATTAGTCGTCGACTATTTTAATAGTCGATTAGTCATCGATTAGTCGACTAATCGTGGCAGCCCTAATATAGAGCAATATGTTGCTGTATAAATCACAATATATTATGTAGCAATATATCACAATATCTGGATTGATATATTTCAATATAAGAAAACAGTAATAGTTGGAGTGTCAATATACTCATTAGTATTGTTTCCATATATGGAAAATACTTTAAATATATACTCCATATATTGAGAAATATATTGTTTCGTAGGGGTTATCTACCAGAAAATCTAAGATTTCTAAATATATGTACATTAGTATTTTGTAAGTACCTCTCTAGTTTAAAGTTTAAAATTTTGTGCATGAACAAGCCACATTATTGAGATTCAGGCAAACAGATATTGAATATTTATGTTGCCCGTCTTTAATCTTTAGGGAAATGTCCTTTAAATTCTGTTTATGAAACAAATGAAAAATCATTTTCGTTTAAACTGTTAAACTGCTGTCCAAGAAGGTTTGCTAAAAGATGTGTATTTGTACATGTTTTATAAGTGTTTCTATTGAACCAATGAATACCTGTAAATATGCAGGTCAACAGTGGAAATAAGTAGGGAACGGATGATGGCACAACAAGGTAAATTTAAGGCAGTTTATTCAAAAATTCAATTTTTGATTTGAAAATATTTGCTACAGCGAGATACTCCTTGGATGAATTGGTTATTAAAACAATTGTAGATTTTGTGGTACAAGCACCAGAATTTGTCATTGATTTATCTCATGTCTTTACCTTTTATTTATTTATTTTTTTGAATAAAACTTGCACAAGAAAATCCAAAATTTTAAATTATATTTAACCCCAAAAGTGTTTGGGTAAATGTATTGGTATGATTGTTGAAGTTTAAAGAATTAACAACTTACCGTTTGACGTCGATGGATTCATTTAAGTTCATTCTCTGAAGTTTATCAACAAGCCGTTCGGCATATTGGGCAACGAAAGGAAAAACCTTGATTAGAAAGACAAAAAAAGCAGAGATTTTAATTATGTTTTGTTAAATTTATGCTAATAGCCTCAGAATTATGCGATCCCATGGAGATGTAAGAATTAAACACAAATATTCTGTTGTTCTTATTAAATATGGTTTTCACTGAGACACCCAAAAGTTTTAAACTTAAATAATTAAAAGCAAATGAAAAAAATAGATTACTTTGGTAATCTAAGACTATGAATACATGTGTAGATTTTTGACACTTGTAAAAATATTTAATCACTAATAAAGTTTACACTAACTGCTAATAATCTTCTTAACTTTCCCAGGATGTTCAGAATAAATTTCCAGATAATTCCAGCATTTATTCCCTTACAAATATCCATGTGACGAAAAAAATAAATAAATAAATAAATTCCCTATACATGTAATTACTGCAGATATAGGGAAAAGACACCAACCTGTTTCAGTCTTCCGCTGGTAAAACAGGGAGAGATCGTGCTGCGAATTCGTTTCCACCTTTCGTCTTTAACCGCTGCGACTCCGTTACCCAACGGTCCGTCATCGTCAAATATATTCTGAAGACAAAAGCTGGGATGTTTTAAAGGATGATACCATCATGGAAAATTGTAAACAGGAGGGAATGCTAAAAAAATCTTGTTAAAAATGAGGACAAGTATACTGGAGACATTTTATATTTACAGGAGCATTTCAATTTAATGGCAGAAGTATTAAAAAATGGCTTTCATGGGTGAAAAACTAATATTTATTTCATGCTGACTTTAGTTTTTCTTTTTAAAAAACATTTTATTGTATTTTATAAACATTTTTCTGAATTCTTCAAATTTCCCAATGCCCTATATTTTCCTGAATTATCTCAATTTGTTTTAACAGTCTGGTTGGAAGCAGATCAGTTGGTTTTTATTATACAGATGTGTAAATTTAAACAAGAAAATAAAATGAGTATGTACTTAATTTAATCAGTCCTAAAATTTGTGCAAAAATAACTCCTGACCTGAATGATCCCAATGGTTATTTTTCTTCATTTTCTTTGATTTCTTACCCTGCGGTTTGTAAACGTAGAGTAACACTCCTTCACCAGCACGGTTTTAAGAATCTTTGGATCTGCGATCATCAGCACGGGGGATCTTCCCTCATAAAGGCTGAAGCAGAAATGAAAAAAATGAATAGAAAACAAATAATATTGCTGTTAATGAAAATTGTTTATTACTAGTACTTATCACATATTGCATAATGGAGAGAAAAAAAAAATCAAATACAAAATCAGCACAAAAAACATTAAAGAATAAAATGTGAATCACTGACACCTTTTATTTATTTTCCTAATCATATCTTCACAGCCACTTTTTTCTGGGTCAGTAGGCAGCTTGGCATTAATTAGAGGGATGATAAAAATGAAAAACAGCTCACCCCCAGACGTCTCCATACTTGGCCTGACACGCTCGGTTAAAGGCGAACAATCCCTATGAATAACATGACAGGAAATGCTCGTTAGGTCTACAGTGTTCACCCGCTTATTCCCATTTCTTTATTCTTTTTTTTTTTCAGCTACGTGATTCTTCCAGTTCATCACAAAAACTCTGACAACTCAAGACGGTTGGATCATTTCTCACTAACAACCTGGATAAAGTTAGACGAAGGTTACAAGTACCTCAATGAATGCTGCTTGTTTGATTATGAAGGTAATTATGATTTTATTCTTTTAATCTGTGCTAATGCTAATGCTAGCAAATTGGTAAGGTTCCTTTTATTATTTATGTGAAATTGTGACAAAGTGTTCAGCTGCCAACTTTGCCGTTCTAAATACAAACACTGGAATTAACTATTCGCATTTTCGCTCATTTTGTCTGACGTCACCGTGGTTTATAAAAGGTTTATAATTAATTAATTAACCACAAAAATAGGTTGAAGTAAATAACAAACAAATACATTTGTATTATCAATTTATTAATCTTTACTTACATTTACATTTAAACAGAAATCATTATGATTTGTTTAAACTCTGGATTTTGTAGGTTTGTTTCCTTTTGGGGTTTTTATGTTTTTTCTAGTCTTTGCCATAAAATTGTTGTTCGGACAATCGTTTTTGATTACTTTGTTTTGATGACATAGACCAGGGGGACTCCAGGTCTTGAGGGCCGGCATCCAGATAGTTTTTTTTTTTTTTTTTTTTTTGGGTGAACATGCAGGACACTGGCCCTCAAAGTCAGGTATTACAAAATGATGCTTTTTTAAATGTAATCTTTGAATTATGTTTGTTTTTGACATAATTTTAATTTTATTTCCTTTTTTAATCAAAATATTTTTTCCCACCGTGATGTTTATATGTGTGTGAAGTTCCTATGGAAGTAGATTATTAATTTTGAATGTTTATATAATATGTCCACCCCTCTATATTCCTGTGGCCGCTGATGTAAAAGGGGTTATGGGTGCAACTTCCGTGATAGCGACCGGAAGTTAAACAGTTACAAGTTTAATTATTTTATTTTTACATTATATATTTTTATATTAATTATTAACATTATATATTATTTTTTTCAAGTATTAATTAATTATATTTCCGTATTATAATAGACATTTTCCAAAGAAGTCAACGCGCAGCCAATCAAATTATGTGACGTCACTATATTGTGCTCATGGGAAATGTAGTTAAATCCTTCCAGGCACAATATGTTCGAACTGTGCGTGCTAAAATTTGATAAACCAACATAAAATATATTAAAACATCACGATAAGATGAGCAGTATTTTTAAAAATACTTTTTAATATTTTTACAAAATATATATAAAATATTTTAAACTTCAACACACATTTGGCGGTAGTTATTTCAGATCCATTCATAAATACATATAGCATATACAATCTCTGGTTTATATTTAGTTAATGTCGTTTAATCACCAGCTTGTTTACCTTCATTTGTTGCGGGACGGTTCCGACAAAAGGCAGAGGAATCGGTCCGGGAATGCCGAGGCTTTTGAAAACTCTGTACGGCCATAGTCCATAACTACCGAGGAGAAAAAAAGGCTAAAGCATTTTGATATACCAACACCAAAAAAAAAAAAACAGACTTACACTATGAGGACGGTTAAAAAGAGAACCAACAAAGTCCAAGTGGTCGCAGAAAAAGTCCAAAACATCTCGACTCAAAGCCAATAACTTAGGAAGTTGACAAATGAAGTCAAATTGAGGAAAAGTATGTAAAGAGTTGCGCGGATCTAAAGCAATAACTGGAATCTGTGAAAACCTGAGCTGCCTAAATGGCTTGCAATTACCAACTGCTGCCACTAGAGGGAGCTGTTCTGACACCATTAACATTGTTATGTCCTCTGTGACCATTTACCTCCAAGTCAAAGTTCCTCTTTACTGCAGATGAGTCCATCTTTTGATTAATAATTTTTCTCTGAATTATCTGTTCCTTATTGGAATCATGACATCTGTTGATGATACAAGATCTATTTGTGAAAATGTATTGATATATTTTTTAACTCTAATTTTTTGCATTAAATTTAAATAAATATAAGTGGGTGATTTTAACGGGGAAAGAATTTCAAAATGTCCTCATCATCGTTATATAACAGCTATCAGATGTGTACTTAATAAAAGAAAAAGACTTACTAATTCTTCTGTATTATGCCCGTCTTTTAACATTTTAATGATGTGTGGTCTTTTGATGGACCCTTGCAAAGATAAGCTCCAGCAACCCAGCCCTGCACACTTCCTGTAAAATTTTATTTCCCACACCGACCACTAACTCTAATCTTCATTACATAAAATCAAGGCGTTGTCAGCTATAACATCATTGAGGGATAACTGGTCTTAGAAGTCACACTGTAAAAGATCTCCACCCCACAAACCAAATAGTCATTTGTATTTCTCTGGATTAAAAAAAAAAAAAAATTAAGACAGAAATCTCCCTTTAATCTCATCTTTAGCTTTTTTTTTTTGTTTTCCTCTGGCATTTGTGACCATGCAAATTCCAGAAATATGGATTGTTGGTGACTGTTTTGTTCCAATAGGTGTAAATACGAGTGAGTGTGTTGTCTTGTAGCCTCGTAACGAACTGGCGACCTCTTCCCTACCTTCATCAAACAGTAGTTGGGATAGGCCCCAGCAACCATCAAGATCATCATCATCATCAAGAACATTTGTTTTAAATTTTAAAAGACATTTATTTCACACTAGTAAAACATATTTATATATATGAAATAAGTAAATTAATTATTTATAAATGTACCCATTGCAGGGCAACATTAGACATTTGTTTCTGATCTGGGATTTTGTGATATTGAATACAGTAAAGTTGAACTGAAAGGATTATAAAGGAAAACAAAAGAGAAGTTCTGGGAATACAGTAGCCTGTCTTCTTTTTCTGCAATAAAACTGAGATTTAAGAACTTAAACACCCCAAGAAATAACAAAAATCTTCAAATATATTTTTTTTTCTTTAAATAAGTTTAAAAAAAATCTGTGAGTGAGGTAGAAATATTGTCTTACCGAGAATTCTTATTTTTCAGAAAAAAATCTAAAACTGTTTTTTTTTAAAAAAAAAACTTTAAGAATATTTTTCTTGCAAGAAAAAAAAACATTGTTTTCGGGACACCAAAAAACACTTATAAACAGGTGGATTGAGCTTTTAATAAAATCAGAGCTTTTGAAAAACAGAGCAGATCTCCTTTCAGGTTTAATGAAAAGTGCTTATTGTTTGCACAGCACATCTAGAGTAGTGAATTCTTAAGTTCACATCTAGAAAAATTTTTATTCAGTTTTCAAAAAGTAAAATACATTCAGTACTTTTCTTGAGTACAAATATTAAGTGCATTCCAGTATTAAACTAACACACTTCAAGAAAAAGTCTACAATTAGAGTCAACAATTAAATCTCCTTTGAGGACTCCCGTTTATTTGGATTCCTTTTTTCTAGGAACAAATTTCAGTTTTACTGGTTTGATGGGTTGAAACAGCCAATTAAACCGCATCGGAATCTAAAGGAAACAAACAGATGAGAGAGGATCATTATTCTGAACGTTTGACCCTCCGGACTGAGGGAAAAACCAATGTCTCACCACGGTGTCTTTGCATGTTTCCACAGAGTATCTCTGCAGCAGACGCACGATGATCATCTTCATCATGAGGACGGCGAAGCGCATCCCGACACAGTTCCGAGGGCCCAGCCCGAAAGGCATGAATGCGTACGGGTTCAGCTCCCCTTCGTTTTCTTTACTGAATCTGCAGAGGGTTTAAAAACATTTCATTTAGGCCAGGGGTCCCCAAACTACGGCCCACGGGCCCTCCTTTTCCCAGTTTTTGAGGCTAATTTAGCATTTAGCTAATATTTCAACTGCATGCTAGCTGTTTTGGCTAATTTAGTTTTTTTTTTAACTTTTTTAGGTTAATTTATATAATAATTTAGCTTTATGCTAGCTGTTTTGGCTAAATTAGACCTTTATCTTGTTATTTACGCTAATTTGGCATTTAGCTAATATTTGAGCTACATGCTTGCTATTTTGGCTAATTTAGGCTTTTTTTAAAAACTTTTTTAGGCTAATTTATATATTAATTTAGCTTTATGCTAGCTGTTTTGGCTAAATTAGACCTTTATCTTATTTACGCTAATTTGGCATTTAGCTAATATTTTGGCTACATGCTAGCTGTTTTGACTAATTTAGGCTTTTTTAAAAAAACTTTTTTAGGGTAATTTATATAATAATTTAGCTTTATGCTAGCTGTTTTGGCTAAATTAGACCTTTATCTTGTTATTTACGCTAATTTGGCATTTAGCTAATATTTCGGCTACATGCTAGCTGTTTTGGCTAATTTAGGATTTTTTCACTTTTTTAGGCTAATTTGGATTTTGGGAAATATTTTAGCTTTATGCTAGCTGTTTTGGCTAAATTAGACTTTTTTCCATTTGTTTGGGTTAATTTAAGATTTAGCTAATATTTCAGCTACATGCTAGCTGTTTTGAATAATTTAGGCTTTTTTTAAAAAACTTTTTTAGGCTAATTTGGATTTTGGCAAATACTTTAGCTTTATGCTAGCTGTTTTGGCTAAATTAGACATTTTTCTAGTTGTTTTAGGCTAATTTGGTATTCAGCTAATATTTCAGCTACATGCTAGCTGTTTTTTGTAATTTAAGCTTTTTTCATTTTTTTAGACTATTTTGAAGTTTAGCTAAAATTTCAGCCACGTGCTAGCTGTTTTGAACAGCATTTTTTTTTTTTTTTGCTTTTTTCAGCTAATCTAGCACTTCGCTAATGTTTTAGCTAGCCATTAGCTCCTGCGTTTTCAGCTATCTATTTCAGCACTTTGAGCTATCAGCTTCAGTGTTTTTATCTAACAATTTAACCATCTTCAGCTGTTAATCCATCACAGGTAGTGCTATATGTCTTGTTTTTAAAATGTTTTAGTATTATTTTATTTGTGAAGATTACAGAAATATATTAATTAAAATTTGATCACGTGTGGTTTTCTGGAAAACCTCACAAAATAAAACCTGATTTATGCTGTCACCACATCAAGCTGTAGTTTTGCTTTACCTCTCTGGCCTGAAGAGCTCGGGTGAACTCCAGAACCGTGGATCCTTGTGTAAGAGATAAACGGGAATTCCAACCACCATTCCCTCTCGGATGGTGAAGCCCTGGGTTTCTACTGTCATTTTGCACTCCCTGTCCAGGCGAGGTGTAATAGGAAACAAGCGTAATGTCTCATTGATGACCTGGTCCAGGTACTCCAGATCATTGAGGTCCTCATAGGAAACAGAGTTCTATAAAGATACAGATAGAAATAAAAAAATAAAAATAAATCAGAAAGCAGTTTGATTTTTTGCTAAAATCTTTCAAAGATCAGACAAACATTTTTCTGCAGGATGGAATCGATTTCTTGCTGCAAAGTGTTCATTGCATCTGGGTTCGTGGCCAGACAGTAAAAGATGTTGCACAGGGCGGTGCTGGTCGTATCATAGCCGCCTACGATGAAGCCAAAAGCCTGGGAAAGGATTTCATTTTCAGTCAAACCTAAAGATTAAAAACAAAAAAAAAAAGACTATTTAGAAAGTGTACAACAATGTGGTTATCAAGCTCCACCTCCAACCTTGAAACCGCCTCCTTGCACCTTTTTTGAAGGGAACCTGGTGGCAAAAAAGATGGCGGCTGAGTCGGAAGGAAGTCCAAGACCGGAAAACCAAACCTCCCTACACCCCTACTGCTCTTTCGGTAAAAAAATACTTGTTTTTGGTCAAAAAAGACAAATATAGCCGGCATAGATGCGTTTTTTTTTTTTGTTTGTTTTATTAACCTTTAAACCGTAACTTACCATCTGCAGTGTTTCTGTCAAAACCTACAAAGCTCTTTGGCAGACCTTAACTACAGTAGCTCCTTACACGGTCCACGTGAATTAGCTGATCTGCAGAGAAAAGTGATATTTTATGTCGGTTCAAAGCCGCTTTTCTCCGCAACAGAGCTGATTCACGTTGATCACGTAAAGGGGTTAGCGCAAGCTAACTGTGGTCAAACGTAAACACTGAAGCTAAAGCTCCAATTTCAAAGTCTAACGCTTTTGTTAATATCTTTTAATAGAGCCTCTTTTGACACATTTTAAGCTAATCCTGAACATTTTTAATAAAAGTGGCAATAAAAGTCTTCCGGCTAATAATGTTTGGTAATTTCCGCCACCATCTTGCCTGCCAACTCGACAGACTTAGTATGACTTCATGTTTTTAGCACAAATTTTTAAAAACCAAATTGACTCAAATTTTCTTGGGCTTGGCTCTTTCCATCGCGTCTTTCTCGCTGTCAAGAGTCAGCTCTGTCTCCCCCTCTGGTCATTGACAGTAGCAGTCTCCCAGCAACCCCGGCGCACACTCCCCAAATGCCGCTCAGCTGACACTCATTGACTCATCGCCCACATGATCCTCAGGTCGTCGTTGTAAATGAGAAGTTGTTCTCAATCGACCAACCTGTATAAATAAAGGTTATAATAATAATAATCCTTCAGCACTGCACAGAGCCTCACTAAGTGCGAAGTATTGTTTGTTATTCTTTACCTGCATTACCGAGCGTTTCTGTTTCTGACTCTGCTTCATCTCTGACTGCCCGCTGCCTGCCCTGACCCTCACCTGGACCCTGACTGACCTCTGCCGATCTGACTCCGATTTAGATCTGTGGACTTTTAGCTCTGCTTGGGTCCAAGTCCTAATGATGATTTGAAGAATCCAAATGAAAATGTCTTTAAAAGTCGAATACCAATAGCAATAGAACGAATACCAATAGGTTATACCCTCAGAACAATAAACTTATATTAATCATTGAGATGTTAATTACATCTATTTTTATTTTTACCTCTTCATTACAACTAGGTCTTACTTTTGTTAAAATTAAACTCGAATTTTGAGCACATTTTCTTTATATCTGTGTCTGATTTGTTATTTCTGATGGATTTTGTTTTCGCATCTGTGACCGTTTACCTCCAATACAAAGTTCACAGATTTCACTGATAAGTTCAGCCTTTAGCTGATAAGAATTTGGCTGCAGCTCTCACGAGTATTGCAACAATCAGTCAAGGGCCTTTCGCTCTGTAAAAAGTAAAATAATTTGTTGATTTTTAAGTGTAATTCTGATCATATTTGGATTTATTTTAAAAGCAGTTTTTAGCCAAAACTAACCAAAAAAGCTGAAATGTTGTTTTAAAGAACTTAGTTACTGTAAAGCTACATTAGAAATTCACCTCTGAGTTATGGGCGGGACTGTTAGCATAGAGTAAGCCCGCCCCCTTCCCATCATGCATCTGTTTACACTCTACCACTAGCTTACAGCCTCTCACAACCCCAACCTGACATTAGCGGTGCAACAAAAATGGCGAGCAATATCAGAGTTATCCATTCGGACAATTTTAATCCAGGTGAGGAAAATAATGACGTCATTTACAAGAAGATGGATCAGAATGGAGCTTGTGGTTCGTCAATTGAAGGTTTTACATAAAAAAATGTATTTTTTTTGTCTGCTCCTGATTCATTGCAAATCAAACAAATAAATATTCAGAAATGAAATTTTAAGTGTAATTTTCTTTATATATGTTGTCAACCATTAGAAAAATTCAACAAGAACACGTTTAAAACACCAAAAACAAGTTTTTTATTGGAGTGGGTCTTTAAAGCTAAAGAAACTCGTTCAACAGAATGATTTGTTTGTACATCATAAAAAAAAAAAAAAAAAAACACTCTGAGGCCTCGTTTCCACTGAGCAGTCCGGTCAGGTTCATCCGGTTTTTAGATAGTATTTATTGTCAAACGGACCCGTTAATTAACCCTCATGCTTTCTTAAGGGGTCTAGATGACCCCACCATTATATTTATGTGTGATCCCTCATATATCAAAGGTGGACAGGATTTTATGTCTGCCGTGGACACCAGTGAAGATTAAAAATCCCAGAAAAAAAAAGTTAAAATAAAAAAGTGCGCCATCTTATGGGGTCCAGATGGCCCCACTTTTAATGTAAACATGCCCAGGATAGTACAGGAATTACACAGTATCGAACCGTTGTAGTCCATAGATAAATGGAATGGGACGGTTGGATCGGAGGCGCTGTTGCCTGCCGTTGATTGGCAGAAAGTGATGACGACGTTAGAAAGCGCCAATATAGTGTGTCAGGAATGATGTGATCTGTGGGTACAGTCTGAGGGAGGCCTGCCACACTATGCTGATCTGAAGTCTTCACACTCTCTTGTTAAAAACCTGCTCAAACCGGTTTTGACCACCTTTTGTCACCTTTTAGTCAACATCAAGCCGGCCCGCCATGTTACTGTAACTTCCCACTCCTTATATGGAGTTGCTTCCTGTTTCTTTGTTTGGGCAAGTAAGTAAAGTTCGTATGCACATGTGAAGGGCCAGAAGAACTGCAGGGCAGAGGGACGAGTGACTGTTCCTTCTGTTCTGCTGCTTTTCCTTTGCAAAGTCTTTCGTTGAACTGAACTGACTTGGTTCGTGTTTTTATATACCTTAAAGAGAGTCATTTGTTAAAATTCCTAACATAGAGCTAAATTCCTCTAATCCTCTTTCCAAACAACTATAAATTCCTTTCATACACGAAGTACAAAAAGACGAGCTGCTGGATGACCTCCGTTGTTGTTGGTTTTCTAGCCGTTAATGGTACGCTGGCGGTCTACACCACGAAAACAAACCGCTCAGTGGAAGCCAGGCTTAACTGGGTGGAAATGCTCGCCAGAATTACTGTATGACTCCTCAAAAGCTTCAAAGACTCAAGAATGTTGAAGAATAAACATGAGCGCTCATGTTGTGGTGACAGCTCACCTTTACTTGGCTGCGGTTGACCGTTGTTTATTTCTGCGTCTGGTATCTCACTCTCAATTAACACTTGCAGAAAGTCCGGTCGATCCTACATTTGCACACAAATGATATTTAAAATAACTACTCAACACAAGCTCCTTTTTTTCACCCATTATTTTGCATAAACAGTCCCACATTTCAACCTCCCCATCTTTATATAACCTCTACTAGATTTTATTTATTCCATTTGAGTTTTAATAAATGCTTACCATTTTTCCTGTTTTATGCTGATTTTTTAAATTTCTTATGATGCCAAGGAAAAATTCAACGTTGGCTGAAGGCAGGGTTTCAAGTTTGAATAGCTTGAGCAGAAAACTGCCAAAAGGAATAATTGCTACAAAAGAGACAACAATCCTTGTTATTCAAAATTGAAAGAGATCACAAAAGAAGAACTTTACAAGCCATTTACCACTTAAAATTGTTGGCAAAAAATTAAAACGTGTAGCTTTCTGAGCCTGAATGTTAATGGGGTCATCCGGGTTATTGATGCAGTCTGGGTCCACGCTGAAAGACGAGCTGGCCACAACATCCAAAGTATACGGAGCCACAAATCTGGAAACATGTATTGCATCTGCGTTATACACAAGAGGAAAATGTATGAAATTCATTTCAAATGAAAGAATTGAAGAGATTACCAACATACTGTCTGATATCAATGGATTCATTTAAATGCTTTTCTCCAAGTTTTTCCACCAGTCGATCTGCATAGCGAGAGACGATGGAGAAAACCTTGAAAAGGATAAATAATTTTGTTACATTTCCTGAAATATGTTGCTTGAAATGACACGTTTTAAACAGAGATTTGACAGCTTTTAACTGCAGCGAAAACAACCTGTTTGAGCCTCCCGCTGGTGAAGCATGGAGACAAAGAGCTGCGGATTCGTTTCCACTTTTCATCTTTAGCGGCAGCGACTGCGTCGGTCAGCGGTCCGTCACCTTCGAAAAAATTCTAAGCCAAAAAATGGACGACAATTAGAAGTATTCAATGAATATATCCCTTACCAAAAATAAGTATACTTCAAGTATATTTTTTAAAGTATACTTAAGTAGGCCTATAAAAAGTATATACCAAGTATACTTAAAAAGTACACTGGAAGTTTCCAACCAAGTATACTTCTTTGTACTAAATTGGCCCACTTTTAGTTAGATTAGATTAAGATTACTGAACATGTCTTCTATGAAGAAACATTAAAAATAATAACTGTCAAAAAGAAAATAACTTGTACACCAATAGCTACACTAAATATATATCTTGATAAAAAGTTTCAGGCTAAATTAATTTAGAATTGTAGTGTAATTCTAAGTATAAACAACATATTTAACATGAACTTGTAGTTTATCTCTAAGTACATAAAAAGTAAACTAAAAGTATATGTTAAGTTTAGTTTTGAAAAAGTTTACTTCACATAAACTTGCAGTTTTTTTCTCTAATAAGTACATAAAAAGTATACTACCTCAAGTTTAGTTTTAAAAAAGTATACTTAAAATAAACTCGAGTATACTTCTTTTTGGTAAGGGATGGGGTCCTCTAAAACGGCCCATCTAGTTTTTGTACTGCCTTTTTGTAAGGGTTCTGTGGTTTTGAGTGATTTTTTTTTTTTTTTTTGTCATGTAAAGCACACATTTTAACCATCTTTAGCTTTAAACTAACTAAAACTAGATATAAAGCATTACCTGTGATAATGTTAGTGTGAATGAGCTGAATTTAGCCACTGAAGATGCTGAAATTGATGTCTAAAAACGCTGAAGCTGATAGCCATCTAAAATATTAGCTAAATGCCAAATTAGCCTAAATAAAAAAAACGTAAATTAGTCAAAACAGCTGGTATGCAGCTGCATTTAGTAACTGAATTTCAAAATAGCCAAAATTAGACAAAATAGCTAGCATGCTGCCGAAATGTAAGCTAAACTCCAAATTAGCCTAAAAGCTGACAAAATCCTAAATTACCCAAACTTGCTTGCATGTAGCTGAAATGGTAGCTAAACAGCAAAATAGCCTAAAAAACAAGAAACAAGCAGCCTTAATTAGCCAAAATAGCAAGTATGCAGCGGAAATGCTAGTTAATCTCCAAATTAGCCAAAAATCCTCTATAAGCCAAGATAGCATGTAGCTGAAATAGTAGCTAAACTGCAAAAACCCTAATAAAAAAAAACAAAAAAACCAAAATTAGCCAAAAGTGCTAGTATGCAGCAAAAATATTAGCTAAACTCAAAATTAGCCTTAAAAACTGAAAGAATCCTAAATTAACCAAGATAGCATGCAGCCGAAATGTTAGCTAAACTCAAAATAGGATAAAAAACTTTTTTAAAAGCTAAAATTAGCCAAAAAAAAAACTAGCATGCAGCCGAAATGTTAGCTAAACTCCAAATTATCCTTAAAAACTGAATAAATCCTAAATTAGCCAAAACAGCTAGCGTGTAGCCCAAACATTAGCTAAACTCCAAAATAGCCTAAAAACCTTAATTAATGCCAAAACAGTCCAAAAAGCTAGCAGAATGCCATTATAACTTTAAATTTTACTACACTCTGACTCCATATAATATAAAGCACATGTGTCAAAGTCAAGGCCCGGGGGCCAGATCCGGCCCTCTGGGTAATTCTATCCGGCCCTCCAGATCATTTTATTTCATTGTTATTAATGACCTGATACCCCACCATCTTGCGCTTATTTTTAACTTATATAATTTTGACAGAATATATTTTTATGGAGAGTAAAATATTGAAAACTATTTAAGTTGATTTATTTTGGAATAATATTCCTGCCTTTTTATTATTCATAATTATGTTAAAAAGTTACAGTTTTAAAGTTTTAAAGCATGGCATTTTGATAGCTTTTTGGACTATTTCCTAAGATATTTTAGGCTATTTTGGAGTTTAGCTAATATTTCAGCTACATGCTAGCTGTTTTGGCTAATTTAGGTTTTTTTTTTTTTTAAATAGAAGTTTTTTAGACTGTTTTGGAGTTAGGATAATAATTACACGCTAGATATTTTGGCTAATTTAGTTTTTTTCAGTTTTTTAGGCTATTTTGAAGATTAGCTATTATTTTTAATTTTTTTTTTTTTGTTTTTTGAGTTAATTTGGCATTTAGCTAAAATGATACCTGGCTATCATCTTCAGTATTTTCAGCTATCAATTTCAGCATCTTCAACTCTCAGAACTTAAGGTTTTAAAATTTTATCCTGTTCGGCCCGCGACTTAAGGTGTGTTTTGGATTTTGGCCCCTTGTGCGATTGAGTTTGACACCCCTGATATAAAGTAACGACTAATCGATTATTAAATTAGTCGTCGACTTTTTTAAAAGTCGATTAGTCGTCTAATTGTTGCAGCCCTAATCATGATTTACTGCTGTTCATTATTTCAGTTAATCACCCTCAGCCCACTAAAGTTTCTGGTTTTCAGTTTATACTTATCAGGTCATCTGCTGTGTTCTGCTACGCCATGGTTTTGTGATGTTTGTAAAGTCTTTTCTCCGGCATTTGGGTCATTCATCACCACCCCTGACACTTATCAAGAGTTTGGATCTAAATTAAGTTAAACTTTGCGTGCGTGGGACTCCACTATGGGGTCTGACTGTGTGATGTATGACCATCATCATCATCATCGTGAACTAAGTCAGTTAGAGGCTCCAATCTCTTACCCTGCGGTTTGTAAATGCTGAGTAGCATTCTTTCACCATCACTGTCTTAACAATCTCAGGGTCTGCAACCATTAGGATCGGTTGTCGTCCTTCAAATACTCTAAAAAGGAAAATAAAAGATAAGTTAGTTTTACTAACCTGATCAAAAACAGATTGAAAAATTAATTATGAAAACCAGTAACGTTGCAATGACATAGAAGCATCTTAATCACACTTTGGGAACCCTAATATAAAAGAATTCTGTATTTTTCACAATCAAAATCAACTTTTAATTTAATATTATCATAAATAATGTATTTATGATGATCAACAATCCTGCATTTACTCACCCCCAGACATCTCCATACTGGGCCTGGCATTCACGATCAAATTCAAAGAATCCCTGTTGCAAATACAAATATTTACATTTCTAAAAAACAGAAAGTTTATATTCTTTGATGTACTGTAACTTTTCAATCATTGACATCATGATCGTTCCAGTAGATTCTGCTTTTCTCCTTCAGAATCTACTGGAAAGTTCATGTTGATGGTTAAAAAGCTACTATATGTTAAATATAAGTGTCACCAGCGACGCCTCAGGTGTTAAAGGGTTAAAGACAAAAATTGAAAATGATAAAACCTGTTTTGTTTTATTTTCTTGCATTTAGAATTTAAAAAAAAAATGTTTTTTTTTAGTGTCCACAATAATTAAATCATACATGTATACAAAAACTGATCAATTCAAGCTTTTATTTTAAAAATGATGCTTACTTGCATTGGTAGCTTTATTTCTGTTGCAGTTTTTAAATTATACCCTTTTTGACCCAAACCGTCTGCCATAGCATGTTTAATAGAATACCCTCTAATCGCAACATTACTCTGATTTATTTCTATACAGTGGTATTTACTCCATTTTTTTTGTATAATTTATACTTGTACACATATATATTGCTTTTCCAATTGTAAACAGTTTAAGCTAATAATGTTTTGGACATCTTAGGGACCGAACCATTTGTTTTTTACAAAAAAAAAAAAACGTTTATTTTTCAAAATAAAAGCGTTGTAAAGGATGTAAACATCTGTTTGTTTGTTTACCTTTCCTTGTCGCAACAGATTTCCAACATAGGGCAGAGGCACTGGTCCGGATATGCCCATATTTTTGAAAATCCTAAAAGGCCAGATTCCAAAGCTGTGATCGGGAAGAGGGAACGATTTTAGACAGCAGTCGAGGAAAGGATCAATCCTGAACCAGAACACTCACAGTAACAAGATGGTGAAGAAGAGAGCCAGCAAAGTCCACGTGGTTGCAGAAAATATGAACAACATTGTGACCTGGACAGCGTCTATATGTGTTATGAGGCTGGATGATGAAAACATGGTTTATAGGAGGCGTTTTGAGCGCTGGTCAAAGGTCAGCTCGTATCTGATAGAACTTTTGCACAGTTGGATAAATGATGTTGGGTCGGATTTGCAGGTAAAAAGCGACAATTTCCTCACATTTCCTGGCACAAAAAGTTTGTTTATTGGTCGCTTTTTCGTCTAAATGCTAGAAGTGTCCTATGTTATGTCCCAACTCTTCAAAATAAAATATCTTGGTCTGCAACCTGCGGCTCCAGAGCTCCATAGTGGCTCTCTGGCTGAAGATTAGCTATTATTTTAGCAACATACTAACATTTTTGGCTAATTTGTTTTCTAGTGGGGTTTTCCACTTTCCACTCAACCATGAAATCTGTAGTAGTATAACTATTCTACAACAACTTGCATGCTTTTGCTTCACTGAATTTAGCTGTCTAGTGCAGAGGTGTCAAACTCATTTGGGTTCAGGGGTCACATTGAGCTCGTCTGATCTCAAGTGGGCCGGACCAAGAACATAACAGCAAAATAACCTATAGTCAACTTGTTATCTGTAGCTTTGTTTTTCCATGTTGTCCATTTTTCCTGGAAAGCTCGGCACTCCACGTCGATCTTTCTTCTTTTTCACAACAATACTTTGATAATTGTGGTGTCGCACCTTTGCTTTTCCCTTGCTCCCCTAGTGGTGGAATTGCGCCATTGCAGCCATTTCTTTAAATAAACATAACTCGCAACAGGAATGGGTTTAAAACTAGATTTTTTTTCCCCAACATCCTAACAATTTTTCTCTTCACAACTGATTAAAACATTTAGAAGCTCGTATCCGGCCCACAGGCTGTATGTTTGACAGTCCTGGTTTAGTTTTACTTAACGAAAGGGAAGGAAACATGGAGGCGTAAACACATTTTTTTTTTTTTTTAATTAACAGAAAAGTTCCAAACACCTTTATTCTTCTCAGACTTTAAACTATTAGAACAATAAAAGGAAAATATTCAAAATTAGTCAAATACATGAGATTAAAAAAAAAAAAAGAAATAAAATCAAGTGTGTAATTAGTGTTTATTCGATTATAGTACTACTTGAGTTAGATGAAGATCATGTTAGTCGTTTCTTCACTATTTTCTTGGAACAAACTTAAGTGTAATTGGTTTGAGGGGTTGAAACTGCGCATTATACTGCATGGGAATCTGTAGAAATAAAAGGGAAACAAATCAGCAACACAACAACTTTGACTGATAGACCGCAACCAGGTACGCGTCTCACCAAAGTGTCTTCGCACGTTTCCACGTCGTAACTCTGCAAGAGCCGCACGATAACCGCCTTCATGACGAGGAGCGCGTAGCGCATCCCCAGACAGTTACGAGGCCCCAGACCAAAGGGCATGTACGCGTACGGGTTCACCTCTGCCGCATTCTCCTTACTGAATCTGCGCAGACGAGACGAAAGGATTATGAGGCAACCTGTTTTTGTATGTCAAAATACCCTTTATCAACCAGATACTTCCTTTCAGAAAAGCAGATTACAAGAAAAAAAGTTTAACTTATATTTTTACCAAAACCATTGTGTTTTCTACACACACAAACTCTTTGTGGGAGACGTTTTACATCAAGCGGTCACCTCTCTGGCCGGAAAATCTCAGGTGAGTCCCAGAAACGTGGGTCCGTATGTAAGAGAGACACAGGAACCCCAACCACGATTCCTTTCGGGAAGGTGAATCCATGGATCTCTACGGTCTTTTTGCATTCCCGGTCAAGTCGAGGTGTGGGTGAAAGCAAACGCATTGACTCAAAAATAACCAGGTCCAGATACTCCAGACCGCTCAGCTCGTCATATGAAACTGGTCCCTAAAATGTAGAAGACAATATCAAAGTTGTAGTTTTTGGATAGAACATTAGTAATAATGTATGTTGAGTCATAGTACATCTTTCTGCATGTTGCTATCAATTTCTTTTTGCAGAGTTCGCAATGAGTCAGGATTTGTGGCAAGACTGTAGAGGACGGAAGTCAAAGTGGTGGAGGTTGTCTCATAGCCAGCCAGTACAAAGCCAAAGGCCTGGGAAAGGACCTCATGTTCAGTCAAACCTGCAATCAGAAACAAGAAAGTCTTTGCCGTGAGTCATTTTGTTTCAGTATCTCATTTAAAAGTACTTTTTGTTTGATTTCAGTCATTTACAATAACATCATCTCAACTGAACAGCATCAATAGTGAGAACGACAACAAAAACCGTACTTTTGAGTCAAACAGAGTAACATGTTGGCAAAGCTGACAGAATGCTCTAGAAAAGTTGCATTAACTGCGTGAACGCTTTTTGCTAAATCCAGTTGCTGAAAATGCTGAAGCAATTTACTCTAATTGCAGAAGGGATTTGATGAAAATGCAAAAGCTATTTGCAAAATGCAAAATTTGCTGAAAGAATTTAAATTTTCAAAAAGACTGCTGACGTTACCCTAAATTTCTGAAAAATTTTTAATAAGTTTGCGTAGAAATCCCTACATGCTATTTTTGCAAAAAACATGTAGTATGTTGCTTAACTATGAGCTATGCTCTAAATTAGCCCAAAAAACCTTAGTAGATGCCAAATTAGCCTAAAAAGCTAGCACATTGCTAAAATACTAGCTCAATTTCAAAATAGCTTAAAAATCTTCTTTAAATTATTAAAAAATGTTAATCTGTTGCTAGAATATAAGAGAAACTCAAAATTAGCCTAAGAAAATCAGTAGATAACAAATTAGCCAAATCATTAGCCTGTGACTAATATGTTAGCAAAACTAAAAAGTTGCCCAAGAAACCTCAGTAAGCCAAATTAGCCAAAATCGTTAGCCTGTTCTTGCATATACTCAAAATTAGCCTAATAACCTAATAAGATAACAAATTAGCCATAAAAGGTCAGCATGTTGCTAAAATATTAAAAAAATCAGCAAAAAAACTTAACTGGATGCCAAATCAGCAAAGCTAGCACATTGCTAAAATACTAGCTCATCAAAAATACTGTCTTAACTTTAAAATAACATAAAAATCCTCTGTAAAATTATTCAAAAATGTTAGCTTGTTGCTAAAATTATAAGTTAAACTCAAAATTGCCCTAACAAAACTCAATAAATAACAAATTAGCCACAAACGTTAGCCTGTTACTAAAATATTAGCTAAACTAAAAGTTGCCCAAGAAACCTCAGTTAGCCAAATTAGCCAAAATCGTTAGCCTGTTCTTGGGTATACTCAAAATTAGCCTAATAACCTAAGTAGATAAAAATTAGTGATAACAGGTTAGCATGTTGCTAAAATATCAGAAAAAATAAGCAAAAAAAACTTTAGTAAATGCCAAATTAGCAAAGCTGGCACATTGCTAAAATACTCGCACATCACTAAATACTATCTCAACTTCAAAAAATAACATAAATATCCTCTGTAAAATTATTCAAAAATGTTAGCTCGTTTCTAAAATTATAAGTTAAACTCAAAAATAGCCTAACAAAACTCAATAAATAAATTAGCCACAAACATTAGCCTGTTACTAAAATATTAGCTAAACTAAAAGTTGCCCAAGAAACCTCAGTTAGCCAAATTAGCCAAAAATCATTAGCCTGTTCCTAGCTACACTCAAAAAAGCCTTGGTAGATAACAAATTGCTTTAAAAGGTCAGAATGTTGCAAGTAACATAAAAGACCTCAGTAGATGCCAAATTACCAAAACAAGCTAGCATAATGCTAATATAACAGCTCATTGCCAAATTATTTAAAAATTACTGAAAACAATGGTTTCAAAATGCACAAAGTTTTTGAAGAATTTGAAAAAATATTCAGTCCCTTTGTTCTTTAATATCAAGACTGAAGAAATCTCTAGAACTGTACAGAAAGGAGCAGGAGAATCCCTTCAGAGTGAATGCTTAGCTAGTATTTAAGCAACAAGCTAGATTTTTTAGCTAATTTGGCATCTCCAAACCTTAAATTTTATGAGCATACACCCAATTACGATAACATTTAGCTTTTCCTGTTTAATAAGGAAAACTGAGAAACACATGGAGCATTTCTGTTTTATAGTTCTACATAAAATCTTCAACTCATTCATTTTGCATAATTACCTAATAAAATTAGGATTTTTTTTTTCTGACATCAATGTCCTTTAAGAGGGAATGTTGTGGAATCAAATATACCTTTACTTGGTTCTCCATTCTTTAGATCTTCTTCTGGTATCTCGCTCTCCATCAGCACCTGCAGAAAGTCTGGTCGAGTCTGTATTTGAAGATAAAAAAATAGATATCCAGTTTAACCATCTGGAATATGCGTTTATGAAGTCAACTGATGTATTTTTATAGGATGTATTTTTTTCTAGACCAAGACTGGAATGGTCTGAACCGGCCTGTCTGTTTTCCAGATCAGGCCGGTTTTGTCAGTCAGAACAAAGGGACATTTGATTCCAGCAGGGAGAACTGGAAAACAGCCAATGCGGTAGATCTCAAGGCCCAAAGTTGAGCAGCCTTGGGTCAGTTAAAAGAAATGAAAAACCTCATTAAGTCAAAGATCCACCAAAAGTTAACATCAATGGACACTAAGAGATAGAAAAGGAATTAGCTCAAAAGTTAGCTTTACAACTTTGCACTATAATAGTATGAAATAGAATAAATACTACCTTAAATATTTCTCTGTTTCCCACAGAAATCGGAACAGAGTGGAGCTGGTAGCTTGGTTTTGTAAGTCTATGTCATACCCACAAGTTTGAATATGCTAACGTGTGGTGGTGTAAGAGTGTGAATTCTTACGTTATTAACAAGGTTGGGAGTTTTTGTCGTCACAGTAATGGCTGTTTTAGAGATATTCCAGCCAGCAAGGCCAAGTGGGCAGCTTATGGTTTAAAAATGGGAAGAAAAAGGTTGATACAGCGAAGTTTGCTAGCTCACTGCAATGAATCTTGCTAACTCGATACAGCGGAGCTCGCTAGCTTGCTACAATGGAGCTCGGTAGTTTACTACACCAGAGCTCACTGGCTTAATACAGCGGAGCTCGTTACAATGAAGCTTACTAGCGCGATACAGTGGAACTCGCTACAGTGTGGGCTTGCTAGCTTACTACAATGGAGCTCAATACAGCAGAGCTTACTAGCTCCATACAGCGGAGCTCGCTAGATTGCTGCAGTGGAGGTCACTACAGCTGAGCTTGCTAGCTTGATACAGCGGAGCTCACTACAGAGGAGCTTGCTAGCTCACTACAATAGAGCTCACTAGCTCAATACAGCTAAGTTACAATGAAGCTTGCTAACTTGATACAGTGGGTGCTCGCTAGCTTACTACAGCAGAGCTTGCTTGCTCAATAAAGGCAAAGTTAACCAGATAGCTACAGTGGAGCTTGCTCGCTCACAACAGCAGAGCTAACTACTTTGGAGCTCGCTACATTGAAGCTTGCTAGCTTGATACAGAGAAGCTCGGTAGAGTGTAGCTCCCTAGCTCACTATTATTGAGCTAGCTAGCTCACTACAATGGAGCTCACTAGCTAACTATAGCGGAGCTTGATAAAGCGGAGCTCACGAGCTAGCTAATACAGCAAAGTTTGCTAGCTCGCAACACTGAAGCTTGAAACTCGATACAGTGGAGCTCGCTACAATCAAGCTTAGTAGCTCACTACAGCTGTATCAGGCTTGCTAGCTTGATACAGCAAAGTACGCCAGGTATCTACAGCGGCGTTTGCTAGCTCAATACAGCGAAGTTCGCCAGGTAGAGTGGTGCTAGCTTGCAACAATGGAGCTTGCTAGCTCAATTAAAGAGGGCTTGCTGGCTCAATTAGCAGAGCCTGCTAGCTCGATAAGGTGGAGCTTGCTAGCTCAAAACAGCGGAGTTCGCTTCACTGTATCTCGCTACAATGGAGCTTGCTATAGCAGGGCTGGCTAGCTTAATACAGCATTGCTCACAACAGCAGAGCTCAATGGAGCTTGATACAGCAGTGCTCGCTAACTCGATATAGCTGCCTTTCTAGCTCGCTAAAGTGGAGCTAATTAGCTTCTACCTCTATCGGGCGGCTGGTAATGCTGGCTAAGCCACTGTGTTCCCACTTTAGTCATTGTGGGCAAACACAGGTGGGGGCGCCGAGGAAAATGCGGACAAACCCAATTGGGGTCCATGTTTTCTGCCCACTTTTAAACTTATGGTCCGACTTGGCCTTGATGGCTCTATCAGTCATTTTTTTTAAGTGTTACAAACAAAGTTGGGAGTTACAGGTATTTTGAACATGCTAATGCTTTTAATGAGGTTAACGTGTTACCAACAAGTACTAAAATTACTGTGAACGTAGTTAATAAAGTCAGATTTATTTCTGACTTTTTTGTCTTGCTTGATGTACCCTATAGTCCTGTGCGCCTTATGACATAAATTTGAAAATGGACCATTCATTGACAGTGCAATATAATATTCTGATCAGCCCTATAGTACAGAAAATATACTATATATTTGCCAGTATTATAAATGAAAACACAGTATCTTTATGGAATCTAACAGTTACAGGTTTACTGCACTAGTTCCGGTAAACTGAATGAGATATTTTTTAAAAATGTTCAAATTTTGCACCCCGCCGTTGAATCCTTACCAGTTTCCCTGCCTTATGCTGGTCTCTCAGTTTCTTGATGATATTGTAAAAAAAATCCACATTAGATCTGGGGAGAGTATCAAATTTGAGGAGCTTCATCAGGAGATCACCGAAAGGAATCATTGCTGAAATAGACCAAACATTGATAAGCAATGATGTTGATACCGTGTCAAAAATCACTTCAGAGATGTTATCTTTTACTCTTTAAAATAATTGGCCAAAAATTGAAGGTTGTCGCTTTCTGGGCTTGAATATTAATGGGGTCGTCTGGGTTGTTTATACAGTCTGTTTCCACGCTGAAAGATGTGCTGGCCACAACATCCATGGTGTACAGTGCCACAAATCTAGAAAATAAATAAAACACATTTATTTGCACAACATTTTGACCTGTAGAATCTTCTACAAACATATCCAGAGTCACAGATTGTGCTTCCATTATTATCATTCAAAAAATACCTCTAAAATAACAAAACAAAATTCAGCATTTAAAAGCTACTAGCTTTAAATAAAAATCTAAGCTTAATGTCACTTATATTTTGTCTAATTTTTGACTTGTTAGTTGAATAAATCATCAAACTAAACCGTCTGAAAATGTGAGCAAGTGCTTGAAAAGGCTCCAACATAATTAATACTTCTTATATTTTTTTATGTTAGACAAAGCAGAACAACTCATTTGAAGAAATTCAAGTATAAATCAACGATATCAAATATATATATTTTAGAGCATCTTGTTACATCTGTTAAAAAGAGTGTTAAGAAAACAAATAAAAAGTGGCAAATTGGAGGGAGAAACCACTGACAGTTGTTGGAACACACCAAGTTACGCTATCTTAAAGATTTAAAGGTCTTTCTTGCGCATAATTGCAAACTCTAATACAAACCCAAATTATGAGTTTGAAAAAATGTCAATGAGCTAGCTGATTTAGACAATAAATCTAACCCAGAGGTCGGCAACCTTTAACAGTAAAAGAGCCATTTGGGCTTGTTTTCTACTGATCAAAACCTAGAAGGAGCCGCACTGACTCACGTCAGCCTTTAAGAAATTCGATTTGCATTCATAAAAAGAAACTAGCATCTCTCAAAAAGGTATTTTTTACGTTTTTAACTTTAGTAGCAAAAAAGCTAGCTTGTTGCTTAATTACTAGCTGAACTTCAAATTAGCATAACATTTTTCAGTAAATTAATTCAGCCAAAAATTTTAGCATGTTGCTGAAATAAAAGCTAAACTCAAAATTAGCCTAAAACGCCAAATAGATAACAAGTTAGCTAAAAATGTTAGCATATTGCTAAAATATTAGCTAAACTCCAAATTAGCATAAAAAACTAATTAGAGGCTATATGCGCCAAAAAAGAGCTAGCTTGTTACTTAATTACTAGCTGAACTCCAAAATAGCTTATAATTCCTCAGAAAACTAACTTAGTCAAAAACGTTAGCATGTTGCTAAAATAGAAGCTAAATTCTAAATTATTCAAAAAATATTTCAGTAGATGACAAATTAGCTTAAAACATTAGCATTTTACAAAAAATTCTCAGAAAATTTAGCTAAAAACGTTAGCATGTTGCTAAAATATTAGCTAAACTCCAAATTAGCTTAAATTTCTCAGAAAACTTTGCCGAAAACGTTAGCATGTTGTTAAAATGGAAGCTAAAATTCTAAATTAGCCTAAAAACTCCAGTAGATAACAAATTAGCCAAAAACGTTAGTATGTTGCTACAATAATAGCTAATCTCCATTTTTTTTTTTTAAATTTACTATTATTTTGTTTTTCTTGATCCAGAGAGCCACTATGGAGAGATTAAAGAGCCACATGTGGCTCTGGAATCAAGGTTGATTGTGAAGGGAATTTGTAAGGGGGGGAATTCGGACCCACCATTTTAAATACTATACTGTAAGTCTCGCCAAACCAAATATCGCAACATATCGCCAAATAGATTTTTCCCAATACTCCTAATTTGTGCTTTTTTGCTTGCATAACAAACCACCTACTTTACTGACCTAGCATCGGTCCTATTTTATTTTCTATTTCTGCAGTGATGAAAAAGACCATCCCATTAAGCTAACTCCTGACTGTAGTTCTTGCTAACCAAATACGGCACAAGCTACTGTACGTGATTAAGAAAAAGCTACTTTTTACTCATAGAAATAGTGTGTTTTGGTTCCTTAAATACTGAATTAATCATTTTAAAAACCAAAAAAGTATCTAAACTGTTTTCACTTATCCCAAAACCTAATTGTGCTGCGACCTAAATGCTAGTTTTTAAGCTAATTTGGCAGGTGAATCACTGAGATTCGACAAATATCCACCAATTAAAGCCAGACTGATTTTTTAAACAAAAACTTTGTTATTTTCATGATCTAAATGAGACAAGCAGATGAATCTGGGTATTTTAAGATGAACAACGTACTGTCTGATGTCAACAGGTTCACTCAAATTCATTTGTCCAAGTTTTTCAACAAGTCGGTCTGCGTAGCCAGCCACAATGGGATAAATCTAGACAGAAGAAACAAGATCAGGTTAAAGCATGATGAGGATACTGAAGGGCTTTTTGTGTTTTTTTAATTATTATTGTTAGCTCTTTTCAAAGTAAGTCCCTAAAGAATTACAAGAAACAGCCTAATAATTCTTTAAAAATTTAAACTTTCCTATTCAAGGTTTAAAACGAGATTTTATGAGAAACTTCAAACTGACTCGTTTACTTTATTTTTATTTTTCTATTTCAAAGACAGATTTTGCCTACTATAATTAAATGTGTTCTAAGTGAGAGAACTTGCACGATTGGTGGCGGACTAAATACTTTTTTGCCCCACTGTTTATGTGGAAAAAAATCTCGAGGCTCGAAACATTTCAACAAATTGCTCAGACTTACAGAAAAAAAAATAGAGCAAGATCAACAGCACACTTTAAAAATCAGTGACCTGTTTCAGTTTTCCACTGGTGAAGCATGGAGAGAACGAGCTGCGGATCCTTTTCCACTGCTCATCTTTAGCAACTGCAACCCCATCAGCTAGTGGTCCATCTTCTGTAAAAAAGTTCTAAGCAGAGGGTTCAACCGCAGATAAGAGTTTATCTAACATGGTGACTATGTACACATAATTAATTTGTCTATTATAGTTTTTACTAAGTTAAGGAGCCTTGAGCCTGACAGTCTTTGGACACATTCCAATTAATAAGATATGTCTTGAAAACACCTGATTTGCAAGATTGATGAAGTTCCTTCCACTTCTGCAGCCTGAACTCCAACAAAAAATCTGTAATTCTGCAGCGGAAGCATCTCATTCAGGAAAGAACACTGATTGAATTAGTGCTTATAAGATATATGCCCTTGCTCCAGGGGCAGCTGAGGTCATTGAAAGGAATCCGTTTCTAAGCTCGCCCTTGTTGTCGTCCTTGGCCTTAGAAATCCTGTTATTTTCTCAGTTTTGTTTACTTTCACAAATAGTTTTTGTCTTCATCTCTGGTTTTGGTCACTTTAATTTACCAATGATTTTGACATGTAGCTCTTATTTAAGTTCCTCTCTGGGTTCCTTGGATGGTTGTACATTTATTCATTATTCACATAATTGTAGTATTTTAGTATGGAGTCCCGAAAGAGCCAAAATTAAATAAATATATACACCATTAAATAAATAAATAAGTGTGGCATTAAATAAATAAATGTGGCATTAAATAAATAAATGTTGCAAAAATAAATAAAATGTTGAAAATAAATGTGGCAATAAAATATTAAAAGAGCACATTTAAGTATTTCATGACGTATTTATTTATTTCATTGCCCAGTGGGGTCAAAAGAGCCAAATTGAAATAAATATATTTAAATAGAAATAAATAAAATAAATGTTGCATTAAATAAATAAATGTTGCATTAAATAAATAAATGTTGAAATAAATGTGGCAATAAAATATTAAAGCACACATTTAAGTATTTCATGACGTATTTATTTATTCATTGCCCAGTGTGGGTCAAAAGAGCCAAATTGGAAATAAATATATTTAATATGAAATAATAAATAAATGTGGCATTAAATAAATAAATGTTGCATTAAATAAATAAATGTTGCAATAAATAATAAATGTTGAAATAATGTGGCATAAAATATTAAAGAGCACATTTAAGTATTTCATAACATATTTATTTATTTCATTGCCCAGTGTGGGTCAAAAGAGCCAATTGAATAAATATATTTAATATGAAATAAATAAATAAATGTGGCATAAATAAATAAATGTTGCAATAAATAAATATGTTGAAATAAATGTGGCATTAAAATATTAAAAGAGCACATTTAAGTATTTCATGACATATTTATTTATTTCATTGTCCCTTGTGGTCAAAAGAGCCAAATTGAAATAAATTAATAAATGTGGCATTAAATAAAATAAATGTTTGAAATAAATAAATAAATGTTGAAATAAATAAATAAATGTTGAAATAAATGTGGCATTAAAATTAAAACAGCAATTAAAAAGTCATTTTAACATTTCATAATATATTTATTTATTTCATGATTTCATTATACATTTCAGAAACAGGAAGGAGTCGACACACCATGAAATGTCAAACTGTCAGATTCTCTCGTCAAACTCAGTGGGCGGGGCCTAACTCTTGTGTCTCTGCTCTGTTGATCTGGCCTGGTGCAAAGTTTTTGTCTGAGTCCTCACTCACATACACGCTGCAAACATTGTTTTGGTGAATCAAAGACTTTTGTTCGGGTCACCAAATCAAAACGTGTTCTCTGTCCTCTTCATGCATTCTCACTAACCACCAGCTACCGGGACGGGGAGCGCGTCACCCCCAATCCACTCTGGACGCGGAAGCGCCGCGAAGCGGAGTCCGCTCCGCTCTTCTGCTGGAACTTTTTTTGTTTTTTTTGCCATCATGGGTGAAAATTAAATAATGTAAAGACATTAACCCGTGTTTCTGCTAAGAAGAACCGCTCTCTGCTGCTGATTTACACCCAAAACCCCGCCTACCCGCTCTGTCGGCCCACTGGATCTGTGTCCGGGCGCGTGTGCGTCCCTGTTTTGGTGTGTGTGTGTGTGTGTGCTGCTTTCTGCGTCTTTTTTTCTCCCCAAAATCAGCAGCCCCGGTCCAGAGTCTGCTCACTACGTTGAGCACGCTCCTGTCAGTCAGTGTTGTGTGTGTTTTATAAATCTCTGCCTTTCTGTTGTTTTTTTTAACTTCCGAAACTCTTCACCCGCACCGGAGTCTGCCCACGTTGATCTGCGTGTCTGCATGTCTGTCTGTTTTGTGTGTCTCTGTGCGCGCGCATAGAGACACTTTTTAAACACACACACCTGTGAGCGCGAGTGCACACACACACACACACACACACACCAAAACAGGGACGCACACGCGCCCGGACACAGATCCAGTGGGCCGACCGAGCGGATGTTTGCAGCGTGTATGTGAGTGAGGACTCAGACAAAAACTTTGCACCAGGCCAGATCAACAGAGCAGAGACATGAGAGTTAGGCCCACTGAGTTTGACGAGAGAATCTGACAGTTTGACATTTCATGGTGTGTCGACTTCCTGTTTCATGAAATGTATAATGAAATCATGAAATAAATAAATATATTATGAAATGTTAAAAATGACTTTTTAATTGCTGTTTTAATATTTTAATGCCACATTTATTTCAACATTTATTTATTTATTTCAAACATTTATTTATTTATTTCAACATTTATTTATTTTAATGCCACATTTATTTATTTATTTCAATTTGGCTCTTTTGACCCACAAGGGACAATGAAATAAATAAATATGTCATGAAATACTTAAATGTGCTCTTTAAATATTTTAATGCCACATTTATTTCAACATTTATTTATTTATTGCAACATTTATTTATTTAATGCAACATTTATTTATTTATTTCAATTTGGCTCTTTTGACCCACAAGGGACAATGAAATAAATAAATATGTCATGAAATACTTAAATGTGCTCTTTTAATATTTTAATGCCACATTTATTTCAACATTTATTTATTTATTGCAACATTTATTTATTTAATGCAACATTTATTTATTTAATGCCACATTTATTTATTTATTTCATATTAAATATATTTATTTCAATTTGGCTCTTTGACCCACGGGCAATGAAATAAATAAATACGTCATGAAATACTTAAATGTGCTCTTTTAATATTTTAATGCCACATTTATTTCAACATTTATTTATTTATTTCAACATTTATTTATTTAATGCAACATTTATTTATTTAATGCCACATTTATTTATTTATTTCATATTAAATATATTTATTTCAATTTGGCTCTTTTGACCCACACTGGGCAATGAAATAAATAAATACGTCATGAAATACTTAAATGTGCTCTTTTAATATTTTATTGCCACATTTATTTCAACATTTATTTATTTATTGCAACATTTATTTATTTAATGCCACATTTATTTATTTAATGCCACATTTATTTATTTATTTAATGGTGTATATATTTATTTAATTTTGGCTCTTTCGGGACTCCATATTTTAGGGGACATTTTTGGTTTATTAGCAAATGCTGATTACATAATGTTGTTGAGGATGCATGTTCAAATGTATGTTTGTTTTTATTAATGTTTGTTCCCTTTCGTCCCCATCATCTTCAGCTTATGTTCCAATTGTGTTCACTCCTTGACCTGTCCAACCAATAATTTTAATCCTCCTGGTTTTCTTTCTTTTTTCTTAATGTTTCGTAACTCTTCCTTTTCCCCTGGAACTGGGACGTAGCAATAAACAATTCCAAATCTCAATCTAGTCAGAGTAAGGTAAACAGTATAGAATCAGTACAGCCAAAATATAACTAATGAACTTTCCCTGGTACCGGGGCTGCAATCATTTTGACCATTTATCTTTTTCCTGTGTTTGTCTTCTGGGCTTGACTGGAAGCAGTCCAACATTAACAGCAGAACCGGCCAAAAGAGGCCAGAGTTGGTTCAGAAATGATTGCTTTTACAGCCCAGCCCTCTACATCTCACAGTCTACAAGCAGGAATCTGCATCTCAGAGTCTACGTCCCAGAGTCTACGTCCCAAAATTTACGTCCCACAGTCTGCGTCCTTGAGTCTGTACCTCTGAATCTACAACCCAGATTCTACAACACAGAGACTACACCTCAGAGTCTACATCCCAGTGTCTATGTCCCAAAGTCTGCATCCCAAAATCTATGTCCCAGAGTCTGTGTCCCAGAGTCTACGTCCCAGAGTCTGTGTCCCAGACTCTACGTCCCAGAGACTGTGTCCCAGAGTCTACATCCCAGAGTCTACGTCCCAGATTCTATGTCCCAGAGTCTATGTACCAGAGTCTACGTCCCAGAGTCTATGTCCCAGAGTCTGTGTCCCAGAGTCTACGTCCCAGAGACTGTGTCCCAGAGTCTACATCCCAGAGTCTACGTCCCAGATTCTATGTCCCAGAGTCTATGTACCAGAGTCTACATCCCAGAGTCTACGTCCCAGAGTCTAGGTCCCATAGTCTGCATCCCAAAATTTACGTCCCACAGTCTGCGTCCTTGAGTCTGTACCTCTGAATCTACAACCCAGATTCTACAGCACAGAGACTACACCTCAGAGTCTACATCCCAGTGTCTATGTCCCAAAGTCTGCATCCCAAAATCTATGTCCCAGAGTCTGTGTCCCAGACTCTACGTCCCAGAGACTGTGTCCCAGAGTCTATGTCCCAGAGTCTACATCCCAGAGTCTACGTCCCAGAGTCTAGGTCCCATTGTCTGCATCCCCAAATTTACGTCCCACAGTCTGCGTCCTTGAGTCTGTACCTCTGAATCTACAACCCAGATTCTACAACACAGAGACTACACCTCAGAGTCTACATCCCAGTGTCTATGTCCCAGAGTCTGCATCCCAAAATCTATGTCCCAGAGTCTGTGTCCCAGAGTCTACGTCCCAGAGTCTGTGTCCCAGAGTCTATGTCCCAGAGTCTACGTCCCAGAGTCTGTGTCCCAGAGTCTGTGTCCCAGAGTCTACGTCCCAGAGTCTATGTCCCAGAGTCTATGTCCCAGAGTCTACGTTCCAGAGACTGTGTCCCAGAGTCTACGTCCCAGAGTCTATGTCCCAGAGTCTACGTTCCAGAGACTGTGTCCCAGAGTCTACATCCCAGAGTCTACATCCCAGAGTCTATGTCCCAGAGTCTATGTCCCAGAGTCTACGTTCCAGAGTCTGTGTCCCAGAGTCTATGTCCCAGAGTCTATGTCCCAGAGTCTGTGTCCCAGAGTCTATGTCCCAGAGTCTATGTCCCAGAGTCTACGTTCCAGAGACTGTGTCCCAGAGTCTACGTCCCAGAGTCTATGTCCCAGAGTCTACGTTCCAGAGACTGTGTCCCAGAGTCTATGTCCCAGAGTCTACATCCCAGAGTCTATGTCCCAGAGTCTATGTCCCAGAGTCTACGTTCCAGAGTCTGTGTCCCAGAGTCTATGTCCCAGAGTCTATGTCCCAGAGTCTGTGTCCCAGAGTCTGTGTCCCAGAGTCTACGTCCCAGAGTCTACGTTCCAGAGACTGTGTCCCAGAGTCTACATCCCAGAGTCTACGTCCCAGAGTCTATGTCCCAGAGTCTATGTCCCAGAGTCTGTGTCCCAGAGTCTGTGTCCCAGAGTCTACGTCCTAGAGTCTATGTCCCAGAGTCTATGTCCCAGAGTCTACGTTCCAGAGACTGTGTCCCAGAGTCTACGTCCCAGAGTCTATGTCCCAGAGTCTACGTTCCAGAGACTGTGTCCCAGAGTCTATGTCAGAGTCTACGTTCCAGAGACTGTGTCCCAGAGTCTACATCCCAGAGTCTACGTCCCAGAGTCTATGTCCCAGAGTCTACGTTCCAGAGTCTGTGTCCCAGAGTCTATGTCCCTGAGTCTATGTCCCAGAGTCTGTGTCCCAGAGTCTACATCCCAGAGTCTAATCGTCCACAGTCTGCGTCCCGGAGCTTCTAAATTTGCTTATCAGCATTTTTGTATTTTCTAACTTTTATTTTTATATTGGTGTAAAAGATCAGATGAGTCAAAGCCATGAATAGATTCTGTTAGTTCCTGCAAGCCTAATCTTTAACTATCTTGTAATAAACCTTTCCCGCCTGCTCAATCTGTGAATATGCAATATAGTGGAGTGAATTTATGTATATACACAATAACAAATAGGAAAATGTTATTTTTCAGAGTTTAAATCCTTTACTGCCTTTAAATTAACAAAAACCTGTAATTTCAAAAATAAAAAAATGTACTTTCCTTTCAGAAAGCAACTGTTATCATTCAAGAGTATGAACTTTTGCATGAAAAATCACATAAACTAACATGAAAACTTCAAATCAGCTTATTGTTTCTAAGCAAATATATTCATTTAAAGTTTTTTTTACCACCATGAATAACTCACCTTTAACATAGAACATGTTATCTTACTTAAGAGCTCATAATTACTCACCCTGCGGTTTGTAAACACACTGTAACACTCCTTCACCAACACAGCTTTGAGAATCTCAGGATTTGCAACCATCAACATTGGTTGACGTCCCTCGAAAATGCTGAAATAATTATCAGGCAATAAAAATGTATTAATAAACCCTATTATGATTGTGTCATTAATAATAACAGCTGTAATAAAGGAAAACGCACCCCCAAACGTCTCCATACTTGGCCAAACACCGACGGTCAAAGCCCAAAAGGTCCTGAGTACATAAAATGACAGAAACGTATATTTAAATATTGCCAGGTGTGTTAAAGGAATGATGGTTTGACTTACCGTCCCTATTTGCAGGATATTTCCAACAAACGGCAGGGGCATCGGTCCGGGAATGCCCATGTTTCTGAAAACTCGATACGGCCAGATCCCAAATCTGAGGAAAGAGCGACTTTCAGTGAGAGACAATGTAACAACTCAAGCTAAAAAAAAAAAAAGAAAAAAAAAAGTATTTTTTCATACACACAGTAAAAGGATGGTGAAGAAAAGAGCCAACAAAGTCCATGTCGTTGCGGAGAACAGCGTGAAGATCATCGTGAGTGGTCTGGATGACGGATCTGTGAAGAATAGCGGCTGTAGAAGACAACCCTGTGCGGTGGGAGGGAGGAGGGAGGACAGTTGAAACTGGAGGTTAGATTTGAGAAAAAATGGCTTTCATTTCATTCCAAAAACAATTAAGATGTGTCATGTCAAGTAATTAAACAAGAAACTGTGATAACTTAAAACAGAATAATATAATTACTTTTTTACTTAAAAAAAAATAAAAATAAAATGTTTTAATGCGAACAAACAATAAACCAGACGCATACGGAAGTAGGAACTGTGGACTAAAACATTAAAGCTGACGAGAAAAGCCGAAACTAATTCAATAATACACGAATGTAACGAAATATAACACAAAATACTTTGTGGCGTACTTTCTTGTTGCTTTTCGCAGAAAGAGAGAGAGGGTATTTTGAGCCTTTCGCCTCTCCGTAGACAATCCGGAAGTACAGTTTTCATCCTTTTTTGCCGCGTGCCCGTTTTCTTATTTGATTTTTTTGGAGGAATTTTAACTTGCTTTTGGAAGCTGAGGGTGAAATAAGGTACGTTTATGAAGAACACATAAGATGCACGATGTTTGTGGGCTTCCAGCGACTCCATGTCTCCTTTGCCCTTGGACTCTGCAGTCATTATCAAACGTAAACATTGTGAATCTGAATAAACTGGTTAATTTATTTACCAGGATTGTGATACATTGTTTCGCATTTATGACTAACGTATACACATTTAACGTAATATAAAGTGGATTATTTCATGCTGTAACGATTGTAGTTTCAGGTACCACAGCGGCGGTTTTCAGTGAAGCTTTTGTTGGTAAAAAATACGTGCATTAAACTTGTAGTTTAATTTTTTAAATACGAGTATAAATTGGCAATTAGATGGCCAGTAACTCACTGCAGTGCTCGAAAATATCAAGTTACATCCTTACAATAATAGTTCTATTATTATTAAAATAAATGCAAGATTTTGGTTTCTTTTCCTGACTGCCAATTGCAGTCAGTATAAATATGAACAATAATTTAATAAAAAGTGGAATTGTATTTGACAAGTTTTAAAGTAACGTAATTGATAGAAATTGCGCTTAAAAAAGGTTAAATTTTAAAAATTCGTTGTCGGCAGGATTCGAACCTGCGCGGGGAGACCCCAATGGATTTCTAGTCCATCGCCTTAACCACTCGGCCACGACAACTGTGACGTCTCGCTACCAAATACATGGAATCTTAGCGAACTCTGACGTCCTTTTAGATCACTTTCAAAGAAAAAAAAATGAAAGCATACATATGAAACTATTACAGCTTTGTGGTAGTTTGTTAGGATGATTTAGGAAAAATTTGTGTTTAACTTTATATTTTACTTTGCTTCAAAGTGGTGTTTTATTGTAGTGCAGATCACAGGATGGAATAGATTTGCTGTAGTATACAAGCTTTGGAGACAAATATTTGGACAAGCAGTTTGGAGTATTTCATTAGCAGAATGTATGCATAAAAGAATAGTGTCATAATTCTGCCTTTGAGCTGGCTTACACTTGTTTACTAAGTCCATTCTGATGCTATTGTAGCTCTAAGTTTGGTTCTTTTGTTTCGTGTTGCTTAAACTTTGGTAACGAGTTAAAGCAAATTAAATAAAAGTGTCAAAAATAATATATGTTAAAGAAATATTCACTAGGTGTAAGACTGACTTTGGCCAGAAGTGGGCAGATTAGTGGGAAAACTCGGGTTGACAGGGCTAAGAGACAGATTTATTGGAAGATAAGAGATGGTAAAAGACAACAAGCAGGCAGTGGGTCTATGAGGTTAAAGAACACAAATAACAGGGTTAAAAGCAGCTGATATGCCACTGACTCCTGTAGAAAACTACAGAAAGAAATGATCAGATATTAAAGAATAGCCCAGCCAGAAAGGCCAAGTGGGCCCCACATGGTTTCAAAGAGGGGAGAAAATGTGGACTCTGATTGGGTTTGTCCACAGTTTCTGTGGTGGTTCTACCTGTGTTTACCCACATTAACATAAATTGGGATTCGTTAGCTTGCTACGCCAGCCAGCTGCTCTGTGGACAGCGAAGCATGCTAGTGAGCTCTGGTGTAGCAAGCTAGTGAGTTCCACTGTAGCGAGCTCCAGTGTAGTATCCTAGCGAGCTATACTGTGGCATTATAATGAGCTCCACTGTAGCATGTTATCAAGCTCTACTATAGCAAGCTAGCAAGCTCCTCTGTAGCAAGCTAGCAGACTCTGCCGTAGCATTCTAACGAGCTCCACTGTAGCATGCTATAAAGTCCTGCTATAGCAAGCTAATGAGCTCCTCGATAGCATTCTAGTAAGCTACACTTTAGCGTGCTAGCGAACTCCTTTGTAGCAAGCTAGCGAACGCTGCTGTAGCATGCTAGTGAGCTCCACTGTAGCATTTTACGGAACTCTGCTATAGTGAGCTCCACTGTAGCAAGCTATCAAGCTCTGCTTTAGCAAGCTAGCAAGCTCCTCTGTAGCAATGCTAGCAACCTCTGCTGTATTGAGCTAGCTAGATAGCTCCTCTGTTGTGAACTAGCTAGTTAGTTCCACTGTAGTGAGCTAGCGAGGTCTGCCCTCCACCAGTTGGCTGGATAGCGTAGCAAGCTAACACACTGAGTGTCCACTTAAGCCAATGTGGGTAAACACAGGTGGGGCCAACACAGAAACTGCGGATAAACCTATTTTGGGGCCCACGTTTTCTTCTCAATTTTAAACCAAATAGGGGCCCACTTGGCCTTGCTGGCTGGGAGCCTTTCAGACTGCTGTCAATTCAGTATGAACACTTTTAACAGTAAGTCTGAACTCTTTTTGCTTTTAGATTTACTCTGCCATCATGTTCCTCACCCTCACCCTGCTGAGGAAAGGTATCCCAGGGAAGCAGTGGATTGGAAAGTATCGCCGGCCGCGGCAAATCACATGGCAGATGAAGCGCAACACCCTGAAGAGCCTGGAGCGTGAAGCCGAGAACGAATACTGGATCAGCCGGCCGTACATGACCCAGGAGCAGGAGCACTCCCACGCTGCAGAGCGCAGAGCCCAATCCTGGCTCAAGATCAAGGAGGCCAAGTTTACCAACTTTCCTCAGCACAAGCACATAACCGACCACCTGAGTCACCTGAGAATTAGCAAGAAATGGTCAAGTTAAAAAAGGATACACAAAGACTGCTGAAATGTAAAAATAGAAGCTGTTAATCTGAGCATCTGCAATGAAAACTTCACCAAATATTGTTTGATTTTCCTTCTCTATTAAAAATGTTAAATCTGTGAAGCAGAAACTGAATTTGAACTGTGATTTCTCTACATAAATTCACCTCTGCTCACTCCACTGGACATGTTTGCCTTATTTTAGTGCTAATTAAAAGTTTTCTTCAGATAAACAACCAAGCCACTGGGAATATCTATAAAAGCATGAACTGGAGAAGAGTTTTCCAGAGGGAATGAATTTAGGGAATAATTTAGACTGTGGATGGTGGTTTGGGCAGTTTGAAAACTGGAATCCATACTTTGTGTTAGCAGAGTCTTAAACATTGTTTGTAGTCACGTCCAACACGCCACGTCATGGGTTTAGCTGACATGTTGACAATACGTCCAAAGAAAGATGGATTGTGGAAAGTTGTGTAATGTACAACAAAGGAACCAGGTCCAGAGGTCATGCTGCTTTATATAGAGCACGTGTCAAAGTCAAGGCCCAGGGGCCGGATCCGGCCCACTGGATAATTCTGTGCGACCCTCCGGATCATTTTATTTTATTGTTATTAATGGCCGGATGTTATCTTGTGCTCATTTCTAACCTCTATAATTTTGGAGTTGAGCTAATATTTCAGCTACATGCTAGCTGTTTTGGTTAATTTAGGCCTTTTTTGTATTTTAGGCTGTTTTGGAGTTTAGCTAATATTTCAAATTTCAGCTACATGCTAGCTGTTTTGGCTAATTTTGGCTTTTTTTTGTTTGTTTTTTAAATGTTTTGGTGTTCAGCTACATGCCAGCTGTTTCGGCTAATTTAGACTTTTTTTGTTTAGTTTTTTAGGCTGTTCTGGAGCTGTTTTAGCAAATTTAGGATTTTTTTTATTTTTATTTTTTCATGATTTTTGGAGTTTAGCTAATATTTCAGCCACATGCTAGCTGTTTTACGCTAATATAGGCTTTTTTTTCTTTTTAGTTTTTAGGCTATTTTGGAGTTTAGCTAATATTTCAGCTACATGCTACTTCTTTTAGCTAATTTGAACTTTTTTCTGTTTTTAGGGCATTTTGAAGTTTAGCTTTTTATTTAGCCACATGCTAGCTGTTTTAGGCTAATCTAGACTTTTTTCTTTTTAGTTTTTTTTTAGGTTATTTTGGAGTTCAGCTAATATTTCAACTACATGCTACCTGTTTTTGCTAATATTAGCTTTTTTCTGTTTTTTGAAGTTCAGCTTTTTTATTTAGCCTAAAAACTGGAGAAAGCTAGCTAAAATATTAACTGAACTCCAAAATAGCCTGAAAAATCTCAGTAAATGGAACTATAGTCCAAATTATCCATTGCATACCTTTTGTTATATTTTGATTTGGTATAGCAACAATGGGCAGAACTTTATTAAACTAAAGTGTGAGTGGATTTTCCATTAATACTTGTTTGTTCATATGTTTAATTTACTCCGTCAAGAAATCTGGAAAACTTCACCTGCACTGTTCAATACCTTGATATTTATCTCTGAAATTCCTGACTAAAGATTTAATGGATCAATTATAGGCAATATAAATAAAATTCGAAAGTGAATCGAATCGTTACACCCTTGACGATTAGTGACTGCGCAGCTTTGTCCAGCAGAGGGAGCTCTATCTCCACTCAGGGTTTCCCGCGGAGGAGCGGAGCCTCCGAGGCCCCCCCTTCGCGAGCTGCTCCGCGGCGTTGTTTTCCACTCTTGGATGATGAGGCGCCAGCTCAACGCACCGGGCTGAGGAGGCGGATAATGAGCAGCCCAGACAGCGAGCCCGAGCCCACCGAATCCACGCGGCCCCTCAGATCCGGGGGGGACACCATGACACGCGGACCGAGCGGCAGCAGAGATTCATCCGCAGACCTCTGAGTGAAGCGGCAGCATGGCGGGGGGTCGGAGGGGACTTGTGGCCCCCCAGAACACTTTTTTGGAGAATATTGTCAGGCGGTCTAACGGTAAGAAGAAAAAACCGGCATGTGAAAGAGAAAAATTAAAAACTAATTTTTAAAAACTAAACTCTGGAATTGTATGAACAATGGAGAAAAAAAAACTAAAATGTAATTATTTTAAAAACATAAAGTAAAATCTGTTTAAATATGAAAACTATTTCAAACAAGTGTTCACTACAATAGTTGCAGTCATTTTAAATGGTCTAGGTCAGATCTAATCAATTTTAATGATTGGTTTAAAAAAATCTCTTGCAGATTCTGATTATGGGGAAGACTGCATGCAGGTCAAAGTGGTCATTAGATTGATTACATAAGACCACTGGAGATGTCTTCTGTGAAATTAACCTATTGTCTATAGAGAGTATTTTTTATGAAAAAAAAATCTATATCATTTTTTATTAAAAATAAAGATCTAAAGCTGTAATTATTTAATAGACAAAAAGCTAAAAAAAAAAGATGCTATTCATTCCACCATTCACTTTAAGATTCCGGTAAAAATTACACGTTTTAGTGACATTGTTCTCTGAAAATCCTCTAATTGTGCAGTAATTAGGCAATTTGTTTGCTTTATCTGCTTCTGTTTCACTGAATTAAAGCACAGGGAGTTCTAGAATTCTCCGTTATAATTAAGTCAATAATTGCAGAGACCTTTGATCTTTAAAAAACAAAGAAAAAAATCAGTTTTTTATTATTCACAATATTTTAAAAATCTTTAAATATTTCTATATTTGTTAAAACGAGCAGCAATTCTCCAGATTTCTTTAAAACTGACTCATCCAAATAATCAATCCAACAACTGAAAACCATCTATTCTTCTTTTTTTTTGGGCATTGTCTACAATATAACATCCAAAGAGAAGTGACAAGATGGACCAGAGAAATATTAAACTCGACAGTCGCCTGAAGCTGTAATATCGGAGTATTTTCTATCTTGAGCCAAACTTTGGGCCACAGATATTGGATATAAACAAAGAAATGGTCTTGATCTATGATGACAACATGAAGGTGTAAATAACTAACAGACTGCATGCAATAAATTTTGTTTATAGAAATATTGTGCTTATGTTTTACTTAAAAAATGTTTTTTCTTATGACTTAAGTTAAAGGAAAAGATTTTACTCTGATCTGCACAAATACATTCATCCATTAAAACCTAATTACAGTAATATGTTCTATTAAAGCAATATCCACATGTATATAGGGTATCGTGGAGCATTTTATTAACCCTCAAAATGACTCAAAACAAATATATTTGGTTAATAGTGACGAGTTTTACCAAAATCAAAAGTGAATGCTGGTTGTACAGAATCCTATTTGCTATGTTCATTTTTAGTCTGTTATTTTTTGTGTGTTTTTCGGGCCCAGTGCAGCTTAGCTCTGAGCATTTATAAAGCATTCTCTCATGTGTTGCCATGTTTCAGTTCACCTGTCTGTTCTGTCGTTTTTAACGTTTTTCCCGCTTTCTTTCCCTGTAAAGTTCCCTTTCATGCTCATTAGTAATTTTCCATTTATGAAAAAAATTGTAGCACATAAGGGGAAATGACCTCTATTAGGATTTAGTGGAGAGCGTGGAGTCACATTGGACTAGAAGGAACGTAAGTAGATCTAATGCAGGGGTGTCAAACTCAATCGCATAAGGGGCCAAAATCCAAAACACAACTTAAGTCGCGGGCCAAACAGGATTAATGTTTATTATAAACTTTAAAACCAGAACTTTTAAACAAAATTATGAATTAAATATATAGCATTACCTTTGATAATGCTAGTGGGAATTTTGTAAGTCGCTGAAGATGCTAGTGCTGAGAGCTGAAAACGCTGTAGTTAATTACTGGAAACACTGAAGCTAATGATAGCCATAATATATAACCCTAACCCATAATATATATATAGCCAAAATATTAGCTAAATTAGCCAAATTAGCCTAAAAAACAAACAAACAAAAAAACGTAGGTTAGCCAAAACTGCTTGCATGTTGCTGATAAAACAGCTAAACTTTAAAACAGCTTAAAAAACTGAAAAAAAGCCTAAGCCAAAGCAGCTAGCATGTAGCTAAAATATTAGCTTAAGTCCAAAAAATCCTAAAAAACTAAGATAAAAAGCCTAAATTAGCCAAAACTGCTAGTGTGTAAATAGTAGCCTGACTTCAAAACAGCCTTAAAACGTTTTTAAAAGCCTAAATTAGCCAAAACAGCCAACATGTAGCTAAACTATTAGCTTTAACTCCAAAACACCCTAAAAAATATTAAATTCCAAAATAGCCCAAAAAGATAACAGAATGCCCATTTTTAAAACTTTAAGACCAAAGCTTTTTAACACAATTATGAATGATAAAAACTCAGGAATATTATTCCAGAATAAATAAATGTAAACATTAAATAACTTTCGATATTTTACTTTTTCTACTGATCAAAACCTAGAAGGAGCTGTATAGTCTCATTTTAGTTTTTAAGAAATTTGGTTTTGCATTCATGACCTTCTTTTTTAATAATACAAGTGAATTATGTCTGTTTTTAGGCACAAACAAAAGCAAAACTATAAAATAACCTAGCATCTCTCGGAATGTGAATTTTATGAACCTATTTTCAAAATAAAAGATTACCTGTTACAAACAGGATCGTTTAAGTGCAGCTCTGGACAGCTAGTTACCGATGTTGTGCAGCAGAAGATAATATGCGCTTTTAACTGATAAAAGATACAACTTTTTACCAAAATTTTGCTTTGCATATAAAATCTGTTCATTCAGGAGGTTGCGTTGAGCAAACAAGATGTCTTCAGGTCAACAGGGATGTAAAAACCTACATGGTTTATCATCTGTGTGCACCTCAGAATCAATTCATAAATTAAACTCATCTAAATTTGATAAATGCTAATTAAGTAATCCTTACTTTAGAAACTCGCTGTTTTATTCATTTTTTCTTTTTTTTTGTTCGTTTTCTTTTCTTTTTCCTCAGCAGTCTTACACTGCTGGGTTTTGTTATTTTAGTTTGGGGTTGGACCTTGGTAGTCTTAGTTTTCGGGCTTTGTTTATTTGTTTTCTTTAGATAGTTTTGGTTAAGCAGCCATTAGCTGGGTCAGCAGTCTCCACATGACTTGTTTCATGTTTGACCAAGGAGCCACAATGGAGAGATAAAAGAGACACACTTGGATCTGCAGGTTGCAGACCCCTGATCTAGAAAGACATTTTATTTTGATGAGTAACACCCAGCCAAAAATGGAAATGTCATGGTGTGACCACAAATTTAAATTTAGTTGACATTTTTCCAAAACTTTCCATACATTAATTTCCTCTACTATTGTAGCATTTTTAGATATATTGATACCAAGGTATTTCACTGAACTTTTAACAGGGATATTATGAAAAACATATAGTTGAGAATTGTGTATCTGAAATAATTCACATTTACTAAGGTCTTAAGGATTACTGGGATTTGATCACTGACCTTCATGAATATAGCTGAATATAGCCTTGTTTGTTTCCTTTGCTAATTATGAATCTTGGAGAAATGCCATTTGGTAATACAACTGCACTATTTGTGTCATTATAAATTGTTAAAAAAAAATTTAAATTGAAATCAGATCTACTGACAGTGTTTATTGTTTTGCTAACAGAAAACTAGCTAGCAAAACTGCTAGCAAAAAACTGCTTTGCTAACAGTGTTTTTTTTTCTGTTAGCAAAACGCTGTTTCGATGGTAAGAGAAAACACTGTTAGCAAAACGCTGTTTCGACGCTAACAGAAAACATTGTTAGCAAAACGCTGTTTTGATGCTAACAGATAACACTGTTAGTAAAACGCTGTTTTGATGGTAACAGAAAATACTGTTAGCAAAACGCTGTTTGATGCTAACAGATAACACTGTTAGCAAAACGCTGTTTCGATGCTAACAGAAAACACTGTTAGCAAAACGCTGTTTCGATGCTAACAGAAAACACTGTTAGCAAAACGCTGTTTCGATGCTAACAGAAAACATTGTTAGCAAAACGCTGTTTCAATGCTAACAGAAAACACTGTTAGCAAAACGCTGTTTTGATGCTAACAGATAACACTGTTAGCAAAACGCTGTTTTGATGGTAACAGAAAACACTGTTAGTAAAACGCTGTTTTTATGCTAACAGAAAACACTATTAGCAAAACGTTGTTTTGATGGTAACAGAAAACACTGTTAGCAAAACGCTGTTTTGATGCTAACAGATAACACTTTTAGCAAAACGCTGTTTTGATGCTAACAGATAACACTTTTAGCAAAACGTTGTTTTGATGCTAACAGAAAAAACTGTTAGCAAAACGCTGTTTTTATGCTAACAGAAAACACTGTTAGCAAAACGCTGTTTTTAAGCTAACAGAAAACACTGTTAGCAAAACGCTGTTTTTATGCTAACAGAAAACACTGTTAGCAAAACGCTGTTTCGATGCTAACAGAAGACATTGTTAGCAAAACGTTGTTTCGATGCTAACAGAAAAAACTGTTAGCAAAACGTTGTTTTGATGCTAACAGAAAACGCTGTTTTGCTAACAAAGGGGGCCGGGTCAAATAGCGAGGTGGGCCGCATCCGGACCGCGGGCTGTAGTTTTGGGACCCTGCTCTACAGGGCGCTCACAAATAATTACTTTCATTTAGTCTTTTCAGCATAAATGACACAAATATCTCCAAATACAATATCGCAATATATCACTAAATCGATTTTTTCCTAGTGGTTAGCACTTTCCAGCAACAAGGCCTCGGTTCAAATTAGTCTTTTTGGTCAAGTTTGCATGTGCATGCATGGGCTTTTACTATCAAGTAACATTTAACAGTTTACATTATCTTTCTAATTTTCAAACAAAATGGGACATTACGTGTTTTCCAGCAGTTGTGGCACTCTATGCAAACTAAACTCGTGGAGCTATAAGGTGGCCAACACCAGCTACTGAAGTGTCTTTCTTATTTAACGATAATTCATCTTCTTTGTCTGATATTCATTCCATGTTTCTCCCTGTAATCTGTTAACTTTCTTTTCTGTTCAAAATTTTCAGTTTGGACACTGTCCCATAGACACACAGGTATTCTATGATGCTATAAGTTTTTCAGTATTTGCCTCCTTGTAGTGTTCTTCTAAATGTTCTATACCAAATGCTGTTAATTTACAAAGAACTTCAAAATTATCTGTGAAGACAAATTGAGCCAAAAGAAGTAAAAAAAAAAAAAAAAAAAAGGTGATAATAAGTTGGCTGGAGCTTATTCTTAATTTCTCATATGTGACCATTGTAAAATAACACATTGGCATGGAACTACTTGTGCATCATGTTGTCTTTTTCCACTCACGCTTTATGTTGCTGTTTTGATGTGATTAAATAAATAAATGTATCTTACATTGTGTTCCTGTGTGTTTTGTGGTTGTTTGCAGTTCCTTCTCATGCTTATTGACTGTTGTCATTCATTTTTGTCTTGTTAAACGGTTTTAGTTTACAAGCATTTGTCGTTTTTAAAAAAAATAATCCTTAAAACAATTTCCTTTCGGTTATTTAGATATTCACAATTTTTATCCTAAATTAAAAAGACAAATGTGCTTTTTTTAAAAATGTTTTTTTTTATTTTAGGACTTTATTGTGTGAATTCACACAGTTAAAAACTCAATCAAACTTTTAGAAATTTTGTTTTTCAAAACATTTAGCTTGTTCAGGACATTGACTTTCAGTATTCATAAAATTTATAATTTTTTAAATATTGAACAAAATATTCCCCATAGGAAGTGAATGAGAATTTTTTCTAATTCTTCCAAAACTTTGAAACCATTATTATTAAAAGTAATTTTTAAATAATTTGGCTGTTATGTTAGCATTATGCTAGCTCGTTTTGGTAATTTGGCATCTACTGAGGTTTTTCATGCTAATTTTATCCAGTATTTTAACAACATTCTGACTTTTTATGGCTAATTTGTTATCTAATAAGGTTATTTTTGAGTTTAGCTAGGAACAGGCTAAAGTTTTTGGCTAATTTGTTATCTACTAAAGTTATTTTTGAGTTTCGCTAGGTATAGGCTAACGTTTTTGGCTAATTTGTTATCTACTAAGGCTATTTATGAGTTTAGTTAGGAACAGGCTAAAGTTTTTGGCTAATTTGTTATCTACTAAAGTTATTTTTGAGTTTAGCTAGGAACAGGCTAAAGTTTTTGGCTAATTTGTTATCTACTAAAGTTATTTTTGAGTTTCGCTAGGTATAGGCTAACGTTTTTGGCTAATTTGTTATCTACTAAGGCTATTTATGAGTTTAGTTAGGAACAGGCTAAAGTTTTTGGCTAATTTGTTATCTACTAAAGTTATTTTTGAGTTTAGCTAGGAACAGGCTAAAGTTTTTGGCTAATTTGTTATCTACTAAAGTTATTTTTGAGTTTCGCTAGGTATAGGCTAACGTTTTTGGCTAATTTGTTATCTACTAAGGTTTGTTGCGCTAATTGTAGCAAATATTTTAGTAATACACTAACGTTTTTAGCTAATTTGTCATCTATGTAGGCTATGTTTGAGTTTAGCTAGGAACAGGCTAACATTTTTGGCTAATTTTTCATCTGCCAAGGTTTGTTATTCTAATTATATCTAATCGTTTAGCAACATGCTAATATTTGTGACTCTTTGTTATCTACTAAAATTTGTTAGGCGACTTTGGAGTTTAACTAATATTTGAGCAACAGGCTAACGTTTTTGACAATTTTTACTGAGATTTTTAGGCTTTTTGGAGTTGAGCTAAAATTGTGTCAATGTGTTAGCTTTTCAGGCTAATTTAGCATCAATTAAGGTTTTTGGGCTAATTTAGCTCATATTTAAGCAACACGCTACGTGATTTTGAAAATATTGGCATATACAGATGATTTTAAATCAATTTTACTAACAATTTTTCAGAAATTTAGGCCAACTTCAGTGGTCTTTCGGAATTTAAAGTCTTTTGTCATTTTGCAAATAGCTTTTGCATTTTCAGCAACCAGATTTAGCAAAAAAAACATTCACACTAGTATTATTGCAGGCAATGCAACTTTTCTATCTTAAATTAGAATAAAAAATGACACTCCCATCCTTTGAGTTTTGATACTGAATTAATTACAGTAAATAGCAGCAAATGTTAATTATATGACTACAGATAGTTAAAAACAAAAGGATGCAAGCAAAGAAAGCCATTAAAATGTAAATGTGACTCCGACTATTAGGGTTTATTAACATTTTGACCACAAATAACGTTGGCTGGGAGGCTCCACTAACATTTGAATATGCAAAATATGCCATATGAGGATTAATGAGTTCTGTTTCCCATGAAATCCTGATATTAATGCTTGAGCGTTGTATTTGCCAATAGGAATGGTGCACAAGCTGTTCTTTACTGCCAGTGAATACAAATAAAGAGAACGAGGCAGACATTTTGGGTGTTCTCTTTCTAATCACAGTCTGGGTAACATTTGTGTACACTCAGCCTGTGTGGAGGGTGAAATGAGCTGGAGAGCATCATTGACTCTAATGAAAATCACTTAAGTCTGCGCTGGCTCTTACGGGGAGAATTTTTCAATCTTTTTGATGATTGGTTAAACATGGCTTGATAAACAAATTAATTCATTAAATTAGAGATTTTATTTGGATAACATTGGCAGTAAAACTTGAAATGAACAAACCAATGGGATGTTAAATTAACACAAATATATCTTTTTAAACTGGATCTGAAAAGTTGTAGCATAAAAATCTAAGAGATTATCTCTTTTTTTTCTTGTAAAAAACATTCACACTAATTCGCTGTCAAGTGCAGTTTTTGCTCTAAATGACTCAAGTAGTTAATTAGAAGATTCTGTGTTTTTCTCCAAAAAATGAGAATTTGTGTTTATTTCTTAAAGAAATAATCAAAAATTTGCATTCTCACTCTTTCTTCTCTCCAAAACAGACACCAACTTTGTCCTGGGAAATGCTCAGATTGTGGATTGGCCCATTGTGTACAGCAATGATGGTTTCTGTAAGCTGTCGGGGTACCACAGAGCAGAAGTGATGCAGAAAAGCAGCACATGCAGGTAAGCAAGGGGAAGAGCGTTGAAGTAATTGCATTTGAATGCTCTCATTTGTCGACTTACCAGCGTGAACATATCGAGTGCTGTCTAATTCAACCATCTCCACAGCTGCTGGGGTTCGGCTTCTGTCATTTGATGCCTGTCTCTTCTCCAGGGAAGGGTCCTGGATGCTGAAGTTGCACATACAGCATCAAATGTCTGTTGTTTCGTTTTAAAATATAACAAGTTACATCAAATATTTAGCCATTATTTTGTCATTGTAGTTTACAGATGCACCATTTCTGCTTTCTTGTGACCTTGATACGTTTTTTTGTTGGATGTTTTACTCAGGGATGGTTTATCCAACCGATACAATGACAAATATTTTCTCTGGAACTGGGACTGATAGCCGATATTTGCAGATACAGATATATAAGTGTCTAGAAAAGCACAAAGTTTAGAGATATCCTTTTATTCTTTATTAGGAATGCAACAACCTTCACATTGCTGAGAATAGTACCAACGTGCATTCAAAATAGAAAAGCTAGCAAAGTGCTAGCTATGTTTTTGCTATCTATGGTTTCGCTAGCTATGGTTTCGCTAGCTTTGTTTTCTCTAGCATTGTTTTTGCTAGCTAAGTTTCTGCTAGCTTTGTTTTCTGCTAGCTTTGTTTTCAATAGCATTGTTTTCGCTAGCTTTGTTTTCGCTAGCATTGTTTTTGTTAGCTTTGTTTTCGCTAGCTTTGTTTTCGCTAGCTTTGTTTTTGCTATCTAAGTTTCTGCTAGCTTTGTTTTCTGCTAGCTTTGTTTTCAATAGCATTGTTTTCGCTAGCTTTGTTTTCGCTAGCATTGTTTTTGCTAGCCAAGTTTCTGCTAGCTTTGTTTTCTGCTAGCTTTGTTTTTAATAGCATTGTTTTCGCTAGCTTTGTTTTCGCTAGCATTGTTTTCGCTAGCATTGTTTTTGCTAGCTTTGTTTTCGCTAGCTTTTGTTTTTTTGCTAGTTTTGTTTTTGTTTGCATAAATGTAAAGTATGACTTTGAATCTCTTAAATTTGCGTGGAAAAAAAAAGTAACTCTTAACTTACGAGAACAAAGTTGATTATTTATGACTTAAAAAGTTATAGGCTAAACTTATGACTTGTGAGTTTTTTCTTGTAAATTTACAACTTTAAAACATAAATTTGCAAGAAAAAAAGTCATAAATGAATGAGAAAAGAACCAAATTTGTCAGTTTATCAGAGCTATGATTGAACATGAAATACATGGAGCATTTTTTTAAGCTTTATTACCTTGAAGCTTTATTCAGTGTCAGTAATGCCGAGTGTCATATGTAGAATAAAGAGCTCAGAGACACACGTTTGCAGGACCACCACTTCATTCTGCCCTTAACATTCACATACCCAGAAGTTAATTTGCCAACTTACATCATTTATCGGTCATGTGCAGAAGGAACAGCAAACAAGAATTATAAGAGCGTTACATACGCACCCTCCTCCAAATTAGGGGTCCCCAAACTTCTTATGAGGGCCACATAACTGTTTTTTTCTTTGATGTGTAGCCGGGGTCGGTTTGTGGGCTAACAGAAAATATGCAGCAATAACAGCCTAAACGTAAACATTTACGGTTTTCCAGAAAGCCACACATGGCCAAATGCAAAATTATTTATTTATGTCATCTTCATAGAAAGGAAATAATACTAAAACATTTTAAAAACTAGATATATAGCATTACCTGCAGTAATGCTAGTGTGAATGCTGTAAGCTGAATGTGGCCACTGAAAATGCTAATGCTTATTGCTGAAATTGCTCCGCATTTTTTTAAGTCAACCTCGGTCCGCCCAAGAAAAACAAGCAAAATCCAAGCTTTTTCAAAGATGGATGTGGATATTGTGCGCAGAAAGTGAAAGAGTTTTTCTGATCACTGCTAGCTCCGTGGAGAAAGTGGGTGCATGTATTAGCCTTGGGCGGGGCTAGCAAGCACACGCTTCCTGTAAGGGGCTGTTCCCCACTTTGTGACATCACAATATGAGGACCTGCTCATTTTTGTGGATTTGAAGGCGCTGGTGCCCAAAGAGCAGGGTTTTAGAAGAAAGCTTAACGGAGCAAAATACCACTTTGGGTTGTTTTTTGTGAGGAATTCACATTGAAATACACTTAAAAAATTTGATTTTGCATGATATAGTATAATATCAATTATTATACAAATGAAATCTTTTAAAGAAACTACAAAAAAGTTGCAGAAAAATTGACTGTAACTGACTGACCTTCTAACGGAGGAGTGTCAAACTTAATCGCACAAGGGGACAAACTCCAAAACACACTTTAGGTCGCGGACCGAACAAGATTAACATTTATTGAACACTCTAAAACAAAATTTTTGAAACTTTAAAACCACAACTTTTTAACATAATTATAAACTACTACCTGGAATAATGCTAATGGAAATGCTGTAAGCTGAATTTGACTGCTGAAGATGCTAGTGCTAATAGCAGAAAACGCTGAGGCTGATGTTGAGCTAAAATGTTAGCTAAATGCCAAATTTAACTAAAAAAAACTTAGGTCAGCCAAAAAAGCTACCGTGTAGCTGGAAAAAAATTACTAAATTTCAAAATATCCTAAAAAACTGAAAAAAAGTCTAAATTAGCGTCTGAATAGTAGCTAAACTCCAAAATGGCTTAAAAAAAAAAGCTTTAATTAGCCAGAACAGCTAGCATGTATCTGAAATATTAGCTAATTCCTAAATGGCCTAAAAAATCATAGTAAATGACAAAATAGTCCAAAAAGCTAGCGGAATGCCAATTTTTAAAACTTTAAAACCTCAACTTTTTAACATAATTATGAATAATAAAAATACAGGAAAATTATTTCAGAATAAATCAACTTAAACCTTAAATAACTTTCAATATTAGACTCTCCATCAACATTTTTTTTCAAAATATACAAGTAAAAAAGTGCAAGATAACATTGGTCCATAAATAGTAATAAAATAAAACGATCTGGAGGTCCAGATATAATTACTTGACTTTGACACGTATCCTAATGAGTCAACAATGTAAAAAGTGAGAAATTTGTTCTTTCACATAGACCAAGACTAAACATCATTTTGAAAATCATTTCTTTGAGTCTGGCTTGTCCCGTTTTGGAGTTCTTGCTGCTTGTTTTTGACACATTAATCTGATCAAATGATGTTCTTGTCCGACTTCCGACGACTGTGTGACGAGTCAAACATTTGACTGTACGCATGTTAGAGGAGCTGAACAGCAGGACCCTCCCTGGATCTGATGGATCACTCGTTTTCTTCCTTTTCCTCATCAGACATTTACAGTACTGACAAGTCTTCCCTGTCTCTGTTCTTCCTTATTTACCTCTAAACCAATCGTCTTAGCTGTAGCAGCTTTTATGCCATCATATTGTTGTATTTTTGCTTTATTGTTGTAACAGTGCTTCAAGTACATAGATTTTGCTGCAGTGGGAGGGATCTTTCAAAGCATCTCATGGGTTCTGCGCTTCTGAAACATGTTGCATAGAAAGACCATTGGCCTTGTTCTGGATTTTGTGGGAATGTGTATCAGCATTCAAGAGCTGGGAAGGTAGTATCTGCAGATAAGAGCTCTGCAGCCTAAAATAATGAAATCCTGTGTTTGTTTTTTTAAAAGGACCACACTGGTAAAAATTTTATTTTTGGAGTTTTTAGCATTTTTTGTTGCATTTTCTGATGATGGAGAACATTATTTAAAGAAAATTAGGCTTAAAATTACATTTCTTAGTTGGTGGGCGGGCCATAAACGCCTTGCCCCAAGCGGGGAGGACACTGTAGAAACTATGTCCTAGAAAAAAACACAAGTTTTAATTATTTTTGGCTAAAAACAGCATAAAAGACCACCAGAAATGCTTTTACAATACCCCAAAGTATTATCATGGTGGCTCTTTAAAGAGTCATTTTTTCATGCTCTACATTAGACTTTTCCCCTTCCAGATCTCCTTTTTATAGCACTTTCCTTCCAATATCTACGATCCATGAATGCATGACTTGAGCCAAATCTAGTTTGAACCTATTTAGGTCGAGTTGGTCACAAACATGGATTTATGCTGTGGCCAATTTCTTTCCGAACCACCTCAACTGGCTCCTCTCGATGCGGAAGAGAAGCAGCTCTACTCCGAGCTCTCTCCGGGTGACCGAGCTTCTCACCCTATCTCAGCCACTCACTGGAGGACACTCATTTTATCTGCTTGTAGTCAGGATCTTGTTCTTTTGGTCATGACCCAGAGCTCATGACCATAGGTGAGTAATGGAACGAAGGTCGACCGGTAAATTGAGAGCTTTGCTTTCTGGCTCTGCTCCCTCTTCACCACATCGGACCGGTTCAGTGACCGCATGATGGCGGACGCTCCAATCCACTGGTCAATCTCACGCTCCGATCTTCCCTCACTCATGAACAAGACCACAAGATATTTAAACTCCTCCCCCAGAGGCAGGAAAGACAGCAAACTAGCCTCCATGAATCGCCACCTTACCGTGGTGGAGGGGTTTGAGAGCTTGAGTGATCCTTGGACTTATGCTGTCGGGGATTTTTGTTCCTGATAGGCTCTAACATGGCAGACATGTCCTGGGTGATGACCCAGACAAAGAGCGGTTCCGGACCCCCTTTATGAGAAGAACATCATTCTAAAGATTCTGCTACAGGATTTGTGCCACAGGAGCCCCACTTTGGCTCGCAGGTTAGCGCCTGGTGACCTGGGCTCTACCCAAGGGTCCCGGTCGGGTCAAGCCTAAAGAAATGACATGGGATCACTCTATCATGTGCTCATCACCTGAAGGAGAGCTCAGAAGGGGCCCTTCTAAGCTCTCTGTGGTTTGCACTGTGGTTTGCGTGGCAGTTGAATGGAGGTTCCTTGGTGGGCCAAACCCCGGTCATGGAACTTGTCCAAATGTGTAAATAAATAAAAAAAGAAATGACCGACATAAAAAAAAGTACTAAGCACCCAACAACAGCTTTGTCATTAGTTTTCCTTATTTTCTGGAAGTTAATGTCTTCAAGCACTTTCTTTTATCTGCTGATTCATCCACATATTTAATCATCTGAAATTACTTTTTATGTAAATTACAAAATGGATTCATGGCTTTGTTCATCATAACAGCATGATTTGATCATTTGTTTCTCTAGTTTATCTAAAAATAATCCCATTAGATTCGACAGATGATGACTTTTTATATAATTTATTCATGCATTTAGGTTTGTTTTTATTTCCAATGAAGAAAACTGTTGTGAAAATTCCCCCAAATTAGTAATTCTGTGTTTTTGTTTCAACATGTGAACCCGAAAAATGGCTCCCATTAATGTAAATAATGTTGAATGGTTTCTTTTTGCAAAGATTTTTAGACCAGATAACTGATTTAATAAGAGTTTGAGGTCACCGACGTCTCAATTGTCCAAAGATTCAAACTTTGGCGACCAATTGTTTTTTTTAGTAGTTTATTCTGCTTTTAATAGGAAAAACAGCTACCAATAGAAAACCAGTGGAACAGTTGGTGCCAGAAAACTGTGGGCGATTTCATCTGTTGTGGGAGACGGTGTTTGCATCAGCCAGCTATGAGGCTCTTACTGATTTAGACCTGCGGCTCCTCCAACATAAGCTGCACCACGTTTGCCAAAGCAAACACTGGAGCGTGCCGTCTTTTTAAAGGGCTAGTTGGAGATTTTCAGATAGAATAAAAGGGAAAGGAAAACAAACCATAAAGAAATATATTAAGGGCAGATAAGACACATTTTGACAACACTTGCATAAAGTGCGTACGGCACTTGATACTAAACTCGACGATTAATAAATTATTAAGGAGTCGGCTCTGCAACCGCAAGCTGAGGTCTAATAGAAAATGATGAGTTACTACAGTACAGACGGGGATAAACCGCACTCATTACCAGTGACTTAATCATTACTGGCACATCAGTCTTCGTAGTTATGAACCAACTCCTCACAAGTGTGAGAGCATCATGAGTGACTCAGGTTTTCAAATGAATGAGCAATTTTGATTTTTATACGGGCAAGCTGCCAAGTTTTGCTCATGTTGAGGATGAAAGGCAACTTTAGTGTAAATAGATAATATAATAGATGTGGAAATAGTGTTAAAATGCACTGAACTACATACTTTAAAGGTAAAAAAAAATCCAGATTAAAATAAAAAAATAGATAAACTCAAATTGAACAATAAAAAAAGCCTCAAATTGTTATTACAACTAAGGAAATTATCTTTCTGTAATTGTAACTATTCAATTCAGTTCTCATGGGGCTTTACAATTTACGTAACTGTATAAAGGCAGAAAGTCAGTCATAAAATATAAACAATAGCTGGTTGCTAAACTAAACTGGTTCTTCCTGCCCTTAGACCCTCCTCAGTAAGGAAAAACTCCAAAAAAAGCTGATTCCAGGAGGGATCCTCTCCCAGGACAGATGTACCAGGACTGTTAAAGAAGAATTAGCTTATCTAACTTGACAACTACGTATTTCAATGGTGTCCATGAGGCAAGGTCTACAGCCACGGTGAGCCGGAGGCGAGGTCCACGGCCAAGAATAAGAGCACAGACGATCCTCCGGGAATCTTTCCCCTTCGAACAACCCATGAATTGCAGTGCCACAAACAGAAACATAGATAGAAACTTAAAAAATGCAACAAAAATTCTCTGTTTAGGTCTAATTTCAGGAAACGCTTAAAGTCTAATAATTGAGATGCTTGTGTCCTCAACAAAAATATGTTTTCTAATCTTTAAGCTTCTCTGTTTTGTTTCAATAAATAATAATCACTTAATTTTTTTTTGGCATAATAACACTTTTCTTTAGTTTGGACGCAAACCCCTGACCTTTGCAATTGAAGGCGCCCGCACTAACCACTGCGGGCTCATGGGATATGCTTTGACAGGCATCTTCAGTGTTTAAAGTTTTAAGATTTTCATTGTTAAGAGTTTAAAAAGAGGAAAAGGAAAAAAAAAACTAGATCCCCTGCTAAATTATTTGTTTCCAACCAAAAACAAGAGCGTTTTTGGTAAATTAAACAGAAAATTCTCTGCTTTGAGTCTGTTTTTCTACTCCTCCTTCTTTCTTTATTTGCCTTAAATCTGCCCCTTGTTTTGCTGCTTTTTAAAGTTTTGAGGAAGCACTAATAGTTACCCCCCATTAGTTTGACAGGGGCTGCATCAAGTAAAATTATTAATTATGTCAAACTGTTGTGTTATTCTTTTTTTACTGTTCTGATTATTACCTTTTTCGTTTTTTAATTTCACATGTAACGATTTGTGTTTTAAACTGTAAAAAAAAAAATCATTCCAATTTAGTGCCTGTTCCAGCAGATGGTGCCCTAGGCAGCTGCCTAGGTTACCTGGTCCTGGTCATTTACCTGCAGATATAGGGGCGGGTCAAACCAAAAAGAAAAAGATGGAGATGTTGTACTTTGCAAGTACTTGTCAAGATAATTCACTTATCTAAACTTCTTATTTTTGTGGGTCAATTTTTAACATCTGTATGAAGGCCATTTCAACACTTTTTACCACTACTTTGGAGGCATGCTGCGATGTGGTTAAGGATGCTGGGAGGTGCGCTAATTAGTGTTTGTGACATATAGATTGTTGGGAAAAGTGTTAGAAACAATGTGTATCATGTTAGAAGTTGTTTTAATGAAGCTGCATTCATCTGACCACATTTTAGTGAGTTGCTGTTGCATCGCTGCGCCATGTTTGTCTACTAATGTCCGGCTACGGTGGTCGTTTTGGTCCAGTTATTTTGCTTTTGGACACGATCGTATTCAGACTGAAGAATGTTAGGGTGAACTGAAATTTAGTCTGATTATAAAAGAACTTAGACCACATTAAAAGATGGGTCAGAAAGCAGTTCCCGGTCCCGGATCGGGGTCACTTGCCCATATTCTGACTGAAACCTTGTTCTGGATTTTCGGGGGGAAACAAACTCCGGTTCATTTTAAGCCAGGGAAGTCAAACTCATTCGCACAAGGGGCCAAAATCCAAAACACACCTTAGGTCGCGGATCAAACAGGATTTCTTGAACACTCTAAAACTAAGATTTTAAAACTTTAAAAATGTACCTTTTTAACTATATATGGACTAGATGTATAGCATTACCTACCATAATGCTAGTGGGAATGCCGTAAGCTGAATTTGGCCGCTGAAGATGCTAGTGCTCATAGCTGAAGATGCTGAAAGTGATGGCTAAAAACGCTGAAGCTAATAGCTGAAGATGCTAGTGCTCATAGCTGAAGATGCTGAAAGTGATGGCTAAAAACGCTGAAGCTAATAGCTGAAGATGCTAGTGCTGATAGCTGAAGATGCTGAAAGTGATGGCTAAAAACACTGAAGCTAATAGCTGAAGATGCTAGTGCTCATAGCTGAAGATGCTAGTGCTCATAGCTGAAGATGCTGAAAGTGATGGCTAAAAACGCTGACGCTAATAGCTGAAGATGCTAGTGCTGATTAGGGGTGTCGGAAAAAATCGATTCACATTCGAATCTAGATTCTCATTTTTAACGATTCAGAATCGATTCTAAATATCCAAGAATCGATTCGCCCCCTCCCGCCATATTCCTGCATTTATATGTTTTATTTAATGGCTCGAACCTGCTAGCTTACTTGCAAGCCGTAATGTTTGTCCCGAAACGGTTACCGTAGTTTGTTTTCCCTGGAGGCGAGCGGAGCTTACTGAGAGCGCGCGCTACGCAACATGAGAGAAAAAAAGATTTCTCCTGTCCCGTCATCAATTGGCAAATGTTTACACTTCGGATTCCACAAATCCCGGGGTAAGGAGCTTGACATGACGTGCAGTGTGTAAAATCTGCTAAATCAGACACTTCAGGAACACTTCAAATACTCGCTCATATCTCGTCCCATCACCGGAGCTTAAAGTTTGAAAACTCTTTCTCTGCCTTCATACTGTTGAAATCACCCGTCCCTCCAGGATTTCCTGATGTTTCGATAACAACTTTTAATGCAAATCCAATCAAACCCCGAGATTTGTTGCGCGCCTTGCAGCTTTTTATTTTCACCGCAACTTTATTGAGATCAATCTACCGTGACAACAGTCGTGGATGATCACGTGACCGTTTCCCTTCAGACTCCTTCCCGGGAGCCGTTCTCTCTCTTATTATTGTTCTATTGTCCTCTCACACTTTTTCTCTTCATAACGCGCGTGAACGGTCACCCCGCAGGTGAGCATGCGCTGCGTGCACGCGGGGGTGAAGGTGCGCTGTCCCCGGGCGCGCACGCGGCACGGGGGGCGCAGGTACAGATCAGTCTGTTATATTGCGCGGGACACAGCTGCTGCACAACAGGTACCGAGTATGAAGAGAAATACAGAGAGAGACTCTGGAAATCTGGAACCATTTCACTTTAACTGGAAATGTAAAGGAAGAATTTAGAGTCTGCAGGAAAAGAATTCCATCTAGAACCTTCTCCACAACAAACCTACAGACACCTGAGAGAAGCTTCTTTAAAACAGAGCAGATCAATAAAACCAGATCAGCTCCTCAAAGCCTTTGTCTTCCTCTACCAGCAACTCAGCAGTGATGCTTTAGAAATAGATAAAGAGGAAGATTCTGAGAACATCTGAGGATTCATCTGTTGATGATGGTTTTAAGTTCATGATTTTTCACTGGAAATCTGGAAATATTTTACTCTAAAATATGTTTAAATCAACACATATTTGGGTTATGTTAGCAGGAAAGACCAAAGTTAATTTTATGTTTGACAATTCTATTCAAGGTAAAGACAGCTCAAGGGGATGATGCTGTGCTGTATTTACTTTGTGCATATGTCATAATAAAAAGAATTGGAATATGAGAATATGATTTGTATTTCATAATTAAAATTTTTAGGCGCTTTTAAAAATATGTATATATTCAAACACATTGCAACTTTTTACAAAAGCTGCTGTTGGGGCCAGAACAATCATAAAAATCTTCTGTGAAATCCTGGAGGGTCTGAATAATATAAGTTTGCACAGTATCATAAATACATTCCCTTTTTTTATTCAAATTTTTCCTTTGCGTTTTAAATGTCTGAATCGAGAATCGTTTTAGAATCGAATCGGCACCCCAAGAATCGGAATCGAATCGAATCGTGACTTGTTGCAAGATTCACATCCCTAGTGCTGATAGCTGAAGATGCTGAAAGTGATGGCTAAAAACGCTGACGCTAATAGCTGAAGATGCTAGTGCTCATAGCTGAAGATGCTGAAAGTGATGGCTAAAAACACTGAAGCTAATAGCTGAAGATTCTAGTGCTGATAGCTGAAGATGCTGAAAGTGATGGCTAAAAATGCTGAAGCTAATAGCTGAAAACGCTGAAGCTGATTGCCAGCTCAAATATTAGCTAAACTTCAAATTAGCCAAAAAAACCCAAAAAATCTTAAATTAGCCAAAACAGCTAATTTAAGATTTAGTTAATATTAGCTTAACTCCTAAACAGCCTGGAAAACTAAGAAAAAGCCTAAATATTTGCTAAAATTCAAAAATAGAATGTAAAATCTTAGTAAATGTCAAAATAGTCCAAAAACCTAGCAGAACGCCCATTTTTAAAGCTTTAAAACCGTAACCTTTTATCATAATTATGAATAATAAAAAGACAGGAATATTATTCCAGAAAAAATCAACTTAAACCTTAAATAACTTTTAATATTTTACTCTTTATGAAAATACTTTGTGTCAAAATTATGCAAGTTAGAAGTGAGTGCAAGATAATGTGGGGCTATTGGTAACAATAAAATATAATTACCTGGAGGGCCGGATCCAGCCCGCGGGCCTTGCACCCTTATAGAAACTGTTGAGTCCAACCACAGAGATGAAATGTGTGATTTCTAGAACAGTTTAAGGATTTTTTGATACATCACAGTTGAAAATAAATGCAAACCAAACAACAAAGTAATCAGATAAGATGTCATTTGAACTTTTGATACCAGTGGGATTGTGGGAACTAGTGCATTTTTTACCACTGTAACTTTCAATAAAAATAAAAAAAAACTTAATTTTTTTATTTACAATAACTTTTTTTAGTACTACTTTGATTCCACTTCAAAAATTGTGTCACATCTATAAAAATCCTGTTTTTTGGGCTTTTTTCTGCTCCTCTGAACCCTGCTTTGTAAGCACTCACTTCTCCTGGAGGTTTTCAAAGCTGGCACAAACGTCAAACGTATCCTCATCCCTCCAGAGTCGAGTATCTATAGGTCTTCCCCTGCAGATACCTGGAGATCAAAGGCATTCTGTGCGTCTTCATTCGTGTCCAGTTTGGTTTTGTCCGAGCAGAATATGTGGTTTCTTGCAGTTTGTTGCTAGAAGGTTGCAAAGTGGTTTCAGTTAATCTACTGTAACGTTTGTCTTTGAAGAGATCCATCCGCCTCTTTCCTTGGAGAAGACAAAAAGAAGCAATGGCTGACATTCATTAGAGATGTTACATCATGCAGTGGTTGGAAATGTGTCTGCCGCGTCAGATTGTCTCATTAAATATAGCCCTCCTTTTGTATTTCATAACAAACTGGGGAGTTATATTTAGCCCGTGCTAGAGCGGCTGCTGCTCATGGTGGCACTAACACATAAAGTGAGATGAATGCTTCTGCAGCACGGCTGAAGGTGTTCATGCTTGCTTGACCATTCCTCAGGTTTAATTTGTTTTTGAGGGCCACATTACATTTGGGCAATTAGAGGCTTGGGTTCATTTGTCTTTTATGAGCTTTCGCAGGAACATTTTTATCATTTTTAATCTGTAAATGTTCTAAATTTAGTGCCACGAGGTCTGCAGAGTTTAGGTGTAAATCACTGTAAATCTATTTAATGGCCTTGTTTCTGCAGCAACTGTCCGTTCCTCCACATAAACCTCTTCTCAGAAGGGAATTTCCTCAGAAGTGCTGCTTGGATAGAGCATGAAATGATTAGAGAAATCAATGCACTCACGCTTTTTTTTAAAAAATAAGTGACAGGAATAAAATAGAAAACAGAAGAATGAGTTTTCAAAGTAGATGCGTGTGGAGCTTCAATGCAAGTTCTTTTTTTTATTTAAATGACTTGTTAATCTCGTTTTTTGTAATGCAGTGGATATGAAAATGATAATTGGACATACAAAGCAAAAGAAAAATTGATGTCAACTATTGTTTTCCAGTTTGTGGCTCCAAAATGTTTTAAATAAGATTGGGACGTTTTTAATCAAAATTCCACAATTTCTTATGTTGATCTGAAGCCTCTGTTTCCAAAATCTCCTCTGAGGGGGCGTGGCTTTTCCGACTGAGGTGAGTGGCCCCGCCCTGTCTGATTATGATAGCTCTGAGTCTCTTTAGCGTAAATCTTCACCACTGCTGCATAAAAATGTCCATTAATAATGTCCAGCTGTATGGTTCTGATCCGGATGTCAACCGAACTTCCTCCAAAATCCTGATTCTTTCTCCTTCCAGTTCACCAAAGACTCTTTTAGCTCATTCTCCAATGTTTATTGGTGTTGCTGTGATCAATACATTCAATACATTGGTTTCTCAGAGCAGAAAATAATGAAAGCTAACATATATGGATCGTCTGTGCTTATGCTAGCTGTTTTGACTAAATTAGCCATTTTCTTAGTTTTTTTTTGGCTAATTTCAGCTTTTTCAGGTTTTTTGGCTAATTTGGAGTTTAGCTAATATTCTGATCTTATGCTTACTGTTTTGGCTAAATTAGCCATTTTCTAATTTTTTTAGGCTAATTTGACATTTATCTTACATTTCAGCTATATGCCAGCTGTTTTGGCTAATTTCTGCTTTTTCAGGTTTTTTGGCTAATTTGGAGTTCTGCTAATATTCTAACCTTATGCTAGCTGTTTTGGCTGAATTAGATATTTTACAAGTTTTTTTTTTTTTTTTTTGCCTAATTTGGCATTTTGCAAATATTTTAGTTAGCTGTCAGCTTTAGCGGTTTTTAGAAATCAATTTTAGCATTTTCAGATGTCAGCACTAGCATCTTTGCAGCCAAATTCAGCTCACACTAGCATTATCACAGGTAATGCTATATGTCTACTTATGAAAATGTTTCAGTATTTTTTTCCATGAAGATTACAGAAATTAATTATTTTAAATTTGGCTATGTGTGGCTTTCTGGAAAATCGTAAACGTTTACGTTTAGGCTGTGATTGTTACACTTTTCTGTTAGCCTACAAACCACCCCGCCCCACATCAGAGAAGAAAACAGTTACGTGGCCCTCATTAGAAACAGTTTGGGGATCCCTGTCTTAAAGTCCTGACAAGTTCAATATTCAATATTGTCAATACCGAGTTCAAAATCGAGTTCAATATTGTCCGACTCTAAACTGGTCCGTGACCACATTAAGGCTTCACACAGAGCATCTGTTTAGCTTAGCATTAGCATCATGCTAATGCTACATCGTGGTCACCAAATCAACACTTTTTATTTAACTTTCTGTTGCTGGTATAAGTCCAGCAGGTTTGTCTTCCGGTTCTGATTGGCTCCTGTTAAAAATCACCTGATGTTCCACTGCCTCGTTAGCTGAAACTCAACGTTACACGGAGAAGATTAGCGGAAGTGACTCTCGTGCATGTGTTTACATTCTGCGCAGACGAAGGAAGTGGAGAGGTAAAAAAAATTACACAAAATGAGAGCTAATAAACATATATAATTAGATGCAAACATTTACTTGCCATGTGGCGACTAACTCTAACTTTCACTCGCCGAAGAGGACAAAATACTGAAACTGATGAGTGTCAATTTCAGACCCTTCAAAATAAAAGTCTATCGCGATTGACTCATTCCTCTATCAAGAAAAATATCTATCGCGATATCTATTGTTATTGTTTTATCGCACAAAATTGTGCACATTTAAATTTACACTTGATTATCTTGTAAGAAATACAAGAAATCTAGAAAATGTTAAGGTTCAGTATCAGGTATTTATCTCTGATAAATGAGCCAGTAAATTGTAATGATTTTCACTGTTGTTCATGACAGACATGAAATCCTGTCCACCTTCATCCACATTTGTCTTGGATTATATGTCAACGTAAGGCTCGGGTCATCTGGACCCCTGAAGATAGCATAAGGGTCAAAAAGCACATCTTTGTTGAAACTAAATGTTTTGCTGCTAGACTCGTCTTTTGTTTCCATTAGGAGACTCTGTCAGCTGATGTAGCAGTCAGTGACAGTATGGCTGAAGTCTCTCTATACAGACATTCTGAAACATCCAGTCCAAATACAGAAAAAAAAAAGATTTTGCATTCAGTGACAGTTCCATCTGTCTAAAGTCTGGGACTGATCTCTATCTTAACCTAGAGTTCAGTCATAGGAGAGTGTGGATTTATCTGACACTACCTCCAGAATTTGGGATTGGAGAGGATTTGGATGTCTCGTCTTAAACCTGACTCCCATTGAACGTTTGTGGGATCAGTTTGGGCTTCTGACCAGCACAGCCACACTGATCAATGAGCAACAAATGCTGATCGCAATACCATCCTGCAGCAGTGTGTTACCGGGCCGGTGTCCTTGAAAAAGAGGTGCCAAATAAAATCGTGCACAACTCTTACACTGATTATTTATGGGATTAAATCAGGGGTCAGCAATCTTTAAGAGTAAAAGAGCCATTTGGGCTTGTTTTCTATGGATCAAAACCTAGAAGGAGCCGCATTGACTTACGTTATCCTTTAAGAAATTTGTATTAGCATTTATAACCTTCTATTTGTTTTTTTTTTAAATAAATAAATGTGAATAATGTCTATTTTTGGAACGAACAAAAGCAATAAATTATATATGAAGAAAATAGCGTCTCTCAAAAAGGGAATTTTTTATGTTTTTTTTAATAGCAAAAAAGCTAGCTTGTTGTTTAATTAGTAGCAGAACTTCAAAGTAGCCAAAAAATTAGGCATGTTGCTGAAATAAAAGCTAAACTCAAAATTAGCCTAAAAGCCCCAGTAGATAACAAATTTGCTAAAAATGTTAGCATATTGCTAAAATATTAGCTTAACTCCAAATTAGCATAAAAAAACTAATTTGAGGCCAAAAAAAGCTAGTTTGTTATTTAATTACTAGCTGAACTCCAAAATAGCCAAAAATTCCTCAGTAAACTAACTTAGTCAAAAACGTTAGCATGTTGCTAAAATAGAAGCTAAATTATCCAAAAAAAAATTTCAGTAGATAACAAATTAGCTGAAAACGTTAGCATTTTACTAAAATATTAGCTAAATTCCAAATTAGCATAAAATTCCTTAGTAAACTAAATTGGTCAAAAACGTTAGCATGTTGCCAAAATAGAAGCTAAAACTTTAAATTCTCCTAAAACTGGTGCGCACCAGGTAGTAACCACAAAAAAAAAATCTATTCAATGTTTAGAATTTTTTTTTTTTACTTCAATGTCGGATCTGGCCCTCTGGGTAATTATATCAGGCCCAATTTATTTTATTGTTATTAGTGACCCGGAGTTATCTTGCACTTATTTTAACTTGTAGAAGTTTGACTAAATTGATTTTTATGGAGAGTAAAATATTGAAAGTTATTTAATGTTTAAGTTGATTTATTCTGGTATAATACTCATGCCTTTTTATTATTTATAATTGTGTTAAAGTTAAAGTTTTAAAAAATTAGCACTGTGTTAGCTTTTTGGACTTTTTTTTGGTAGATCTTTTAGGCAATTTTGGAGTTTATCTAATATTTCAGCTACATGTTTTGGCTATTTTAAGCTTTTTTAAACATTTTTGGGCCATTTTGGAGTTTAGCTAATATCCACATGCTAGCTGCTTGAGCTAATTTAGGCTTTTTTTCAGTTTTTTAGGGTATTTTTGAAGTTTAGCTATTTTATTCAGCTACATGCTAGCTGTTATAGCTGAGTTTTTTTTTAGGTTAATTTGGCATTTAGCTAAAATTTGAGCTGACTATCAGCTTCAGCGTTTTCAACTATCAATTTCAGCATCTTCAGCTACCAGCACTATCATCTTTAGCAGCCAAATTCAGCTTACAGCATTCACACCAGCATTATGGCAGGTAGAAGTTCATAGTTATGTTAAAAAGTTACGTTTTTAAAGTTTTAATATTTCAGTTTAAGAGTGTTCAATAAATGTTTATCCTGTTTGTCCGCGATTAAGTTGCGTTTTGGATCTTGCCCCTTTGTGCGATTGAGTTTGATTGACACCCCTGTGTTAGGAGGTCAGTCAGTCACAACTGATTTATTCTGGAATAATATTTCTGCCTTTCTATTAATCATATTATGTTAAAAAATATTTTTTCAAAATTGGCATTCTGCTAGCTTTTTGGATCCTTTTTTTGCTTTCACTAAGAGGAGCTATTTTGGAGCTTAGCTAATATTTCTGCTACATGCTAGCTGTTTTGGCTAATTTAGGTTTTCCCTCAGTTTTATAAGATATTTAGAAGTTTAGCTATTTTTTTCAGCAACATGCTAGCTGTTTTGGCTAACCTAAGTTATTTTTTTGTTGTTTTTTAGACTAATTTGGCATTTAGCTAATATTTTAGCTGGCTATTAGCTTCAGCATTTTTAGCTATTAGCACTAGCATCTTCAGCGGCCAAATTCAGTTTACAGCATTCACTCTAGCATTATTCCAGGTAATGTTATATATTTAGTTCATAATTATGTAAAAGTTTTAAAGTAATAAAAATGTTGTTTCAATGTTCAATAAATATTTATCCTGTTTAGCCCGCTAGCTAAGGTGTGTGTTGTTTTTGTCCCCTTGTGTGATTGAGTTCGACGCCCCTGTTTAGGGGCTCCACACGTTACATTTGGTAATGTTACCTTTTATTATTTACGTAGAATTGTACTAAAAAGTGTTGAGTTGTCAGCTTTGCTGGTCTAACTGGAGGTAACTTCACACAGTAGTGGGGGTGTCTCCATTTTGTCTGACGTCACGTGAAAAGGGTTTAGCGTATCCAGGGGATGCAAAGTATGCGAAATGTAGCCTTCTGAGAAAGTGGTAAGCCGTCTCAGTCACACTTGGAAATAATGTGGCTTCAGCGTAAATCCTTTTTAGTGTTTTCATGATCAATGAGTAGATTTCAGCTCATAACTGTTTGTCTAAAAGCAGACACGATACCATTAGGTTACTAAAATTGAACATTGCCTGCTTTGGTGCTGAGAAGATGAGACAAAAGAGTGAGCTGAAACACAAGGGGAATTTCAAAGATGATAATGATTCCTACTTCAGAGCTGACCCTGCAAAATATGAACAGCTTTGACACACAAAAGAAAAATACAAAAGTTAAATCCTAGTTTGCACTCATCTGGGTATTCTTCAGCTCTCTAGTCAAAAGGAGCAACATTCTTCCCTAAAGCAGTGTCATCCGTGGAGTAATGTCATTTCTTATTCTCTCTCTTCTTCAATCTCCTCCAGCTTCATGTACGGGGAGCTCACAGACAAGGACACCACGGAAAAAGTGCGACTAACATTTGAAAATTACGAGATGAATTCATTTGAAATACTGATGTACAAGAAGAACAGTAAGTAATGACGCCTGATGATGTGGGGAAGGGAAAAAAGTCTGAACTTCCCTCTTCTTGTAATGCAAATATATTCCGAGCCTCTGCGACATACAGCCGAGTTCAAAGGCAGCCCAGAACATTTCTACTTCTGTGGAGAAGTGCTAATTACCAGACCAGAGATCACCTTCCATCACAAAATCCTTTGTTTGTTTTGACTTACAGGTGCATCCAAAGACAAAAAAAAAAAAAATCAAAATAGCCTCAAGCATTCAGCTATATTTCAGTTTTCCTAAAAGTGTCTGCATAAATGAGCTGAGAAGATGTCGTTCTCTTTTCAGGGACACCGGTTTGGTTTTTTGTAAAGATTGCTCCCATTCGAAATGAGCAGGAGAAAGTGGTCCTGTTCCTCTGCACATTCAGTGATATCACAGCCTTTAAGCAGCCCATTGAAGATGATTCCTCCAAAGGTAACAGACAACAAATGATGTTTTTGCAGCAGTATGTTAAAAAAAAAAAAAAAGCCTAATTAAGTCACATCCAGACGCGAACATTTTGTATTATCCTGCAACACGGGCAAAATTTGTCTGTCTTCAGTTTTTTATGTCCGCTCTAGTAAGTACCCAATTTGCATTTTCTTGACAGACGGAGCCAAAAAGTTATGGAAGGAACTGTTTCTCCCATTAGCCGTTTGCAGAAAAGTGCTTGCAAAATCTTAGGAGAACACAGAACTTAAAAGAAAACAACCCTGTTTACAGAGAGAAAAAAAAATATGTCAGGCTCTGCTGGGTTTGGATATTTATTAAATGACAAAAAAAAAGTTTATGAAAGTTTTTTTAATTCAAAAACATAGGAAAAATGCAATTACAAAACTAGAGTTAGGTTGATAAAATCGATGTTTCGATTTAAATCTATTTAAGCTTAACAGGTCAATATTCAAATCAGAAAAACATAAATCGAATTAGCACAAAAAGTTAAAGTCTGCTAGCTTCATGCTAGCATTTAATGGGATTTCCCACAGGACAGCTAATGCTAACACTCAGCCAACCTAAACATACATTTTTGACAAAAATGAACGTCTCACTGGTATGAATTTTCAAAACTTTCAAGGAAATATTTTTTAAATGTAACCATTTGTGGCCTAAAACATCATTCTTTATTCTTCTTCTATTGGAATAAGGTGTACTGCTGTAGCGCGATCGCCACCTAGTGGTTAAACTGAAATGTCATCCAGGAGAAGCAGAACAATGTTTACAATGTTAATGATCTGAACATTTTTGTAACGCTGTATATTAACAATCTCATTATTTCATTAATGCATTTTACAATATGTGAACTGTATTAGATTAATATAAATATATTCAAAACATAGTAGATAATTTATGTATTTTTAAACAAATGTGTGTAAATGTGTAAACTCAAAATTAAATTAAAGAATCGAAAAAAAAAAAAAATCAGATGTGCTTAATGCAGGTAATTTAGCAGGCTAATCTTACCTGTGTGACACACCTGTAGATCGAAGCTTTCTCAAAGACCAAAGAGCTGTCAAAGGAATTTAGGAACAATGTGTTATCTAACATGAGCAAAAATATAGTGGTGGAGCTGGAGGTTCAAGCATGCAGCAGAACTCCAGAACTTTTAAAAATACCATTTTTAAAATACCTTTTTTTTCATTGTGTTGAAAAAAAACGAAATTTTGACTTTAGAACTGTGAATCGAATCGAATTGATTGAATCGTCACGTCCCTACTGATAGCTAAAAATGCTAAAGTTGATAGCTGAAATCGCTCAAGCTAATAGCAAGCTAAAATACTAGTTAAATGCCAAATTAGCCTAAAAGACTAAAAAAAAAGCCTTAATTAGCCAAAACAGCTAGCATGCAGCTGAAATATTAGCTAAAGTCTAAAATTAGCCTTAAAAAAATGGAAAAAAGCCTAAATTAGCCAAAATAGTTAGCATGCAACAGAAATATTAACTTAACTCCAAATTAGCCTAAAAACCTTAATACATGCTAAAATAGTCCAAAAAGCTAGCATAATGCTATAATAACTTTCAACTTAGACTAGTTTAATAGTCGATAGGTTGTCAAATCGTGGCACCCCTAGACTGTAGAAAAGTTAAGATTTGGCAAAACTTGTGGACAAACTACAAAAAAGAAGAAAAAAAGAAATCTGGTCTCTGTGGTCAGAATTAAAGTTTTTCAAATGTTTGTCAGAATTTAATGTATATTTTCTGATGCCTTATCATTTAAATTGACTCACCATTAAAATCACTATCGTGTCATAGTTTTTTCTTCATTTTACATTTGATTATGGGTGGTAAACAAACACAATTTTATGCATAATTGTAATAATTATGTGTTTTTATGCCTTTTGCTATTGTAACAGTAAAAAAATAAAGTATGGCTTCAAAAATTTCCAACTGCATATGTATGCATATAATAACAAGACACATTTATTTTTAAAATGTTTGCACAACGTATCAGAAAAAAAGTCAGAAACATGAAGATTAATGGTGAGAATTTTTATGTTAAATAGATCAGAAAATTTCCTTCTTATGATCTACTGTAGCTGTAGAAACGAAAATATGAATCAGACCTTTAGTGTGTTTATAAAAGAATCAGTTCTGATTTTTCAGATCAAAAAGAATAAAAACCTGTCCAACCCTAAAAGGATTGGCGTTCTGTGCCTATAAATCCTTTTTAATCTGCTGATCATTTTCCAAATGAAATCTGTCTGATGTTGAATTTTTCTTTAAGTGGAAGTTTAAAGCTAGTTGAAGGCACTGATGTCCTGTTTGCACAGCCAGTCATGAAAAATTCATCAGCTAGCGCTGTATATATAGAGATATATGTGTGTATTTTTAGTTCTGATAAAAAAAATAAAAAAAACCTCCGATATTGATTCATGTTAAAGCCTGAGGACACCTGTAAAACAGTAATGATTGTGTGTTTGTTTGCTATCCTCAGGCTGGGGGAAATTTGCGCGACTGACTCGAGCTCTCACGAGCAGCCGAGGAGTTTTACAGCAACTGCAGCCCACAGTCCACAAAGGAGAGAATGTCCTCAAGCACTCCCGCCTGGCTGAGGTCACTTTTGTTTGTGTGGTAAAACGGTCTAATGTTCTTTAGTAGCTGTAAACAGGTGCATCTTTGAGCCATAAAGACTTGTGCAGCTTCTCTTGTAGTTTGCATTAGGGCTGCCACAATTAATCGACGACTAACCGTAGTCAAAACTAACTTAAGTGTCAATTAGTCTTATATATATGGAGTCAGAGTGTAGTAAAGTTGAAAGTTATAATAGCTTTATACTAGCTTTTTGGACTATTTTTGCATTTATTAAGGGTTTTTTGGGCTAATTTGGAGTTTAGCTCATATTTCAGCTACATGCTAGCTGTTTTGGCTAACTTAGGCATTTTTCAGTTTTTTATGCTAATTTGGCATTTAACTAATATTTTAGCTGCTATCATCTTCAACATTTTTAGCTACGAGCTTCAGCGATTTCAGCTATCAACTTCAGTATTTTTAGCTATCAATTTCAGCGATTTCAACTATCAACTTAAGTGTTTAAAGCTATCAATTTCAGCATATTTAGCTATCAGTACTTGCATCTTCACCGGCCAAATTTAGTTTACAGATTTCTTTAGCTACTGTAGGATTTAGGTTTTTTTTTTATTCTATTTTTTAGCTTAGCTAATATTTCAGCTGCATGCTAGCTATTTTGGCTACTTAAGGATTTTTTTGTTTGTTTTTTAGGCTATTTTATAATTTAGTTAATATTTCAGCTGCATGCTAGCTATTTTGGCTGATTAAGGCTTTTTTTGTCTTTTAGGCTATTTTTGAGTTTAGCTAAGATTTCAGCTACATGCTAGCTGTTTGGCTTCTTTAGGATTTTTTTGTTATTTCTATTATATTTTGGAGTTTAGCTAATATTTCAGCTACATGCTAGCTAATTTGGCTAATTTAGACTTTTTTGTTATTTTTAGCCTATTTTGAAGTTTAGCTAATATTTCAGCTACATCCTAGCTGTTTTGGCTATCTTAGGCTTATTTCAGTTTTATTAGGCTAATTTGGCATTTAACTAATATCAGCTTCAACATTTTTAGCTATCAGCTTCAGCGATTTCAGCTATCAACTTCAGTGTTTTTAGCTATCAATTTCAGCATCTTTAGCTATCAGTACTAGCATCTTCAGCGGCCAAGTTTACAGATTTCACACTAGCATTATCAGAGGTAATGCTTTATATCTAGTTTTTAGTTAGTTTAAAGCTAATGATGGTTAAAATGTGTGCTTTACATCTCATTCGGAGATGACCCAATTAGTTGACTAATCGGAGAAAATAATCTGTGATTTGTCAACTATTAAAATAATCGTTTGTGGCAGAACTAATTTGTCTTAATAAATCTTCTCCCGCTGTTCTAATTTACTCATCTGCCATATTTCAGGTTCTGCAGCTGGGCTCCGACATTCTACCTCAATACAAGCAGGAGACCCCCAAAACCCCCCCTCACATCATCCTACACTATTGCCTCTTCAAGACCACGTGGGACTGGGTCATCCTCATCCTCACCTTCTACACCGCCATCATGGTGCCCTACAACGTCTCCTTCAAGACCAAGCAGAACAACGTGACATGGCTGGTGGTGGACAGCATAGTGGACGTCATCTTCTTGGTGGATATAGTTTTGAACTTTCACACCACGTTCGTCGGGCCCGCGGGCGAGGTCATCTCAGACCCCAAGCTGATCCGAATGAACTACCTGAAGACGTGGTTCGTCATCGACCTGCTGTCCTGCCTGCCGTATGATGTCATCAACGCCTTTGAAAATGTCGACGAGGTGAGTCCTCAATCACAGGAGTCTGTTTAGAGGTTTGTGTTCTGCAAAGATTGGTTGGTCATCAAAATGAAAAATTTTGCTTTTTTTCAGTAGAAATGGGTTGATAAAACCAATTTGAATTGATTTAAGCTTAACGGATCAATAATCGATTCATGAAATTATAGTTCGATTTGACACATAATGCTAAAGTCCGCTAGTTTGATGCTAACGTTTAATGGAATTTCCCATAGGACGGCTAGTGGTAACGCACCTAAACATACATTGCTGACTAAATTAACATATTTATGTACACACAGACGAGAATTTTCCAAACTCATTTAAGGAAATATTTCTTAAAGCAGTTTTTGCTCATACTTTCTTCTTCTATTGGAATAAGATGTCCTGCTATGATCGCCACCAGTGGTCAAACTGAAACGCCCTCCAGGAGAAGCAGAACAATGTTAATGATCTGAACATTTTTGTTAGAGCTTCTCTGTTTGAGAATCCATGTAACATTCTATGATATTAACAATCTCATTATTTCACTAATACATTTTACAGTCTGTGAACTGTTTTAGATTTATGTAAATATATCAAAAACATACAGCAGATTATAATGCATTTCTAAACAAATGTGTATAAATGTGTAAACTCAAAATTGAATTGAAGTATCTTAAAGAATCAGATTTAAATGGATTCAGGCTCTTGTGAATTGAATCAAATCATTCCTGAAAATTATAATCGATACCCAGCCCTGTTTTTGTCACTTTTTTCCTCCCAAATACAGAATTGTTTCTTTCAGATAAGTGAAAAAATGTCAATTTCCTTTCTTTTAAGAGGTTCACGATCATACAAATTAAACAATTTGTTAGACTTTTTAATCAATTCAAAGGACTTCCTTTTATATTATTCACATATTTCCATTGCAGTGTTAAACTACTTACATAAAATGTCTCCTAGTGTGTGCAAATACTGTCTTCTCCATGTCCAAATGTGTTTTTTTTTCCACTCAGGTTCACAGGTGCTTTGAGAGATGTCACCCTCTCCAGTTTCCTTTTCTCATTTGCACTTTGGAATCTTCTGCTCTCACATTTTTACTCCTTTATTATCTCTGCAGGAAAGAGATCTGTCAAAACTTCCTCAGACAAAAAGCCAGAACTTTGCTGCCTCCGTTTAATTCTCTCATTTCAATTCTTGTGGAAATTCCAGACTATTACTGGATAACTTTGTTGAAAAGAATTATTGGCTTTTTTTCATCATTTGAATAAAATTTTATTTCAACAGCAATTTCAAGTTTAAATTTATACTAGTGAAAGAAATAAAGGGAATTCTGCAAAAAAACAAGTCCTATACTTGAACTAATGAAATATTCTATTTAAATGAGGGCTGTGAATGCAATTAATAAAAAAGAATGAACGTATTAATATTTATTAATGCAAATGACTGACACCTCAGGAAGAAACAGTCCTTCGCTTTGCCTCGGCAGTTCAGGCTTCCACGCCGTACACTTTGCTGGTTATACCATAGTCATTTACAAAAAATAAATATTAAATCCATATTTATTACTTTAATCCTTTGATTTTTTTTGGGACGTTTTGATGGCTTTTTTTTACAGAAAGTAGACTTTTTTGATCCACGTTCTGAAGCATTGTCACGGTAACACGACCACACGTCGCTGAGCCTCAACAGCGAAAGAAAGCGACATATATGCTGATCATCACAATAGGTTATATAAAGCAACAGTTCAGAGAGAACTTCCACCTCTTACTGCTTGTTTTTGGCCAGAAGATGAAGAAAAGTTTGTTTTTCAAAGCAGCCTGTGCAGTGATATAGAACATTTGGACTATGCGACCAGAACTTTTTTTTTTTCGGTCTGCAGGTTCGTTTTTTATGGCTGTGCGCCAGCATCTTTGTTTTCTTAGAGTAATACTGTAGACACAAAAATCTTTATAGTTCTGGTTATCTTAATGTTGAGGCATTTTGGGCTCACAATTTACCCTTCAAGCTTAACACTTAATAAATTCAGAAATTTCAGAGTATGAAAATGCAGGAAAAATGTTCTCTCTGACCTGTTTTTGTTTAAAAGTTGGATATTGTCTTATAAAATGTACCTGTAAAGTATTATGTTTAATCGTGATTAATTACAAGACAAAACTGTGACTAATCTGATATTTTTTTTGTTGAACTACAGCACTAGTTAAAAATAAACGTTCAAAACGTAAAATCTTGTATGTGATTTCATATTGTAATTATTCGTAGATAGTAAATTATTGGCAAATACTGTATCAAAAAAAATTAATCAGGATTAATCGGGCCCGATTGTTCTGTGACAGGCTGGTGACCTGTCCAGGGTGTATCCCGTCTACGCCCAACTGTAACCAGGACAGCAGTCTATTCAGTTCAGAAAACGGATAGAAGTTCAGGATTCGAACTGCAGTCAAATGAGCCGCCGTTCACATTTCTGTGGTCAAATCAGATGATTTTTGTTGTGAGTTTCATCCAATACTTATGGTAGCAGGGCTGAGAACGCTGGAAAATCTCCACCAGACTCCACAGAGCTTCTTGATGTGACCACGGAAATGTGAACGGCGGCTCATTTGACCGCAGTTGGAAAGGATTGTAAATCGATGAAAGAGCATTTGGATGTTAGCTTTCATTATTTTCTGCTCTGAGAAACCAATGGATTGAATGTATTGATCACAGCAACGTCAAGAAACATTAGACAATTAGCTAAAAGAGTCTTTGGTGAACTGGAAGGAGAAAGAATCAGGATTTTGGAGGAAGTTCGGTCCATGAAGATCCGAGCTGACATCCGGATCAGAACCATATGGCTGGACATTACCTAGACTGATGGATGTTTTTATGTAGCAGTGGGGAAGGTTTACGCTAGCGAGACACAATCAGACGGGAGGTGATCAGGGCTGCTCAAAAGCCACGCCCCCTCAGAGGGGATTTTGGAAACAGAGGCTTCAGATTAACAGAAAAAGTAGCTTTTGAAGAAATTTAGGTTGTGAGATTTTGGTTAAAAAAATAAAAATCAATAAAACACCACAGTGAAAAACAATTCTCATTGGGGACTTTAAGCATCTAGGCACACTTTTGTACATCATAGTAGCCCTGTAGAAAAGAATCTTGGCTTTGGTTTAAAAGAAAAAAAACTTTTACGCAGCACTGAAATGCATCTATGAAGGGCAGCTTTTGTTTCTCAGCGATCATTACAGTTTTCTTCTGTTCTCAAGGCTTGAATGACCAAGTTATGCAACAAGTATTGTCTAGTCTTTCTCCCCGTACTGAGGCTAAATTTAAATCCTAAAATTGACTTTTTCCAAATTGACTGAAAGATTAAGCCAGTGTGTGAGCATTCAGCCACATTTAATAGCCTCTATAGCTCAGAGCCACGTCGCCGCTTTAATTTGTGTCAGACTGACTGAACAGCGGAGTACGCTTGTTTGTGGATTTGTGCAGGTTTTTCCACACAGATGAGTGTTTGCTGGAGAGCCATCACAGGATTTTGAGATAATTGCCGCATTTTAATTGTAGAAGTGGTGTTGCATTGTTGAACTGGTGTACTGCGCCCCTGCTGCTAATTCCCCAAAACCATTAAAGCTTTATGACATCTGAATTGTGAGAAAACATAACACAGCCCTCACTGTTTTAACGGTAAACTGTAGACATCTGTTGTTTCCATCCAAAAATATGGCACACACCGTGATTGAGCTGAGCCTCCTCACCCTGTCAGTTTTCATATTACCGACACGTCGTTGTGTATTTTTGTGTCCCTGAGAGTGCCTAATGTGTCATGTCTCATGATCTACGCGTTATTGTGGCCGTGTGAAACGCCGCGATGGCATTTAAGAGTGCCGCGTGTCACTGTGAGCGGGACGCTGGCGGCTCCTGGGAGCTGTCAGCTCTCTGTGGTTGTGAAAAGGTAATGTGAGAGCAGTTGTAAAGCTTTCAGAAGAGTCTTGTTCAGGTACTAAATTGCTTCTGCAGGTCCAGCATTTTGGCCGTTTCTAGTTTTTCAGAGCCTCAGCATCCTGAATGCTGACAGGTTCAAGTATCTGAGCATAAACGGACTGGGGTCAGCGAAAGAGAAAGACATAAATCTTCAGTGATTTTTCTTTTTTTTTTTATAGCCTTAAGCTGGTGTTATTCGATATTCTCTGAATCATCACAAAAGAAAAAACACTGCAAATTGACACAGTTACCCACATTTGTAGTCTTGTTTTGCTTAAAAGCATGTAAAAATTTAAACTCAGCTGAAATAAATTAAATGAATTCATCTTTTTTGTATGTAAATAGTTAATCTAAATTAGTCAAAAATGTCTTCAAATTTTTCTCTTTCTTTCACCGCATGATTTTATATTTGCAAATATTTCATAATCATCCCTAGTGCTGGGCGATATGACAAAACAAATCGTGTGGGTGATAGAAAAGTATCGTCCCATTTCTGTATCGTTTATTGTTGATCACTTACTATACCAAATTTACAATTAAATAGTCCAAACTTAGTCAGTGTGTCCACAAAAAATGTATATAAGTGAGAATAAAGACAAATTAAAAAGATTTTCTCCGCAAAAAAACTCTGTCTTGTGGTTGTGCAACGTAAACCTGCTTTATGCTCTTTGATTCGCACTTATGCGAGTTTTACGACAGGTTTTCCGCTACTTAGCACGAGTGCAGAACGATGGACGCGGAAGAGCTTGAATTTCCCCAGAGTTGAAACAGACAGATTCATCGACGCAGGCAGCCCAAGAAGAAGCACTTTCAGCAGAAGATATCTGTGATTTGGTTGCATTTTGCATTCAAGACGTCCGATGATGAGCAGAAGACAGTAAAATGGAAACTATGCTAGTAGACTATTCCCGCGCCGATGCTAACACAACAAACCTTCTGTCACTCAAGGAAAGTCCACAAAAATGAACATATGAGATTACAAAAAATAGGAGATAACCCAAGCTGTGGAATAGGGCCGTAACAAGTATCCAAGCACTCGGATTCTCACGATCTGCTTCCGAAAATCAAATTTTTATAAAAATCCAAATTGCTGATTCACGACCTTTATAAATACAGTAGAGTATAGTAAATTATCATGAAGTAAAATATTGATTCCTCTGAAATACAGAGTTAATGTTGGATTTTAATTTATGAGCTAAAACAAAGCCGAGTGAGCGGCACTACTGTCACCGGAAGTAAACAAATTTTCACAAAGTGTCAGTGAAGCTTTCTGTTTTCAATTAAAACTAGCGAGAGATTTTTAATCAATATTTACTATATATAATATATATATATATATATATATTATATATATATATATATAATAAATGTATATATTTTTTAGCACTAATAACCCCTCTCAAACAATTTCATTTAAATTGTAACTTAAATCTTAGCATTGTATTTATGTCAAGTTCCATGCATCAGTTCTTATAGCCTCTTACACCGGATTCACACGACACATGGAAGCGCCACGCAGGAGTGCGAGCGGAATCCGCTTCACCACCAGTTCTCACCAGACGGGTAGTTTTTCGCGACGGTCAGCAGACGCTTCTGCTCATCTGTGGCTATTTACAGCTCTACAATTCATTTGACATCTTCCATCTTAACTGCTCTCTGCCTCTCTCTCGTTGACACAAAACCTCACCCCCATCCCCCGCTCCGCAGTCAGCTCACTATTCCACCCTTATTCGCGTGGGTTGGGGACTACAGACCTCCGCGAATACGCAAATCCCGCAGCTCTTTTGGTAACAAAAGTTTCGTACAAGCAGCTTGAGTTGTCTGAGTTTTTGTGACGAACCGGATGATTCAAGTGAAAATCCTGGGAATTAGTGAAACCGCGAACAAAGAAACGCAAATAAGCAGGGGAACACTGTACATTTATCTGTGTCTGTTTTTTTTAGTGTGTTTTTTATTTTCATCTCTACACTCTTTAAGATATAAAAATAAGATCACATTTTTCAATTGCAGTATTTTATTGTGAAAATTTGCTCATATTTTGAAAATTGACCGCATTTTCTTGTGTGTCTTGGCCAAACTTCCTGCCAGGATTAATGCAGATTGCTCGCTGTTCGCACTTAAAAATAGACCAGATGCTGCATTGCGCAAGTTTTCCGCGGAGGTCCGTGGCGCTTGGCGTCTGGTGTGAACCTGGCGTTATTCCCCTAATTACACCTATAAACTGAGTAAAGACAGTATGAAACAGCAAAATAAAGTTAATGAATAGGGATTTGAATTTGACAAATAAAAAAAGCAGACAAACAGCAGAGCAGCAGTCTGTATCATAATGCTTTTAGCAAAAGTTAATTTGCAGCATTGTCCCTTGATGGGCTTTTTATATAGTAAAACAATGGTGACAAGATATAGAACAAAACAGCTGATTGAAAAAATAGTTTAAAACACAGACTCATCAGTGAGATGAAAAATATATCTTAACATACCTCACTTAAACAGGTGTCCTGGTACAGCCAGGACACTTTTTTTTAAAAAGACTAAAACTGATGACAGACTTCAAAACAGCAGAGAGTGAGTTCCAGAGTCCTGTTCCCTTCACAGAGAGAGGGGCAAAGGAGGTTTTAAAAGCAATTTGGACACCATGATCACTTTTTTTTTTTTTTTAATGTTGGAAATTACATCACCAATTTCTTAAAGTGAAAACCTAATCAATATTTCACAACATGTGTTTATGACTCCACTGTGTTCTTATGATAAAAAATTGGGTAGGATTATTAAAAAAAAAATGTAAACACATTTTATTTGCAAAAATTGTTGTAACGCAATGCATTATGGTCTATATTCGCTAATGTAGTGAGCATCAATGCATGCTAGTTTTTTGCAAAGAATTCTAGGGAATTTCTAAGGCACTCGATTTTGGAATTGTAGATTCGGACAGCACTACAAAATAGTAATCACACTATATAGCGTGTAGGGAAGGAATTTGCTGTTTTTTAAATCAAAGTGCTAAAAGGTTCAGGTGCTAATTCATCAAGATTTTTAAAAATCTTCTTTAAAAGACTACGGTTGTGTCCAAATTCCGCTCCTAACCCCTAATTACAAAAAAACTACATAGTGCGGTAGTGCCCTGGATTTTAAAGGTGATTCGGACACAATGCTCACCACTTTTCTTTAGTTTTTCTAAACACCGGATATGACGTCACCGATTTCACAAAGTGAAAATCGAATAAATTCAACATTTCACGACGTTTATTTATGATTCCACTGTGATTGTGAAAATGCGGATGGTTTATTCAAATCTTACATTTAAACACGTTTTTTTGTTCGAAATTGTTCGACCGCAATGCATTGTGGTCTATATTATATCTGTTAATCTAGTGAGCATCGATGCACGCTAGTTTTTCTCAAAGACTTCTGGGAAATTTTTGAGTGCACTCGATTTGGAAATTAGTAGATTCGGACAGCAATAGAAAATGGTGAGCGCGCTACATAGTGATTAGGAGGGAATTCCTGACACAACCTTAAATTGATAAAATTCTTGAATGTTAAAATCTTGTGTTTTAATAAAATGTGGCAATGTTGGAATAGAATTGGTTTAAAATCTGAAAAAATCTTAAATGTTCAATTATCTAAAGTCTTCACAGGTTTGGATAAAGCATGGAAATTGTGTACATTTGTATTTTTATGTGTGTAAATGCATCATTTTGTTCATTTATTTTAGATTCTATTTTTTTCATCTACTAAAATATTTAGAATAATGGTTGTATTGAGTGTTTTTGCATTTATACAGTATATATGTATTAAAACTTTGGAATTCAATTCATTTCTCTTTCCTGTAGCTTTGTTATTAAGTACTTCGAGTACATAAAGCACTACTGGTACTTTCTGAACTCAATAAAGAAATAGTAAAGCTTTTCATGTTTCAGCAGGACAAGTTTTTTTTGTAATAGATTCCAGTTAAAGCCTTTTTTTTTTTTTAGTGTGCGTGTTTAAAGACGTGGCATCAAGCTCAGTCCTTTAGGATTGTGTTCTTCTGCTTTGACGCTTCCATTTGTTCCAGATTGCTTCAAGACGTTCATTGACAGAAGTAAATGAGAGCGAGTAAACGAGAGGCTGTCTTATTAAGCTTGTGTCAAACACTTTTGCTTTAGAGCTTAATGACTGACATGAGTAACTCTGACAGTCCCAAAAGCTTTTCAAATACGAAAGGTAACATCAAAAACAAGCCGTGGCTGTTCGATTCAGTTTTTTGTTCATCCCGACTGTTTTGATTTTTATTATTTTATCAATGTTTATTGATTTATGCAATTTTTTACGAGTGTTTTTCATCTTTACAATGATTAAGAGTCCTTTCTCTTATGCGTTCCTCATTTTTTTTCTTTCATCCCTTCATTCTGTTTGCATGGCCCCACCCATTCCTCTTCTACCTGTGTTCTTGCATGGACGTGATTGGAAGAATTGGAACCACCGTGCTGTCACTCAAGTAGGCTTCATTTTGATTGGAATTTGTTGCAGGTTTTTGCTTTCATTTTAAATGCCTGAAAACTTTCCGTGCAAAAGTTTTAACTGATTTTACAGCAGTTTGGACTAAAATATGAACCATCGGAAAGAAATTTCAAAAGTAAAAGTTAAATTTTTGGACAATAATACTCGTTTTGTAGCTTTTTAAAAAAAAATAAAGGAAACTCTCAATCTTTCAAGAAATGTAGCACTTTCTCACCAGCGTTATTAGGAGATTTTAATAAGATGTTGCAACTGAGTTAAATTAAAAAAAATCTACTTTATAATCAAGAGTTAATGACATTTTCTGAATATTTACCAAACCTGTCTTTTCTTATTTTTAGAAAAGCTCTCTGCAGTAAATTAAAAAATAAATTGTGTTTTATTGGGTTAAAATGTAGTGTACTGGCAAGAGTCTGGCGATACGATACGTATCCCGATATATCCTAAGACAATATTTCACAATTTTTTATATCATGACTTAAGTTGATCAGAATATGAATACATTTTTCATTCAAGTAAAATTCTAAAATACATTAATCAGAACATTAAGCACTGCAACTGGATCTCATAAACAAGTTGCTTTTCTTTTGGTAATTTAAGTGGAAAACAAAAGTAAGAAAAGTTTGCTTTCAAATAATAATTAAATATCGCCTTGGCAGTATTTTTAAATAGATACATATATTGCTAAATAAATTATCACGATTTTTCACTGATCGATTTTTTTTTTCCTTACACCCTACTAAAAATATACTTTTTAAATCAATTTTTATCTTATCTTTTTTATTAGAACTGATGGACTGATCTGACGGATTCTTTTTACCGGACAAGAGGCAGGATTACATCAATAAACCCTTTTCCCAGTGAAGTCAGACAAAATGGCGACAGGGCCAGAAATGCAAATAGTGACTATTGCCGGTTTACGGCATTAGAACGGCAAAGCTGACAGCTGAACACAATTTTACGTAAATAATTAAAGGTAATATTACCAATTTCAACAGAATTGTACAATATTTATTTTATGAGTGTTCTGCCTGACCGTATTTTCCTTTCCCGTCTTAGAAAATTCACAAATCAAAATACAAATTTGAATAATCTTCCAATATTTAAAGGTTCCGTTGGAAATATCCATTTGAGCAGATATTAATGTAGCGGTTTCTCTTTTGGCAACATAATTTGCACATAATTTTTAATGCAATCAGCACAAAAGCCGATAGAAATTCATGTTGGCCACATTTAATACTTTCAGCAAAGACGCACGTCGCTGGATTGCCCGTATGCATTTTAATCACTTACCTGGATAAATTTACTTATTGTTCTACAGGGTATTTTAGGGAATAATTGTAAAAACAGGAATGGTTTGGCTCAACAGAAAAAGTTAAGAGAAGCTATCGAGCCACAAATTTTCAGCTTTAAAAATAAGAGCGGCCAAGAAAAAAAAAAATCATCTCTGGGTGAACATATTTTATAACTTCACGTGGAAATAGTCACATTCATATTTTTGGCAACAGTTTCAATTAACTTGATCTTTTTTATGAGAAAATGGAAGGGATGTTAGAACCACGACTGAGCAAACAGCAGCTCACTGACCGCAGTAGAAAAGAGTAATAAGTTTGAATTTAATGTCAGACATGTTAGCACGGAAATTTAGGCAACTTTTAACTGGTGAGTGGGAACGATACAAGATGGGAAAATGAATACAAACAAATAGGATATTTCTAAAATAAGTATTCTACAAATTTAGGTTTGGCTACCTTTTATTATATGCGTAAAATTACTTTGTCAGCTTTTTTTTTTCTAATTCAGTAAACCAGAAGTCACTTTACACTTGCCATTTTGTGTGACGCCCACATGAAAAAGGTTATAACTGCAAACAACTTAAACAGTTATTCTAATTTGACTTATTTAACCTTTCAAAAATAATTATTGATTTGATTCTTAGTAAAGTACCCTTTCAGTTTTGATGAACGTACTGGTGGGAAAAGGCCCCAAAATTGTATGATTTTTTATAAGTTATTTTTTATTATAGATGGATTGTAAAGCGATGCATGTGAGGAAAAATCCCCTAAAGAACCTAAATATGCTGCAGCTTCTCTCTGTGCGGTCAGTCTCTGGAGAGTTAATTGTGTAAAAAAAGGCTTTGAGATTATTTAAAGTGGACTTTAAGTCAGGAAGAAGAGATGTTTAGGTATGTAGGGAGCAAAATTATTTCAAGTTAATGTCAAACATGCTTGAAGCAGGAAACAGCTGTTCTACCAACATAATTATTATCTTAGAGGTCTGACTAGCGATTTTAAGGCTTTATTTCTTTTCTTTCTTCTGGTTATGTGTCTTATGAAGAAGCCTCCGTTTTAAATTGAAATGAGAACAAAACACAGCAGAGCTTCCCACCATTATTCGGTTTATTTAATGATGCAATCTGTAGGATTTCTCTGAAACGCACATCTTCAGCCTGAATAAGTTCTTATTTTCGCCAATCCATAAGGCAGGGGTGTCACACTCAATCGAACAAGGGGCCAAAAGCCAAAACACACCTTGGGTCGAGGGCCGAACAGGATAAACATTCATTGAACGCTCTAAAACTAAATTTTTAAAACTTTAAAACCATAACTTTTTAACATAATTATGAACCAGATATATGGTGGGAATGGTGTACGCTGAATTTGGCGGCTGAAGTTAATAGCTGAAAACGCTGAAGCTATGATAGCCAGCTAAAATATTTACTAATTCCCAAATTAGCCTTAAAAAAACAAAAAAAAAAAAGAAAAGGAAAAAACCTATGTTAGCCAAAACAGCTAGCATGTAGCAGAAATATTGGCTAAACTTCAAAAAAGCCTAAAAAACTGAAGAAAAACATAGTAGCCAAAACAGCTAGCGTGTAAATATTAGCTTAGCTCGAAAACAAACAAAAAAAGCCTAAATTAGCCGCAACAAATAGCATTTAGCAGAAATATTAGCTCCAAATTATCCTAAAAAACTGAAAGAAGTCTAAATTAGCCAAAATAGCTAGCATGTAAACATAAGTGAAGCTCCAAAACAAACAGGAAAAAAGGTTAGAAATTAGCCAAAAAGAAAAAAAAATTAGCCAAAAACAGCTAGCATGTAGCTGAAATATTAGCTAAACTTCAAAAAAGCCTAAAAAACTGAAGAAAAACATTAGTAGCCAAAACAGCTAGCGTGTAAATATTAGCTTAGCTCAAAAATAGACTAAAAAACAAACAAAAAAAGCCTAAATTAGCCGCAACAAATAGTATTTAGCAGAAATATTAGCTCCAAATTAGCCTAAAAAACTGAAAGAAGTCTAAATTAGCCAAAATAGCTAGCGTGTAAACATAAGTGAAGCTCCAAAACAAACAGGAAAAAGTTAGAAATTAGCCAAAAAGAAAAAAAATTAGCCAAAACAGCTAGCATGTAGCTGAAATAATAGCTAATCTCCAAAATGGCCCCAAAAAATTGAATAAATGCCAAAATATTCCAAAAAGCTAGCAGAATACCAATTTTTTAAAAGTTTAAAACCATATTTTTTTTTTTACATGGCTATGAATAATAAAAAGTCAATATTTTTCCAGAATTAATCAACTTAAACTTTAAATAACTTTCAATATTTTACTCTCCATAAAAATGCATTTTGTAAAAATTATATAAGTTAGAAATAAGCGTAAGAAAACATCGGGTCTATAATAACAATAAATTAAATGATCTGGAGGGCCGGATCCGGCCCCCGGGCCTTGACTTTGACACGTGCATTAAGATAATAATTTAGCAGAATTTTTTACTACATTCGTTGCTTCTTTGATGCTAAATTTGGCGTCACAGAAGGTCTCCAACAACCTTTAAGAAAAAAGATTTACATTCTAGCTTTAGGTTACAATCACAGATGATACCCCATCAGTCAAAAGTACAGTAACAATTAAGAGTAGTCAGATCTGTGGGCTGTGAAGGGATTTCAGACGAGCTGGAACTGAGGTGTCTGCCAGGCAGGGAGATCAGATCGAGTGACAGCAAGCGCTGCAGTCGTACTCGCATTGCAGACCACAGCACATCAGCAAAATCAATTCCCCTGATAGTGCAAAACACACACACACACACACACACACACAAAGTGACACTCTGGCAGCAAAATGCAAAGCGGACTCTGGGGACTGCTCTTGTCTGTCAGAATCTCAGCATTGCTGTTTCAGGCTACAGTAATACTGAGTTGATGTTTATTAGCTTTTATGCATCTGTTTATTGTGGTTTTCTTTGTTCATTAAAATGAGTTAATCCATGTTAAGAGCTATATTTTGAAGATGATGTGTGGCAGGCAGTTTAATGTCAAGAAAATCTACGTCAAGAAAACACAACAACTATGCAACTTTGTTAGCTTTCTTTTAGAAACAGAATGACGCACTACAAACAACAAAACTTAGAAATACAGTGGGGCAAAAAAGTCTTTAGTCAGCCACCATTGTGCAAGTTCTTCCACATAAAAAGATGAGAAAAGACTGTTATTCCTCAACTATGAGACAAAATGAGAACAAAATCCAGAAAATCACATTTTTTAAAGAATTTATTTGTAAAATATGGTGGAAAATAAGTATTTGGTCACCTACAAATAAGCAAGATTTCCTGTAACTTCTTCTGTCAGAGGATCCTCTGTCCTCCACTCATTACCTGTATGAATGTCACCTGTTTGAACTTGTTATCTATTTAAAAGACACCTGTCCACAACCTCAAACTGTCACAATTCAAACTCCACTATGGCCAAGACCAAAGAGCTATCTTAAGACACCAGTAACAAAATTGTTGACCTGCATCAGGCTGGAAGACCCTGCAGCCCGCAACACGGGGGATCTAGTGAACGACCTACAGAGAGTTGGGACCAAAGTAACAAAGACTACCAAAATAAAACACTACAAACCCTGCAGTACCAGACGTGTCCTCCTGCTAAAGGTAGAAAATGTGTAGATGTTCTAAAATTTGCTAGAGAGCATTTGGGTGATCCAGAAGACGATTGGTCAGAAAAATCCAAAATAGAACTTTTTGGTATGATCTTTACTGTTTGGAGGAGAAAGAAGAACACCATACCTGCAGTGAAGCATGAGGGTGGAAGCATCCGTGTAAAAAAAGAATGAATGGAGCCATGTATGATCAGATTTAGAATGAAAACCTCCTTCCATCACCATTGAAAATGAAACATGGCTGGGTCTTTCAGTATGATCCCAAACACACTGCCCGGTTAATGAAGGAGTGGCTCCAAAAAAACATTTCAAGGTCCTGGAGTGGCCAAGATATCTTTGGAGGGAGTTAAAAAGTCCGTGTTGCACACAAAACATCACTGCTGTAGAGGAGATCTGCATGGAGGAATGGACCAAAACATCACTGCTGTAGAGGAGATCTGCATGGAGGAATGGACCAAACATCACTGCTGTAGAGGAGATCTGCATGGAGGAATGGACCAAAACATCACTGCTGTAGAGGAGATCTGATGGAGGAATGGACCAAAACATCACTGCTGTAGAGGAGATCTGATGGAAGGAATGGACCAAAACATCACTGCTGTAGAGGAGATCTATGGAGGAATGGACCAAAACATCACTGCTGTAGAGGAGATCTGGATGGAGGAATGGACCAAAACATCACTGCTGTAGAAGAGATCTGATAGAAGAATGGCCCAAAACATCACTGCTTTAGAGGAGATCTGATGGAGGAATGGACCAAAACATCACTGCTGTAGAGGAGATCTGCATGGAGGAATGGACCAAAACCTCACTGCTTTAGAGGAGATCTGTATGGAGGAATGGACCAAAACCTCACTGCTTTAGAGGAGATCTTCATGGAGGAATGGACCAAAATATCAATGCTGTAGAGAAGATCTGCATGGAGGAATGGACCAAAATATCATCGTGTAGAGGAGATCTGGATGGAGGAATGGACCAAAATACTAACAACGGTTTGTGAAGACTTACAGAAAACATTTGACTGTTTTCATTGCCAACAAAGGATATATAACAAAGTATTGAGACCGAAATTTTGTTATCGACTAAATACTTACTTTCCACCATAATTTACAAATACATTGTTTAAAAAGATATTTTTTCTTCTCATTTTGTCCCTCATAGTAGAGATACATCAATAATAAAAATTGTGGGTGTTGTAAGTGGGAGAACTTGTTCAATTGGTGGTTGACTAAATACTTTTTTACTTGTTTTGCGTCAGTCTGTAAACTTAAAATGATTTAGTTCTACCTGAATTATGGTTTGTGAAGGTTAATATTAGGCACAAGATGACTAAAATAAAATTTTATGAAATAAATCAAAACTACTGTGGAATTTTTGAATCTGTTGATAAAAAATCTCTTGAAATAAAAACATTGTTGCATAAAAGTTACAGAAAATCTTGACTTTTGTTGTTTGTTTCCTCTTTTCTTCTTCCAGGGCATCAGCAGCCTGTTCAGCTCCCTTAAGGTGGTCCGGCTGCTCCGTCTGGGCCGGGTGGCTCGTAAACTGGACCACTACATCGAGTACGGAGCAGCTGTCCTGGTGCTGCTGGTGTGTGTTTTTGGCCTGGCTGCACACTGGCTGGCCTGCATCTGGTACGGTTCCAGTCTTTGGCATGCTCCGGCGATGGCAGGACTTTCTCATTTTCAGACAAACGGGAATAAAGACGGATAAATGTGACATTTTAGGGGGGCGTAACTGTTTGCTCAAAAGCCAAATTACATAACAGATCCTGGATGCTTTGTTCTGCCATCGCAGCGGTGCTTTAATAGCACAGACAGCTAGTAGAAATGAGCAAAATAATAAAGCTGATGCATGCTAATTAGGAGCCAGTGCTTTTTAATTGTCTTCATACTGTACATACTGAAATTTCTTTCAGTTCTATATCATTTTTGTCATTATAATATACATTTATGGAAGTTCCTTCTAAAGTTAGATCAGCTCGTTTACTCTACAGGGGAAAAATCTGCAAATACTTGATGCGACACAATCAGACGTTTCATCTTTATAAAAGAACCTGTTCAGTTTGAATAATGTCGTTTTGACCACAGCATCATAATCGAATGAATAAAGAGGTCGAGAGCCCCCAAAACCACAGAGCCATACCAGTAAGATATCATACCAGTAAAAATAGCTCCTGTGTGGTTTTTATGGTTGCCATGGCTACACTCAGAGCTGCATCTTCTACCCGAGAAAAGTTGAACCATCCTCAACTCAGAAAACAGCAGCACCTCCTCTCCGTGTGCTGCTGTTGTTTCTACACACACATGATAAAGAGGCTGGAGAGCAGCATCATGTAAAAACCTCCATCGGATCACACAGAACCGATTCAAACATTCCGGTCCGTTCGGAGGGCGGGAAGGTAGCGGTTGGAGAAAATAGAAAGCAAACATCGCTGCTAACATCACAAAAAACAACGGTGTTTCTGTGTAGAATCTCATTTCTGTCAACCGATGTCAGATTGAAATCTCCCAGAATCCTCAGCAGTTGCTGTGGATTAGGTCCAGATTTAGACGGATCCGTCTTTTATCTCATAACCCTAAAGTCAACACCTCGACAAGCCTGCTGTTGGTGTCCATTACATTAAGCCACACAGACTTTTTTCTGCTTTAGTTCTGTTTTTAAATTGCATTTGAGTAATTTAACTTCTACCTCGCTTGACTGCACGACGGTGACTTGCAGTAACTTCATTTGCAGAGTAAAACCGTTTTTTCCTTTCATATTTTCTAGCACAGATGCAGAGTTTATGCAGTGAACTAGTTTTCTCTGCACAATGGTTGATACTACAGCCTTTTGTATAAAGTGTGTCACTCCTCAGATGGTAATTAAATTCCTTTTTTTGTGTGTTTTATTTAAGGATAACACACATAACATGTTTAGTAAAAAAGTTTTGTGTTTTTAGTAAAAAAGTTTTGTTTGTTTTATCCAAAATATTTAAGACTTTCCTTATATTAACTTAGAAATTACTTCTAAACTAGATAACTACAAATTATTTATAGTTTTTCTAATTTTGCTCATTAATTGCCTGTTTTCAATTTGGCATTTGAACTGACTGCCTGTCTGTTGGTTGATACTGTGCTCCAACTCAATGACATTTAATAACTTTTATTATAATTTTTCCATCTTCTGATAAATTATAAGTTTTTTGAGGAGAGTTTTCTTTTGGCCTTACTGATACAGCATCTTTCTTTTATTTATTCTATGAAAAATTTTGATAGTTTCCACTTTTGTTGTTGTTTTCATGAATTCAGTAAATTAGAATTATAAAGTATAGACCTATAAGACACCTTTACAGGTAAAATATGTTCTATAAAAATGTATTTACTTAAATAATAAACAAGTATTTTTTTTTAATTAATCAATAAGAAAAGGAAATTAACTATTTATTATTATTAAAACATAGTAATGGTAATGGTATCAATAGAAACACATCTTTGATATGGAAAAACAAACTTATAAAATTATAAAATAAACCTGTAATATTTTTCATTAATCAATGAAATGAGTAAATAAACAGTTTACTATTATTAAAATATTGTTATTTTTATAATGTAAATAAACATTTAAAAAAGCAAATAAAACTTTCATATAATAAAAAAGAACCAGTAATAATTTTGATGAATCAATAAAATAAGTAAATAAACTCTTTATTAATATTACAATTATTACTGTTATTTTTATCATATAAATTAACCTTTAAAACAGCAAACACAATTTAAAATAATAGAATAAACCAGTAATAATTTTAATTTATCGATAAAATAAATAATTCACTATTAATACAAATGTTATTATTATTATATCATAACATACACCTATTATATTCATAGGTAAATTTTGCCTATAAAATAGTAAAAAAAAATTAAACTAAAGAATAAACCTGTATTACTTTGAATTAATTTAAAAAATCAGTAAATAAACTTTTTTATTATAATTATATTATTGAGATTATATTATTATAAAACTACACCTTTTAAAATAGCAAATAAAACTTTAAAATAATAGAATGATTAGTAATATGTTCAATGAATCAATCAATAAATAAATACACTTTCTAATATTAATAAAACAATATTTATCAATATTAGTACTACTATAATAATACTACACCTTTATAATATTAAATACAACTTTTGATTAGTAAAACAAACCATTCATATATAAATTGACTCAAACGTTTTACTGCTTTGGATAAACTAGACTTCATTCTGTTTTACTTTAAAAGTTAACAGAAAGTTTTTTGTTGCTTTCAGCAGGAAAACAAGCCAAGCAGTTAATGAAACCAGTGGACTAGAGTTTGTTGCTGAACAAGTTAGATATTACAGCTCTGCTGGGAATAATGGTGGGTTGTAGTTGGACACAGAGTGTTTCCAAATGAGTTTTTAAAATACTTGGTGTCTTGGATGAGAAAACATCTCTAGAACTTCTTAAATTCAGTCTAAAAAATAATTTGGAAGGTTTCCCTCTTTACTAACCTGCAGTTATTAACTCATCAGGTACAGCATCGGGGATTACGAGGTCATAGACGAGGAAACCAACGTCGTCCGCGTGGACAGCTGGCTCTACATCCTCGCTGAGACCATGGGGAGGCCGTATCGCTTCAACACCACGGGTTCAGGAAAGTGGGAAGGCGGACCAAACAAGGACTCTGTCTACATCACCTCCCTGTACTTCACCATGACCAGCCTGACCAGCATCGGCTTTGGCAACATCGCCCCGACGACGGACGGAGAGAAAATCTTTGCCGTTGCCATGATGATGATTGGATGTGAGTGGAAGCCCTTTATCATCATTCTAATTCTGCAAGAACGCGCTCTGCTATGAGTTTAAAGGCTATTAAAAAGGGAGTAATAGAATTAAAAACTGAACCATCTGTGTTCAAAAATGAGAAATTAAAGATCCAACACACCTGGCTTTACTTTAGAATGTGTGGCTGAGTGTGAGTAGCTGTCAGAACCACTGCTGCTGGTTCTTTTAGCAGTACGTCTCGTTCTGCTCTCTTCTTTACTCACACTTATAGGTACTTTTACTATTTTAAGCATACAAAAAAAAAAAAAAATGTCAGTTGGACTGAAAAATAGTTCTGACATTTCAGGTACACATTTTCATACGTTTTTTACTTGTACATTCTTCGGCAATATTTTAATATAATTGGCAACATTTCAGAACCACAATGACAGATAGAGAAATATCACTACAGGACTAGCACACTCTGCATTAGGGCTGCCACAAACGGTTATTTTAATAGCCGATTAATCATCAATATTTTTTCCTGATTAATTACAAATATTGACTGTAATATTCGACAAAGTTGCGGCTAATAGACTATTAAATTAGTCCGCTACTATTTCCGTAGCCGACATAGTTTAGGCTAATCGACTACTAAATAAGTCGTCGACAGTCGCGGGTAATCGACTAATAAATCAGTCGCCTACTATTTCAGTAGTCGACATAGTCGCGGGTAATCGACTATTAAATTAGTCGTCGACTATTTCAACGGTCGACATAGTCGAGGCTAATCGACTACTAAATTAGTCATCGACTAGTTCAACAGTCGACATAGTCGCGGGTAATCAACTACTAAATTAGTTGTTGACTATTTCAACAGTCGACATAGTCGAGGCTAATTGACTACTAAATTAGTCGCCAGCTCCTACAACAATCGACATAGTCATGGCTAATCGACTGGTAAATAAGTCGTCGACAGTCGCGGGTAATCGACTAATAAATCAGTCGCCTACTATTTCAGTAGTCTACATAGTCGCGGGTAATCGACTATTAAATTAGTCGTCGTTTATTTCAACGGTCGACATAGTCGAGGCTAATCAACAACTAAATAAGTTGTCGACTAGTTCAACAGTTGACATAGTCGAGGCTAATTGACTACTAAATTAGTCGCCAGCTACCTCAACAGTCGACATAGTCGAGGCTAATCTACTACTAAATTAGTCGTCAACTAGTTCAACAGTTGACATAGTCGAGGCTAATCGACTACTAAATTAGTCACTAACTATTTCAACAGTCGACATAGTCGAGGATAATCGACTACTAAATTAGTCACCAACTATTTTAACAGTCGACATAGTTGAGGCTAATCAACTACTAAATTAGTCGTCGACTAGTTCAACAGTCGACATAGTCGAGGCTAATCGACTACTAAATTAGTCGTCGACTAGTTCAACAGTCGACATAGTCGAGGCTAATCGACTACTAAATTAGTCGTCGACTAGTTCAACAGTCGACATAGTCGCTCGACTACCAAATTAGTTGCCGACTATTTCAACAGTCGACATAGTCGAGGCTAATCGACTACTAAATTAGTCGTTGACTAGTTCAACAGTCGACATAGTCGCTCGACTACCAAATTAGTCGTCGACTATTTAAACAGTTTACATAGTCAAGGCTAATCGACTACTAAATCAGTCACCAACTATTTCAACAGTCGACATAGTCGAGGCTAACCGACTACTAAATTAGTTGTCGACTAATTCAACAGTTGACAGTCGCGGGTAATCGACTAGTAAATCAGTCGTCGACATAGTTGCGGCTAACCGCTTATTGACTATCAAATTAGCCCACTTTTTTTAATATTAATCAACTATTAAAGTAGTCATTGACTTCTTTAATGGTAGACATATTCTTGACAACCTTACTCTGTATATACAGTATCGTCTCCACAATTGTGAAGAAAGTACTGACATAAATACAGAAAACCACAATTTATTTGGTAAGATTTGCATTGGCAGTACGGCTCAGTTTTCATGTAAGCCAGTTTTGTTAATACAGACCTGCAAAGCAACGCTATAGCCCTATCTTCGAATCCTGTGAGGAGTTTGTGCAGTCCTCAAGTGTATTTTAAAGTCTTTTTTTTCATGTCACGACACAGCTCTATTTAGTATAATTTTATTCCAAACAGCTCCTTTCTGCTCCTTTTTTCCTCTTCATACAGTATCTGTTCAATAGATCAGTTGATTACTGCTGCAGCCCTGTAATGCTGCACTGACACAGAGCTGGGTCACACAACTATTGGGTTTGTATGCGCAGAATTGTTAAAGTACAAGAGGCTTTAAGAAAAGAGCACAATGTCTTCTAAAAGAGATTCAAGCTACACTTTAATGCAACGTTTATCCATGCAAACAGCCTTACACTTTAAGCTAATTTATGCAGCGTGCACAGATGAGATATATTATGTTTTAAAAAATACACTCCACTAGTGAGGCTGCTCTAAAGCTGACGATTTTTGACCATTATTTTGTGGTTAGTGTTTGGATTAAGCCATTTACTGGTAAACAACAATGTTAACACATTTTAAATTATATTGACAATTGAAACTTCTCCAATTACACAAATGAAAAGTTTAAATACTCCAGTTCTTAAAGGGCTTCTAATGTGCTTTTCTTTATACGATCATGTATTACCCATGGCACACTAAATAACAAGTTTTTTTTATGAAATACGAGTCATTTTTGTGAGTTTTTTCCTACCCAGAAGTAAGACAACTCTATCACTGTTTCATGACGTCATTCTAGAGCCGGCCTCGTTATCCGTCACTCAGGAAAACAAACAACGTTCAAACTTTTGCAGAGTTGGATGAACATACCGTATAGCTGCCTTTAGTAACACCAGCCATCACCACATTGGTTGTAGCGATGGCCGGGGACTAGAGAACGGAGCTAGCTAAACGGAAAAGTTAGTGGTGCACAGCCGCTAAGCTTTGCCGCTCAGCTACTGGTGCTCAGCCATTACACCCCGCCGCTTAGCTAGTGGTGCACAGCCGCTACACTGTGTCGCTCAGCTAGTGATGCTTAGCCGCTACACTTTTCCGGTCAGCTAGCGGTGCTCAGCTGCTAGCTTTGTGGAGAAATTAGGTGTTTATGTTACTTCCGAGGGCGAATTTCTAAGTGCAGACATTTTCCCAAATGGCGTTGTTCTCACTTTGTGATGTCAGCTCGTTTTTGTGGGTTTGGGAGGGGCTGGTGCTTAGAGCGCAGGATTTTAGAGGAATACTTAGAAATACGTGGATGGATCAAAATACCACTTTGGGGTTGTTTTGTAGTGAGGAGTGAACATTATTACGGCTAGGTATCAGTTATAATTTCTAGAAACGATTCGATTCACAACAGCCTGAATCGTTTCGATTCCGATTTTTTTTTTATTCTTTCAATTCTTCAATTCAATTCAATTCAAATTTAAGTTTACACATTTATACAATTTTCTTTTCAGAAATACAAAAACTATATAATTTCAATATATTTATAATAATCTGATTTAGTTCAAATACTGTAAATTTTATTTTTAAAAACTGAGATTGTTAATATCTTACAGTGTTACATGAAAGTTCTAACAAAAGTGTTCAGATCATTAACATCGTAAACATTGTTCTGCTTCTTCTGGAGGGCGTTTCACTTTGGCCACTAGATGGCGATCGGACTACAGCAGTACACTTAATTCAAGAAGAAAAACAACATTAATTAAAAAAAAAAATTTAGACCACAAATTGTTACTTTAAAAATGATTTAAGTTTGGAAAATTAATGCCTGTGAGTAAAGATGTTCATTTAGTCAGCAATGTATTTTGTTGGTCAACCGAGCGTTAGCATTAGCCTATCTAACGTTAGCATCAAGCTAGCGGACTTTAGTTATGTGCTAAATCGATTTATATCTTTTGTGAATTGATTATTGATCTATTAAGCTTAAATCGATTCAAATCGACTTTTTCAACCCAGCCCTAAACATTATAATACAATTTAAAGTTCAAAAAGTTAATTTGCATGTTATAGGCCATCTAATACCTTGTATCGCCTCCTTTCGCATCAATAACAACTTGTCATTTCTTGTGGTCGTTGTGGATGAGGTTCTTTAAAAGTAGCCTGTTCTCCTTACCAAAGAAAAACCTCCTTCCTTTAAATTCTTGGGCTGTCTTGCTTGGACTGCCCATTTGAGATCTCCTCAATAATATTGAGGTCAGGAGACTGACCTAACCTTCACCTTATTCTGTTGGAACCAATGACAGGTGGACTCGTCATGTTGTAATGTCAAGGTGCCTTCAAGCTGAAGAGTGCAAGTTCGGTGAATCTCAGCACTCCCGCTGTGTAGCTCACACATCTCCAAATCATTAGCGATCCGCCGCCGTGTTTCACAGTAGGAAATGTTTTATTTTCATTATAGGCCTCGTTGACTCCTTTGGTTGTGGCCAAAAAGTTCAATCTTGGTCTCATCACTGCAAGTGACTTTGGTCCAGAAGTTTGGAGGCTTGTCTCCGTGCTGTGTAAGTTTGTGGGAAAAAAGGATTTCTTTTGGGGACTCAGCCATGTAGTCGATTTTTCTTCAGGTGCCTCCTTATTTTGCATCTTGAAACCTCCACACCACAGTTTTTCAGATAATCCTGGATCCCAGTTTAAGTCATTTGTGTTTTTTTCTTTCCCTATGATTTTTTTCGGTCAAATTCGGCTTTCCACTTCTGGATCAAACTTTCAATTCCAGCATTCTCAGTTCCTTGGATATGTTTGTTTGTCCCTTTCCTATCTTGTAAAGTTCTGTTACCTTTTCCCATAGATTTTTTGACAGCGCTTTAGCTTTCTTCATGACTCAGGATCCAGAAGTGCTTGTGGGGCAGTGAATGAAGGATGCAAGGGTCTGTTGGGAGATCTTTTGTGTACACACACATTGATTGAGGTGAGGACGGTTATCTTTAGGTGCCAGTAAAATCCTTTTGTATCAGTTTGTGTGAATATTTTAGAACAAAATCATCAGGGTATGTAAACATTTGAACAAGTTTCTGTTGTCAACATGATTTAAAAAGGGTAAACTGAATTTTTAGCACTCATATTCATATCATTCATATTCTGTGAAAAATGACCAAGAAATCATAATTTATTCCAGGGTATGTAGACTTAAGAGCACGAGTGCTGCCACAAACGATTATTTTATTAGTCGACTAATCTCCGATTTTTTTTTCCGATTAGTCGACTAATCGGGTCATGCGCAAACTGGATGTAAAGCACAAATCTTAACCATCTTTAGCTTTAAACTAAAAAAATTCTAGATATATAGCATTACCTGTGATAATGCTAGTGTGAATGCTATAAGCTAAATTTGAAGAGGCTGAAATTGATAGCTAAAAACGCTGAAGCTGATAGTAAGCTAAAATATTAGTTAAATGTGAAATTAGCCTAAAAAACTGAAAAAAAGCCTAAATTAGCCAAAAAAAGCTAGGATGCAGCTGAAATATTAGCTAAATACCAAAGTAGCATAAAAAAACAAAAGAGCCTAAATTAGTAAAAATAGTGATTAGGGGAATTCGATTAGCCAGAACAGCTAGCATGTAGCCGAAATGTTAGCTAAACTCCAAATTAGCCTAAAAAACCTAAATAAATGCCAAAATAGTCCAAAAGCTAGCATATAATGCCACCATAACTTTCAACTCTATTACACTCCATATAATATAAAATAACGACTAATTGACTTTTAAATTAGTTGTCGACTATTTTAATAGTCGATTAGTCGTTGACTAATTGTGGCAGCCCTAATGAGCGTGATTGTTTCCAAAGGTCAGCTTGACCCAAAGAGGGAAAAATGTTCGTTTAACTCGGAGTTTAAGTTCCAGATTGATTAATATCTATGTTTTTTATTAATTGCTCGCACATTACAAGCCTAATCAAGGTCTCAGTATTTAAATCACTCTATATACTAATGTCTAAATTTGGCCTTGAAATGCTTAGCTGTCGGAAATCACTGAAATAAATCATAAATGTGTTGGCGGGAAAAAGCAGTGCGTCACTGCTGTAACTTGCTGAGTTAGATAACAACTTCCTGCAAAAGTTAAACATAAAATACATTTTATTAGAATCAATGTGTTGAAAACTCAATAGTACGAGTGAGACAAACCTAATGAGTTTCCAAATGTCATTTTTTTTTTCCTTTTTCGGTGTCGTTAGATTGTTGCCAGCCTCAGAAAGTCTGATTCAATAAAGAAATGGGGAGTGCTCTGTCATTTTTTACCCACATTTCGCTCCTTGCCCCAGCCCGCTGAGCTGTTTTGCACTGAATAATTTAGATCTTCTGGGGCGTGTTTTTGAAAAGCCTCAAAAGTAAAGCAGTGAAAAGGAGATTGTATTTCTAAAAATAGACTTTAGTTGCTTTGCTCCGTAATTACTTTAATATAAAAGGAATAATGTTTCTCTCACAATTTAATAATAAGAAAACTAATTTTCTAAAAAAAAAAAACGGAGGTAGATTTTCGCAGCGCGCTCTTGTTTTCTCATCTCAGTATTAATAATCTGCCGTCGGCTTATGTGGCTCATAAAACGGTGTACAGCACCGACTGCACACGCAGAGAGCAACACTGCCGGATCAATTTAGCCCGGCGCAAACCCTCCTCACCTGCTCCATACTTTTTGTCATCCGCAACATAAGCCCTGCAAAGGAGAGAGCGTGCCCACCCTCCGCTTTCTTGCTGATTTGGCTGTTCAGGTTTATGAACACACTCGAGGGAGAGACTGGCAAAACTCATTTGCAGACTCCATAAAATTCTTATTGTGCGCCACAAATGATCTTAAATATCTGAAAAGCAGACAGCCCGGGGAGCTCCGGTAGTAGATGCGGCTTTGTGTAGTCCGTGTCTTTTCCGTATGAAATATGGATGCCCCAATACAGAGCTATTTTTACCAGCAGCGCTGGATCGGTGCTGGCAGCAGAGGATCACAGCGTGACGAAGGATTGCAGAGTGGCATGGGAAAAAGAAGTGCGCGAGTGTGTGTGTGTGTGTGTGTCGGAGGGGGGCACTATACATATGTCCTGTTTCTATAGCAACGGTTGGCCTAGGGCTACAGTTTCTGACAACTATGTTTAAGCTACCTTCAAGTGAGCCAGGTGTTTCATGGCGAGCGAAGACAACGGCATTAAACAAAGAGATCGGATATGAAATGTTTCTTGCTCGTCAGCAAAGTGCTCAAAAATTTCCACCTCAAACTTAACTGTAAAGACTCACATGTACCAAAGCCAGGCCCGGGGGCCGGATCTGGCCCACCGGGTAATTCTATCCGGCCCTCCAGATAATTTTATTCTATTGTTAAGTCCTATGTTGTCTTGCGCTCAATTCTAACTTGTATAATTTTGACAAAATCTATTTTTATGGAGAGTTAAATATTGAAATTTATTTAAGGTTTAAAATTGATTTATTCTGGAATAATATTCCCGCCTTTTTGTTACTCATATTTATGTTAAAAAGTTACGGTTTTACAAATTGGCATTCTCTTTTGGCATTTACTAAAATCTCTTTGGCTATTTTGAAGTTAAGCTAATATTTTAGCTAAGCTAGCTGTTCTGGCTAATCGAATTCCCCCTAATCACTACGTAGCGCGCTCGCCATTTTCTAGTACTGTCTGAATCTACTTATTCCAAAATCGAGTGCATTCGAAACTTCCCAGAAGTCTTTGTGAAAAATGATTGTCAATAGATTAGTTTATATAGACCACAATGCATTGTGGTCGAACAATTTCGAACCAAAAAAAACGTGTTTAAATGTAGTTTTTGAATAAACCGTCCACACTTTCACCTTCATAACACAGTGGAGTGATAAATAAACTTCAACGTCCTGAAATGTTCGTATTTATTTGATTTTCACTTTGTGAAATTGGTGATGTCATATCCGGCGTTTAGAAAAACGAAAGAAAAGTAGTGAGCATCGTTTCCGAATCACCCTTTAAAATCCAGGGCACTAGATAGCCCCGCACTATATAGATTACGGGTTAGGGGGGAATTCAGACACAGAGTTAGTATTTTTCCATTTTCGCGGCTGTATTGGATTTTAGCTAATATTTCAGCTACATGCTAGCAGTTTTGACTAATTTTGGCTTTTTTAAAGGTTTTTTAGGCCATTTTGGAATTAGGCTAATATTTATATGCTAGCTGTTTTGGCTAATTTTAGATTTTTCAGTTTTTTCAGGCTGTTTTGAAGTTTATCTAATTTTTTAAGGTACATGCTAGTTGTTTTAACCTAGGTTTTTTTTAGGCTAATTTAGATTCTAGCTAATATTTCAGCTACATGCTAGTTATTTTTGGCTAATTAAGGCTTTTTAATTTTTTGAGGCTGTTTTGGAGTTAAGCTAATATTTTGCTAGCTATTTTGGCTAATTTGGGATTTTTTTTTTGTTTGTTTTTTGGCTAATTTGGCATTTAGCTAATATCAGCTTCAGCGTTTTTAGCTCTCAATTTTAGCATCTTCAGCGGCCAAATTCAGCTTGCAGCATTCACACTAGCATTATTGCAGGTAATGCTATATATCTAGCTCAGTATTATTTATTTATTTATTTTTAAGTTACAGTTTTAAAGTTTAAAAAATGTAGTTTTAGAGTGTTCAATAAATATTTCTCCTCTTCGGTGCGTCTTGGATTTTGGCCCCTTGTGCGACTGACTTTGACACCCCGGCTCTACAGAAAATCAAAGTACTGTTGGATTACAGCTGAGCAAATGTGATAAAAGAATGAAAGTTGGTTTCTCTCAAGAGGAGCTTTTTAATTAGTATTATTCCTCCAGCACTTTTTCAGAACTTTAATTGTGGTCTGTAAAATAAACAAACGCACGCAAATGCACGCACGGGTTAGCGTCATCATCTCCGGGTAATTGAAATGTTTGGCTGCCGTGTTTGCTCTCCGTCCCTTCAAGCAGGGCTAATTAGGGCTCCATTGCCAGGAGAGTCCTGCTCGCGCAGAGCACACATCTGATGGCTTTGATCCACTGACACGCGCCAGCTGTTGCACCAGTTCAACCACCTCAGACGCTCCAGTCTTCCAGCCGCTTTTCTTAAAATATTTCTATAAAAATAAATGCACAAGGAAAAAAGACTGTTGTGGATCTTCCCTTTTGGCAAAGAGTTTTGCTGATTGTATTTGATGACTGCTTAATTTCCCATGTGGCCAAATGAAGCATTAACCATAATAAACAATATTAAATCTGAAAAAAAATGTGGTGTGAAGAGTTGGGAACATGTTATCCCATTGGTTCATCCGGTTAACCGTTAAATCAATGCGGCCTTTGAATTTAGATTTTGCTTGCAGAGATGAAAGTGCAGCTCAGTCAGGGTTTGGAGTGGCCAGAGAAAGGCCGTTCCTCATTAAAAGGAGCAAGTCCAATGGCGACTGAATAACTTGCAGATCTTCTGATCCGATGTAACGACCTGCAGGCGGTGTGCATCGTCTCATTATTATTACACCTGCAGGAAAACACAGAAATAACTATCTGAGGATGTTTTCTATACCCCAGCTGGGGGACATGTTATGGTAAAGAGGGACAAATTTGCCAAAAAATGTGCAAATGATGATCTTAACTTACCTTTGACCCTTTTCCTGGACTTAATTGTCTTTAGACAGCAGGAAAAATTAAGACATTTCAGTTCAGTTGTAAGCATGCAATATGGAATAAAACAAAAATGGAGAGCATCCAATGAGCAGACTTCCTTATGCAACATTAGTTAACCTTTAAATTATCTTTACTTATAGGTGACCAGTTCTAAATTTATTTGATTATTCTTTAATTAAGCTGTATTTTATGCAAATGTCATTGGAAAGAACAATCAATTTTTGCCCCACTTTGACAGTTTTTGCTATGTTTGCGATAAAATGATTAAGAGACAAAATTACCTCACTATGATCCATCTTTTGTTTTTCAAAATAAGATCAAATGAAAGATTTAGAACACAATTCCAGGAATATTTGTTGTTTAAATAGGTTGAAGGTTCAAAAATACTAATGTTTAAATTCATGTTAAATCTTTACTTCCTACATCAAATGTGACTTTTTTGAAGGTTTGCCTTTTTTTTTTACACAGACATCAAATATTTCTAACCTTTTGAAACCCAAATGTAAAATTTCCCCTCTCCTATCTTCAATGACAGTTCTTTGAAGTAACTTTTAATGTCCAAATCACTTATCTTTTTTTTTTTTTTTCCGTAGCCCTTCTGTACGCCACCATCTTTGGTAACGTGACGACCATCTTCCAGCAGATGTACGCCAACACGAACCGCTACCACGAGATGATCAACAGCGTCCGGGACTTCCTCAAACTCTACCAGGTTCCTAAAGGCTTGAGTGAGAGAGTCATGGACTATATCGCCTCCACCTGGTCCATGTCGCGGGGTATCGACACTGAAAAGGTATGAAGCATGGAGGCCATCTCTTCTTTATTTTAATCATGTAAATACAAGTAAATGATGCTCTTAGTATTGTTCTACCACTGAATTAATTCATTGTTTCTGTTACAAGAAAGTACATTTTATCAAGTTGTGTAACTTAAAAAAAAAAGAAAGTAAATGGAGATACAAAAAAGCCAACAATCTGAGAAAAAAAACTAAATTCATACTGTTTACATTTGCATGGATGTTTTGATTTATTGCTTCAGAACATTTGCATAGCTTTGCTTTTAAAACATAAATAAAAAGTGGTTTAGAGCAGAAGCACTAACTAGAAAAGTTGCTGAACATTTCGATATCAAACACAAAGTGCACAAACATTGTGAAGAATTTCCTGAAAAATCGCAAAATATTGCATAAAATTTCACAAATCGTGAAATTTATGAATGCCAAAAGTACAAGCAAGAAATGTGCTAAACATCTTAGCTCAAAGATTGCACAGGTTTCAAAACTGTACTAAGGATTTAAAAAAATGTCCCATTCATTTCAATGGGGCTGAAAGGTTGCAAAAATTACATACAATTTTAAAAGAAATACTTAAAGTACAAGCAGGAATTTAATGAATGTGCCGAAAGTTTTGAAACCAATTTGTAAAGACTTTCCCTATTCATTTTCAATGGGGCTGAAACATTGCATAAAATGCATAAATTGCACTGGATGGATGGATGGATGGATGAATGGAGTACTTTATTAATCTCAAGGAACTTGCAATTCATCTATTGCTCCAAACACACAAACTGGTTAAGAGTGTTAAAAAGGATATTAAAAATATTATATATACATATATAACAGCAATACACAAGTTAGATTAAAAGTATAGAGCTGTTAAAAAGCTATAAAAAATGTTAACAGTATTAATAACAATTGTCCTAAAGCCATATATCAGTTGTAAATCTACTAAAAACGTTGTAAAAATGAATAAAAGTAGTAAACCGTTCAGTCCCCCCCCTCCCAGCTGCATTGAAAAGTCTTCCTGACTTCCTGAGCCTTTCTGTGGAGCATGGCGGAGAGCGAAGGCGGTCGCTGAAGGCGCTCCTTCGGTTGGCGAAGACTCCCTCCCTATAGAGGGTGACCGGTGTTCCTCATTATGCTCTATCACAATATATCAATATCAAATGTACATTCAGTCGTGTCCTGAACGAGATGAACGTTTGGATACCAAGATTACTGTGTGATTGAGTTTTTAAGTACCAAAAAAAGTACAAAAAGGAGTAGGACAATCAAAAATATGCAAAAAATAATTGAGAACCAAACTGTAATGCTTCAGGAACTACACAGAGCCTGCTGCTACACTCTGGTTTTCTCTGTTTAAGCCTTTAAAAGCTGAGGGAGGAGACACTGAAACCCTGATTTTAAACCAAAGGCCATCGCTGCACCTGATTAAAATCCATCTGTCTAAAGTCTAATGATTTTATTATTTCAGTTTTGATCAGAAGCACCGTTGCTAATAACTCAGGGATTCTAGGACCAGCTAAATGTGCTCACTTGCAATCAGACTCTAATTATAATTTATAATGCGCACACACTGAGTCTGCACTGCATCCATGTGTTTTTTTTTTTATTGTTCTGGCTTCAGGCCACTCTGAAGGGTCTAAAAATGGGACCAACTCCCCTCACTGCTTTGCATTCATCTGCAGGCAGATTTGTTTCAGAGGTAGAGCCCTGCGACAGGCTGGCATCCCGTTGATGAGGTGTCCCTGAAGAACACGCTGCTGCTTACTGACAGCTGATCGGCAGCTTATCTCTGAGTCTCTGGCTACGATCCTGTTTCCTTCACTGTGAAGTACATGCACTTCCTGGTGCTAACAACACGTTTCATGAGAGATTAAAATTTTTTTAATAAAGTGAAATGTTTGGGTTTTTCAGGGGCTCAACTTGAGAAGAAAATGTTTTTATTACTTAGTTACGAAGAAGAAATTGTCTGATGACATAGAGAAGGAGTGTCGAACACAATCACACGAGGGCCAAATCCAAAAAATATCTTAAGTCGAACAGGATAAACATTTATTGAACACTCTAAAACTACATTTTAAAACTTTAACTTAACTTTTTAACATAATTATGAACTAGATATATAGCATTACCAATGATAATGCTAGTGTGAATGCTGTAAGCTGTATTCGGCAGCTGAAGATGCTGAAATTGAGAGCTAAAAACGCTGAAGCTGATATTGGCTAAATAGCAAATTAGCCAAAAAACTAAAAAAAAAAAATCCCAAATCAGCCAAAATAGCTAGCATGTAGCAAAATATTAGTTTAACTCCAAAACAGCCTCAAAAAACAAAAAAGCTTTAATTAGCCAAAAATAACTAGTATGTAGCTGAAATGTTAGCTAGAATCTAAATTAGCCTAAAAACGAAAAAAAAAAAAAAAACCTAGGTTAAAATAACTAGCATGTAGCTCAAATATTTGATAGAATCAAAATCATCCTAAAAAAAACATCCTAGGTTAAAATGACTAGCATGTAGCTGAAATGTTAGCTAGAATCTAAATTAGCCTAAAAATGAAAAAAAAAAAAAAAAAAACCTAGGTTAAAATAACTAGCATGTAGCTAAAATATTTGCTAGAATCTAAATTAGCCTAAAAAAAAAACCTAGGTTAAAATAAGTAGCATTTAACTGAAATATTAGCTAGAATCTAAATTAGCCTAAAAACGAAAAAAAAAAAACCTAGGTTAAAATAACTAGCATGTAGCTGAAATATTAGCTATAATCTAAATTAGCCTAAAAAAAAAAAAACCTAGGTTAAAATAACTAGCATGTAGCTAAAATATTTGCTAGAATCTAAATTAGCCTAAAAAAAACCTAGGTTAAAATAAGTAGCATTTAACTGAAATATTAGCTAGAATCTAAATTAGCCTAAAAACAAAAAAAAAAAAAATAAAAACCTAGGTTAAAATAACTAGCATGTAGCGGAAAAAAAAAAAAGATAAACTTCAAAACATCCTAAAAAAACAGAAAAAACACTTAAATTAGCCAAAACAGCTAGCATGTAAATATTAGCATAATTCCAAAATGCCCCAAAAAACCTTAAAAAAAAAAGTCTAAATTATGCAAAACAGCTAGCATGTTAATATTAACCTAACTCTAAAACGACCTTAAAACTTAAAAAAAGCCTAAATGGGTCAAAACTGCTAGCATGTAGCTGAAATATTAGCTAAACTCCAAAATAACCTAAAAAATCTTACTAAATAGTCAAAAAATTTAGCAGAAAGCAATTTTAAAAACTTTAAAATCGTAACTTTTTAACATAATTATGAATAAAAAAAAGGCAGGAATATTATTCCAGAATAAATCAACTTAAACCTTAAATAACCTTTAATAATTTACTCTCCATAAAAGTATATTTTGTCAAAATCATACAAGTTAGAAATAAGCACAAGATAATATCGGACCATTAACAATAATAAAAAATAATAATCTGGTGGGCTGGATAGAATTACCTGGTGGGCCATGTGATTGGCTGATTAGAAATTTGCATTAACGAGGAGCTGAACAGGTGTGTGCCTAATAAAGTGGCCACTGACTGTATGGTATCAGCATGCATCAATGATTATAATTTAAGTTGGCAAAAGTTTCCAATTTCTAAATAAAATCTCAAAGTTCAGTGTTTTTATCTTAAGAAAAACATTATAAAGTTAATTAAGCAAATAGAAAGAATTCAATGGAGAGAATTTATTTTTTAATATTGCATTAAATAAACACTTTTTTTCAATACATATGCAAAATACACTACCCTTCTATCCATTATCTTGCACTTGCCACAGCAACCGTGCTGAACCCAACCCTATCTACTCTAGTTCTTCTGAGATGGGAGTAGGTGTCCCCCGGTCAGAGGAACGATGGTATCTCCAGGATCTTGTAGAACTTCCCTCTGGTTCTGGAACTCTTGACAGATGTTTTAATAATTTAAACTGCCTCTACTTACCATGGAAAAAGTTTGCCTTGATTTCTTCTGGAAAATCTGAATTTCTCCCCATATCTTCTCTGCAAAAGAATCAAATTTCTTTAACATTTCTGTGATTTTATCTGTTTATTTTTAACCAACAATTCATGTCCATCAACGAGGAAAGAATCATAGATTTGTTTGGTATTTTAGCTTTTGTTTTAGTCCTCTCAGAACTTCGTCACACTGGTTCACGCAGTATTAGTCCACTGGTCGATCTGACGCTCCAGTTTTTCCTCACTTGTGAATGTAGTGTCCTCATTCTTGCTCTCCTCAACCTTTGGAAAAATACCGATTCCCCGCTGGGAGGGTCATTCCACCTTTTTCGACTGAGAGTCGCCCCTCAGACTTTAAAGGGGCTGATTTTCACACTCACTCCCTTCAAAATGTGCGGCTTAAGAAATCTTAAAGAAGCTTACCCTTTGCAGAGATGGGATCCTGGGGGCTGAAAAAGCAGAACCTCTTTTCCAATTAGCTTCACAAAAGTTAAGAACAGCACTTGTGAGAAAATGGCAACCCTGGCAGAGTCCAACTTGCATCAGAAAGAAGTCTGTCTTACTGCTGGTAAGGTAGCTGCTCTGTTGGTCCCCAACAACACATAAAATGCTTTATCTCCCAGAGTGCCTTTCCTTAAGAAAGCACACTAGATGTTCCTAATTCCAATAAACCATGGGCATCATATTCCAGTCCTCGACGGCCAGTGTCCTACATGTTTTCCAACTAACCTGCCTAATCGGCATCAGGTAAGGCTTGATTTTTTCAAAAACAATCAGGATGTTGGCCCTTGAGGCCTGGAGTCCTAAACCCCTGACATAAATCCTTTAGAATCTGGGAAATAAGCGCCTTCAGCCAGAAAATAATCTTGAATGAAAGAGAGAACTTCTTCTCCTGAAGTACTTTGACACAGGTCTCTACAAAAAGTCTGAAGAGCGTGATATCTGAGTAACTAGTGTTGCCAGCAGGAGATATTGCCCCTAATCACCTCAGAAAGTTGCACAGAAGTGTCAGGCAACACGATATTACAGCATCCAGTGTAGTTAACTTTTTTGACAGACCTTGTCTTGAATAGGGGTCCCCAAACTTTTTCTTGTGAGGGCCACATAAGTGTTTTCATGTCTAGGGGGCCGGGTTTGGTTTGTAGGCTAACAGAAAAAGTGTAACAATTGATTGATTGATTGGTTTATTTCAATAATACAAAAAATACAGGACAAAACACAATTATTTCAAACTCATTACAGAAACAATAAGATGCATTGATTAGAAAATAGAAAACAAACAAAAATAAAATACACTTATGTCACATTTGGGTCATTCATTCTTTGTGATTATTAACTAAAGTCAGTAGAGTTGGATTGATTGCTTGAAAAGGAGTGGGAAGGATTTATGGTTTTCCAGAAATTTTGAATAATACATTTCTGTTATCTTCAATTCAAATCAAATCAAATCTTTTGATTTAATTTCATGGAAAAAAATAATATTAAAACATTTTAAAAACAAGATATAAAGCATTACCTGCGATAGATTAATAGCTCAAGATGCTTAAATTGTTAGATAAAAAACACTGAAGCTGATAGCTGAAAACGCTGAAGCTAATAGCTAGCTAAAATATTAGCGAAGTGCCAAATTAGCCAAAAAACTGGCTAGCATATAGCTGAAAGAATAACTAAACTTAAAAACAGCCTAAAAAACTGAAAAAAGGCTAAATTAGCCAAAACAGTTAGCGTGTAAATATTAGCCAAACTCCAAATATTTTAAAAGCCTAAATTGCCAAAACAGCTAGCATGTACCTGAAAAAATAGCTAAACTTAAATATAGCCTAAAAAACTGAAAAAAGCCTAAATTAGCCAAAAACAGCTAGCATGTAGCTGAAATATTAGCTAAATGCCAAATTAGCCCAAAAAAACTAGAAAAATGTCTAATTTAGCCAAACAGTTTTTGGGGCCGGGCCAAATGTATAGGAGGGCCGGATCCGGCCCACGGGCCATAGTCTGGGGAACCTTGGTCTGGAACTTTGTGGTCTCTTATGGAGTCCAGATGACCCCACCCTTATGTTGGCGTGTTATGCCTCCCATGACAAAGTTGCATAGGAATTCATATCTGGCATGGAAAACACTTAAAATCAAAATCTTTGGAAAAAAAGCTTTCAGCGCGGTGTCTTGTGGGTTCTAGATGACCCCACTCCCCATGTTATTGTGTCTTAGCTCAAAGATTAAATGAGAACTGGACTGAGTGGCCCCTCCCCCCTCATCTTTCAAATTTCAGATTTGAACAGAAGCCAAAATCCCTTTGAGTTCTATTGAGAAATACAAAGCTATTGTATTGATATTTGTCAGAATAACCATTCTTGCTCTACTACCCTTTTTTTAAAAACGTTCTTAATAATACTATTTTTAAATTAAGTTAAAGTTAAAGTTAAAGTTAGTGGAAGTGGTGTGACTTCAAACAAGCTCACTCCTGATTGGCGAGAGTGGTTGCCATAGCAATCCAGACTGACTCGGACTAACTTCTAGCTCCAACATCTCGGGTTTCTGTATCGTCAAAAAAAAGGCGACTGAATTGACTTCATTTGGTCGGAGCCAGAGGTAAGCCCTTATCTGTGGGTGATGTCACACTCACTCTGTCCAGTTCCTATATACAGACAACGGTCCAGACTTGGACTAGCTGCAAGTTTAACCCTCTTTACCAAACTAGACTTCTGCCATGCTTCCTCATTGAGATTGAAAAGTAGTGCCTGGTGGATCAATCCAAAATATCAATAGTGTCGATCTCTAGTTGGCATTAGATTGATACCTACCTGCAAAAATCAACATTTCCACTCTTGTTTGAAACTTTTCTGTATCTGTAAAAAAGACTCCACTGAGTCGCTGCCTCACCACTCTCACCAGTCCTGTGAGATCTTAGCTGTAGAAAAAGAGCATGCATTTCTCATCACATTTCCATTTAATTTTTTTTGATTTTTTACAATTTAATCATCACAGGTTTTTATTCTTCTATTTGAAGGCTAAGAAGTTACTATGAAGTTACCATTTTTTTTTTTTTACATTTTGATTTATTTTTGTATCATAGTTACTTGTTTCTTTTGGTTTGACTGTTTTTAATTCACTTTTTATTTAATTTCAGGAAGTTTTATTTTAATAGAATATTTTCTATTTAATCATAAATATTGTCCTAATTCTATTTATGTTTATAAAGTAATTTAAAAAGAGAAACTTACGATAAAACGTTCACAAGGATTAAAAACAATTGAGATTTAGAGGTTCATGCCACATTCATGAAGAATATCGATATTGGTATCGATATATGTGATATTAACCGGTATTGGATCGATACCCAAATGCTCAGTTTTTCGCTATTAAGAAGATTTTCTAATGACTTAACATAATATACAGCTTTCCTCCATGGAAAAAGGCTTTCTCTGCCCTGGGCATCTCAACGTTTGTCTAGTTATAATATTTTTAAATTATATATTATATATATATTTTATTTTTTTATGGTGCAGTGGCTAGCGCCTTTGACACACAGTGAGAAAGCCCTGGTTCAAGACCCGGTTTGGACCTTTCTGTGTGGAGTTTGCATGTTCTCCCCGTCCAAGCACTTCGGCTTCCTCCTACAGTCCAAAAACTTGCTGCATAGGTGAATTGATGACTCTAAATCCTCTATAGGTGTGATTTCCTTCCAGCAGCCCTGTGACAATTTTTTATTTGTAAGCGTTTAGTGAATTCTAATTTATTGTAAGAAGCTACCTCAACACAGAGAGAGAAAATGGGGGAAAAGCATTATTTTTAGTGAACCAACCATCTTCCTACTTTCGGGTTTGGACCATGACATTAAGTGAGTCCCATATTGGGTCACGAGTCGGTCCACATTCTCCGTTTTGGAGTTACCAGCCACCGAATCCACTAAACACACAAACTAAATACCAGCAGCTCAACATTATGGGTGTCATTTGTAGACTTCCCTCACAACTGCCATCTCTTCTCCCTTCTCATTTTTGTTTTTTTTTTTTCCTGTAGGTGCTGCAGATTTGCCCAAAGGACATGAGAGCAGACATTTGTGTTCATCTCAACCGCAAGGTTTTTAAGGAGCATCCGGCTTTCAGGCTAGCCAGCGACGGGTGTCTGAGAGCGCTGGCCATGGAGTTTCAGACGATCCACTGCGCTCCCGGAGATTTGATCTACCACGCCGGTGAGAGCGTGGACAGCCTGTGTTTCGTGGTGTCTGGATCGCTGGAGGTCATCCAGGATGATGAGGTGGTGGCCATTTTAGGTGAGTTGAGCTTTTTTTTTAAAGATATTTTGACTTTTGTGGCTCAAGAAGGTGCTATAAGTAGAAACATTTCCTTTTTTATTGGCTTTATTTAAATAATTGTAAAGCACTTGAATATTGAACTTGTCTTTCTATTAGACAGAATTGGAAAAATACCTAGATATAGAATGCTGTGGGGTGAATGTGTCCGTAAAAGAAGATGCTAGAGGTGATATGGAAAATTCTGAAACTGATAGCTAGCTAAAAATGCTGAAGCCTAGATTTTGCTTAAAAACTAGCTGAACACCAAATAAACAAAAACAATAGGAAAATGTTTTTTTTGCCAAAACAGTTAGCTTAGTTGTTCAAATATTAGCTACACTCTAAATTAGCCTAAAACACTGGAAAAATGTCTTAATTAGCCATGAAGCTAGCACAATGCTAAAATATTGGCTAAACTAAAATAATCCTTAAAAACATGAAAAAATTGTCTAATTTTGCCAAAACAGCTGGCATAATGCTAAAATATTAACTAAACTCACAATTTACCTAAAAAAATGGGGAAAAATGACTAATTTTGCCAAAACAGCTAGCATAATGCTAAAATATTAGCTAAACTTAAAATTAGCCTAAAAAACATGGAAAAAATACAAAATGTTGCCAAAACAGCTAGCATAATGCTAAAATACTAACTAAACTCATAATTTACCAAAAAGAATGGGGAAAAAAATACTAATTTTGCCAAAAAAGCTAGTATAATGCTAAAATATCAACTTAACTTAAAATTAGCCTAAAAACATGGGGGAAAATGCCCAATTTTGCCAAAACAGCTAGCATAATGAAAAAATATTAAGTAAACTCAAAATTAACCTGAAAAAACATGGGGAAAAAAATGACCAATTTTGCCAGCTAGCATAATTCTGAAATATTGGCTAAGGTCCAAATTATCCCAAAAAACGACAGTCTAACTTTTCCAATATTTAAGCATATTGCTAAAATTTTAGCTAAACTCCAAATTAGTCTGAAAAAAAAAAGAAAAAATGCTTAAATTATAAAAAAAAAAACCAGCTAATATCTTACTAAATTAAAAGTTACACTCCAAATAACCTTAAACATTTTAAAGTGTGAATGGTGTCTTTAGCCAAAAAAAAATGCAAAATGCGCAAGTTTCAAGTGCAATATTTGAGCATATTTCTCATTCATTTCATGTGGTGCATATTTTGCTCAATATTTAAAAAATGATAAAGTACAAGTAAAGTACAACCAAAAGTGCAAGCAGTAATTTCCTGAACAAATGCTGAAATCGTTGAAAGCGTGACTTAAAAGCATTCACACAATAAAAAGTTATTTTAAGTACTGGTTATGAAGATATTGTACATTTTATTGTGTAAAACAACAATAGTATGAATTGGAATCTTCATTTAAGCTAAAAGTAAAATATTTCTTTGGACGTCTCTCTATGCCATATGTCAAAGAAGCTGCTGTGCTGAAACAAACGTCTTCATAACAGATGTGCAGCCACAGCGGTGCATCTTATCTGAATTTATCATCTCAGCTGCTCATCGATAGTAAAACTGGCAGCGAACACGGCGCAAATGCAGCTCACTCAAAACGCCTCCAGCCCCGTTCCGACTAAATTGTTTTCCACCATGGCAACAGAATAATTTTGTTGGAAGACTTAAAAAATTATTCTAGTCTCTTTGTGCCACCGACTGTCCCTGCAGGGAAACTGAGGAGGTTTAGGGTCTGTTTCTGCAGAGTGATGGATCCAGAAATTGAATTGGAGTCTGTTTGTCACTGGAGTACAATCCTCCAAGCTGCTTTTCGTGTTCAGTCGAGTGTTTTTAGTTCCTTCTATATCCGATTCAGTTATTTTCCACATTCCAAAACCATCTTATGTTGTTTTGCAAATGTGTCTTTTTCCTATCTTACAACTACAGTTACATTACAAAACACAATGTTCAAATAGATGATTTCTCTGAAATAAGAACCCAGCTCCTTCAGTCTTCAGAGAAAGCCGCAGCATCACTTGTGATCTCAAAGTCCTCTCGGGGTTGAGATCAATAGCGGCGGTAACACACACTCCCGACGGCGACACATCCACATGGCTGCGGCGTCCGGACTCCAGCTCCTATCGATTTTAGGGGAAGGCTTCACCAATTTGCTGCTGCTTTGACACACGTCAACCAAAGAGAATTATAGTCTGAGACAGAAGATGCAGAGCACGATACTTTGAAACTGAACTATTTTTGGTCCCTCTTTGGTCCATAGAAACAGTGGAACGGTTAAGGCGGAGCTACTGTTGAATGATAAAAGAAAGCAGCTGTATTTCTTCTCAAACAACATTAAATTCTTTGTTTAAACGCAAATGAACAAACAAATAATCGTCGTCCTCTTGGATTTGGTAACCCTTTTTTCTATTTCTTTTTGGGATACATTATTGCTGATAAGTTAAAGTCTTCAAAATGCTGAAAAACTCAAATTATTTTTAATTATTATTATTATTTTGTCTTTTCTTTTTAAAGGGATTTTTTTAATGGGATCACTGAATGGGTTAGGAAACTTAAATAGTTTCATTTCATTTTTCTGTTACGTGAAACTACTTTTTCTACGGTGGCCCTGAAGTACAAATTACACCAACAAATCACTCGACGCAAAAATATGTTAAAGAACACAGCAACAATGAAAAAAGAAAGAACAAATAATTATAGTTTAAAAATCAAAATGTCAGAAAAAAACCCCACAATTCTAAAAAATAAAACAAAATGTTTCGGAGAACTAAAGTAATTTCTTGAAATCAAATAGAAATGATAAAAAACGAATTAAGAAGCCAGAAAAGGTAGAGAATATTGGACTGACTGGATGATGACATCTGGCAGTTATTTCAACCAAAAGTTATTTGGTATGAATTCATCCTAAAAAGACTCCCTACTAATTAGAAAACTTTTACTACGGTAAGAAAACTTTGAGAAAAACGTAAAAAAAAAAAAAAAAAATCACAGATGTCTGTGTTTCGTTTTTTTAACATTCTATTTTGATTTCTGGAAATTACTTTAGTTTTCTGAAATGTTTCATTTCTATTTTGTTTCTTTTAAAAAAAAATTATTTTTTTTGTTTTCTTTGTTTTAAGCGTTTTTGCGTCGAGCAGCGCATTCACCTTTATGGACTCCACCTTTTTCAGTAAATATGAGTTTTCTCAGGAACAGCCACAGTTAAAGGTATTTTTTCTCCTTAACGTTTGTTTGGATTTCGGTCTGACTCATCGCGGTTCGTGGGTTACAGTTACATACAGTCACGCTGAGCCGTTTGACTTAAAATAGTGTAATGCGTGAGTCACAGTGAGCTTGAAACTGCTGCGAACAAAAATGTAGACTTCCATGGTTTGAAGAAATAGACATACACAACTCATGTAAACATGCTGGGTGGATAATGAAGATAGTATGTTTATGTAGAAGAACCGGAGTAGTACTTGGAAATTCATAAGGTATAAGAAAATCAGTAATTGTCATTTTCTTTTTACAAAGCGTCGTTACAAAAAAATCAAAGAAAGTAAATATTTGAGCAGCCTTTCCTAAATAATACAATTTCATATTGTTATAAGTAGAAAATCGCAGTCTCATAATGAGGCGTGGGTTCAAATCCCACTTCTGACACCATTTTTATTAGTGGACCAAGTAGGTAAAAACAGACAGGCAAATAAAAAAAAAAAAACAGACAATTTCCTCGTGCTATTTTGTAACATGGAATTTATTTAATTATTTTCAAAACTTCCTTCCTGATATTGACAGAAACAGAAATAGACAACTCATTTTAAACATGCAGGGTGGATAAAAAGCTTATAAAACATGTATGTTTATGTAGGAGAACCTGAGTGATACTTGAAAGTAGAGGTACTAAAGAGCATTAAAAGCTTGTTTTTTGGAACTCTTGTTCAAAAAAAAAAAAAAAAAAAATCAAACAACAGAAAACATTTGCCTTTCTCTCCCAAACAATATTGAACAATGATCAATAAACAATGATCAATAAACAATGATTTATTTAAATTTAAACATGAAAATCCAAAAAAGAAAGGAAGAACAAAATGTAACTTTATCTTTTAGGGCTGTCATGATGAGTCAACTAATAACTAAAATAGCTGACGACTAATTTAATAGCCGATTAGTCGTTACTTTATGGTTATATGCAGATTAGAGTGCGAGAGTGAGAGAGTTGAAAGTTATAATAGCATTCTTGCTAAGCTTTTGGAGCTATTTTTAGCATTTTTTTAGGGTCTATTTTAGGGCTACTTTTGGGGTTTAGCTAATATTGGAGTTTAGCCAATATTTCAGCTACATGCTAGCTATTTTGGCTAATTTAGGCTTTTTTTCACTTTTTTTGGGTAAATTTTGCATTTAACTAATATATTAACTGGCTATGGGCTTCAGCGTTTTCAGCCATTAGCTTCAGTAATTTCAGCTATCAACTTCAGCGTTTTTAACAATCAATTTCAGCATCTTCAGCAGCCATATTCAGCTTACAGCATTCACACAAGCATTATTGCAGGTAGTGTTATGTATGTTGTTTTTTTTAGTTAGTTTAAAGCTAATGATTGTTAAGATTTTAGCTTTACATCCAGCTTACGCATGATTCCATTTGTCAACTAATCAAAAAAAAAAATCGGTGATTAGTCGGCTATTAAAATAATCTTTTGTGGCAGCATTATTATTTAACAATGTTGTGTTCTGAAATATAACAGGTGATTTCATGGAAAGTGCATGATTGCAAAATAAATGCGAACATCACTAATCTTATTCATTTAAACTCAACTGAAATCGGTAAAAAGGAAAAAAATTAATTGTAACTAGAAAAGTTGCATGACTGGCTATAATGCTAGTGTGAATGGTTTTTGTAAACAAAATTATCCAAAAACGTTAGCCTGTTGCTAAAATCGAAGCTAAACTCCAAATTAGCCTTATAAACCCCAGTAGATAACGAATTGGCCAAAAATTTTAGCTGAAATATTAGCATAAAACAACCTCAGTAGATCCCAAATTAGCCATATAAAAAAGCTAGCATATTGCTTAAACGCTAGCTAAATTGCAAAATATCCTAAAATTCCTCAGTAAACTAAAATAGTTAAAAGCGTTAGCATGTTGCTAAAATAGAAGCTAAACTCTAAATTAGCCTTAAAAACCCCAGCAGATAACAAATTAGCCAAAAATGTTAGCAAGTTACTTAAATATTAGCATAAAACAACCTCAGTGGATCCCAAATTAGCCAAATTAAAAAAGCTAGCATATTGCTTAAACGCTAGCTAAATTGCAAAACAGCCTGAAATTCCTCAGTAAACTAAAATAGTTAAAAGCGTTAGCATGTTGCTAAAATAGAAGCTAAACTCTAAATTAGCCTTAAAAAACCTCAATACATAACACATTCGCCAAAAATGTTAGCATGTTGCCAAAATATTATGTATACTCCAATTACTATAAAAGATGAAAACAAAGCCCATGAATATATTTATTGAGGACTTTCTCTTTGATTTTCTATTTTGCTCCATAGTTCAAAGACTATAAAGTTTATCAATACCAACGTTTTGATACCAAGATACTAAGCTTTCACACAATTATAAAAAAAATACTGCTTTCAAAGTTTTATGGAATGTTTTTTTCAATATTACTTCTCCAAGAAAATGTGTTTTTAACCTTGTGCTCACAAGACAACAATAAATAAATATTCTTTTAGTTTTCTTGTTGTGCTTACAAGATGATGTTTTGTCCACACAAGGTTATTTGTAGTTCACAACAAAAAGTGTTGTTGGAGGTTTGTCAGAAATGATCAACCGCTCTTTTTTCTTATCTTTTAACTTTGTCTTTCTTGCTCCAAAAACGGTTTTTAGTGCTTAGTTACACATTTTTATTTGGTCCAAACCCCCATTCTTTCCCCTAAATATCATAATTGTCTTCAGATATTTTTAATTACTTTCATTAAAGCGAGGACATTACATCCTCTAAGTGGCTTTAAGCAGCTTAGTGAACTCCATTTAATGATGTTTTGACATTAGAGGCCTCTGATAGGCTAATTAACATTGTTTGGGTTAATTATTCCAGTCACAAGGGCCTCATTGGGCCGCTAAATAAAAAGAAACAAAAGAAGTCAAAGGAAACATCAAATAAAGGTTTGTGAATCTCTAAACCGCGTCCAGTTCTGTGCTTTGTTGTCTCGGTAACATTAAAGAGTAAATACATTAAAAGCATGAGTCGTCCTGCTGCTCTGGAGGGACGTTACTTCCGTGCCTGTGATTAAACATCTTTGTTATAAAAAATTAACTCTAAAGCAACATTAAAAGAGTTTAAATCCTATGATGAGCAAAAGGTCGTACAATAAGAAGGGAGCTACAGTTTGCTGCTTCAAATGAAAAATATTAGCAAAATTTAATTTTGGGGGAAAGCTTTTTAAATACAATGAACAGGGACATTGAGCGTGAGAGATGCTGTGGATAAAAATGTTACAGTTGCTCAGCTTTGGTGCAGAGGTAGAGCGGTCAACCTCTGATTGGAAGGTTGCAGGTTCAGCTCTGTGCTTCCATGTGTTGACTGCTGGTGGTCACAGGAGCCGCTATCAGTGTATGAAACATTAGATTAATATAAAAAAGTATCTTCAACCTGTCCCATAGTTTTGTTTAAATTTGAAAAAGACCGTATGACTAAAATTCCACAAACTATCTTCAAAAAATGACACGTTACAATTATGCCAAATTTACAAAGTACTGTTGTGTTAAATGTACTCAACATTATTGCATTGAATCTATTATTATTTTTTGGTAAATTTATTCAACATTATTACATTGAAATTAATTATCTTTAAGTTGAATTTACTTAACATTATTACATTTAATTCATTCATTTTGTGTTGAATTTGCTCATTTTTGTGTTGATTTATAAATGTTTGTGTTGATTTTACTCAACATTATTATGTTGAAGTTCTACGTTTTTATGTTGAATTAACTAAACAATATTACGTTCAATTTTTTTTATTTTTTGTTGAATTTACTAATACTTATGTTGAATTTATTAAGTCTTATGTTAATCTTACTCAACATTCCTACGTTTAATTTATCAGTTTTTATGTTGAATTTACTCAACATTATTATTATGTTGAATTTATTCTTTTTTTTAATTTTACTCAACGTTATGTGGTTGAGATTATTCAACGTTTTGTTAAATATATTCAACATTACTACATTTAATTTAATCATTTTTATGTTACATTTACTCCACAAAATTACGTCAAATGTATTCATTTTCATGTTGAATTTACGAAACAATATTATGTTAAATATATTGTTCTTAGTGTTGAATTTACTCAACAAATACCGCTTGAATTGATCATTTTTAATGTTTAATGTACTAATATTTATTATGTTAAATTAGGGCTGGGCGATATGGGATTTTTTATATCACGATATAGCTTTTTACATATTGCGCGATAACGATATTGATCACGATATAAACCAAATAACTATATTTGAACACTTTGTGGCTCAAAAATGAAATGTAAACTCATCAGCAGGTTGTTAAATTTAAATATTAATTTCCTATCACACTAAGTATAACAGATCCAATGGAAATTATGCAACTAGTTTTTAATAACCAAGACTATATATATAAATGAACTAAGCTGAAAATTAAAGCAAAAGCTTTCAAGTTTCAAAAGTTTATGAAATAGATACTAAACTATTTCTTCAGTTCCATTAAAAAACAAAGCATTAAGTCTACAAATAAATTCTAATGTTTTCAGGGTTCACATAACAAAAATGTATTAATGTAATAATTATTTTTGTTGTATTTAATAGGGGTGTAATCGTGTCACGGCTTTAAGGTCACAGTTTGGATCATTTTTCGGATCAGTAACAGGTAAAAAACAACAAGAAAAAAGAAGATAAAAGCCTAAAATTAAAGTACTTAAAAGCATTAACTCACACATTTTGAACTTTGAACATAAACAAAACATGTATTTTCTGATTACATGAACATGTCTGAGACAAGTCTGCAAAAACTGAGAGAAAGGAATGTTAATATGCTATCCCACCAAATTAAATTAAAATTTTGAAATTAAACTTTCATTATTTTTGGTATTAATTGTTGTATTGAAACTAACTGTGGCAACATTTAAATATGTCAAATAAGTATTATTAACCATAGCACATGTCCAGGTGACGCACTGCCATACCCGCGTTTTTTCTGGTTAATTTTTACCCAAACGGCTTGCCATAGCTGGCAAGTCGGCTCTTGCCAGCTGGGTGCAGGAGTGCGACAGCGGCCGCTCCTCACTGGAAGGTCTCCTGAACTCCGACACGGAGATGTGTACCGATGTTTTTATTCAGCTCTTCAAATAAATCAATCTCTCGGTATCCGCGTTTTTCACGAAGAGTTCCAGAAAAGTTTTGACGGAAGCTTCTTCCACACTCAGCGACAGACTTTCTGATGACCGACAAACATCAAATCTGACGCTTGTTAAAACTAATACAGTGTACAGTAAATTAATTTGACCCCAAATGCATTCGGCTTGGACAGACAATTGATTGTAATACAGCACGCGGGGCGCGAGGTACACAGCGGCAGCGGGGGTTGCACCTCGTGCGCGTTTGTTTACCTTTCATGCAGACGAAGGACGCGGAGTGGAGTCCAAAAAATGACCGAAATGAGAGCTAAGCAACACAATGCAAACACTTACTCGCCCTGTGGCGATTAACTCTAACTTTTACTCGTCAAATAGGAGAAAACGTTCGCTAGCAAGTGTTATTTGCGGACCCTTCAAAATAAAAGTCCATCGCGATAGACTCATTCTTCTATCGAAAAAATGTTCTATCGCGATATCAATAATTATCGTTTTATCGCCCAGCCCTATGTTAAATGTATTACTCTTTATATTGATTTTACTCAATGTTATAATGTTGAATATGTTATTGTTTATGTTGAATTATTAAACATTATTATATTGAGATTATTCCTCTTTGTTTTGTAATTACTAAGCAATATTATGTTAAATATACTCTTGTATTTTTTATGTTTTTACTCAACATTAATACTTTGAATTTATTAATTTTCATGTTGAATTTTAGTCAACATTTTCACGTTAGAATTATAAATCATATCTAATTAAAAAAAAACAATATTGTGTTGGATTAATTATTTATCAATAATATATCATTTTTTTTCCATTTATTAAAATCCCTTAAGTTAATGATACTAAACAATTTAGTTGTTAGACTTTGATAAACTTTAGTCATCCGACATTCACATGATTTTTTATTATTTTATAACAAATTTGAGGCCAAAACAAGTCAACTGTCAAAAGACTTCCCTAAAGATTTCATCTTAGACTAATAAGAAATTCAGATTTTTTGTCAATATTTTGCAAACGGTTAAAGAAATGGTAATAATTGACACTAAAAACGAAAAGCTCGACAAAAAAAGAGGAGGAAAAGTGTTCTCATGTATTCTAAAACCTTGTGTTTTTTTTTTTTCTGCAGGTAAGGGAGATGTGTTTGGGGATGTTTTCTGGAAAGAGGTGACTCTGGCTCAGTCCTGCGCAAATGTCAGAGCGCTGACCTACTGCGACCTCCACGTCATTAAACGTGACGCACTGCAGAAGGTGCTGGAGTTCTACACCGCGTTCTCCAACCACTTCTCCAGAAACCTGCTGCTTACCTACAACCTCAGAAAAAGGGTGGGTGGGTCTTTTTTATATAATCCCAAGAAACTTCTTTTCATTCTCTCTTTCTTTTTCTTTAGTGCATTTTATCTTGATAATTACTCAGGGGCCAAAAGTTGACATTTTTAAATTAAACACATAATTTAGCACTATAGCTTAAAGCAACATTTCTGATTGTTTAAACATTTTAACCAATAATTCCCTTCAGTAGACCATGTTTCTTAACATCATGACCTTTTTTACCAGACTTGTCCTAAAAAAGGAAACAGTCAGCCCACGCTCAGATACCTGGAGCTGTGTTACCTTGCCTGTAGAAATAACAATAAATCACGCTGCATTTCACAAACAAATAACAGCTGCTGTCAGTTAGAGCCTGCCTACAGTCACAAAAACAGCTGACATGCCCCGTTTTGGCTCGGAGTGAATCGTTTTAATGGATGTGCCTCAAAATGCGAGGGACCGGGAGGACGGCGAGCGTCAGCCGAGGTTTGTGGAAACAAAAGAATCCACAGGTGCAAAAAAGAAGAGTTGGCATTGAAAAAAAAAAAAACAATAACCCGTGTTTTAACTGAACGAAATAAAGCAAAATGTTGAAATTCAAAATGGTGACCGATCTGCCCTCGAAGGTTTAAAGTTCACAAAATATTCATGTTCTCTTTTTTTTATTGTATTTCGATTGATGGATTCCCATTTATGGACTTTTAATTTATTACACGTCCAAATTCCAGGTTGACATTTTATTTCTTCTAACTTTTTACCTCTAATTTGTTTTAGTCTAATTGCTGACTAGAGGTCACTTCATTATTTTTTTAAAGTGCTCTCTAAAATGACTCAGCATTTACTGCATGTGCACATTAGTTAGATAGATTCAATAAACCCTTTTTACAGTGATGTCAGACAAAATGGCGGCAGGGTTGAAAATGCAAATAGTGACTTCCGGGTTGTTAAAACACAATTTTACGTAAAAAATGAAAGGTAACCTTACCAATTTCAACAGAAAATGTATAATATTTATTTTATGAATGTCCTGCAGAACTCTTATTTTCATTTCCTCTCTTAGATTGTTCACAAATTTTAATACAAATTAGCAAGTTGCTAAAATATTAGCTCAAAATTAGCATAAATTATCCTCTGTAGATCCCAAATTCATAATGAGTTAATAATTAAGAATATTTGCCCCGGAAATTGAGTGGAAGAAAGTTTGGACTCTTTCTTTAAAGGGTAATCAAAACAGGAAGTTGAGGCTGACTCCACCCACAGCTGAAATTTGAGAATCCAGTCAGAGGGGCGGGGCTTGGGGGCAGGACTGCTATCATTACTGGAGCTGCAGATCATGACGTCAGACTTCTGAAACTTACATGGTTTGACCAATCACAAAATTCAACTGTAATACCTCATTTCAACCAGTAGGGGGCAGCACACAGGTGATTTTTGACTATAGTTTGAACAGTTTTATTTCATTTAATCCCGTCTTCACATCAATATAGAAAAACATTGCTCTTTTGTAATCTGGACAATGAAACTATCATTTCATTTATTTTTTAATTGTCTTTATATTATCACTTTTTGGAAGAAATTTTGTGTTTTCAAACAAAAATAGCATTCTTGGCAACTTCAACATTTTATATAAACATGTTTTATTTGGTTTCTTTGATTTCAAAAACAGCTCTAAAAAAACAGTATTATATAATTAATCTATTCATAATTCTAGCAAAATTTAATATAAACAAAAGTAAGTTTTCTTCCAAGAAACCCTGTTCCGCCTCTTTTTAATTGAAATTAGAAACTATGTTGACTGTGTGAAATAATTGTCAGACCCCAGAGCTGTCAAGACCCTTGACGCCCTAAAATCTGTTAGGCTCTTAGATCCTTAACTGTTTTTTAATGATTTATTTAAATTTATCTTTTCTATAATAGTAGTATTTTATTCTTCTTTCAAGCCTATGTTTAAACTCTCCTAACCCTATGGCTTTGTTCTATTGTCTTATGTATATACCTTTGAATATTGTCAATAAAATGTTTTGAAAACAAATCCAACCTACTACGTTTAAAATAAATTGGGCTAGGTATTTCCTCAAAAAATAAATAAATAGCCGAAAAAGCTAGCACATTGCTTACACCAGGGCTGCTCATTCCTGGTCCTAGAGATCTACCACCCTGACTGTTTTCCAGATCTCCAAGCCCTGCCAGCTTGATTGGCTCAGTCAGATGTCTCCACAATCTGATTAGAAGACACACCTGTCCAGGTAATCAGCAGCAAGCAGTACATGAGAGCTGGAAAACAGGCAGGTTGGTAGATCTTGAGGACCAGGAATGAGCAGCCCTGGCTTAAACGCTAGCTATGTTCCAAAATAGCCTAAAATTCCCCATTAAACTAATTTAATCAAAAACGTTAGCATGTTGCTAAAACAGAAGCTAAACTCTAAATTAACCCATAAAAACCTCAGTAGATAACAAATTAGCCAAAAACGTTAGCATGTTGCTAAAACAGAAGCTACAAATTAGCCAAAAACGTTAGCATGTTGCTAAAACAGAAGCTACAAATTAGCCAAAAACGTTAGCATGTTGCTAAAATATAAATGCATTGAATAATCCTTCAATACGGGATGTTCTATTGAAAATATTGACCTTTCAGGAATCTGCTTTTCTTTTTTTTCCGTTTTCTACTGTTTACTAGCGTAAGTCCGACACCTACAATTAGAAGAGGCAAAATGTCAAAACGGTGCAAATCTCCTGAATCTTCCGCCAGGATTTTTCTTCCACAGCTCTATTCCGATATTTGAAAGTATCTTTTTCTTTGAAAACAAAACGGGCACTTGAAACTACAAGTTAAAACCATTTCCTGCTGGGATTACTGCTGCATTGCTGCCTCTACTGCCCCCTTCAGGAAGAAATGGTTCTACGCCCACCGTCCAAATCCATCCAAAATCTTCAGTAACCAACTGCCTTGTTCTGATTTGCTTCTGGGTTGTCCACTTTCTTAGTGTTCAGGCGCTGCAATTTCTCTTCCAAACAGTTGACGCTTTTGCGAATTAAAAGGGAACGCCATCCATACCTCTCTACCAAATCAGAGTCCCTGATTGGTCAAAGTTCAACTGGTTTAACTTGCAACACGTGTTGAATGGTTGTTTTTGTACATAGAGCGTGAAAATGGTCACAAAAACATGCGTGAATATAAGTTTTGAATCCGGAAGTGTTGGCTTTAACATGCATTGCTAGTTTTAGGTTATCCACAGATTACATAAAGACTTTTTGTGGAAAATAGGTTGAAAAATACAAATAACAACAACACATGAATACAGGAAGCTGTCCAATTCACCTCTCAAGTTTATCAAGAAGAGGTAGCATTTAGGGGTGTCGGAAAAAATCGATTCACGTTGGAATGTCAGCAGCTCAGTGGCCTTGTGGTCGAGTGTCCACCCTGAATTGGAAGCTCGTGGGTTCAAGTCCAGGCCGAGTCATACCCAAGACTCTGAAAATGGAACCCAGTGCGTCCCTGCTTGGCACTCAGCATTAAGGGGTTGGATTGGGGGTTAAACCATCAAATGTTTCCCGAGTGCGGCTGTGTCTGCAGCTCACCGCTCCCTTAGGGGATGGGTCAAATGCAAAGTTATTAGGTGTGTGACAACTAATGGGACTTTATCTAGAGTTTCAGTTTTAATGATTCAGACTCTATTCTATCTAACACTAATCCAAGAATTGCATACAGAGCGTGAAGCCTGTCCCATCTGTGGTGCAGTGGTTAGCGTTTTGTTTGGTTAGAACCCCAAAAGGACAAAGCGGACAAGAAGATGAATGAATGAACATTTTTAGACGATTTAAAAAAAAAAAAATTAAAAATTAAAAAACATTGCAACTTTTGTCACAACTTTTCTCAAAATTTGCCTCAGTATTAGGCACTTCAGGCCATAAAAATAATAAAAATTTGCTGCGAAACCCTAGAGGGTCTGAATAGTAAAAGTTAGTACCGTATCATAAATATAAAAAAATTTCCTTTTGAATTGAGAATCGATTTAGAATCGAATCGGCTCCCCAAGAATCGGAATCGAATTGAATCGTGAGTCGTTGTAAGATTCACATCTCTAATGGCATTTTAATGAGCACCTATACTTCTCAGTTAACTGATTTATGAGCTCCAACTGGAAAAATCACTGAATGATTTGGAATCTCAGGTAAGAAACCACAAAGTTCACGTTCTTCCTTAAACTACAATCACAACGAGGGACTTAAAATCTGAAAAAAGAGGAGAGATGAACAAGGATGGAGTAAAATATCCAAATGCAGGAGACTTGAAACTTAAATGAAAAGAGTTATTTAAAAACACTTGAAAATGTTCTATGCTTTTAGTCTTTTTTTCTTATTTTTTAAGCAAAATAAATAAGACAAAAAAAGGAAACCCTGTGGATTTTGATCTGTTTTAGCTCTTTCCTCGATCTCTCTTTTGGATCAATAGGGACTCTGATGTTATCCTTTTGTTTGTTGGATCCTCTCTATGAAAGAGCATTTATTCAGTCCAAGAGCTCCGCAGAGACTCAAACACATGCTGGGCCACCCGGGCTTTCCAAACAAAGGCCTCATAAGATGATAATGGGCACAGAGGGAGAACAACTTCCCGCCCGCTCCAGCGGCATCATCAATATCCTCACGTCCTAAATAGTTGTTTGTTGTAGAAAGATTAAAAGTAGGTTATACTGAACCTTTAATTAGAGTTCAGCATAGTAAATGAATGATCAAAATGTTTCCCAGATGTAATATTTGATGGAAAATAACACGGTTTTCTGCAGAATAACAGTTATGTAGTACCCAAAAGAAACATTCACTAAATGCATTTTTTTTTGTGATCTATTTCATATATGACGTGTTTAGATGCACCTTGACAGGTGCATACTCTAGCAAAACATGTCGGCCCCTTACCAGATGAATGACTTTAATATAAAGCAATAGCAGAAAATGATGTTTATAAAAAATGCATTCATAGGTTGTGGGTAAAGATGTTTTCATTGCATAAATTAGGAAATATTTTTGGGTGGTTGCCTGGAGCGTGGGTGGGGTCCCTCGGGAGGTCGTGGCTCATGCCAGGGGTTGGGGTGGGGGGATGCCCAAGACTTCCAGGGCCTGGGATAAATTGAATGAAATCTTGTTGGTTCAGCAGCTGAGGGCCTCGTTCATCAATTTCATCTGTATTGGTGTTCATGAATTAACCACAGGTGCACTTCAGTGGCAACAATTAGAAAACCCTCCAATCAGGACTGGTGTTACATATGGAGGTAATTTCAAGTTTCTCCCTCTTGATCTTTTTTGGCTGGTTTTCCACTCGTGTTGATTTTGTCTTGTGTAATTCTCTCTACTGGCAGTATGAGGAGATTCCTTAACCCTACAGAAGTTGTACAGGTTGTCCAACTTCTCCAGGATGGAACATCCACACGTGCTGCAGCAAGAAGGTTTAATGTGTCTCCCAGCACAATCTCCAGAACATGGAGGAGATTTCAGGAGACTGCTGGTTATTCTGGGAGAGCTGGACAGAGCCGTAGAAGGTCCTCAACCCCTCAGCAGGACCCATACCTGCTCCTTGGTACAAGGAGGAACAGGCTGAGCACTGCTCGTGCCCTACAGAATGACCTCCAGAGGGCCACTGGTGTGAATGTCTCTACCCAAACAATCAGGAACAGACTTCATGAAGGTGGCCTGAGGGCCCCACGTCCTGTAGTGGGCCCTGTGCTCACTGCCCAGCACCGTGGAGCTCCACTGGCATTTGCTCAAGAACACCAGAATTGACAAGTCCTCCACTGGCGCCCTGTACTTTTCACAGACCAGAGCAGGTTCACCCTGAACACCTGTGATAGACGTGAAAGAGTCTGGAGAAGACAAGGAGAACGTTCTGCTGCCTGCAACGTGGTTCAACATGACAGGTTTGGTGGTGGGTCAGTGATGGTCTGGGGAGGCATATCCATGGAGGGACGCACAGACCTCTACTGCCTAGGAAATGGTGCTCTGACTGCCATAAGGTATCCAGATGAAATCCTTCAACCCATTGTCAGACCCTACGCTGGTGCAGTAGGTCCTGGTTTCCTCTGCCTCACGTGGCAAGAGTATGCAGGCAGTACCTGGAGGATGAAGGAATTGAACCAATTGAATGGCCTTCACCATCCCCTGACTTAAACCCAATAGAACATCTCTGGGACATCATGTTTGGGTCCATTAGGCGCCGCCAGGTTGCTCCTCAGACTGTACAACAGCTCAGGGATGCCCTCACACAGATCTGGGAGAAAATGCCACAAGACACCATTCGTTGTCTCATTAGGAGCATGCCGCGACGTTGTCAAGCATGCATACAAGCTCGTGGGGGGCACACAAGATCATTTAGAGTTGCAGAAATGAAGTTTTGGAGAAAATGGACTAGTCTGCCACATCTTCATTTCACTCTGATTGGATGGTGTCTACACAAGTGACCCTCTGTAGACTGAAAACTTTCATTTCCATTAAAGACTTGGCATCCTTTAGTTCCTAAGACACTGCCCTGTCGTTATTTGTATAGATAAAAAATGTGTGGAAATTTTATTTGTGAAAAGGAAATTACTTTGTAAACTAATGCCTGAATGTACACACGGCTTTAAAACAGACTAAAACAATTGAATGATTTACAATCTGCTAAAAAAACTTTTAAAAACTGAGTTTATTTTCTTTTTTGTGAATGAAAGATTTTTGAAAAACATAGAAAAAGCTCAATGAGGAACATGTTTAGGAGAACTTTACCCTTAAATTAACACCGATTTTGAGTTCCTGTGTCAGAAATGAACAACAGGCCAAATGTATCTACCAGTCATTATCTTTTTCATACTGTTACTCTGCCCTAGAGAGAAAATACAAGATTGAATTGCCTGCATATAAAGAAGCAATCTCATCTGCTGCCTTGAAGAGACTATTCACGTGGGTCCCATACTTTCTGAATGCAGACGGCAGGGAAATCCGCAGATGGATCCAAGAAGGAGCTCGGCCTCCAAATGTCATTTGTGAGATTTTTAATGTCTTTCTACGACATAGGACAGTTCTTCCCTTCCTATAAAGTTTCATTTTGTCACAGACGCTGGGGTATTTCTGTTTTGTTTGTTGCAATTGTTTTACCCCTTCCCTTCTCCTCGATGTATGCAGGGTTTTGGTTGCAGCCCTTTTTTTTTTTTTCTTTGAAAATCCCAGCTCTTCCTCTAATGGGAGCAGGTTGGTTCTTTTCTTTTTTCGGTCCCATCACCTCTTTTCATCCCAAAAAAGATTGAGGCTCTTTGGATCTGAGCGGAGTGCTCCCTGATTCTCCACGCTCAGAAAAGCCGACTTCTCCTTTTTAGTTTTTAGTCCTTCATGTGTGTTCCTGTTTTTAATGATTCCAGTGCATTCCCATCCAGAGGATCAGAGATCACACGTGTCCAGCTTAGACTAGATTCTTTCCTTCACGCATTAAAAATCTTCCAGATTGAAGCAACAGCTGAATGATGTTTTCAGTCTTGTGAGGTCCCACTCCATCTATACGTTTTTCTATTATAAATCATTCAAAGAGGTCTTTTCATTATGGTAATGTAGTTTTTAGCCAAAATCAAAACTCTGTGTTATCTATAAGACTTATTATCCACAGAGCGGCAGAAGTTCAATAGAAATAAACCACCTATTGGCATGGAATAACCTCCCTTATGGAGAGAAAACAGTCTCTGATTTGTGTGTAATTCTTGATTTGTGCGTGAATTTAAATTTGTATGTGTGTAATACTTGATTTGTGTGTAAATTTGAATTTGTATGTGCGTAATTCTTGGTTTGTTTGTGAATTTGAATTTGTGTGTCCTTAATTCCTGACTTGTGCATATGTCTTGATTTGTGCGTTAATTTGAATTTGTGCGTGCACAATTCTTGATTTGTGTGTAATTTTCTTAATTTGTGTGTGAATTTAAATTTGTGTGTGCGTAATTCTTGATTTGTGCGTGAATTTAAATTTGTTGTGCGTAATTCTTGATTTGTGCGTGAATTTAAATTTGTTTGTACGTGAACTTAAATTTGTATGTGTGTAATTCTTGATTTGTGCATTTTTCTTGATTTGTGCGTGAACTTAAATTTGTATGTGCGTAATTCTTGATTTGTGCGTGAATTTGAATTTGTGTGTGCTTAATTCTTGATTTGTGCGTGAATTTGAATCTGTGTGTGCACAATTCTTGATTTGTATGTAATTTTCTTAATTTGTGCTTGAATTTAAATTTGTTTGTGCGTAATTCTTGATTTGTGCGTGAATTTAAATTCGTTTGTGCGTAATTCTTGATTTGTGCGTGAATTTGAATTTGTGTGTGCACAATTCTTGATTTGTGTGTAATTTTCTTAATTTGTGTGTGAATTTTAAATTTGTGTGTGTAATTCTTGATTTTTGCGTGAATTTAAATTCGTTTGTGCGTAATTCTTGATTTGTGCGTGAATTTAAATTTGTTTGTGCGTAATTCTTGATTTGTGCGTGAATTTGAATTTGTGAGTGCTTAATTCTTGATTTGGTGCGTGAATACTCATACAACAAAACATACAAAAACGTACTCATACAACAACAAAAAGAAACACAGCAAGCCTGCAAATAAAGACTGCTAAAGTCCAACCCCAAACTAAAATAACAAAACCCAGGAAAAAAAAGTCCCAGAAAAAACCCAAGTGAATCTGGCTACTTGGGTTGTGTAGCCAGGTTGACTCGACCTTTAAATTTGTTCCATTTCCTGGTTTTATCGTAAAAATCCAACATGTTTGCTGTTCTTTTCGTTGAATCAAAACTGTACATTTTTTCTTCCAGATCGTCTTCCGAAAGATAAGCGATGTCAAACGAGAGGAGGAGGAGCGGCAGAGGCGTAAAAACGAGGCCCCCCTCAATCTGCCCCCCGATCACCCCGTCAGAAAACTCTTCCAGCGCTTCCGGCAGCAGAAGGAAGCCCGCATGGCCACGGGGAAACCCGACCTGGACGCTCAAGATGTAGAGAAAGGCGCCGTCTACGCGGACGTCCCGATGCCCAAAGCCGCCATTACCACCACCAGCATTGTTACCGTCACGGAGAGCCCCGCGACGCCCTCGTCTTCGACGCCCTCACCTTTGACCCCTCCCAGCTGCAACCCCTCAGACAAGGCAAAACTGCAGGTGCCTTCGTCCATTCCTTTGGTCGGCTGCCGGCCCGCCGAACCGGTCAAGGTCAAAGGCTGGGGCCGCTTCAAGGAGTCCATGGCCAAAGCCGACAACTGGAACAAAGTTTCCAAAGCGGAATCCATGGAGACGCTACCGGAGAGGACCAATGCGCTGGAGTCGCAGGTCTCTCTGAAGAAGACGGACTCTTGTGACAGCGGGATCACCAAAAGCGAACTGAGACTGGACAAAGTCGGCGAGTTTCGCATGACTCCTCAGGACCGGAGTCCGGTTCAACCTCCGGAGACCAGGCATGCCTTCTACCCCATCCCGGAGCAAAGCCTCCAGGCCTCGCTTCAGGAGCTGAAGCTGGAGCTAAAAGACGACCTTAAGGATCTGAGCGTCCGAATGTCCAGCCTGGAGGCTCAGCTCGCGGAAGCGCTTAAACTTCTCAGGGCCAGGAGATCCAGCTCCGGCTCCCCGCAGCCTCTCTTTGACATTTCTAGACCCGCTTCGCCAGAATTAGACAAAGAGGACATCTTTTCTTGAATCGTCATCAGGTTACATGGAAACCAGGAAACGGCCAGTAATATGTATTACCTGGAGAGCTGTGGCTGCAACATCATGGCGCTCCGTAAGCTCCGCCTGCCCGTGCTGAAGGGGTGTGCCTGCAGGTTAACAAGGTAATGTCGACAAGTTGACATGGTAGCCAACATTTCTGTGTTTGTAGCACTAATGACCAGAAGGCTACAAGGAAACTGACAGCTCCATGTTTGTACATAGATCTATTTTTCCACCGGAAGAATAATCTGGGCGGTTCGATTCCTCTCCCAACAGTAGATCGTACTCGTAGACGTGTCTCCGTTGGGATGCACCAATGCAGGCAGCATGACCCATTGGTTTGTTTGTTCTTGAGACATTTGTTGCATGTCATATAAAATAGATGTGTGCCTCGAACTGCAGATGATTCGTTTGATTGAGCGAGGCCGCGCAGCCAGTCGTTCGCATTACTCCAAGTCGGCAATAAGAGAGGAGAGACGCGTCGGAACGAGTCACTTCCTCAAACACATGTCTTATTTAATGAGCTGCCGGGATCATTATGAATTATACAAGAGATAACTCTGACCGGGCAATCTGATTTCCAAAAACACATTTGAGCAGCTTAGGGGGGAATTTCCATATATCACAGACGGATGACGAGAGATTGAAATGCTAACCAGCGAGTTAGGAAGTCACCCATCTTTCCTGAAGTTTGCTATTTGTTAATTGCATGATACCTCAGCTGCAAACATGATACACTTTTGCATCAAAGAGGTGTATTTTTAGCTTCTGCATGGAGTAATTACATAATGCTGGAGATTATGCCTCTGCATTAAGACTTGTATTTCCAAAAGTGAAATATATTTTTCTGTAAAACAAACGATGGTCTCATGTGGACTCCGTTATACATTTGTTTCTCCTCATTAATCCAGTTTAAAATACTTCTTAAATAGGATTTCACCACGTTTTTGGCACATTTTCCTCTGATTGGCTCACATTTGGCAGACGTTGCTCTTTGAAGTAATCCCTTCACTTACACACTTTTGGTCCAAATAAAATTATTTTTATTGAGAGCATATTAGGAACCTGATTATCTGTCAATCAAATGAAAAGGGAGGAAAGAAAGTGGACACAAAAACATTAATTGATTTTAAATCAGCATCCGACGAGCTACATGTGCTTCATTTGAATTTTTTTTCTTTAGTTGGTAAAATTTCTATCAGAGGATATAAATAATGGGCACAAAAGTGAAAAATTTATAAATTTTGCTTTAAAGGGGCCCTACCATGATTTTCTCAAGTCTTTCAGACTAAACTACATCCATATATATGATCACATATTACATTTGGAACACTATAAAAGGAATTATTTATGAAATATTAGTTGTTTTCTGAGTTTCTTCCTACCTGGAAGTAAAACGACTCGATTCCTGAAGCTCCACCCACACAATTGTTTGAGCTGGAATTTTTTTAAAGACGCAATTAAAACATTTTCTGTTGATCACCGCTAGCTCCATGGAGAAATTGGGTGTTGGACTGGGGGCGGAGCAGTCACAGCAGTCTCTTCCTGAAAGGGGCTGTCTCACTCTGTGACATCAGCACGTGAGGACCCGCTCAATTTCATGGGTATGGGAGGGGCTGGTTTATAGAAGAATACTCAAAAATAATAATTATAAATTTTATTTATCAGGCGCCTCAAGGTCACCAAACAAGGATAAAGCACAAATATAAAATATATAAAAAAACCAAAACAAAACACTGGTGTTAATTTAAGATTAAAAGTTTTTTTTTTCTTTAAAAAAGACATGTTTATTAAAGAAGAATCCTCAAGAATCCGTGAACGGATCAAAATACCGCTTTGGGGTTCTTTCTAGTGAGGAATGACGAGTTTGTTTTTCATGGTACGGCCCCTTTGAAATTATTCATTTGGTAACGTTTGATCAAATGACAAAAGCCTTTTTGACATATCTTTAGTTTCTTTGTTTACATTGAAAAAATATTATTTTATTTCAGAATATTAAAAAAAATTAATCACATTTACAGCAATTGTGACATTTACAAGATTAACACATTTCTGTAGTTTGTAAGTGTATTAATTAATGATTAATCGAAAAATAATTGATAAATCGATAAATCGATGTATGTTTATACAATCTATTTGAGGCAGAAACAAATCAAATCGACCCAAATCATTAAAAAATCGTTTCAAAATAAGATAAATTGGATGAATCTTTGAAAACTTCCACAGTTATTTATCTCTGGTTGAAGTTTTAACTAAAGATGTTCTGGATCGATCTTAGAATCATGAACCAAAATCAAAAAAGTGTTTCTATCTTGTGTGCCACAGATGCTGCATGTTATTTGTTTTATTTATTTATTTTTACACAATTAGAGAAATATTAGATTGTTTTTAGGTACATATCACGAAGCTGGAAAAATGTTCATAATTGTCCAGAATGAAAGTAATGGAGGAACCAAATGCAGGAGTCAAACCGACAACCAGGAGCTTTTAAACCAGACCGAAAATACAAAATAATAAACTCTTAAATGAATCAAAGGGGGAGAAAATCTAGGACTGAAAAAAAAGAACTAATAAATAAATTAGGGTTAATCCCAGAAAGCTGTTGTGTTTTGCTGAAACTAACAAGTAATTCTAAACACAAAAATCAAAATAACTCAAAAATAAAACTGTAACAAAAGTGCAGATAATTGTCACTGACCAGGATTCCCTCCCTGAACATTTCTGTGTTTTATTTCTGCTTATGTTCTAAATCACATTCAGCTGTTAAAAAACTTTTATTTTTTAAATTTAAAGAGATTTATGACTTAAATAGTAAAGGTTGATCAGTTTACACACATATGATGATGTTGCTCTCATGTAGCTAGTTATTTATGTTAAGGAGCAACTCGTTTACATGTAAACAAGCTGCAGGCGTCTGAATTAAAATACCAGATGTGTAAAAATCATTTCTGTTTAAATATTTTTTTTTATTAAAAGAAATGGAAATATAGTTTAGGGAGCAAAAAAATAAAACGTATGTAGATAGTAAAAAGAATTTATTGTAAATTGCACTATTTTCCAACCATTAAAAAAACATGTTTTTAATAAAAAAATATATGTAATAAAAAGAGAATGAAGGAAATGGATTGCAGATTTTCAAAATATTAAATATGCATCAATTATTATGAAATTTAGAGCCACGAGCTCTGAAATGAAGCAATAACACGAGCTTTTTAAAGCTAAATCATGCGCTGAAATATTATTTTTTGTCAACCTAATTATTTTTTAACGGATTTGTCGAGTGTTTTAGCGGATAATCAATGTGAGGAAAAGCAGAATATCTGGAATTCTTCTTCTGCAAATGGAGACGTTTTAATGTTTTTTGATGCGACAAAGAATAAATAAATACATGAAGAGCACCCTACATTATTGATTATTCATATAGATAATTTATGTTTCTTTCCTCTTGAAAGACAAAAGACGAGCTGAAGTGGACACAGCTGAGTGGAAATACATGCTTAGGGTTTTTTTTTTTTTTTTTGCCTCGATTTCCATCAAAAATTCAGCTGGCTAAAAATAAATGGGCATGTCATCGCAGAAAACGAGAGCTCCTTTGGTTTCCAGCCAGTGTTTGTGGGACTTTTTTTGGATCCGCTTGTACGAGAATATTTGTCTCAAAATAGAAAAAAGAGAAAAAGAAGAAAAATTAAAAAGTGCTGCTCCTGAGAAAAATGTTCTCAAACTGCAAGAGGAGGAAAAAAAAAAAAAGAGGGTCAGACTTTATCGCTCCTGGGTGGAGATCTTTCAAAACAGACATTTAAATAAACAACTTGAATGTTTTGTCTTTTTTTTTGTAATTAAATCTTTGTGCTTAAAACTAGCTTCTGTCACAAAAAAGTGCATTACTTTGGTAAATATGAATGGATAGTTTGGTTTTTAGGGGACAGTTTTGTACCAGCATCCTCCTCAGAGCTGAGGAAGGTTTTTACACTTTGCTTGTGCTGCAGAAAATCCTCCAAGAAAAAAAAAAAAAAAAAAACCATCCTCATCCTGGCACCACACGCTGAGCTGCAGAACCAGCTCTATGCAACTGACCCGACGTTTGCCGGGCCAAAAGCGCCGAGGCAATCGCTCTGAATGCAGTTGTTCTGTCTGCTTCGTCCGTTTTGCACCGAAAACGATTTAACCCTTAAGCACCTGAAGCACCTCAAGCATAAAAACTTGAACATACTGTCACTTTTTAGCTGTTAACGTGATAATTCTAGTGGAATCTGAAGGAGAAAAGTGGCGTGAACCGAGGTGGAGACATAGGAGCAACAGCTCTTTGAGTTAGAGTTATGCTGTTTTATTATAGTTTGCTGGGTTTTGTTATTTTAGTTTAGGGTTGGACCTTGGTAGTCTTAGTTTGCTGTAGGGCTGCCACGATTAGTCGACTAATCGATGACTAATCGACTATTAAAATAGTCGACAACTAATTTAATAGTCGATTAATCATTACTTTATATTGTATGAAGTCAGAGTGTAGTAAAGTTAAAAGTTATAATAGCATTCTGCCAGCTTTTTGGAATATTTTGGCATTTAATAAGTTTCTTTGGCCTTTTATGGAGTTTAGCTAATATTTAATCTACATGCTAGCTGTTTTGGCTAACTTAAGGTTTCTTTTTTTAGTTTTTTAAGCTATTTTTAAGTTTAACTAATATTTCAGCGACATAGCTATTTTGGTTAATTTAGGATTTTTCTGTTTTTTTTAGGCTAATTTTGAGTTTAGCTAATATTTCAGCAGCATGCTAGCTATTTTTGGTTAACTTTGGCTCTTTTTATTTTTTAGGCTAATTTGGCATTTAATTAATATTTCAGCTGGTTATCAACTTCAGCGTCTTTACATCCAGTTTGTGCATGACCCGATTAGTCGACTAATCGGAAAAAATAATCGGTGATTAGTCGACTATTAAAATAATCGTTTGTGGCAGCCCTACTCTGAATGCAGTTGTTCTGCTTCGTCCGTTTTGCACCAAAAAACGATTTAACCCTTAAGCACCTGAGGCGGCGCTGGTGACGCTCAAACACAAAAACTTTTTAGTCGTTAACGCAATAATTCTAGTGGATTCTGAAGGAGAAAAGTGGTGGAGACCGAGGAGCAACAGCTCTTTGAGTTCGAGTTATTATAGTTTGCTGGGTTTTGTTATTTTAGTTTAGGGTTGGACCTTGGTAGTCTTAGTTTGCTTGCTTTATTTGTTTATTTTCAGGTTGTTTTGGTTAGGCAGCCCTGTTGACGCTGACGGTTCTGCCCATCGGGACCGCTTTTGTCCTTCAGAATCTGCTGGAATGATCACGTAAACGGGTAAATAGTTACAGTAAATCAAAGTACTTAAACACGGGAGCTCAGGTGCTAAAGGGTTAAGCAGTTGCAGCAGGTAACAGAAATGCCACGCCCACTAAAATGTATTTTTTAAGAACAGTTTTCTGTCTCTCAGCTGGTCTGTGAACCTCCAGCATTTGCTCGTTAGTATTTGCAGGAACAGAAAAAAAAAAAAGTCAAAATCTGCTTCCTAAAATAGGAGATATTTAACAGCCTAATGGTGGCTGCAGATTCTCAGAATGATCGTTTTTAAGCCCAGAAAATACTTTTGAGGGGTTCTAGCCTCAAATACTGACAGCTTTAACAAGAAAACCACAACAGAAAAATTCTAATGAAATTTCTGGGGAGCGCTTCCTTCTACAGTACAGTACTTGAAGGGTATTTATGTGCATTGAGTACCGGTACTTATGTTTTATGTTAATGTGTCTTTTGTGGTACTTTCCACATGTAAAAACAGAGCACAAATAAAGTACCTTGAATGTACTTTTTACAATATATTTCATGGTACTTACCATGTGTAACAAGATAGTAGGTAAACAGAGAAAGAAAGGCCTAAAATTTACTTGACTTACTCGATAAGTTTATGTTTCAAGGTACTCACCGTAGGAGGTTGGGTATTTATTTACATAGTACTTCTGTGGTACATTATTGAGATTTTCATGGTACGTACACAGAAAGTAACTTCAAGGTTAGTTTCTGTTTATGTACCATCTTGTTACACATAAATACTATGAAATAGGTTAAAAAGTAAATTCAAGGTACTTTATTTGCTCTGACTTACATGTAATAAATACCACAAAAGACATTAACACAACATAACCAGTAGTTACTATGTAAAAACCCAGTGTGTACACATAAATACTCAGTTGATATAATATAAATTATAGCTGGGTTAATAAAATCAATTTAATCCATTTGAATCGATTTAAGCTTAACAGAATTAGCACACAATGCTAAAGTCCGCTAGCTTTATGCTAACGTTAATGGATGCTCGGTCGACAAAAAATAAATTTCTGACTAAATGAACATCTTTATGAACTCACAGGTATGAATTTATTTCCAAACTCTTTTAAGGAAATATTTTTAAAGTAACCATTTGTGTTATTTGCTCATTATTTCTTTATTCTTCTTACAAAAAAAAGGTACTGCTATGGCGTGATCGCCACCTAGTGGCCAAACTGAAACGACCTCCAGGAGAGGCAGAACAATGTTTATGTTAATGATCTGAACATTTTTGTTAGAACTTCTGCTTTAGAGAAAACACGAAACACTGTATGATATTAACAATCTCATTATTTAATTTTTACATTTTACAGCTTGTGATTGTATCAGATTAATATAAATATATTCAAAACATGTAGTAGATTAAATAATTTGTTTCTAAATGTGTAAACTCAAAATTGAATTGAAGAATTAAAAAAAATCTGAATCAAATTGACTTGTGAACCGAATCAAATATTTTCTGGAAATTACTATCGATAACCAGTAATGAACTAAATATTCCCACATGAATACACAGGAAGTATCAAGTAGGTACCCAAAAACGTACCACATAAATACCCAGTGAGTACTGTACTGTAAACGGAAGCCTTACCGATATGTGAAAGTCATCCAGCTGTTTAAATAAATTAACTTTATTTATAAAACCATCAGTATAACTTAACGAGGTGCTTCTATTTTTCTGTACGTGATCGAAAAAAAGAACGTTTTTTTTTTTTTTTTAACAACAGATGTACTTTAAAACAAAGTGTAAATATTTGCTCTTTGAATTTCCTTTTGGTGGAATATTTTGTGTAAAGAAAAAGCATCAAATCACTGTTTCACCTCACCAACGACACAGATGAATGACAGAACTCTTAGCAGATGGTAAATCGCGTTTTCTAACGGGTTTTCAAGGCAAAGTGTCTCTGCTTTGAACTCCCTTACAGTCTTCGTTTTTGATGACGGAAGAAACGATATAAACAGAAGAAAAGTGGAAAGCAATATGTAGCTGCGACGGTTCTAGAGGCACAACTTTAAGCTTCATCTCATCAGCTCACATTGTTGAAATCTTCACCTTTGATCGTGACTCTGAAGCATGCAAACTTGTGCCTTCATGATTTTTTTTTTTTTTTTTTTTTTGCCCCCCAACTGCTTTTCGGGAGTTTATTATCAAATCTACTGTTGCTCCTCCGAACCGATTTGAACGTTTTTGCTCAACCCATCCAAACCATATGCACTAGAAATCCTGCAATCCTCAAAACTTTGGAAAAAAAGAGCAACGTTTGAATTTGGTGTTCTGTTTTATGCACACGCCTCTATGTCCTGTGATGACAAATGTACTATTTTAAGCACAACTGGAACTTTGTTATGAACTGTGATACAATGTGCTATTCATAATAAATATTTTGTACATACTGGACTGGTGCTTTGCCTTCTCTAAGGGCGCAGGTGTATTCCTCCACTGATCTTCTTACATCAGATAAAGCTCACGCTTTTAAGAGGATTCCTCGGTGACCGCCGCTCGCTTCGCTGCCACAGATATCATAATCCCAAGGACAGAAATCAACTAATGAAAAACCTCAAGTTTTGCTCCTATGTTAATAAGGGACAGAAAAGCCTCTTTTTAAAATATAAATAACTGATAAGCTGGTATAATATACGGCATGTTATTCATGACCTTAATGGCATCAGTGGCTTTAAACCCCACAAATCTTAGACTAATCTTCTTGAAGCATTACCTCGGAGCTGTCTGCTTGCTTTGGCGTACACCTCAAATCGCTTGAGGATTAGATTGTATTTGATAAAAAAGCTTTAAGCTCAATAGGTAGAGCCAAAAAAAAAAAAAAAAGTCAGTCTTCAGATCAGTTTTTTAGACAGAGATTGTAGGGAAAAATCAATTTGTATCGATTTAAAATGCTGAAAAGACTATATTTTTAATTAATTTAATTAATAATGTACATTTGCTTTCTACCTAAACCTACACCTCGTTGGTATCACACAAACAAAAAGCTCTACACCAAACCAGAACAAGATCTCATGAGGACCAGCTTGTGTTTAATGTTTAGCCTCACTGGTTCAGTCAGCCTCTGAGTACATGTACAACTTAGTTTTTCTTCTAAGTCATACTCTTTAACCCTTTAACACTGGAGCTCCAGTGTTTATGTTCTTCGATATACTGTGACTTTTCAACTGTTAACACGATGAGAGTTTGTGTTTAAGCGTCACCAGCAACGCTCCAGGTGTTAAAGGGTTACAAAAAAGTGAGAAATTGTTCTGGTGGAGTCTTGGGCTATACCGCGATACTTATTGTATCACGAGACATTTATCGCAATATGTATCATATAACGATACTATATGTATCATGATATATGTATTGCATTATGATATGTATTGCGTTACCATATATGTTTCAATATGATATGTATTGTGTTTTGATGTGTATCGTGTTATGATATGTATCACGATATGTTTTGTGTTACAATATATATCACGATATGATAGGTATTGTGTTATGATATGTATCATGTTTCGTTATGTATCAATATATACTTTTTGCGATATGATATGTATCGTGAAATGAAATATATCGTGATACGAGATGTATCATGATCTGATATGAATCGCAATACATATCTGATCACGCTACGATATGTATCACAATATGATTGATATTTATTGCATTACTTATCGTTTCGGAATACATATTGTTTTGCAATACATTCCTTAACGTAATACACGTATCGCGATACATATTGCAATATGGTATTGAAAATGAATGAGAAATTGCTCAAATCCTTCAAAAACTTTGTTCACTTTGAACCTTGTGAACTTCTGCATGTATGTTCGGCTAGTGACACTGTTACCACTTTAAAATGTTCAACAATTGCTTGGATTTTTTAAAAATAATTTGACATTCAGCTTTTATTTTAGCATAATGTTAGCTGTTTTTGGCTAATTTAGAGAAAATACAAAAATATTGGCAAAATTAGATATTTTCCCAGTTTTCTACGCTGATTTGAAGTTTAGCTAATATTTCAGCAACATGCTAGCTGTTTTGGCAAAATTTGAATTTTTTTCCAGTTGTTCAGGCTAATTTGAAATTGAGCTAATATTCCACCAATATACTAGCTGTTTTGGCAAAATTAATTTTTATTCTAGTTGTTTTAGGGTCATTTTGAGTTTAGCTCATATTTTGGCAACATGCTAGCTGTTTTGGCAAAATTGTAATTTTTCTCCTAATTTTTTTAGGCTCATTTGGAGTTCAGCTTGTATTTTAGCAAGCTGTCACTGTACAGCATTCACACTAGCATTATAATGCCATTTATCTAGTTGATTTTGTTTTTGTCTAAAAATGACATAATTATGATTAAAAGACCACTTGGAACCATTTTAGAGGACAGAAGAAAATATATGAACCGTTTCATGCATAAACTGGACATGAATGTGTTTAGTAAAACACCTTCATTGTTGTAAATTTAGTGAGATTTTTTTTATTTTTTAAAGTGTGCCCATTTCGTACAGAAATTGAGGTTTACAATCTTTCTCTTGCAACTGTAAATCAAAAGATGATTGGAGTTAATAACTGATCAAATATATGGTAATTTTTGGGTGAATAAAAATATATTTTTAATTTAAAAATATGTTTTCAAACTGTCTCGAATCGTTATGTTTTGTATCAAAGAAAACAATGTCGTTGATTTGGTTTCTACTGTTGCTCTGATTTTGAGCAGGGAAGCTTAACAAGTGCAGTAAATGTGAGATTCTTCTTCCAGCACTAGTCTAAAACCAAAAAAGACTCCATGATCACATTTTCCTCCCAAGTTTATTAAAAAACTGTGATTTGTTGCAGCTTAAAGTAAAAAAAAATCCCCGCATCGAGGCTGCTCCTGCAGCGTGCCTTTAAACATAAACCCTGTGCTTTTATTAAAGATCATGCAGTGAGATTCTCAAGAAAATTACAGCCGTTTTTAGTGTTTACAAAGGCTTAGCTTCAGTCCTGCAGGATGCCGTGGGTGCCTTCTGTGCATCTGAACCCCGTTCACGGCTCTGGCTGCTGAGTGCCGGCTGGCAGGTTTCGTACATAAGTCAAGGTGACCCGAGTCGGTCCCGCTCAAGTCCGACCTGAGCGAAGCAATAGAGGAACGCCAGCATCGGAGGGGCAACGGTTAACCCGCCTGGAACAAAAAAGACAATGAAACCATTTTAAGACTTTCCAACAACCTCAAACTGAAATCAACAATTTACCCAGAATTCTGAGCTCTTAGGTTCTTTCCTTTCCGCCACTATTTATAGGTACTTGTGCGAAGGGTCGAGAGCTTGCAGGTAACGACAGCTGTCTGTGCCTCCTTCCAAACTGGCCTGCCTCCAAATTATCCCCCCAACTCGCACCTGCACCCACAGTGCTTTTCAACGGTCTATTCTCCTCTCATGGTAAAATCTCCTTCACACGAGCGGCTTCATGCATTGCAGAGTTGGCTTTTCTCTTAGCAGATAAAAGCTGGCTATGGACACGTCCAGATAAACTACAATTAATCGTATTTTACTGGGATGGATCACCTTTAGAAAAGTTTATTTTACTGGTAGTTTAAAGATAAACTATTGAATCTGGTGTGTGGGCCGGATCTGTCTGCAATTTTAGACGGTTAATCAAATCCGGAGAGAAGTTTCAGAGCAGTTAATAAAAGCCCCAAACTTATTTCCTTCAGCTGCACGTTGTGTTTTTATTGGGTTATATCACTATCTCTAAGCAAAAGCTCACTTTGACAGCATTCATTTGGTTCCAACTCAGAGAAATAGTTGTGTGCTCTCATACAACTCTACAGTTAAAGTGGCTTCCATTCATCCTTAATCACTATTTCACTACTGAGATACAAAACAGGATCAAATAGGATCACAAAACATACATTTTTTAAAAAAATATGTTTTTAAACAAAAGGATTATGTTACTTTTATACATTTTAAATAGAAATATTTTACCCGACACATTCGAATTGATCAAAACTTCTACTTAATGGCCCAGTAAATTCAAAATTTAGCTTTAAACAAAATTATTTTTATATTATTAGGGGCTTAACCGGTTTTTTAAAGCACATAAAAATAGCTATTCGAGGAAAAAAGCCTCTATTTCACCTTCAGATTCTAACATTTAAAGCACACCCAGCAAATTTATTGAAAAAAAAAAATCCAGAATGCACTTGTGGGAAAAATATATATAACTTGACCACTTCTGCAGGAATTAAAGACATTGCGGAACACAGAAAGTGCTAATCAATAAACTTAACGGTAAGAATGAGCTTCACTAAAGCAGCTGAAGCATTGAAGATCGTTCATTAAACCCTAAACAAGGACCTTAAAAATATTTTCTTCAGTTTTGTCATGAATCAGTACCCTGTCTCTCCCTCTGGCCTTCAGCTGGAACCATCTCCTGACACCTCCTGGTTCTCCACCCTTCATTTCCCATCAGCCCCTGCTCTTGCTCAGTGCGAAGTCTTGTTTGTGCCACTCTGTCTGCACCACTGAGCGTTCTCATCCTGACCTGAGCTTCTGATTCATCTGACGCTGCTTCGTCTGCCGCCTGCCCCGACCCTCGCCTGGACCCTGCCCCCTCTGGTTATTCTCTGATGCCCTCATGCTTGTGTTTGACCCTCTGCCTGCCTGACCCTGATTTACCTTTGTGGACTTTTACCTGTTGTCCTGTCTTTGCCAAATAAACTGCCTGTTTCTGACAGTTTTGAACGACACTAAACTAAACCATTGGACAACAGACAGTTTAGATCAGGGGTGGGCAAACTACAGCCCGGGGGCCACATACGGCCCCTTAAGATACTAAATCTGGCCCTCCAAATTAAAATACATTGAATCAAAAATCCTAATTATTGTTTTATTTTCATTGTATTTCTGGTTTCTTCTCATGAATGATGTTGTTTCTCTGGCGTTCGTGTGTGTTTTTTTCTGAGTTAGAAGGTGATTTTTCTGATTTCTTTGAGTTCCTCTGAAGAACATCAACCCATTGGATCACCAAAAAGAGAACAAAAATCAAAATTTAGAAATTAAAATTCCCAAATTTTCTGTTTTTAAATGAATATATGTGAATTTTAATCCACATTAAAGCATGTTTTTCTCTAAATTCCATATTATCTTGTTAGTTTATGAGGTTCATTACCAAATCACTCCTTCCATCTACTCCCTGTCCGGCCCTTATGCCAAATTTTAGAACCCTTTCTGGCTCACAAACAAAAAGTTTGCCCACCCCTGGTTTAGATTCACCAAAAGACTTACAGTGCATATTTTAGGACTGTGGAAGTATGTTGGAGCGTCTAGAGAAGACACAGTCTTCCTATGATGCGAGAGCCGACTAGAACACTATAAAGTTATGAATAATAAACCAACTGAAACTAAGACCTTAAGATGAAAGCCTTGGAGTAAAAAAAAAAAATTGAAGTTTCAAATGTTTGAAGTGTTAGAATTTACTGTTCTTTTTTGCTTTCGTTGTTGCATGCCAGCGCGCTTCACAACAAGAACACCCGAGTTCCAGCTGGGACCTCTCCGTGTGGACTTATGTTCTCCATGTGCGTCAAGCCTCCTCTCACAATCCAAAAACACGCTTCATAGGTTAACTGGTGTCTCTATTGGCTACCTGTTCAGGGTGTTTACCCTGCAATCACCCAACAGTATCTGGGTTGGCTCCGTTGACTGTATAAAACAAGAGTCCCTACACGTTTATTCAAGCTAAATTAAAGACTTCTTAAGACCGTTCTTCTTGGCATATTTGAAAAATAAAAAGATCATCTGTCACAAGAACCAAAGCCAGTGCAGATGGTGCAGAGGCACAAGCAGCTAGCTGGCTAGCTTCCGCTTCTTTGAGAGCATTAGCAGCTAGCTGGATACCGGTTCCATCCACGCCATGTTAAATCTACATTTCCCCATGATCAAAACTGAAGCCTCTTGCAATGCCAGCATCTATCTATGGGGAGAAAATAGACTCAATAGACTGATTTGTGCATGCGCCATTCTTGATTTGCGAGCCAGAGAGTGATGGGATATGAGCTGATGTAATGTGAATTTCTAATGTGCTCCTGCTGCTCTAGAGAAATTGTGTCTTAAAAACGTCATAGGCTTTTGATACGCATACTCATAATTAAACGACTACCGAGAACAATTTTACAATTGAGAAAACTATATAGTTAGAGTGAGACATTTTCTGAGCAGATTTCCACCCCCGACTGTAAACTGTGCCACATCTCAGAGAGAATATCCCCTCCCCCCATGTGTCCCAAACAGGAAGTGTGTGTCCCAAACGAGGAATACCAAGATACCATGACTTCAATTGAAAAATGAATATACAGCTGTTTAGATAGTCAGATAACCCTTCTTCGTAACCTTTTTAACATGTCTCTTGTTGATATCGATATTTTTTCAAGATATATTTTCTTTATTGCAAGTTATGAACTGACCAATCAGATGCCTTAATAAGAGTATGTGGTGCCCCCATTGGCCCCCACATCAAACGTTTGATTGACAGACCTTCCCCGAGCTCGCTTTCAGTGGAAGGGGTGTGGCTTAACAACAACCTCAGTCCTGATTAGAGAGAGTGGTTGCCATAGAAATGATAACTCAGATCATAGACCGTTTAAAAATAACTGGACATAACAAGTGTTGAGCGGCCCCCTCTTAGGCGCTGTCCACACGTAGCCGGGTATCTGCTAAAACGCATATATTTTTATCCGTTTCGGCCGATCGTCCACACGTAACCGAAGATTTAAGTCACTGAAAACTGAGCTTTTGGAAAACTCCGGCTAAAGTGAAGATTTTGGAAAACTCCGTTTTCGCGTCTGCGTGTGGACATGCATAACCGGAGATCTACGTTTTTAAACGTCACTCTTTGCGACAAGTAGTGCATACACGTCATAGATGCGCCGCTGTTTACAGTGCTCAGCATGGACCTGAGGAGTCTGTTAATTATTATGCTGGTACAGATGCTTCATACTTGCTTTTTTTTTACAAACACAATTACTGCTTCTTGTCGAGGAACAAAGGAGAATAAGCGCTTTGCAGTCGGCTATTTTACAACAAATATCGCTTCCTCCTGCTCGGAGATTTTCACTGACTTTTAGGAAAACACTGCCAACTACTGTTCTGGCATGCTCATTACATCGCCCAGCAGCGCAAGTATGCGGGGACGTGTGGACGGAATTATTTTGAAAACGATCACGTGTGGACGCAACCGTTTTTATAAAACGGAGGTCGGCAAATATGCGTTTGTAGAAATACCCGGCTACGTGTGGACATGGCCTTAGGAAATGCCTTACCTCAAGCTCTCGCAAAATCAGGCCAGAGCCTTCGCTTCCTGATACGTCAACCGCCATATTGCAACCGATTTCCACTCCTCGACAACGATTAGTCCGAGTCTCAGGTCAGAGAGTCATGAGTGAACTTTCAACTGAAAGCAGCTCAGAGAAATCTGTCAATCAAATGTTGAAGGCGGGGCCAGTGAGCAGCACATGCTTTTACTGAAGCATCTGATTGGTCAATTTATAACTTGAATAACTGGCAATAAAGAAAAAATATCTTTAAAAAATGAGCTAAGACGGGAGCATCAGAGCTAGAATTGTAATTCTGACAAATAAAATGACTGAATAATAACTATTGCTCAATAGGACTTTAGCCTTCTTGGAACCAGCGGTTACTTCCTATTTGGAACACAGGAGGGGAGGGGTTGACTTGGACCAATCACTGCTTACTAACGTTGTTTGGTCCGGAAAAGTGGCGACTGAATTGATTTAATTTCGTTGGAACCGAAGGTAAGCCATTTTGTTTTTGTGACATCACAGCCTTGCTTTGTCCATCTCTTTATATGTCAATGGTCGCCAGACGGTTTGAAGGTTCAACAATCGCTTAACTTGTTATTGTTGATGTTCCACTGAGGAGGAATCGTGACCTGATTTTGTTCTTTCATGTTTTGAATAACCCCCTCATCTCTTCCAGGTGGGTCTTCGGGTTGCAGGTGGAGGTCACCTGACCCTCTCTAATGCAGCTTTGAAGGACACAAGGAGCTCAAACTACTATAGCCATGCAGTTTGATTAGGACACTGTAGTCTGAGAGCAATTAACCCCCAGACTCCATGTGAAACTCCCAGACAGGCTGATTTAAAAGCATTGATCGTGCTAATGAATCTGCCCCCCAGTGGTTCGGTGGACAGACACACGAAGACACAAGTAGACGTTTTTTTTTTTTTTTTCTTCTAAGAAAACCATTACATTTAGTTTACCAAAGAAGAAAAAAAACAAGCAATCAGTGGAAGCGGCATGATTATAAAGCTTTTTGCTAAATGAGCTATTTCTAATCATTTTCGGTTAGCATCCAGCAGTAGCAAATCTATTTTTAGCACTTCAATAATCTGACTGAATTGCAATATAAAAAAAAAGAAAAAAAAAGCAAACAAACAAGCCGGCATTCCTAGTTTGTTCTCCAGCTCCTCCACTGAATAATTCATGAGGAACGGAGTATTTCTGAGCAACTCTCCCTCATTTTTAGCCTCTTATTTTTACCGAGTCGACAAAACTCTGTTTGACATTCAGCATTTAGCCATGAAAATGAATATTTACTTTGATATTAGTGAGTGTATTAGAATAAAAACATCATATAAATGTCTTACGGCTGATGCTGGATTGGTTTTAAACCCAGTTCAGAGCTGGTTTCCATCCAAAAATACAACTTTTAAACAACTGGTTGTGTGTTTTTGCACAGCCGGGTAGCATCCTCACATCACACAGAATTTCCCTTCTAATACATCACCTCAACCTCCCTCAGGAGTTTCCTAAATTTCATTAGAGATCAGAAAGTGCTAGAGAGTCTCCACAGATCGCAGTTTGTTTATCTCAAGGCGGTTGCTTACCCGTTTCCAGTCTGGGTTTATAAAATGCTCTTGCAGGTAACATTCAGCGTGTGTCAACACTTCCATGCTCCATCTGGTCCAACCAAATGGTGGTAAGTGTTTCCTAATTATCCTAAAAACTTGTTTTTTTTTTTTTTGGACAGCAATATTTACGAGTGGAAACTGAATATTAAAAGCAGCGAAACTAAACCTCAAACACTTCACTTTACTTATTTGGGAATTCTATTTAAAGCCTCCATGATCAATAAATAATTAACTATCAGCATCGTGGATATTTGAGACAAGCAAAGGAAATGCAGAAACAAACCAACACTGCACGATACCTTGAGATGAATTCAGATGGAAAATAGGGCTGGGTATCGCAAATTGTTTCCAGAATCGATTCGATTCACAAGAACCTGGATCAAATTAAAAAATTTTTTTTTTTATTCTTTCGATCCACTCAATTCAATTTGAATCTTTTCAATTTTGAAAATTGTTCTGTCTCTCCTAGAGAGCGTTTCCGTTTGGCCACTAGGGGGCAATCACGCTATAACACTGCATCTTATTCCAGAAGAAGAAGACACAGAATGAGCAAAAAACTGTGTTTTAGACCACAAATGGTTACTTTGAAGAATATTTTCTTAAAAGTTATTGGAAAATTCAGGTGTGGGAGTTTATAAAGATGTTCATTTAGTCAGCAATCTATGTTTAGGTCGATCGATCTTTAACATTAGCCGTCCAATGGGAAATCTCATTTTACGTTAGCATCGAGCTAGCGTAATTTAGCTTTATGCTTTAGATCCATTTGTACTTTTCTTGATCGATAATTGATCTACTAACGTTAGATCAATTCAGATCCATTAATTGATTTTATCATCCGAGCCCGCTTCATTTACATCCCATAATGCCCGGCTGTGGTGGCCGTTTTGGTTCAGTTGTTCCACTCCGAGCACGGAGCCTATTTTGACATTAAAATGGAGCTCAGTCCGATTAGAAATGAACCGAGACCATCTCGTAAGATGGGTCAGAGAGCGGTTCGTGGTCCCAGACCGGGGTCCGGATTGTTGGAGGAAATAAACTCTGGTTCCCTTTAAGTAAACCAAATGTGTCAAGTCTGAATACACCCTTTGCTCCCATTTCTATGGTGGCCCTGACGTGCAAATCATTTTAAAAATCCCAACATCTCAATCAATCAGCGATGTCCCAAAGTACCTATTTATGCTGTTTTATATTATTTTTTGTTTTTTAACATTTCCTTTTTTATTTCTGGAAATTACTTCCGTTTTCCAAAATGTTTAATTCCAATTTTGTATCATTCAGTGGTTTCGGTTCTTTTGGTTTGATTTCTAAAATGTTATGTTGTTTTTTATCATTTGTTTGATTTTATTTTGTAGTTGTTCTTGTGATCTTTAATTTGTTGGTGTGATTTGTACCTCAGGACCAGAGTATTAAAGGTATTAATATTCTAAATGTTAAGTTTAAGGCCGGACAAAAATCAATTAAGAAGTTAGTTTATAATGAGACCTGTGAACCCTTGAAATTTACTAAATAAATTAGATTTATAGCAGCTGGTAAGCCGCTGTGCACGGACACACTCGTCTGATAAGCTGCTGACTTGCATGTAAACACATTTAAACATTTAGCAGCTTGAAAGCCGTAGATTTCTCCCTGGAGAGAACCGTATATACAAACAGCCATTTGTGAATAATGTCCCGCTTGTTTGAGCTTTGTGAGCCATCAATACGTCAATACTGAGTTGAGACTTGATTCTAACACCACTAAGTGCCTTTAAACACTCAGTTAGAGATACTTTTAAAATAGGAAGTCTATGGATTTTTTTATGATTGTATGGTTCTTGCCACATACGCTAGAGGGAATTTTATATCTCTTCTTGGACAAATTTAAAAGGACTAGTAAGTTAATTTGACAAATATAACATGGAAATGTTAAAGACCCACTTTGATGAAAATGGTGGGTTTTTTTTGGTGTTTTTATAATGTTCTTGTGGCAATTTTCTGATGACGAACTGCATTTCTGAGTATTTAGAGTAGATAAAAAGGCATGAACAGAAAACCATTCATTCATTAGTTTCTTTATATAAAACTTGAATCAATCAAATTTGCTACATAGGAAATGGGGGCGGAGTTACTTTGTGCCCCGCCCACAACTCAGAGGTGAATTTCTAATGAACTGCTTCCACACACTTTTTTTTTTCCGGCTAAAAATCACATAATTGTGTGAATTCTTAGTAAACATTCACACTATAGTGGTTCTCCTTTTTCTGTATGTTTTTTGGCACGTAAAAACTCAATCCCACTTTCAGTGATTTCAGTAATCTTGGTATCAAAACGTTAATCTCGTTTAGGACATTACCACTTGTATTTTTGGTATTCATAAAATTCATAGTTTTTGAAATATTCAGCAAAATATGCCTCAAAGAAAATAAAAGTCTTCAATTTTTGAAATTTTAAGTGGATTAGCAACAAACTTTTAAATATATTCATGGACTTTTTTTTTTTTAATTTTATAGTAATTTTACAAAAATTTTGAGTTTACCTAATATTTAAGCAACATGCTAATGTTTTTGGCTAATTTTTTATCTACTGGGGTTTTCATAGACTAATTTGGAGTTTAGCTTCAATTTTAGCAACATGCTAACGTTTTTGACAAATTTAGTTTACTGAGGAATTTTAGGCTATTTTGGAGTTTAGCTAGTATTTAAACAATGAGCTATCTTTTTTAGTTAATTTGGCATTTACTTACGTTTTTTATGATAATTTGGAGTTAAGTTAATATTTTAGCAACATGCTAATGTTTTTGACTAATTTTGTATTTACTGAGTTTTTTAAAGGATAATTTAAATGTTAGCTTTTATTTTAGTAACAGGCTAACGTTTTTGACTTATTCAGTTAAATTAGGAATTTTAGGAAATTTTTTTAGTTTTGCTAGTTTTTAAACAATAAGCTATCTTTTTAATCTAATTTGGCTGAGGTTTTTATGCTGATTTGGAGTTTAGTTAATATTTTAGCAACATGCTAACGTTTTTGGCTAATTTTTTTTTTATTAGTTTTGTATAGGATAGTTTAAATTTTAGCTTCTATTTTAGTAACAGGCTAACGTTTTTGACTTATTCTGTTAAATGAGGAATTTTAGGAATTTTTGGAGTTTAGCTGGTATTTAAGGAACGAGCTAGCTTTTTTGGCTAATTTGGAGTTTAGCACATATTTAAGCAACACACTAAATATTTTTGCAAATTTGGCATGTAATAGGATTTTTAGGTAATTTGACTATAAAACTTTATTAAATTTAGGTCAACTTTAGCGCTCTTTCAGAGTCCTTTAAAGAATTTTTAAAAAATCTTTTAGCAAATTTAACATTTTGCAAATAGCTTTTGCATTTTGAGCAAATCCCTTTAGAATTTTGAGTAAATCGCGTCATGATTCTCATCGAAAAGCTTCAGTCAAAGAATTCACACTAGCTTTATCGCAGGAAATGCAACTTTTCTAGTTATAATTTAAAATAGATCAAAAGATGATTGAAAGCCAAAACCTTGATTATTTTATTTTATTGTTATGTAGAATTGGGATGAATAACAAGCAAGTGATGCTGGGATAAACCCATAAAGAACTACTGTTTAAAAAGCTCAGTGAATGTAAGGTCTAACCATCATACCTCCACTGCCATGCTTAATAGTTGATAAGTCTTTACTGAATCAAAATGCCACTTTATTGTTTAAGTGCTGTTTTGTGAAAGTTTATATATCTTCTATAGCCTAAACTTCCCAATAAACGTTCAGCTTTTTTCTAATTAACATTTAATACACTGAGTAGAACATGTCAAGTCTGAGTTGTAGCTCTATTTAACTTGTTTTTTACATCCCCCGCAGCATAGCATGGCGCAGATCTGCTGTAAATTTTATGAGACTGTTCTTAGAAGGTGTTTATTTTTTTTTTCTAAGAAACTGTTATGAAGACGCGGTGGGCTCTCTCTCTCCTCTTGTCTTTTTGTGAACGCACACCTGGAAGCTTCAGGTCAGCAAACCTCCAGAAACACAGGATTTTAAATGCGCCCGTGACGGCCTACGATGAAAATTAATCAGGGTTGAATTCTCGGAGCCGATTCCACTCCCAGCACGGCGGCAACTCGAGTGGAGCTCAGGCTGCTTATCATAAGTGGACAGGCTTCAGGAGGGCCTGCCATCTCGCTTTAGGTAACAAATCAGCCAAATAAAAGTGCCAAGAGAAAAAAAAACGGCACTGGCACAACATGAAGCAGACACGGCGCTCTGTTTTTCCACGCAGATACTCACAATAGCTGGGTGAGTTCTTATTTTACTCACTAAACAGTGCGACTTTAAATAATTGATTCCATCTTAAATGCAATTTATTGTCATGCAGATCTAATCTAGGCCCCAGAAACAAAACCATAAGAAAGAATTAAATTAATGCTAAAAAAAAAAATCACACAGTTCCTACTGGGTGAGTGCTGAGCAATTTACCTTGAACAAAGACACGTTTCCAGAAGATTCTGCCAACATGTGTACCCCCGAGGAACACTAGATTAGACAGGATGAGCAGAGCGGTTGAGGAGGCAGACAGAAGAGCGGCGCAGCGTCTTTGCATCGCCATGGAGAAATTCCGCTCCTGGGAAATCATCAAGTACAAAAAAAGAAAAATCACAAGAAGTTCCCTTTTTCTAAATCTACAAAGCTTATGAAACAAACCCACCACGTGACCGTAAACAACAAAGATTACACACAATCCCTTTAGACTTTGGCGCTATTTACAGACGGAACAAACTGTCTCTACAGTGAATGTGTGCAAATACTTACAGTCAGTTCAAGCATTAAATATAGATTCCAATTATCTGTAATATGGACCAATCAGTCTGTCAGTAGTATGAACTCTACGTAGCAACTCAAGGCATTATCTCCTATTAAATCAGAGGTCTTATTTCTGGCTACGGGAAAAGTTTGGAAACTTACGATCGTGACGCGAACGCGGGGTAAGGACAGGAGAGACGCCACTCCGTTTTCCGCCAGCACTCCGGCCCAATTCATCAAGGCCCAGTACTGTAAGTAATCGTGACCTCCGTGCCAGAAGCAAACGAACGCAAATGCGACACCAGTGGAGAGGAGTTTGAGGAGAGGACCGTGCCGCGACCCACCCAGAGGCACGTAGATGTATCTGAAGGATAAAGACAAGCTCTTTGATAACTCTTGCTTAAAAGTTTCTTCTTAAACAATAGGAGCTGGAGTCATTAAAACCCATAAAAAGCCTCTAAATTCTGAAGTGAATTGCAAAAAAGACCTAAAAATGTATTTAGTCAGCCACCAATTTTGCAAATTTTCCCACTTAAAAAACTGAGAGGCCTGTCATTTTCATCATAGACCAGAGGTCAGCAACCTTTAAGAGTAAAAGAACTATCTGGGCTCGTTTTCTACTGATCAAAACCTAGAAGGAGCCGCATTGACTTACGTTAGCCTTTAAGAAATTTGGATTTACATTCATAACCTTCTTTTTGTTTTTTTAAATAAATGTGAATACTGTCTATTTTTGGAATGCACAAAATCAAAAAAAAATATATAAAATAAACTAGCATCTCCCAAAAAGGTATTTTTTTACGTTTATAAATTTAGTAGCAAAAAAGCTAGCTTGTTGCTTAATCACGAGCTGAACTTAAAATTAGCATAACATTTCTCTGTAAATTAAATCAGCCAAAACTTTAGCATGTTCCTGAAATAAAAGCTAAACTCAAAAAGAGCCTAAAACCTCCAGTAGATAACAAATTAGCTAAAAATGTTAGCATATTGCTAAAATATTAGCTAAACTTCAAATTAGCATAAAAAAACTAATTTGAGGCCAAATCTGTCAAAAAAAATAAGCTAGCTTGTTGCTTAATTACTAGCTGAACTCCAAAATAGCCTAAAATTCCTCAGAAAACTGACTTAGTCAAAAACGTTAGCATGTTGCTAAAATAGAAGCTAAATGCTAAATTATCCAAAAGAAATTTAATTAGAAAACACATTAGCATTTTACTAAAATATTAGCTAAACTCCAAATAAAATTTCTTAGAAAACTTGGACAAAAACGTTAGCATGTTGCTAAAATAATAGCTAATTTTTTTTTTACATTACTATTATTTTATATTTCTTCAGCCAGAGAACCACCATGGAGAGATAAAAGAGCCAGATGTGGCTCTGGATTTTCAAAGAGTTTCTTGAAAAATATTTGGTCAATAAGAAAAGTTAATCTCATAACTTTGTTATCTACCATTTGCTGTAATGACTACAGTCAAATGTTTTCTGTAAGTCTTCACAAATAGTTCCTGGTATTTTGGTCCATTCCTCCATGCAGATCTCCTCTAGAGCAGTGATGTTTCTGAGCTGTCGCTGGACACCATGGATTTTCAACTCCCTTCAAAGATTTTCTGTGAGATTTGGAAACTGCCTAGACCACAAAATAAGTATCTGGTCACCTAAAAACTAGCAAGACTTCCTGTAACTCCTCTGTCCTCCACTCGTTACCTGTATTAATGTCACCTGTTTGAACTCATTATCTATATAAAAGACACCTGTCCGCAACCTCAAACAGTCACACTCCAAACTCCACTATGGCCAAGACCAAAGAGCTATCTTAGGACACCGGTAACAAAATTGTTGACTTGCATCAGGCTGGAAGACTGAATCTGCAAAAGGTAAAAGCAGCTTGGTGTGAAGAAACCAACAATTATTAGGAAATGGAAGACATACAAGATCACTAATAATCTCCCTTCATCTGGAGCTTCCAGCGAGATCTCACCCCATGGGGTCAAAATGATCCCAAAGATCCCAGAACTACACGGGGGGGATCTAGTGAATGAGAAACCCTGCAGTACCAGACGTGTCCCCCTGCTAATGGTAGAACATGTGCAGACCGTCTAAAGTTTGCTAGAGAGCATTTGGATGATCCAGAAGAAGATTGGTCAAAATGGAACTTTTTGGGAAGAACTTTACTGTTTGGAGGACAAAGAACACCATACCTACCGTAAAGCACAAGGGTGGAAACATTGTGGTTTGGGGTTGTTTTTCAGCAAAGGGACCAGGACGACTGATCCATGTAAAGGAAAGAATGAATGGGACCGTGTATGGTCAAATTTTAAGTGAAAATCTTCCATTGGCATTGAAGATGAAACACGACAACCGTCCCAAACAAGCCAGAGTAACGAAGGAGTGGATTCATAAGAAACATGTCAAGGTCCTGGCGCGGCCTAGCCAGTCTCCAGATCTCATAGAAAATTTTTGGAAGAAGTCGAAAGTCCACGTTGCCCATAAAACATCACTGCTGTAGAGGAGATCTGCATGGAGGAATGGACCAAAATACCTCCAGATTTTGTGAAGACTGACAGAAAACGTCTGACTGATGTCATTACCAACAAATGGTAGATAACAAAGTATTGAGATTAACTTTTGTTATTGACCAAATACTTGTTTTCCACCATAATTTACAAATAAATTATTTAAAAAAATAGATTTTCTTGATTTTTCCCTCTTAAATAGTCGAGAATGAAAATGACCGGCGTCTCTCATCTTTTTAAGTGGGAGAACTTCCACAATTGGTGGCTGACTAAATGCTTTTCTTCTTGCCCCACTGTAGACGTAACAGTCATATTCATTGATATATTTTTAATCAAACCCAACTGACGCAGCCCTGGAGACCGCGAATATTTACCAAAGATGAAAAAAAAATCTGGTGCAATTCATGCATGATGTAACACTGCATAAAAATAGCTCCTGTCGACTCACGGGACGGCCTTTTGATTTTAATAATGTAACACCGATCACTAACAAGTGGCTTCATATACTGCGGGAAGCCCGGGCTGAACATGCAACATCAGTCCGACGCAGCCAACAAACATCTGATTGTGTGCGCAACGGCTGAGCTGAAAACTAATTATCCCAGCTCCCTCGTGGCCAATCAATGATCAGAAAGATGAGCCAGCATTTTCGGAGCCTTAAATAGAACGGCTAGACGGGCGGGCCGGGAAGGAGGAAGGTAGGGAAGCAGATGGAGGGAGAACTGAAGACCTCGACAAGACGAGCCGCTCCTCATCAGTTTAATTTGTTTGGATGTGATTGGTTTGTAAACAGAAGCTGATTAAGTATGATCGTTTTCAGGCTTATGCTATATCCCTGCATAATCTTTTTTTATGCAACACCTGCTTACCTCATGCAGATGAAGCAATATTACAACGTGCTTTATTTAGGAACGGCTTCTCCAAATTTTTTTGAAGTTATAGTTCAGGATGTGGCATCACATTTTCTGTATTTTCAGTCTCTAAAAAGGGCCGGGGCTCACTCGCCGTCCCCTCTGACTCAACGCCAGTGAAACAACAGCACAGGGGCAGCAAATGCGTAACGGAATGGCAAAGAATGAGCCACTTAGCTGCCCTGGGAGACGCGGTGTCAGTGAGTCATGTCGAGCACATCATTTAACACCTACACTCGCATCCCGCGCTCTTCAGACGGGTCCGGCTGAATTTCCGAACTGCATTAAAAGATCTTTAAAAGCACTTTAGCGGGAAGAAACCGCCGGGGCTTTGTATCACCGGTATCATTTTGCATCTGCAGAGGGATAATTGCAAATGATGCTATTAAGCAGGAAAAAAAATAACTAAAATGGAAACTTGTATTTGCAATTTAAATGGAGGGATTTCTCCATGTTTAAACTGGTGTCAGCAGCCGGATGTTTTTGTGCGTCTGGATCTGAAAAACTACCGTTACTGGATAGAGCCGCCACGATTAGAGGAGTAATTGACATTAAAATAGTCGATGACAAATTTAAGAGTCGATTAGTCGTTACTTTATATAATATGGAGTCAGTGTGTAAAGTTATAATGTTAATCTGCTAGCTTTTTTGGACTATTTTGGGATTTATTAAGGTTTAATATGCTATTTTGGAGTTTAGCTAATATTTCAGCTCCATGCTAGCTATTTTGGCAAATTTAGTATTTTTTTTTTTTTTTTTTCAGTTTTTTAGGCTAATTTTGTGTTTAGCTAACATTTCAGCTGCATGCTAGTCATTTTGGTAAATTTAGTTGTTTTTTTTTCTGGCTAATTTTGAGTTTAGCTAATTATGCTACATGCAAGCTATTTTGGCAAATTAATCTTTTTTTCAGTTTTTTGGGCTAATTGTTTAGTTTAGCGAATATTTCAGCCACATGCTAGCTGCTTTGGCAAATTTAGTATTTTTTTCAGTTTTTCAGGCTAATTTTGAGTTTAGCTAACATTTCAGCTGTATGCTAGTCATCATTTTGGTAAATTTAGTTTTTTTTTTCGGCTAATTTTTAGTTTAGCTAATTAAGCTACATGAAAGCTATTTTGGCAAATTAATCTTTTTTTCAGTTTTTTAGGCTAATTTCGAGTTTAGCTAATATTTCGGTAACATTTTAGATTAGGTGCTGCAAAACAGTATAATCAGTATAATGTTGACAAAGATTGTTAATACATTTGTTAAGCTTGTAAGCAGTTTATTAATTTAGCTTTTGTAAGTAATGGTCTCACTTTAGATGTCAATAAATTTTACTAAGTATGTCAATAAATCTTATTTGGCTTATTATGCTAATAAATGTCTTATAAACATCCTATAAACACATTAATAATTTTTTTAATGTGTTAATAAAGCTTGTGAAGGAATCTTATTATAAAGTGTTACCAATATTTCAGTTGCATGCTAGCTGTTTTGGCTAACTTAGGCTCCATCCGTTATTTAGGCTAATTTGGCATTTAACTAATATTTTAGCAGGTTTTCAGCTTCAGCATTTTCAGGAACTAGCTTCAGTGATTTCAGCTATCAATTTCAGAGTTTTCATTTATTAATTTCAGCACTAGCATCTTGAGTGGCCAAATTCAGCTTACAGCATTCACACCAGCATTATCACAGGTAATGCCTATTTATTTTCCAATTAAAATACTTTTTAGCTAGTTTAAACCTATTACTGGTTTACATCCAGACCCGATTAGTCGACTAACCAGAAAAAATAATTGGTGATTAGTCGACTATTAAAATAATTGTTTGTGGCAGCTCTATTACTGGATTAAAACACAAATCTCAGTTTGCACATAACGACAAATATGAGAGACATTTCCCAAAAAATTGTAAAAGCTGAGAAGCTCAGTGTGTTTGACGCAGCAAACGTACATCTCAACCAAACAGACCATAAACTCCCTTTAGGCTGAACTCAGCCGAGTGTGCATCATTAAAAGAAAGGAGACTAATAACGTGTGTTGTCCAAAGTACTGGTGAGAAAAAAGATAATCGCACCGTTACATATGCACATATTAAACAGGGAGGCATTTCTCTGTGGTGTGGGAGCCGTAATGCAATAGGATTATCATTCAGTGGCAACGTACAAACCTCATAAACATGAGAAAGCCTGTGTGCAAATGCAGCATCCTTGTCCATTGCAACAAGACAGGCAGTTTTTTTTTTTTTTTGGTTGTTCTGCTGCCAAGTTCAGTGTCCCACTGGATATGAGCTATTTAAATGTGCAATGAATAACAGATAAAGTGTGAAGCAATGAAAATAAACATCCAGATTTTTTTTTTTTTAATTTGAGAGGAACTGTTTGATTTAGATGACATTTGAAACTGTTGGTAAGTGTTAAGATGCAAATTAGTGAGTCCGCTCTGGTGAAGAGCCTCTTACCTGATGAGCCATCGATACAAGCCCTCATCAAAGTGTCTGAGATAGAAAAGAAATAGACATTTTAGTCGAAAATTTACATAATAATCTTACACTGGGTGAGAAACCACCTGAGCCTGCAACAAACGGAGACCTGCGCAGCCTTTTCTGCAGGATCCACGCGCTTGTGCACGCCTCCTCTTTGTCGTTACAAAGATTCGATTTGGCAGCGTCAATAAATTCAAACCATTTAGTCACTGATGTCAGCGGACAGCTTTATACATTCCATCAATGTTGTCAACATCGACCAGCTCAGCACGCAGGCTGGTACTCCAGTGTCAGCATATTGGTTGGTCTGCTACACAGACGGTCCGTTTTATCATTCACAGCTTTCCATTTTTAGCTTTTTCTGCCACAAAATGTAAGAATTCATTTCTTATTTCTGATCACTCTCATTGAAAGACATGAATGCGTTAAACTGGCGAATATGCAACACAACCGTGCAGTGAAATCCTCATTAGTCATCATTTTTATTAATAGATTCCAACATGTTTTAAATGCTGAGAACATTTCTTCACACTAGCTGGACGCGTTCAACCCAATTAGCTTAAACAGAAAAACCAACCTTCGTTAAGGAGATTGTCTTTTAACAGAACTTATTCAGCTTCATTACGATAATTACTGAGCTCAAGTAGGACGTTTAAATGCACAATACTGAGCTGAATTAGAATTTCTCTGAAGGTGTTGAGCAACTACAACCTTTTACATCAATTTCCTGAGTTTGTTCGCAACTACTTCTAAAACCCTTTGTTAGTTTTTAGTCCTTTTTCAGCTTCTTTTCCATGTAACAAGCTCTGCACTGTTTGTCAGTTAACTTGAGCAATTGTGACCCCTTCAGCTTGAAACGGGCATAATCTTTTCAGACACAGTCTCTCCTATTTAAAAAACAAAGTCCTGATTCTAAGATTATGACATTTTTACATAGGGGTTGGTGTTGACGGGGCTGAAGGGTTGGAACTACAGCTTGAACTGAACTCAGAGCGTTCAAAAGGAGGAAATGAATCATTTTATTTTCATAAAAAATTTCTAATATTTTTTTTTTTTATCAAATATGTTCCTAAAAATGTCATTTTATGCATCATTAAATGATTGACTTTACCATGAAAAAGGTATTGACATGTAATAATGTTATTTAAGAGCAAGTAAATAAAAAGCAGTGGTTAAATTGTGCATAAAAGATACATAAAAATGTAATCTGATGGAGCAAATTTGATAAAAATATACGAAAAGCTTTTATAAAAATATGTTTGATTGATTGATTGATTGGTTTAAGGTCAAAACACATAATTATTTCAAACTCATTACACAAACAATAAGATGCATTGATTAGAAAATAGAAAACAAACAAAAATAAAATACACTTATATCATATTTGGTTCATTCATTGTGATTATTAACTAAAGTCAGTAGAGTTTGATTGATTACTTGAAAAGGAGTGGGAAGAAGCGAATTTATATAATCCCACCCCTACTTGATTACTTCATTTAACTGTTTTGCATAATTATGTCTTCCGGTTGTTGTTTTTTCTTTTTCTTTTTTTTTTTTTTTTATACATTCCCAAAGTAAAGTGCTTGTTGATTATTGATTAATCTCGTGAAACATTTTTCAGTAAACGGTAACATCCGTTGTCGTTAATAAATATTGTAACATTATAATAATAATGTTGATGTGAGGTTAATTGTCCCTGCTATTGAAAAACAAACTCCTGCTTCTCAAATGATGCCATTTAAAACATTGTTCTTTATATAATATGGAGTCAGTGTGTAAAGTTGAAAGTTATAAAGGTATTCTGCTAGCTTTTTTGGACTATTTTGGGAATTATTAAGGTTTTTTATGCTATTTTGGAGTTTAGCTAATGCTTTAGCTTCCTGCTAGCTATTTTGGCTAATTTAGGTTTTTTTCAGGCTATTTTGAAGTTTAGCTAATATTTCAGCTGTCTGCTAGCTGCTTTGGCAAATTTAGTATTTTTTCAGTTTTTTTAAGCTAATTTTGAGTTTAGCTAACATTTCAGCTGCATGCTAGTCATTTTGGTAAATTTATTTTTTTTTTTTTTCCGGCTAATTTTGAGTTTAGCTAACATTTCAGCTGCATGCTAGTCATTTTGGTAAATTTAGTTTTTTTTTTTCCGGCTAATTTTGAGTTTAGCTAATTAAGCTACATGAAAGCTATTTTGGCAAATTAACATTTTTTTCAGTTTTTTAGGCTAATTTTGAGTTTAGCTAATATTTCAGCTACATGCTAGCCATTTTGGTTGATTTTGTTTTTTTCCAGGCTATTTTAAAATGTAGCTAATATTTCAGCTGCCTGCTAGCTACTTAGCTACTTTTTTTATACATTCCCAAAGTAAAGTGCTTGTTGATTATTAATTAATCTCGTAAAACATTTTTTCAGTAAACAGTAACATCCGTTATTGTTAATGAATATTGTAACATTATAATAATAATGTTGATGTGAGGTTAATTGTCCCTGCTATTGAAAAACAAACTCCTTCTTCTCAAATGATGCCATTTAAAATATTGTTCTTTATATAATATGGAGTCAGTGTGTAAAGTGGAAAGTTATAAAGGTATTCTGCTAGCTTTTTTGGACTATTTTGGGAATTATTAAGGTTTTTTATGCTATTTTGGAGTTTAGCTAATGCTTCAGCTTCCTGCTAGCTATTTTGGCTAATTTAGGCTTTTTTCTGGCTATTTTAAAATATAGCTAATATTTCATCTGTCTGCTAGCTGCTTTGGCAAATTTAGTATTTTTTCAGTTTTTTTAAGCTAATTTTGAGTTTAGCTAACATTTCAGCTGCATGCTAGTCATTTTGGTAAATTTATTTTTTTTTTTTTTCCGGCTAATTTTGAGTTTAGCTAATTAAGCTACATGAAAGCTATTTTGGCAAATTAACATTTTTTTCAGTTTTTTAGGCTAATTTTGAGTTTAGCTAATATTTCAGCTAAATGCTAGCTATTTTGGTTAATTTTGTTTTTTTCCAGGCTATTTTAAAATGTAGCTAATATTTCAGCTGCCTGCTAGCTACTTAGCTATTTTTTTTTAAATACATTCCCAAAGTAAAGTGCTTGTTGATTATTGATTAATCTCGTACAACATTTTTTCAGTAAACAGTAACATCTGTTGTCGTTAATAAATATTGTAACATTATAATAATAATGTTGATGTGAGGTTAATTGTCCCTGCTATTGAAAAACAAACTCCTGCTTCTCAAATGATGCCATTTAAAACGTTTTTACGTCTGTTTTTACTTCAGAAGATGAAAGAATGAGAGAATTTATAGATATATAGAGCTCCCTGTGTTTAGGTGACTTGTTGTTCTATTGCCGGTAGCGACACAAGATGAAACAATTCCCTTTTACCCAGACCGGATCTCATCGCTAAGATGAAGTGGGCCCTTATTGCATTTGACTCTATTGTACCGCCAAAGTCAGGTTTCGGAACTGCCGGATCAGAAAATGGTGGGGTTTTCTGCAGCAACGTACCTCCACATCCCCGTGAAGCTGTACATGGCGCTGACGCAGCGAGGAAGCTGCGGAGGAACCAGCTGGTCCAAGGAAGCGAGCGTGCAAGGAAGTCCGAACAGAACCAGGTACTTTACATAGAAAAACTGGACGAGGGCCAGGGCCAGACCACCTGCAGCCGAGAGGACGGAACACGATCACACGTTTACCAAAGTTCTGCCTAAGCATAATGTGCTTAACGCAACCCACGTTAGAGGTTCTAAATGAGTGAAAATCTGCTTTAAACAACATGAAACTTCAATTTGTTAAACATTAAAGAGACATCCACAGGTTTTTCCGGGACATAAAAGAGATCTGGATTATGACCTAAAGATGAGTCATTTTCTTTAGTCAGAAAATCCTGTGAATGTAGGATCATTTCATCCTATATAAAAAAAAAAAAGGAAAAGGAATTACCCAACGCCCAGGGAGGAAGTATCTCTATATAGGTTTCATTAGACTGGATGGAGTGCATGTACATGAAGTGAATCATGCATTCTGCCAGACACCACCACAGGAGGATTCGACCCAATCTGAGCATCATGTGACTGAAAGTGAAGCTGGTTCTGTTGTTCTCCTCAGTGGATTTCTGCATCTGCAAATAGAAACTAATATCATACTCATACAGTACTACATAAAATAAATGACCTTCCTAAAGTTTAAGTAGTATGACAATATTTGAGAACTTTACTGGAAACTATCCATTTTTGCAAATATTTAAAAGCTTTAAGTTGTTTTAATTTATTTTTGCTCAAACCTTTATCAAGTTTTAGACAAAATTAGCAGATTTTTTGGTTTAATTAAAAAAAAAAAAAAACTGGGATCTAGAAATATTAACTACAGCTAATCATTTATTATTAATTGCTGATTATTATTATTATTAATAAAGATTAGACATGTACAATAAATCAAAAATGTATCAACATATCTATTAAGGCTGGGTATCGCCAATAGTTTCATCAAAGCCTGAATCGATTTGATTCCAATTTGTTTTTTTCAGTTTACAGATTTAGACACATTTTTTGAATATATTCATATTAATCGGATACATTTCACATTCTGTCAAATGTACAATTGTAATGAACTTGTTAATAGCATACATCGATTCTCAAACGGAGAAGCTCCAGCAGTTGTTCTGTTTCAGTTTGGCCACTAGGTGGCGATGGCGCTACAGCATCACACCTTATTCCAGAGGAGGAAGAAAGTATGAGCGAAAACTGTGTTTTAGATCACAAATAGTTACTTTTAAAAATATTAGAATTTCATGCTTGTGAGTTTATAAAGATGTTAATTTATTCAGCGATGTATGTTTAGGTCGACCGAGGGTTAGCATTAGCGTCCTATAGGAAAACCCATTATATGCTAGCATCAAGTTAGGAGCATTACGCGTAAGATCGATTTCTACTTTTATGGATCAATTATTGATTTATTAAGCTTAAATCGATTGAGATCGATTACTCCATTTTTTTTCGCAATATCAGTTTGATACACAGTATAATTTATGTTGACTAATTTAAATAAAACTGTTGCAGTGAAATAAAAATGATGTGTTTATCTACTAATAATGATTATTAATGACACTGTCATTTATGGTTCAATTTTAGGGATTTTATTTTAAAGTTAGACTCAGTATCATTACAATTATATTTCTGTTTCAAGAATAAGCGCTAGTTTTAGATTTTATTAGGATTTATTAAGATTGAACAACTTAAACTCCTTTTTTCACCTTTTTATTTCTAAAGTTTACGTATTACATACTTTTTTTTAATCCTTGTAATCAAAATTAACTGTAATTAGGGGCATAAAAACTCAAAAAATACAGTCCATTAGCTTAGAACTGGAAAAAGATGCTGTATAGCATAAAATTGTAGATGTTTGAATGCTTGTGTGGAACTTCTCTATAGATATTAATTTCTTCTAAAGTAAAACTGACTTTCTACTTTCTAGTAATTTTCTTCTAAAGATTCGAGTTCTTTATCTATTTTTAGGCTTTGTCTTTTTGCAGTGTTTCAGTATAGAACCTTACCTGCTCCGTGAAGGCTTTGTACGTCATTATAGGTCCATTGTAGAAAAAGGGATGATAGAATGTGTATGAGAGCAGCCAGAAGAGCTGCACAAGAGCGTTGCACGAGCTCCAGCACTGCTCCAGGCTGAAGCTGATGAAACGCAGGCTGCAGACAGCCACGCTGAAGAGCAGCAGATAGTATTCCTCCTCTGTCGTGTACCAGCTCTTCTGTAGGACACAAAATACAAATATTTGCTTTCTATCTTATAAAAAAAAAACTTGATCAAGCATGTTACTGAAATCTATAGCATCTGTAAGTAACTGAGCTCTGTTCTGCACTTTCTGTGAGTAAAGGAGAAAAAAGGAATATTTATGTCTGCTTTAGCTAAAAGTAAACCTATAACCATGGAAACTATAGAACTGACAGGAATAATGTATGCGGTGTAAGATATTCAAAGCTACTGTGTTGGAAATATGACTACATGATGTTAATAAAATACACTAAATTACTTGGAAATCAGGCTTGCAAATTAGCTATTTTAAATTCCAGGTAAATTAAACATTAATTTGTTCCAAAAAAATACATAAATTGGAAAAAAGGGTCTGCTCAAGTTAAATATACAAACTACTATTAAGATCTTATTTTTTAAATAACATTCTTGTAATAATTAAGAAACCAGAATAACCACATGTCTTCTTCTTTTGGTCTCTGTCGCCCTCTTGTGTTTTCAACAAACATAGCATTTTTGTAAATGGATGAAAAATGCAGTTTTTCTATGTTTGTGGTCTGCAAAAGCATGATTTATATTCATTTTGTCAGACTGCACAACACAAAAACACAGATGTTTGATTTATTTATTTTTTAGGAGTATTAGGGCCACCCAAAAAGATATATTTTATTAGATTTAAAGTTGCGAATTTATTACTTTAAACCTTGTGAATGCGCAACTTTTTGTCATAAATGTATCAATTTTTTCCTTGTAAAGTTTTTTTTTTTCTTTTTTTTTTCATAAATTTATGGATTTTTTCTCTCAACAACTTTTCTTCTTATACATGTATAACTTTTCTCTCTTAAAGTTATGATATTTTTCTTGTAAATTTACTACTTTTTTCATATAAATGTACAACTTTATTCTCATAAATATATTAATTTTTTTATTGACAACTGACAGCTTTTGTTTCTCCTAAATTAATGACTTTTTCTCATAAATATATGACTTTTTTTCTCTTAAATCTAATATAAAAAAAGCTATTTTAAAAAGATGTGCAGTAAAACCCAGAACAAAACACAAAATAAAGCACAGAACATAAAAACAAAAACAATTTTAAAAAGATGTGTCTTTAACTGCTACTTTTTTTTCCGTAAATGTACAACCTTTATCTCATACATTTATGACATTTTTCTTTAAAATTAATGACTTTTTTTCTTGTAAATGTAAGACTTTTTTCACTCAAATTTATTTCTTTTCTTCTCGCGAACTTATGTCTTTTCCGTAAATTTACAACTTTTTTCTTACAAATGTATTTACTTCTTTTCTCATAAATATATTACTTTTTTCTCATGAATTTACAACTTTTTTTGTACATGTAAGATTGTGTTTTTTTCATAAATTTATGTCATTTAGGACTTAAATTTATGAGAAAAAAGTCATAAATTTACCCTATGACTTTTTAGATCATAAATATAGGACTTCATTCTCATATTTTAACTGTTATGAATTTATCTTGTAAATTTACAAGATTTAGAATCGCAATTGAAAATAAAACATCTTTTTGTCTGTAAATAGTCCCTAATATGCCATCGTATATTTTAAACATATTGTACCAAAACACCAAAAAAAACATTAAATCTCAACATAAATCAGGATCCTCAACGTACCTGGATGTCTTGAATCGGCTGTAGGTAAAGTGTGGCGATCAGCAGTAAGTTACACATCCACGACAGAGCGGGTTTTCGCAGCTGAGCCACCACAAAGACCACAGCCAGCTGCACCAACAGAACACTCACACCTTTAAACCCCAGCGCACTGACGGCTGCAAGGAGGCCATATAGTGTGATAGCGAGCACCTTAAACTGTGAAGAATAACAAAATGTGCACAAATTAATTTTAAAAAAAATGAATGAAACTGATATTTATGCATTTATTTCATGTGATCGTACCTTGGGGTAAAAGAAGGCAAACGATCTGGAGACGACACAGTGACCTAAACAGGTCCACAGCAACGATTTTCTGCCCCATTCGCTCCAGAAATTCCACTCAAAGTCTGAGGAGTCCTGGAGAAGACGGATTCAATGTGAGGTTTTAAAGCTAATTTAAAGACCCGCTCCAATGAAAATCGTGTTTTTAACATGTTCTCGTAGCATATTTTTCATGATGGAGGACAAATATAAAGAATTTAGGAATTTATGGTTTGAGTGTTTTTTTTAAATTATTCTTGAAATATTCTGTAATCTGTTTAAATCTGAGTTTAGACTAGGCCAGGGGTCTGCAACCTGCGGCTCCAGAGCCACATGTGGCACTTTTATCTCTCCCTAGTGGCTCCTAATTGTAGATTAGCTATTGTTTTAGCAAAATACTAATGTTTTTGGCTAATGTGTTACCAAGTGGAGTTTTTAGGCTAATTTAGAATTTTAGCTTTTATTTTAGCACCATGCTAACATTTTTGGCTAAATTTTCTGAGAAATGTTATACTAATTTGGAGTTTAGCTAATATTTTAACAACATGCTAACGTTTTTGGCTAAGTTTTCTGAGAAATTGAATGCTAATTTGGAGTTTAGCTAATATTTTAGCAACATGCTAAAGTTTATGGCTAAGTTTTCTGAGAAATTGAATGCTAATTTGGAGTTTAGCTAATATTTTAGCAACATGCTAACGTTTTTGGCTAAGTTTTCTGAGAAAGTTTATGCTAATTTGGAGTTTAGCTAATATTTTATTAAAATGCTAATGTTTCCAGCTAATTTGTTATCTACTGATTTTTTATTTTTTGATAATTTAGAATTTTGCTCCTATTTTAGCAACATGCTAACGTTGTTGACTAAGTTAGTTTCTGAGGAATTTTAGGCTATTTTGGAGTTCAGCTAGTAATTGAGCAACAAGCTAGCTTTTTTTTTTGGCAGATTTGGCCTCTAATTAGTTTTTTATGCTAATTTAGAGTTTAGCTAATATTTTAGCAATATGCTAACATTTTTAGCTAATTTGTTATCTACTGGGGGTTTTAGGATAATTTTGAGTTTAGCTTTTATTTCAGCAACATGCTAAAATTTTTGGCTAATTTAATTTACAGAGAAATGTTATGCTAATTTGAAGTTCAGCTAGTAATAAAGCAATGAGCTAGCTTTTTTGCTAATAAAGTTTTGAGAGATGCTAGTTTCTTTTTATATATTTTTTTGCTTTTGTTCGTGACAAAAATAGACATTATTCACATAAAAAAAAAAGAAGAAGGTTATGAATGCAAATCCAAATTTCTCAAAGGCTAACATAAGTCAATGCGGCTCCTTTTAGGTTTTGATCAGTAAAAAACGAGCCCAAATGTTTCTTTTACTGTGAAAGGTTGCTGACCTCTGGAGGCTCTGACCAACAAATGAAAGTTTCAAAGTTACCCTTTTATAACCCAGAAGAAGACCCTTTTCCAGCTGGAAATCTCTCGATAATCCGGCTTCATGCTCTACAAAACAGAGAACAGCGGTCATTTCACTTTATCACTTTGCAAAACCAAGAATGTCATCAACTTTACCTTTAGAGAATTTGTACAACTGGAAGAAAGAATATAGATGGGAGCCGAAAGACAGCAGCCAGTAGATGAGGATCTCTGTCCGGGTCAGAGGCGACACCTGAGACCTCATCAGCTAAAGTCCCGGTGATGTTGTACCTTTAATGAAAAACAGACACACTTTGTGAGCACAGATTTTAACTGAAGAAATCCTCTGACTGTCAGGCTAATTTCAAGGTTATTACACTTTTTTCATAACAAAAAAAGCTCTATCCTGATTTCATGAAAGGCGACATGAATTATAATTATTGATTTCATAATAACAGCTTGCCAAATAGTTTTGCCACGTTTTTTTTTAGTATCGGTTAGCTACAGAATAAGTTTACTTTTTTTAAAAATAATTTGAGATAATTTGTTTCTTATTTAACATTCTTTGTTAGTGTTCTGTTAAAATAAGACAGATTTAAGTGAAAGAAAAACAATTTTTAATTGTTTTACATTTCAAGTCATTAATTTTTTCTCCATCAAATTGTGACCAATCATTTTAAGTTTGATATATTTATATAAATATGTCATTTCTTTTGTTTGTCCCCTTTAGTTTTATTTTTTTTGTTTTGACTGCTTGAAATACAACTACAATTTTTTTTTACAAACAATATGTTTACATTTGCTCTTGATTCACGACTATTTCAATCATTAAATCTTAAATAAAAAAAAACAACATAATTTTTTAGCCGTATTTTTTTCCTATGTCCTCCATCCTCAGAAAAAAACGTATTAAAAACCAAATCAAAACACATTTTTTCATTGAAGTGAGTCTTCATCTACAAAAATATGATAACGTTTTATTTATGAAATGTATGAACTGTTTAAATAAGTAACATTAAAAAGAAGAACAAAAATCAAGGATTGAAACAACGTTGGATTTACCTTTGAGTTTGTAACTTCATGTCATTCTTTTAACTTGGTGGCGAAGTGACTCTGTTTCAGGAGGAGATCCGCCGCTGAGAGGAGAATTTATGTTTTTAGAATCTGGTTTATGGAAAAGTAACAACTATGACGTGATCTATCAGCTGTTAAATATACAATTATCCGATTCTCTAGCGGTTTCGGCCACCGGATCACTACTGTCAGCGCCAGACCAGTACCCGGAAGCAAAACCGGTACCTCGCATGCGCGGGAGACATACGTCACTTCCGCCAAAACCAGACACAGCAACATGAGAAGTCTTGTCTAAGGATCCTCACCAGCCAACGGAGCTATTCTGCCACCTCTAACTGTAATGTAAACTTTAACGCACACACACCCAAAAAAATTCAACATATCTGAAAAAAATGTGATTCACAAAACCTTTTTTTAAACATATGAACTCAAACTTCTGCTTTTATAATAATATTGCTAGTTGAAATACTATTGTTTGAAAACCAAAAGTACTGCATTTGTGGTTTGTGATACTAACAGAAATAGGATTGGATACATCAGAACAAAATATTCTGAATATTTCTGAGAACCTTTTAAATATTCATTAAAAATAAAAACATAACAAGTGTATGATTTTTTTTTAATTTTTGTAACATTATGAGATCAAACCTGAGTAACTTGTTGTTAGTTCCTTCTGTGGTGATGCTTTTGTAAAACTAAATGTTTTGACCCTTTTGTTAGTTTGCTATTTATAGTTATTCAAATTTTCTGCAACTGGACAGCATCATTCTTCATTTCACCTCCAGTAAAGACAGTGGTGATCAGCTATAATATTAATTTAAAAACTTTCCTTGCGATTCCGTGGGGGATCAAAGATCCTTGTGGAAAGAGATTGCTCACTCTTTACAAATTCAAAAAAAATATAAACTGACGACAAAAGTGCTTTTTGTGGTTGCGCCCCGGCGTGCCACAGCTTGACCTCGGTTGCCGACCTCTGTTCTAGAGTGTTGCACAGATATTTCTTTCAGCATGTCTTTACAGTCTTGTGTAAGCTTTTCAATCAATGCATTTTTCTCTTCAAAATCATTCTGAGTAAAGTGAAGACTTGCTTTTAGATCACATTGCTCTTTAGTGACTCTGTCTAATCATTTGTTAAAAGAATAGCATTTGTACAAAGCCCTGTTGTTTCAAAAGCTCCATATAAAGTTATTTTTGTTGATCTAGAACAGGGGTCGGCAACCTTTAAGAGTAAAAGAGCTATTTGGGCTCGTTTTCTACTGATCAAAAACTGGAAGGAGCCGCATAGACTTACGTTAGCCTTTCAGAAATTTGGATTTGCATCCATAACCTTTTAATGTGGTTTTTTTTTTTATAAATATGAATAATGTCTATTTTTGGCACAAACAAAAGCAAAAAAATATATAAAATAAGAAACTAGCATCCCTCAACTGGGGATTTTTTAAAAAACGTTTTTAACTTTACTAGCAGCACGAAGACAAACGTGTTGCTTACTTACTAGCTGAACTTCAAATTAGCATAACATTTCTCTGTAAATTAAATCAGCCAAAAATTTTAGTATGTTGCTAAAATATTAGCTAAACTCCAAATTAGCATAACAAGCTAATTAGGGGCCAAATCCACCAAAAAAAATAAAAAAAAAAGCTAGCTTGTTGCTTAATTACTAGCTGAACTCCAAAAAAGCCTAAAATTCCTCAGTAAACTAACTTAGTCAAAAACGTTAGCATGTTGCTAAAATAGAAGCTAAATTCTAAATTATCCATAAAAATTTCAGTAGATAACAAATTAGCTTAAAACATCAGGATTTTACTAAAATATTAGCTAAACTCCAAATTAGCATAAAATTCCTAGGTAAACTAATTTAGTCAAAAACGTTAGCATGTTGCCAAAATAGAAGCTAAAACTCTAAATTAGCCTAAAAACCCCACTAGAAAAAAAATTAGCCAAAAAAAAAACTTTAGTAGGTTGCTAAAATAATAGCTAATCTCCAATTTTCTTGAATTTTACTATTATTTTATTTTTCTTTAACCAAAGAGCCACTATGGAGAGATAAAAGAGCGTCATGAGGCTCTGGAGCCGCAGGTTGCAGACCCCTGATCTAGAAGGTCACGTACTTGTGTAGAAGTGATAAAATCATCCTCATTTTTCACTTTAGGAGGCATGATGCATGCTGCATCCATAAAGTTAGCTTCTCCCACCACCACCATTGCTGGCTGGAGTGTTGGCTCAGGCTGTAGCTGCTCCCTCAGGTTTACTCTGACTTTTTTTTCATGTCCAGTTTTCTGCCAAGTGTCCTCCAGGGTCCAGAGGAAAGAAAGGTGTGTAATGTGTCTGGAAAAAAACTGAGTATAAGGAAATAAACGTACAGCATTTTAATATATATACACAACTCAAACCGGATCTGTGATTCTGCTTTCATCAATAAAAATAGAACAGATATTTTTAAAACTATCATTAATCAAATAACAGAACCATATATCATAAAAAAGACGAGTGGTTTTAAACAAACATGGGAAAACTACGGCCCGCGGGTCCTTCGTTTGGTCCGGCCCGCTCCCTTCTCCTTATCTGAACTCCCAAAATCTCTGTTAAATAGAACAGAATATTGTGTTTTCTTTCTACATCTCAGTTCATCTTTCGCGTCTCGCTGATATTTTCAGAGCAATTGTGCTGCTGCGTTTTCTCAAACAGCGCACCCTGTTCTGTGTCCTGATTGGTTGAGACCTTCTCAACCATCTCCTCTCCATGTGTGCACCTCCAATGAATTCTGGCATCGTGAGCACTTTCTGCTCCTTCGCGAACGTGTTTAATCTCTGTTCTGTTTAATAAAGATGTAAAATTCATTCATGTTTGTCTGAAATAGCCAAATAAAAATGGTGAACTCAAAACGTGTTGAGATTAGAATTGGTTTAATTGACGCCTTTGGTGGGGAAGTTTGCCAAAACGGCAGAAAGATTGACAAAAAAAGGTCAAAAGCCTCTGGTACCCATTTTACAAAAAAAAAAGACTGACCTGACACCGGTTTCATTCAAAGGAGTGTCGTCTTCTTCTTCCTGTTTTGCTTTGGTGGAGAACAGAGCTTGACTGCCCCCTTGTGTTCAGTAGTGGTACAGCAAGAGGCATCAATGACTTACCGCTTGTTCTGCTTTTGTAGTTTTTTAAAAATTTGTTCATTTATTTACTAAAAGTTTGATCATTTTATTTTTTTAACATAAATTTGAAACATATAAAGGAATAAATTATACGTTTTTCTTTTTAAATTGCGATTTGTCCAGATTTTCCTCTTTTAATTTTATGACTGCTTCTCAGTTTAATCTAACTATTCAAAAAAATACAATTAGCTACTCAGTTTTGTCTTGACATTTTCCTAAAAACTAAAGTTTACACCTTACACAGTATTTATTTATCTATTTTACAAATAATACAGGAAAAACATTTTTTTAACCTATTTTCACTACAGCTTATGAATTTAGTTGCTAATAGTGCTGCCACAAACGATTATTTTAATAGTGGACTAATCATCGATTATTTTTTCCGATTAGTCGACTAATCGGATCATGGACAAAGTGGATGTAAAAAAAATCTTAAATATGATTAGCTTTAAAACTAAAAAAATCCTAAATAAGCTAAAATCGCTAGCATATAGCTGAAATATTAGCTAAACTCCAAATTAGCCTAAAAATTGTAAAAATTCCAAATTAGCTAAAATAGCTAGCATGTAGCTGAAGTAATAGCAAAACTCCAAATTAGCCTAAAAAACTGTAAAAATCCCAAATTAGCCAAAATAGCTAACATATAGCTGAAATATTAGCTAAACTCCAAATTAGCCTAAAAAACTGTAAAAATCTGAAATTAGCCAAAAATAGCTAGCATGTAGCTGAAATAATAGCAAAACTCAAAATTAGCCTAATAAACTGTAAATATTTACAATTAGCAAGCTAACATGTAGCTGAAATATTAGCTAAACTCCAAATTAGCCTAAAAAAATTGTAAAAATTTAAATTAGCCAAAATAGCTAGCATGTAGCTGAAATATCAGCTAAACTCCAAATTAGCCTAAAAAACTGTAAAAATCCAAATTAGCCAAAATAGCTAACATGTAGCTGAAATATTAGCTAAACTCCAAATTAGCCTAAAAAACTGTAAAAATCTGAAATTAGCCAAAAATAGCCAGCATGTAGCTGAAATAATAGCAAAACTCAAAATTAGCCTAATAAACTGTAAATATTTATAATTAGCAAGCTAACATGTAGCTGAAATATTAGCTAAACTCCAATTAGCCTAAAAAATTGTAAAAATTTAAATTAGCCAAAATAGCTAGCATGTAGCTGAAATATCAGCTAAACTCCAAATTTGCCTAAAAAACTGTAAAAATCCCAAATTAGCCAAAAATAGCTAGCATGTAGCTGAAATAATAGCAAAACTTCAAATTAGCCTAATAAACTGTAAACATTTACAATGATCTAGCTAACATGTAGCTGAAATATTATCTAAACTCCAAATTAGCCTAAAAAAATGTAAAAATTCCAAATAGTAGCTGGAATAATAGAAAAACTCAAAATTAGCCTAAAAAACTGTAAACATTTAGAATTAGCTAGCTAACATGTAAATGAAATATTAGCTAAACTCCAAATTAGCCTAAAAAACTGCAAATCCTAAATTAGCCAAAAGAGCTGATATGTATCTGAAATATTATCTTAATTTCAAATTATCCCAAAAAACTGAAAAAGCCTAAATTAGCCAAAATAGCTACCATGAAGCTAAAATATTAGCTAAACTCCAAAATAGCCTGAAAACCCTTAATAAATACCAAAATAGTCTAAAAAGCTAGCAGAATGTCATAACTTTCAACTTTACTACAGCCTGACTCCATATATTACAAAGAAACGACTAATCGACTATTAAATTAGTTGTCGACTATTTTAATAATCGATTAGTCATCGATTAGTCGACTAATCGTGGCAGCCCTAGTTGCTAATAGTATAAAAGATTTCAATATTTCCATATACATTCAAAAATAATGTCAGTTTATTATGGCAAAATAAATATTTCCTATATGCTTTGTAGGGATAAGGAACAACATGCATACTGAATAAGACAAATTTGTCAGGGATTCATAACCTTTTTACAAATATTCAATCGTAACAACAAGGCAACATTAAGACAACATGTACAACTGTAACATTTCATTTCTAATTCTCATGCATAATTTATTATTTTCCTTATTGACAAAACTTTCTTTATTACATTTATTTATGTGTCTCACAAACCAAAGCTGTTTGTTTCAGTGTGATATTTTGCTGCTTCCTCCTTTCCCATTCTATTTATTTTAACTCATGTACACTTTCAGTTACCATCCCTAAGACTTTTAAATGTGTCAGTACCACAAAGAAATTTCAACCTATCCAACATGTGTGTTTCGTGACCTACAGTCGTGCTCGCATGTACATTAAGTGTGATCACAGGGTTTGTTTTTACAGCTCGTCCGTCTCTCCATCAAACGGCACGGCGTCGGTCTCCATGTGAATGCTGCTGGGCTCGCTGCTTCCCACCCAACCGATAGGAGTGCGGTTGAAGGAAGGTCGGCAGCCGATGTCGTGCTGGTACACCACCGAAGGCTCGGGCTCCTCTTTGGTCGCCTGGGCTTCTGGCAACTGGAATTTCAGGAGCTGATTCGCCTTATCAAAGCCCCCAAAAGGCATGGCGGCCCTGTCAAATCGAGGTGAGGAAGGTCATTTTTCTGTTACTGCACACAGACGGTAAAGAAAGGGGCTCGGAAAGTACCTGTTAAAGCACTTGTACTTGGGAAAATCCTTATGGTCGATGGGACCGGGCATCGTTGGTTTTAGGGTGGAGAGCAGATTCTCGTCGCCCTTCATGGCTTTCTCCCAGGGTGAGATGTACGTTTTCACAAGAAACTGCTTCTTAGATTCACCAGCTTTTCCACCCACTGCAAAAAAATGGTTAAAATTATATTTTTTGGGGGGCAAAAACCAATAATGCACACCAAAAATATTATTAGTCAAACAAAGAATAGCATCTTAAAGAGAAATATTAAGATATAAATAAAGTTTACTTAAAAATTTAAATAATCTTTAATTTATTATCTGAAAGAAAGTGTGTTTTCATTTTAAAATGACCTAATCTTCATTTTATTCAGTTAAATTACAGTCTTTTTTTGTGAACTGTATTTTTTTCAGAATTATGCAATGAAAGTCTTGTTTGTTTGTTTTTATTTGTAGTGTAACTATCGGGGATTTGTGGAGATTTGACAAGATATCTTTGTTTGTTTGTCTGTAATAGGGATGGGTTGATAAATTTGACTAAACAATTTAAGCTTAATAGATCAATAATCTATCCATAAAAGTTGAAATCGATCTAACGTATAATCAGATTTCCCATAAGACGGCTAAAGTCAACGCTCGCCGACCTAAACATATATTGCTAATTCAATTAATATCTTAATATACTCACAGGCAATTCTTTTAATGAAAAGTAACCATTTGTGGTCTAAAATACAGTTTTTTGCTCATACTTCCTTCTTCTTCTTCTTCTGGAATAAGGTGTAATGCTATAGCACGATCGCCCCCTAGTGGCCAAACTGAAAGGCCCTCCAGGAGAAGCAGAACAATTGTTGGAACTTTTCTGTTTGCAATTGGGCTGGGTATTATTATTAATTTCCAGAAATGATTCGATTCTGATTTTTTTTAATCTTTAAATCCTCAAATTTAATTCAATTTGGAGTTTACACATTTAGACACTTTTGTTTAGAAATGCAAGAATAATCTACTATATGTTTAGAATATATTTATATTAATCGGATACAGTTCACATACTGTAAAATGCATCAGTGAAATAATGAGACTTAATATCATACAGTGTGACATGGATTCTCTAAAGGACAAGTTCTTACAAAAATGTTAACATTGTTCTGATTCTCCTGGATGATGTTTCAGTTTGGCCACTAGGTGGCGATCGTGCTATAGCATTACACCTTATTCCAGATGAAGAAGAAGGTATGACCAAAAACTGTGTTTTATACCACAAATGGTTACTTTAAAAAAATATTTCCTTAATTTTTTTTTCTAATTCACGCCTGTGAGTTTATAAAGATGTTAATTTAGTCAGTAATGTAAGTAATGAATGTTAGCATTAGCCGTCCTATGGGAAACTCCATTAAATGTTAGCATCAAGCTAGCGGACTAACGGATTTATATTTTTAGAAATCAGTTAATAAATGTTAAAGTTTGTGAACTGTATGAGATTTATACGAAAATATTAAAAAAAAATTGAAATACATTATTAATGCATTTATAAACAAATCTGTATAAATGTGTAAACTCAAAATTGAATTGAATTGAGAGGGTTGAAAAAAAAAAATCGCCTCGAGTGAAATTACTCAAATTTACTGGAAATTATTGACAATACTCAGCCCTAATCTCTGAGCATATTAATGCATTTTTTCTAAAACTTACCTTTGTGTGAGGACCACTCGCCGGCCCCCTGTGCTTTTCCCAGGCTGTCTCCTCGACCTTGTCCACCCGCACCATCACTCCCAACCCCACCGCCTGCTCCTCCCACTCCAACACCTTTACTTCCTGGCTTTGGGGGAGGTGCAGGGGCCCCTCCGAGAGGTATTACTCCTAAATACATATATCCACACTCTTTACTGACATGATGTCCGCCGACATTTATCGTCTGACCTCCCATTTGACCCCCCAGAGAGGGCACAAACTTCTGGAGGCTGTCCTGTAACATACAACACATCATATTGATTTGAAATAACTTAGAAATGACAGAAGTTAGCACAAACTGGGCTCTCACCAGCGACTCGCTGCTGAAGATGTCGGGGTTGTTCTCGTAGATGAACTTCTCCACTCTCTGCTGCCTCATCTTGAACATCTTTGAGCCTCTGTTCTTCATCAGGGAGAGCTCCTCCAGCATGATGTCTCTGGGAGTCCGGATCTTCGTTCCCAGGTCGAACTCCGATGCCTCTGGTTCCGACTCAAATTCTAGATAAGAGAATGCACAAAAAATAATGTATTGTTTGACAAAACAAATATTTCTAGTTGACCATTTCTGCAGCTGTTTGTTTCATGCAAACCTAAGATTAGTCCGTCATATACAGTGTCTGTCTATTTCTGTGCTGCATTTATGTGACAGAGTAGCACATGGCCACGTAATTCTTACCATTCTGAGTGATATGCGATAGGTCGGTGATGATCTTGGAGGGCTTTTTCCGCTTGTTTAGGGGGGCAGGTGTTCTCAGAGGCATGTCTGGAGGGAAAAAATAGAGAGTTCAAAAATACACAACTTTATTTTGAGATTGTTTGACGAACATTCTTGGATCCACAAAAGTAGAAATAAACATTTTTCATGATTCATTTTCCAGCTTCCAAGAGGGATATAATGAGCCGGAGATTCCTTAAATGCTTCCGTGGAACAGATGGAGAAATATATAGCTTGATGTGTGTTTCAGTTGTGTGTAAACAGAGGTGTAGTTTGTGCAGAACATTCCAAGACAGTAAAAAAAAGCTTTGTTATATCAATTAATGACAGGATCTTTTGCTCAAAGTAAATCTAAATGGATGAAGGGATTTCTTGTGGTTTTTATGTCTAAATCGGATGGTTTTTTTTTATTCCCTCCTCCGAACATTTTGAAACTCCAAAGCTCAGTACATTCAGCTCCGACTTTTTCTTCAAGGCCCAGTAGCAAAACATCACATCACATTTACTGGCGGTAATTTAAGCCGCCGCGGCTATTTTTAAAGGCCATTTACAGCCAAGACATTTTAGCAACCTGCAATGACGTCATTCATCGATCTAATGGTCTCGACACGACTCAAAAGAACACAAAACACTTCTGCAGCGACACAAATCCAAGTTTGTTTGTTCTTTTACAAACCTAAAACATAACTAGAATGCATATATATATTTATACGGTTGAGTTTTGAGATTTAGTATTCTCCATTTAAGAAATTTAAATAAGGAAATTGGTACATTTAGCCATTTGTTTTGTGTTTTTATTACATCTTTGCAATTTTTTCAAAGTTCGTTTTGGCAACTGCAGAAATCTATTCTACTTCATGCTACCTTATTCTGCACCAGTACCTGAAATTCTGATTATTCATTTCAGAAAAGCAGATTAATTAGTTAAAATCTACTCACCGGGTTTTATTGTAATCCTGGAAGGAGAATTAGACCTATAAATACCAGGCAGAAGTTCTCGATCTTAATCGCAAGTTTACAAATCCCCTTCGAGCCTCTGACCCTATGGACTCGGGTCCTGGGAAGTGCAAAACCTGCCCAACACTCAGATAAGGGGTATTCCAGACGGTCGGGGGGTGTGGGTGGAAGAAGTGTCAAGACACAAGGAGGAGGAGGAGGAGGAGGTTGAAGTTGGGAGTACGAAATGAAACGGGAGAGGAGGGTCATTAATGCTTGTGGGGAAGTCTCTGATGGCCGGCTGAAAGTGCTGATGGTTGATATTAAGGGGGAGAAAATCATTCTCACAGATGGCACACGGGGCTATATTTAGTAGCAAAGATCTAGAGGAACAGAACAGAGCCATAAAATAAGCCCAGAGGACTCCCGGACAGTTTGGGAGTCTCTGAAAGACGGAGAGGTCTCAGGGTAGGCCGTGTACAAGGACACATGGCCGCTGAAGGTCAAGTTTATCCGTGAAAATGAGTCCGTTAAAGCCCAGGAACTGCAATTTACCTCATTATTATTTAACATTTCAAACACTCCCTGAATTAATATAACCCGATTGTCAAAATTAAACACAAAAATCTTTAACATTCTGACTTTTTTCAACCGTTAACACGATAATTCCAGCAGATTTTGAAGGAGAAAACACGTAAATACTGGAGCTCCAGTGTTAAAGGGTTAAATAATGTGATCTACGTATTCCAAATATAGAAATATTGATGATCGTCTCTTGATTTCAAATGTGTCTAAACTGATTATGTGAAAACCTAAATATTTTTTTTAAATATAACATCAAGTTTAGGAGTAATTCAATAGTTATGTTACGTGCAAGTTTACCTTGTCACTCATCGCTGCTGCTTTACATGCGTTGTCTGTCAGTTCCAAATACTTCCTCGTCATCGGCATGTTTTGCAGACACATGAATTCATCATTGCTGCAGAGTGAGAACAGAACTGTTTCTGCTGGACGTACTGGCAGAAATTAATCAGCTAATTGCCTTTAAATGCAACTTGGATTCCTATAGTGTGACTTATATTAATGACTTTTCAAATAAAAAAAAAATCTGCATATATATTTATTTTATTGTATTTTTTTTTTGATACCTAATTTTTTGATAAAGTCTGAAACAGTGTCTGCTTACATAGTCATGGGATTTAATGTTGCTTAGTCCCCCCTTGACAATTAAAAAACAAAAAATTCCCAATAGTATTTTAATTATGATTATGAAGTTTTTAACTGAAATCCCACAACCTAAATGGCTTAAAAAGCCATTTTTTTCATGTGGATTTAAAGCCTCAGTTTCCAAAATCTCCTCTGAGGGGGCGTGGCTTTTGGAGCTAATCTGAGTGGCTCCGCCCCTGACAGATTTAAAAGGAGAAATACTCGGAAATGCAAAAAGAAAGGGATTTCTTATTACATTTGCACTCTGTCATAAGAAAAATGCCACACATACATGTTAAAAACTTTAAAAATTTGAATTTCATCTGATTTTTTAATCTGTGTTGATAAAGTATAAATATCTGATTATAAGTTATGAACTAAATATTAATAACTCATGTAAAGAAAATGGTATGGTAGAGCCAGGGTGGGATTATATAAATTCAAGAAATCTATCATTTGATGCCCATTTCTGACATATCTTTGTATTGATAAATCTCTCTTGTTGGTAATGCACATGCATTATTCTTGCTTTGATTGCTTAATATAAGCCCTTTCAAATCAAATCAGAAAATCTCAAATTCCCATTTGGAGTTTTGTGGAATTCATAACAGAGGAATTACTTATTTTCTATTGCAAAGATTCAAACACAAGTAGTTTCAAGTCTGTTTATTGATCAAACCCTAGAATAATGCAATCTCTTTGAAAATTTTTCTGACATAAAAATTCTGCAGCTGAATCTAATTTTTTGTTTTGACAACGAGACAACAAGACCTTTCCTTTTATTCATGTTTTTTATTTAATTGTATTCATATAATATGAAATATATGACTAAAACATACTCAACTGCCTGTGAGATTTTGGACGGCACAAATAACTTCTCTAACCGATTGCTCTGGTTTCCATTTGAGTTGGCATCATTTTCAATCTGAGCACCAGTGATTCTTGGCTCCACCCATCTTTAATGGGGTGTGACTTTAAAGTGTAACCAAACCCTAAATTTACTTTTTTTTTGGCTGTCGACCTCTACCAAAGGGCCTTTAAAAGGCTGTATGTTGGTCATTGCCACATTTTTGATAAATTAAAATAATAATTAAATTCTTGAAAATATGGTTGAATCTGTGCTGCCCCCTAATAGGTTGAAACAAGGTAATACAGTTGAATTTCGTGATTGTTCATGTAAATCCCAGGTCATTTCAGAAGTCCCGCATCATGATCTGCAGCTCCAGTAATGATAAGTCTTGTTCAGCAGCCTCAACCCTCTGACTGGATTTTCAAATTTCAGCTTGAAGTTCAACTTCCCTGTTTGGTTACCCTTTAAAGTGCAAACCCTTCACACATCTTTCTAGTGGACATGTATGACACATGTCCATTAGAAAAGCACTGATTGCACACAATTACACTTTTAACATTATGGCTAGTGGTCTACACACTAATATCATTTATTTTGTCCTGTGTGTTTAACTAGTTCATATATTTGAAGGTGGAGCAGTGGACCAGCTCTACACCCTCTTCAGAGTGCTGGAGGGTTCGTGAGAGTTTGTTCATCAAGTCATTTGTGTTTTGTGGATTTGGAAAAGGTGTTCAACCGTGACCCGTGAGGTATCCTGGGTGGGTGCTCCAGAGTACGGGGTCCAGGGAGCCTTATTGAAGGCTGTCGCAGGAGCTTGCTTCCCATAGTCGGTATTAGACCTGCTCCCGGTGCATGTTGGACTCCAGCAGGGCTGCCCTTTATCACCGGTTCTGTTCATAGTTTTTGTGGACAGAATTTCTAGGCGCAGTCATAGCCAGGTTGGGATCTGGTTTGGGGACCACAGGATTTCGTCTCTGCTCTTTGCAGATGATGTTGTCCTGTTGGCTTCATCATGCCAGGACCTCCATTGGTGAAAAGAGAGCTGAGCCAGAAAGCAAAGCTCTCAATTTACCGGTCGATCTTCGTTCCAATACTCACATCCATGATCATGGAGCTCTGGGTCATGACCTTAGAGATAGGGTGAGAAGCTCGGTCACCCGGAGAGAGCTCGGAGTAGAGCTGCTGCTCTTCCATATTCAGAGGGACTTCCTATGTTAATGGTTTCCACTTTAAAGGATAACCAAACAGGGAAGTTGGGGGCCGACTCCACCCACAGCTGAAATTTGAAAATCCAATCATAGGGGTGGGAACTGACCTGGGAGAGGGAAGTCTGGGCATCTTTGCTGCCCCATGACCCAATCCCAGATGAGCAGAAGAAGACGGATGAATATTTGAAAATTCAGTTCTAGATACGGGAAAAAAAGCAGGCTTAAGCTTTAATTTAAAAAAATGAATTAAAAAAACTCACAATATAAACTTGTGTTCATTGTGGTGAGCACATGTATGTATTAACAACTCGCCAACACTAAAGTTTGACACAAGAACCCTCAATGGCGCTTTTATCCTGTCATCAGAACTCCTTTAATCTTAGGCTTTATGACAGGATTAGAACACCATGGCAACCAGCAGCTAATCAGCCTCTGCAGAAAAGAGAATCAACAATTGACAGAACAATCATGTAAATATGATGCTAGTTTTAGCCAAACTAGATCAATAAAGATTAAAAGATTTGCTTTGTTTAGCTGCACATCAGTTCCATGGTTAATGAAGTACGTGTTAGTTAGCGCATCAGAAAATAGAAACTTTCCAGAAACTTGATCCATTTTTATTTTACTTGGACCTGCTACGATGACAGTTTATAAATAGTCCTGTGTTTGATATTAACAACCCTATCTATAGTTCTCCTGCCGGTGAGTGCTTTTGCAGTCGCGACGGAATCCGACACATCAAGTGCCTGCAGCTTCTCTTACTCTCAAAAAAAAAAAAAAAAAATCAACATCCATTATAAGTGAATAGTCTAACAACCCCACAAACATGGATTGTGCACAACACAAATCATACTATACTATACTATACAAATTATTTTGTGTTTTCTGTTGGAGGAAATGGTGGACTTCGCAGTTTGGGGGGTTTGAGGCGAACAAAAGCGTGGGACGTTTTCTAGCCGAAGTATCCATCTTTTTTTTTAAATCAATCAATCAAACTTTATTTATAAAAACACGCTTTTCTGTATGTTAATTAACTTCTTCTCTGGTCTTATTTAAGGTACCATCAATGTCAAGAATCCAAATGTTTTGATAAGCGTCAAAAACGTAAAATCACATTTAATTGTTGGATAAATTCATTTTATATAGATTATTTTTACTTGGAGAAAAAAACAATCATTGCATTTATCAAACGCCCTTCTTTATTCGTCTCCCTGCAGTTTTTTTTAAGTTTGGCAACACGTTTCTTGCTTTTCTTTTTGCACACCTGGTGCTTTTGGATATCTACGCTTTATTTTACCACTTTTTTTACTTAATTTCTTTTAAGAGTTTCTCTCTCCCAGCTAACTGGCTGTTGACCAAACAGTTCATTTCTGGAGAGGGACGGTCAGGACGTTCATGTCTTGGGCCATCCAAAACCAAGATTTAGAACAAGAGTGTTGGAGAGATCCAAAAACAATTACTGCCTTTAAAAGTGTGACTAAGAGGGAGATGTTAAGCAAAAATTAGAGATAATACGTAGAAAAATAATGTAATAAAACGTATGTAGTTAATACCACTTTAACTTTAACTTTGTTGATTTAGCAATAGGGGCAAATAGTAAAAAATGTAAAAACAAATTGTGATTTTTTTTTTTTTTAAATAGAAAAATGAATTGATTAAATATTTTACCACAACCCCAAAAAAGTGGTAGCCAGCAGCCAATTTCCTACCTTTGCTTTATGGTAAATTTGGCCCTGGTTGGAGGTTTCTTACTCAAGGACATATACGAATGGCTTTCCAACATACCCTGCTTTGGCATGTTCTAATTTGGCTGGACTCACATACTGACTCACCTGCTTTAGGACACATTGAGGGCTGCTCATCTTGGATTTTACTTTGGTGATAAATTGGCTGATGGTTCTGTGACATCCTGAGATAAAGCTGTAAAACTTTAAGGAATTCCCTTTTATTTTCCATGGCAAACGTTGCCATGCTTAAATGCAAGGGGATCAAAGTTTTATATGTTTTTAGCATCTTTCCACGTCATGCTGATGGCTGAAATGCCTGCAAAATCAAGTGACTGTGGTGAACACTGGAGTAGCATAAATCTGTTAAATGTAAATGGCTGTAAGAAAGGCTGAAAAAAAGATGTGAAAGCTCTTTTACTTTGAAATTTTCCACAGTCTAAATGCTTAAGAAAAGCAGTTTTATAACAAACAGGAAACAGTAAATCATTTAGGCTTCTGTACAAAGACTCTTCAGTCAAGATTTTGTGCACAATTTTCAAATTTTCACCAAAGTTGATTGCATTGACTGTAAAAAAAAACATTTGTGGAGTGAGTGAGGAAGAGAATTCGATCATGAAAAAGCGCTTTTTAAGGATTGCAAGAAAATTAAAAAGTATTTTTTTTTTTTAGCTCAAAATCCATATTGGTGGACGGAATGTCTGCAATTTAGAGCTGGGGCGGATTTAATTTAAAGGTAGGCGATAGTCAAGAGCCTCCAACACTCAAAGTTGAATACCTAAAAAAAGTGTCTAAGATAAATTTTACGCCCATTATTATTTAATATTGTAATTAAAAAACAATCCAAATCCATGACATGGCATAAGACAGATCAGGTGAAAGTGTTTAGGTCCTCCCCCGTCGCTCTCCAGCAATGGAATATTCCAGACAACTGCAAGTTAGAGAATCCAGTTTTCCTGGATTGGGTGGTTTTCTGCCCAATTGAGCAGTTCTGATTTGAAGGGTAAAAATTGTTTTGAGCGTTTTCTGAAATTCGCTTCGATCAGGAACATCTAATCAGGGCAGGTAGAAGGCAGTGCCCCCCCTGCCATCATGACATAAATGTGTCCAATATGTCTTCATCCTCAAAATCGCTGTGTTTTGCATATTTCCTCTTCAATTTCAATTTCTGCCACACAGCAATTTGAAATTATTTTAATTTTTAAATGTTTATCAAAACATTTGCATTCTTGACATTGATTCTGTCTACTAGTGGACCAATGAAAAGGTGATTTGAACTTTTTACCTTGGGAAGGTTAAAAAAATACAGATACAACCAGAGGGTCCCATTTTATTTTACACTTGGGGACCCCAACTGCGAAGTCTGCCACTTTTAGGGCATATAACTACCTCTTTTCAACAGAATTAGTTTAAATGTAATGTATTTTTTTTGTTCCAGCGTTTGAAAACATTAGTTTTTTAGTCAGTTACATAATCATTTGTTTGAACAGACAAGCTTTTGTTCTTCTATTTTCAGACTTCTTGTCCAAACATTTTTAAAGTTTCACTCTTATTCTCCATTTTAAGTTGTGGACTACGAAAAAGTAATATTTCTCAGGTAAAATCAATTCAATTTCTGCCAGGAGAAATGTGTTCATTAAATGACCAACAGGGGGCAGTGTTAAATCAGACATCTTACAACTGAAGGGCTTTCAACTGTATTTTATTTCCTTAAAAACATTTTTGTCCCCATGTCAGTAAAAACTTCTATTCTGCAAAAATTACAAACTCTTTCACATTTATTGTTTGTTTAACTTGTATATTCGGTTATACACCACTAGAAAACTACAGTTTATGCACAATTTAGGGTTTTGTAGCCATCAAAACAATCAATTCACAGCTGAAAGTAAGCAGTCAGTTCATTTCTTGTTACCTTTTTTCATTAACATACCCATCTTTCAATTTACAGCTCAATGATTTCCTTCCATATTTTGAGCAGACACTGGCAAAACTACGGATCGCCTTTCCAAGTAACATCTTTAGTTTTACTACAAGTTCCACTAATCAGACCTTTCTTGACCATTCTTTAGTAATATCCACAGGCTGAGGGGATTGAAACTGTTCTTTGTAACATGCTATCACAGATATGGGGCAAAAAACCTAACTGTTCATGAATGAGGCCTGTGTATATTAACTTCCCTTCACTGAAACGTCCATTCCTTGTGCCTTATTTACAGTCATTCCACTTCCTGTTACATCCAAAATACGATTTAAGTAAATAAAATACACATCCTTCATCTGTATCATGTGTTTAATAACAAAAAATGTACACGTATTTGCAGCATTCACACTGTAATTAGAAAGACCACGTGAAACTAAAAAGCAACTAAAAGTGGAAATATTAAGTGACAAGCCGGTTATAGCTTTAGTGACAGCTAAGTCACTTGTCAAATGTGACTCGTGTGAGAAAATAGCATTTTGCTGTAGCTATTATGGGAGTAGGTATTTGACTCAACCTTAATAACCCCACCCTTTAAAAAATCTTGGCTTAACTCAACATCCAAACTTATCTGAGGTGCTTGGAAACGTCCATTTTGTTCTCACCTACAGACATGCAGACAAACTTACTATGATATTCTCATGAAAATGCAGGAACATGTAAAACAAGCATAGCTACTGTGCTTAAAGAAAGATGTCCAGGTTGCTGTCAAAATAACACATCTTAAAGTAACACATTTAAAGAAGGTTAATTGGAGGCCATTTAGTTAGTGTGTATGTGACCTTCGATACTGATTCTGCAAACAATTTTTGCTCAAACACCATTTTTTCTTGTGTATAAATGACAATTTTTTAAATACACTTACATGTCAGGTGTGTAATTAACAATACCCATCTTTATCTTTTTAGCAATGGATTATTGTTATTAATATACTTTCTATCACTTAGATTGCCCCTGGCCTCCAGACACGGGGTTGTACGCCTCCCTTGGTGGCAACAAAATGAGGTTTTGGTGCCTGAACTGGGTTGGCCTTGAGTGGAGGTAAAGATGCTAGGATGCTGAGTTCAGGAGCGCTCTGAAACTGCTTTGCTGTCCGGAGTCCGGCGGTGTGTGACATTGGAGTGTAGGGTGTGGGGACTGCGGGGGGTAGAGGGTGCGAAATGGGCGTAGAAGAGAATTTGGGGAGGCTTGGCAGCTTTGCCGGTTGGGATTGGGATGGGAGTATGTTCGGAGGGTTGAAGGCTTCTGGAGTTGGAGCGTAAGAGGGTGGAGGTGGGGATGTCATGCCAGAATGACTCAGACGTTCCCCAAGGGTTGTGGCTGAGCGGGGTGCGATGACTTTTGGCGCCAGGGTGGGAGCTGACATGGGCGTCGGTGTGGAGAATCGCTTGATTTCATAGACGCGGGCTGTTTTGACAGGAATCTGCCGAGGCGTAGTTAATGAACTTCCCACCATTGTTGAGTAGTTACCTTGCTGGGCCTGATAGGAAGGCATGGCGGATAGATTACTAACACTGCCTCCATAGTTGAACATGGCAGAGTTGAGCTGATAGGGCTGCCGTCGCATAAAATCCAGAGCCTTGATCCCCTCTCTTTGGGAGCCACCTTTCCCCTTGTTTTCTGACTTGTTTGTGTCTCTCTGAGGCCCTGTTGGGATAGAGGGGGCCATAAGTGGGTTGTACCCAATAGGTGGAGGTGCTCGTACATTTGGGGAGTATTTCCATTGAGATGGAAGTGAGGTACCGTCATAGGCTTGCTGCATGTTTTCAAAGCCCACATTTTGCTGGGAAAGGATCTCAGGTGGCGTGTCGACCACATACATTCCCATGCGGCTCTGCCTTTTGGCAAACAACTGGGCCCCCTTCCCTCCTGCTTGAAGAGCCTGTGGGGTCTCGTGGATTACCCGAGGTTTTGGTGCAACTGGGGGGGGCATCCTTCCTGTGCCGGCCTCCCCACTCCTCTCCTCTTCCTCACCATCGTAGTATTCTTCAGTGTACTCCTGGCCTTGCTTGTATCTGATGGATCTGTCATCAAGGTTCTGAACCATTGACAACAGCTCTGGATTGGGGGAGTTCTTTTTGACATCTGGTATGTTGAACATAGGTTTAGGTTTTCCACTACGCCGGCGAGCCTCCAGTAAGATACCAGTGCGTCCACCGGGTGTAGCCGAAGCTACAGCTTCAGGCTGGGAGGCCACAGGTATTTGAGCCACTGAAGGTGCACTGAACTGTGGTGGTGCCTGAGCTACCGCCACTTGAATTACAGGTTCTGGAACAGTTGGATTGGTTGATGCAGGAATTTGGGGAAAAGTAGGAGCAGGGATTGGACCCATTGTTGCTTGTGGAACTATTGGCGCAGATACTGGATTTGCAATGGAAAATTGAGCCTTTTGAACCCCAGTGACAGTTGGGGAAGGCTGCATTTTGTCTGCAAAAGTAGAAAGGGCTGGAGGATGTGAGGTAACCAGAACCTCTGGCGGTTGGACCATAGAGCTCTGAGGGACAGAATATGGCGTTGTGAGCATTGCTGGTGGAGCAGGGGGTTGATAAAAACTAACTGATGGAGCATTAACGGGTGGTTCTGGAACAGAGGAGACTTGCGGCGGTGCAACGGCTGCCGATGCAGGACGCTGGGACCTTTTTGTGACTGGAGGTCGGAAGGTTACAGGGGCTGTTGCTGCTCGAATACTGATAAAACCAGGTGTGAAAGGGCGCGCCGTTCGGTTTAGAACATTACTCAAAGGTTGTTCAGGTTGAGGTGTTTCAGTAGGTGGTGCAGGACTTGCCAGAAATGTCACAGAGGCATTGACTGGCTTAGGTGCCACGAGTGGAGGTGACATCACCATACTTACTGTGCTAACTGCTGTGTAGGATAGGTCCCCGTTAATCATCCCATGTCCCTCACCAGCCATTGGAACTTGACTTTGAGATACCGTTGGCTGTGTAGATGTCGGGCCAGGTGGCAGAACTTGCTGAAACGGAGGGTTTGGTGGAACTGGGATCTGCATTCCTTGATGCACTTGATACATCTGAGACTGCTCCTGTGCCTGAGTTTGTGGAGGAGGTTGAGCTGCCTCCACCTTTTTGGTATGCTCAGCTACCCTTTTTCTTTGCTGCTCAAACAACTGTGCGCCCTTGCCTGCAGTGTCACTTAAACCAGGACTTGTAGCATCCCCTACTTCATTCCCACGTCCTTCTGTGCCTGCTGTAGCTCTTTTCTCCAGCTTATCCAAGTAATCGCTATCCCAAGTTGGGTCTGGAACAGCCGAGAAGCCTTCTTCATCAAACTCTGATTCACTTCCCTGAAAAACTCCATCCTCCTCTTGTGAGTCCTGACACTTGTCCTCATCAACACTGCCAAAGCTTGTTAGGGTGTACTTCTTAGAGCGTTGTCTTCTTTTCTTGAACATAAGCACCCCCTTGGAATGAGGGTTTGGGGCATCTGTGAGTAGAGATGCAATAGTTCGGCACTTGCTTTTAGCCTCCTTTACGTGCTTGTCTTGAAGTGTGTCCCCTCGGTTCAGTTCTGCAGACAGTGAAAGTTGTAGAAATTATTCCTGAGTATAACACAAAGTAGGGTCGGCACTTCTTACTCCATAAGGGTGTCTTTACAACCTGATAGTTTAATCAAAGAAATCACAAAAATGTTTAAAAATCCCTGTTTTTAATTTAAATCTATCAAACATCATTTTTATTTTGTTACAGTTTCATTATCAATATATAATTGTATGTCTTTATCATCCATAACAAATGCCAGTTGATGGGAGTTGTCAGTGTTCGTGATCAAGTCCTGGAGTAGTAGTTTATAAATTAGGCCGAATTCAAATTCTTCCCCTATCCCTGTTTCAACATGACTTTTTAAAGTTATAAAACCAATATTGTTATGTATTTTCTGAGCACTGGAAGCTACGCGCAAATAAAGATGATTATGTCATCAAGGGTTAGCATAGTAAAAATTTAGCCCCTGGCTATGTTCGAATTCCTTCACTACTCACTACATACTACACTATATCAGTCTCTTCATCATTTTTTTTGGTCCTGTCCGAATTCACAGCCAAAATTGAATTCTTCCACTATCCCTACAGTTTCTCACTACCCCTACATTTAGCTCTCCAAACAATGAATTTAGAATTATGGTTATGTCCAAATTACCACCATAACCCCTAACTACTAAAAATATATATTTCTGGACTATCTAGTTCCCTGTATTTTAACATCAATTCACACACCATGCTCACTACTTTTCTTTCTTTTTTTTTTTTAAATGCCAGATATGACATCACTAATCTCACAAAGTGAAAATCAAATCAATACATCAATACAAAGATTTCGCAATATCTATTTTTGACTCCACTGTGTTTGGTTAAATTACTGAAAAATTACATTAAAACACTTTTTTTGCATTGTGGGCTTTATTCGTTAATGTAGTGAGCATTAATGCACACTTTTTTTTTTTCAAAAGACTTTTAGGTAATTTTAGAGCACTTGATTATGGAACCACATGTGCCCGGCCTGCTTGTGACTTGATGACATGTAAGATTGCATTTGGTCCGGACCATTAGCCCTTCCTCTCTCCTTAGCTTATTTACATTAGAAGTGGGGTCATCTGGACCCCACAAGACAGTGCGCTGATTTTTAAGTTTCACTAATGTCCATGGCAGACATAAAAGCCTGTCCTCCTTTGTCCACATTTGTCATGAAAGGAATCACATATCAATATGTGGTTGGAGTCATCTGGACCCTAAATAGAGCGGAAGGGTTAAACCACCATCACGTGACATGGGATATGACACACATGTGCCATAACAATGCATGGAGTCTTCACGAGTAAAGAACGGAGGAGGTCCAAACAAGTACGCAAATAATAATAAAAGGGCGCAATATTTGCAATCAACCGCAAAAACCAGGACAACAAAATAATCCGATCATCACAGGATAATGATCGTAGAGAGAAATCAGGCTAGGAAGCGTGAAGTTTGTGCTACAGTGGGTGCTAGTGAGTAGCATGCTAGTTTGTTGCACAAAAAAAACAAAAAACAAACAAAAACAAGAAAGTGGTTATTCACACTTATTTTTTTCAAAATACATCTTTGCAGTGTTGAACTTCTTTTTGGCCAAACGGACCAGAGGAAGTCCAGCTAGAATATAGAACTCATGTTGTACTCAGTTACATAAACACAGAGGAAAGCAGCCATTAGTGAAGGAGATGCCAATGCAAAATAATAAATAATAGCCCGAGCAGATCTAGACACTTTTTTTCTTTCCTTTTTTTTTTTTTTTTTAATAAACTTTATTGTAAAAATCAGTTTCCGTACAGAGAAACTGTGCAAAATAGCTAAGTAGTTTGTCTAAGTGGCGTTACCGTAGTGTGATGTCATCACTAGTCGCAAGCCCCTGAACCAATCTTGTAGGCTGAGCACATGTGGAACCCACACCGCGCAGCTCTACAAAATGGCAAACTGAGTCTAGTGCACTATATAGTGGGGGGTAGGGGGGTAATTCGGAAATACCAAGTCTCTTCAAATTGAGATGCCACTCCCACTCAATGATGTCATCAATAGTTGCCGGTCCTCTAGGTTAGTACAGAGCTGCTGGAGCTCAGAAATACATAAGAACATTGGTTTTATAACTTAAAAAAGATTGTGCTAAAACAAAAAGTCATAACTTGCATTTAAAAGTAAACTTCTAAGCTTCAGAGCAAACTTACAAGAAAAAATGTGCCTCTCCTGCGCGGCACAGAGGAATGTGGTTCACCCTCGCAACCGAGGGCTACAATTGGAGGGGTAGGGTAAAGTCGGAGGGGTAGGGAAGTGCGCATTGATGCTGACTGGTTTGGAGAGTGTAGACCACAATGCATTGCGTTTGAACAATTTTTTTTTATTTTTTTTAAAGGTCTTCAAATGTAATTTTTTGACAGATCATTGATGTTTTCATCATCAAAACACAGTGGAGTCATAATTGACATCGTAAAATGCTCGTATTGATTAGATTTTCACCTTGTGAAATTGATGACATCATACTTGCCGTTTAAAAAAGAAGTAGAGACCATGGTGTTGGAATTGCTTTTATAACCCGGGCACTAAATACTCCTGCACTGTGTAGTTTTTTTTTAGTGGGTAGGGAGTAGAGAATATCCACTATTTTTTCATTTCCCTGTTGTCATTAATTTTTTTCATATAAAATAGTGCCAAAACTTGCCTTTTTTACTGTGTTGTTATCACATAAACAATGCTTAACTCCCTTTATTAGTAATTTTTTTGACAAACCGGTAGTGCAGATTCTTTATAGTTTATTCCTCCAAGAAGAGAAAAGGCACATTTTTCTTTAGCATAAGACTAAATCATGGTTTAGGGAGTGTTAAGAAAAAAATCATATGATTTAGAAATAAGAGAATTTTTTTTTTTTTCATTTGGTATAGAGTGTAGGATAACAGTATAGAACTGCACTCATGCTTTACTATTTGACTCCATTCCTAACGGATCAATCACAGCAATATTTCTATGAACATCTACAGAACATACATTGTAATGTAATACTTCCTAAGTACCGGTAGTTGGTTCCATTCCCTGGAAGCCTTGTCAAAAATTTAGTCAAAAGAAAACTCATTCAGTACAATGAGTTTATTGATTACATTTTGGAGGCTAAATTTAAAAAGTTGGTTGTATTTATAAAATCTTTCAGAAAAGTTTCTTGTATTTTATTTTTTACACCAATTATTTCTCATACGGCCAGGGCCGGCCCAGGAAAAGGAAAGCTAGGCGGCCGCCTAGGGCGTCATCTGCTGTAAGGCTTGCCAAATTGCAATTCATTTTTTTATATTTTTAGTTTAACTCACCACTCATTTCGTGTAAACATATTTGAAATATGTAATAATTAAAACCATGAATGAAATAAATAAAATATATATATTATAAATAACTCAAAAATCACGTTTCACTGAAGGTGCAGCTAAAATATTTGAGATTTGTTTCTAAAACCACTAAGTTAAATGAAAATTTAAAAAAATAATATTTGCAGAAATTCAGACCCAAGATGTGTTAAGCATTGTCCTTTTTCAAGAACCAGATGGTACTTACTGGCTTGTTTAGCTTTTTCCATGTATGTTGTTGTGAGCTCCTCGTCAATGGGTTTATCCACCGGGCCCACCATGGGCACAAGCTGGTTGCGGGAGCCAAGCAACAGAGCTTCCTTTGCTTTCTCTGGGGACACCAGCGGCACATTGGCCCGCTCTAAAAACCCACCATCGTCTTCTTGTACTGCATCTCGTGGCCCCTGGTCATCCGCCGAGGAGATGATGGAGGAAGTCTCAGTCGATGTCTGCGAGGACCACATTCCTGGCCCAGGAGGTTTGTAAACCACCTCCTTTCTTGCAACCCCTGGTAGACACCCTCCTCCTTCCCCGTTCCTATCTAACAGGCGTGGAAAAACCTGCGCATCAGGAGCGCTGTCATAGCCGCTCATCTCTGATGTCTCCCCACCTTCAGGAGATGCGCGTCCTGCTGGTTTTCCAGGATTGGAGTTGCTGGGACTCCTTCTCTTCTGCCGTCGCTGCCTCTCATAACCGGCCACGTCTGCATCACTGTCTGTCTCTCCGTAGTAGGCCTCGCTCCCCGGCGGGGATGTCAAGCCGCTGGTCAGGGAGGAGCGACTGCGGTGGACCTCGCGGACAGGCGCGTGGTGGGTTTGGGTCGGGGATATTGCCTTCAGGGCGGCTCGATACTCCTTGTCGATGCGAGGAGATGGCGCTCGGGCGACGAGCACTACAGACTGGAAAGCAGCTGGCGCCCTAAAGAAAGTTTGAATTTTTATGTCAGAACTCGACACGTCAATCTCTCAAACAGCAAAACAAAAAGCATTATCTAAAAGATTTTGTTGTTTCTGACCTTTTAACTCGGATATTTAACATCCCAGGAGAACTATCTATGAGGTTCATGGCCTGGGCGTGGGATAGCAATCCACACGGCTGATCGTTGATCGACACCAGCTCGTCCGCCTCCCGCAGTCCAGCCCGGCATGCTTTGCTGCGTTTTCTGACCTAAAAAGAAAAAAAGTTTCACTGATTTTTAGTTTTGGTGGGTTATAAAAAAAAAAAAAAAAAGACAGAAAGATAATCCACTTTTTGACTGACAATTGTGCTCAATTTGATAACTTCAGGAAAATGTGCATTCTTTGACATGTTTAATGTTTTTAGTAGAGCTGTGAACGTTAACTCACACAATTAATCCAAAAGAATTAATGTGTGAATATGCAATAATGCAAATGAATCGAAAAAACTAATTTCATCACGTGTTATCCATCTTACACCATGATTATTTACCAAAGAAATTAGTCTTTAAATATTTTTATTACTTTATTTTTGCTATTTTTGTGGTTTAGATCGCTTTATCATAAAAAGTGACTATTTGAGTCCGGTGCCATATTATAAAAATAAATTTTACCTACTGAAACATTGTGATTAATCGTGATTAATCCCAACACAAAAGTGCTATTAATCCGATTTTTTTTTTTGTAATCGATTGACAACAGTAATTAAAAATGAATATTCTAAATGCAGTTTCATCTTTGATTTTCTATTGTGATTATTAGCTGATAATAAGTTGTTGGCAAATACTGAGACAAATAAAAAATTATAGCGATTAATCACAATTAATTTTTTCCAGGTTTGCGATTAATTAATTAATTGCGATTAATCAATCAATTCCCGGCCTTAGTTTTTAGGGATTTATTTTGCAAGTTTAATGATTAAAAATTAGAATTGCGTCACACTCGTTACAGCATTAAAAAAGTGGCATTTTATATTCACAGCTTTGGGATTTTTTGGGGGATGAAAATCAGACCAGCTGTCAAGTCTTTATAATAATGATTTGATCTTGTGAGGATTTCATATTCCAGCTCTAATATTTCAAATCAAGCCTGTAGACATTTTCTAATGGTAATTTCAAGGGCTGGGTACTGATAATAATTTCCAGAATTGATCTGATTTGATTCACGAGAGCCTGAATTTGATTCAGTTTTTTTATTTTTTTTTATTTTAATTCTTTCAATCCACTGAATTCAAATCCATTTTGGGTTTCCACATTGAGACACATTTGTTTAGAAATACATTAATAATCTATTGTATGTTTTGATTATAATAATCTGATACAGTCCACATACTTAATTTATCAGTGAAATAATTACATTTTTACTTGCATTCAGTGTTCTCAAACGGAGAATGTTTTGGAGGTTCTTTCAGTTTGACCACTAGGTGGAGCTCGCGCTGTAGCACTACACTTTTTTTCACGAAAAATTAGCAAAGAATGAGTAAAATAATGATTTATAACACAAACGATTTCTTTAAAAATGTTTCCTCAAAAGAGTTTGGAGATTTCATCCCTGTGAGTATGTTCATTTAGTCAGCAATGCACATTTACGTCGGCCGAGTGTTAGCATTAGCCGCCCTATTAAAAATTAGCATCAAGCTAGCAGACTTTAGCTTTGTGTGCTAAATCAGGGGAGTCAAACTTAATTCCAGAGGGGGCCAAAATCCAAAACATATCGCTGGCTGATCAAGATAAACATTATTGAATACACTAGAACTATTTTTTTAAACTTTAACAATGTAACTTTTAAACAAAAATATATATAAAGACAAGCAGGAATATTCCAGAATACAAGGGAATATACTTGAAATAACTTTCAATATTTACTCCATAAAATTCTATTCTGACAGAATCGTACAAGTTAGAAATAAATAAAATATTATTAGAAAAAAAAACACCTAATTTATTTACCTTTGTGTCATTTTATTTTTGAAAATATACTTATAAGTAACCCAGAAGATTTTATCTTCATAAATTTAATTGATCCAGTATATTCATAATTTAACAAATATATATTATTTTGATCTTTTTGCATAGGAGCACAGATCACTGAATCAAATTCCTTGTATATATCCTGTATTTGGCCAATAAAGCTGATTCTGATTCTGATATGATCATGCTGTCAAACAAAACAAATAAAGTTTGGAAATAAATGTGACCCCGGTCGTGACTTTGACATGTGGGCTAGATCAATTTCTAGTTTTACACATCGATTATTGAACTATTAAGCTTAGATTGATTCAAATTGATTTTAATCAACCCAGCCCTAGTCATTTCTACCCAAGTTTTTTTTTAACTTCAACACCCTTTGTTGTAAATTTGGGCTCTGGGAAGTATAAAGACCAAACTGCAGCACTTTTTGCATGAAACTACAATATATTTCAGTGTTAAGAACTTGTTGCATGAGTTGCCTTTACTAGTCATCCTTTCAGCTATTCTGGTTTGCCTGTAATGAAACTCCACGTCCCCATTTAACTAAAGCCTTTTGAAAGCGGCCTGTGGCTGCTTGTGGCACAGGATGTCAAGCTATGTGTTCAGTCAGTCACAAATCAAAACAGTTATAATGTCTTTACATGCCTGCTCACATACAACACATGCAGAAATAAATCACTCCAGTCAGATGAATAAACTTAAAACAATCACATGAGAGCTTAAGCAGAAAGCTGTCCTTCCATCTCATCTGTCAAATTCATCTAATAATGTTTAAACATCCGGTAATGAAAATATATCTAATATTCATATGATTATTTATCTTTATTATAGCAGATATTAAAGCCTTTTTTTTAAATACAGTTTTAAAATCATTAATAAATTAATTGAATCTATTACTCCCACAAATTATTTAATTTTTTTCTTGATTGGTTTGCTAAAGAGTTAAAATGTTTTACATTATACTGATACTTTCCATTTTTTGATCATTCACTTTTTCCTGCTCTGGGGTCACAGAGGTTGTAGAGTTCATCCTAGCTGCTTCAGACGGGACATACATATACAGAGAGCTACCCACTGAGAGGGGGAACCTAAAATCTCCAATTAACCTCTCAGGCATTTCTTTTCGGAACGCGGGAGGATGCCGGAGTTTTCCGCAGCTCCCCTGGGCGTCCATAGAAATACACTAACCACAAATCTACAACAAATGTTACACGCCATTGTCCAGCTTTTTATAGAAAAGTCATCTTTTTGACTAAATTTTAGAACAGAACGTTGTGTAAGTATTGTCTCATGTTTACAGAATTAAAAAAATTTGAATAGAAAATCTTTATTTTTAACTTTTTTACTTTGAAAATCAAAAGTAAGCTTAATGCGAGATAGCAAACAGGTTTGTTTGGACATGTAAAAACTGCATTGTAGAGTCAAATAAATAAAAATAAAACAAGTCTCAAAATGTTATTTGAAATAAATCAAGCTTTATTTTGAAAATGCTGTATTTTTTAAACCATTAAGTAATTTTTTTCAAATATAAATACTGTGAAATCATCTTACTTAATCAAAGGAAAGTAAGCTTAATATCAGCGAGCAAACAGGTTTGTTTAGACATATAAAAAAACTACATTGAGAAGCTAAAATAATATAAAACAAATCAATAAAATAGGTCTAAAAAGATTATTTGAAACAACTGGCTGGCAGGCAGGCATTGCAGATTTGCAACAGCTAAATGCTAACTACCTAATAAACTTTCTAATATTTTATGAGCTATTTTTTAATCAGAGGATAATTTTTCTCAAATATCACATTTTATCTGTTACTAAAACTTAATTTGAATGAATAAGCTTTATTTATATAGCACTTTACAACTGCTTATAGCATTCCAAAGAGCTTCACAATAAAATAAATAAAAAAAATTAGACAAATTAAGAACACAATATAAATAACATCATAACATTACAAAAGCAGTCTGAGGTAAAATACATAAAAGATCAAGAGGAATACAATAAAACAAATACTTTGTCCCTGAGAGGGTTAATAAATAAATCAGTTTTCTTTTGAAGTAATTTTTACATTTTATTTTGACGAAAGAGATCAATTTCCTGTGAGTTTTAAATGTAAAATGATCAATTAAATGCATAACTGTTCAGTTTAAGTCACGTACGAAATGTTTTTTTTGCCAAATTTAGAGCAAGAATTTGAAAAAAAAAACTTGATATTAGTTGAGTTTGTGTTGAATTAGAAATCAAATCAAGTTGTGATTTTATATCACGTTGATTCATTAGCTTGGCCTTAATGATTATAAGAATAAAATGGAGGAAAAATACGAAAAACTAGCATGTCGCTATAAAACACTTTTGTTATTAAGAGGAATACAACGTTAACGTTTTTAATAACTGAAAACACATGTAAGTAAGAGAAATTATGTCTGAGTTCCGGGTTAGTATTGAGTCAAAGTCAAGGCCCGGGGCCGGATCCGGCCCTCCGGGTAATTATATCTGGCCCTCCAGATCATTTTATTGCTATTAATGGTTATCTTGTACAATTTCGACAAAAAATCTATTTTTACAGAGAGTAAAATATTGAAAGTTATTTAGCTCCATTGTTTCTGTTCTTTGATTTACTGTAACTTTTCAACCATTAGCGCGATCAACGTAATTCCAGTAGAATCGTTAAAGGTTTTTGTGTGTAAGCGTCACCGACAACACCTCAGTGTTTAAACGGTTAAATGGATTTATTGTGGAATAATATTCCCGCCTTTTTATTATTCATAATTATGTTAATAAGTTTTAAAAATGTAGTTTCAGTGATCAATAAAGGTTTGTGCGATTGAGTTTGACACCACTGATCTACGATGAGTTATTGGGAATTTTATTGTGAAAAAAAAAAAGAATTTCATGGAGAATTACTAGCTGGACGTCCAGCTTTAACTTAATCGTGAAGGCCATCAACTAACTTGAACTTCAGCCAGTATTCCATCTCAGTTTTGTTCACAGCTCCTTACATTTCCACTTAATGCTAAGGTTTCATGAATCAGTTAAAACTGTTTCCCTTTGATCGTCTACGATTCTATTAAAGGTGAAAGAAAGATTTACCTTCGCCACCTGGAGTGGCTTCTGATGTTCCACCCCTCCCTGGAGACGAAACCCCCATGGCGCTCCACCAGACAGCGTAATGACCACTTCCTCTGCCACCATTCTTCTTTTTCTTGCTTGTTTTCTGTATTTTTATTTAATCTGAGGGCCTCTCCCCCCCCACTCAGTGCATTGGCTCCATGGTTGCCCCCTCGCAGATCTCTGACCCGCTCTCAGCCTTCCACGCCGTCCGGGCTCAGTCTTCCATCTGAAGGTCCCAGTCCAGTCCTCACATCTGCACAAACCTGTGCGCACACACGCCCCCCTCACCCGTTCCCCGAGCGGGACGGCCATCAGGGGGGGGGGCAAAGGGAAAGAGTAATATTAAAGCACAGAGGGAGGGGAGCTCTGTGTCGGCTTACACCGAGGAATGTCTGCCCCAAACGGGGCAAGAGGACGGTCCAGCGGAACACTTGTCCTGTCACTCAGTCCCATGTCAGTGGGTTGCTGATAGCTCCTCCAAAAATAGGTCACTACCATCATCTTTATGGCTTTGCTTGCTCTTCTGCACACCCATGCAGCGTTAGCATTGAACCTACTGCTGCTGAGAAATTCAAATTATTTACTTAAGTTCACTAAAAGTTGCTAATAGAAAATAAAAAGAGGCAGATTTGAGCAAAGGTTGATCCTGCCTCGGATCTCATTCAGTTCTAGACTTTCACATGGGTAAAACGCGTGCAAACTTTCCACTTTTTTAGCTATTTTTTTTGGTTCCTAAATCCCCAAGAAGATAATAATGGAAAGAAAGGATCAAACAAGCTAGCATATATTTATTAAAATACATTATTGTCCACTTAGGTCAAAAGTAAACACAGTTATTTATTGCACTTGTGCTAAAATCTCTTGACTGACATTATTATAATGCAGTTAAGTAAATAAAACTTGATAATACAGTAAATATTTATGCATTTTTAAGCTAAAACAAGATAATATGAAAACTCCATGAGAAATGTCAGTCTTTAAATTTCCTTTGAGAAAATGGGAGACCTTTAACGCTGTTTGTTAATGCCACACTGCTATTATCAAGGCTGCAGGAGGGTAGCGATGATAGCACTTTGGCTTTGGCAGCCCTGCTCTGCAGCTGTCTCTGGAACTCATGAGCGCTCAGATCAGTCTTCGGTCAGACACCTTGAAAAAAAAATCTTTCTGAAGAGGATGATGAAATATAAACAAATTAGATTTAATAGGCTGTCAATTATGCAGACAGAACGTTGACTGAACTCTGTTGTTTAAAGTAATTTTGCACTAAAATTGAGTTTTCTAATTTCAGTTAGTGGTCATTTCTGAAAATTACTCCCCCTAGTGGTTGAAATTAGTCCTTATTTTAACCTTCTGTAACTTTCACTTTGTTTGTTTCTAAATTATTTTTTTTGGGGGCTTTTTGGCAAAACATTACTTAATTTTATTTTTTTGTTACATGGCATACATATTTAAAGTTTATATATGTTTCTAACTTTAACTAATAAACCCTGTAAGTATGCTGCTCATAACTTTTGAACCCTTCAAATTACATATATTTGTCTTTTTAAAATCACACTTTGTTGCTCCTCAACTTTAAATTTAAATTTATTCTTGTAAATATCTTAAATCCATTGTTTTGTTTTATTAATGTGATGTGTGGTCTTGGCCAAGTCACCCTAAAAAAAGAGATGTCAATTGGTTTCATCTGGTTAAATAAAGGTTAGATTTTTAAAAAATTAAAGTGTATATCAATTTATCATCAATAAAATTAAATTTACTTAAACAGAAGTGTAAAATTTTGAGAGTAAACATACTGTGGGTCTTTGTTTAACTTTAATAATTGACCTTTTAAGTGCTTGTAATTCAAGTAATATTTATTTACAGTGTGCATGATGTGGTAATAAGTAATTCAGGTTGGGTTTCCTCAGTTCCTTTTCACAAAGAAGTCAAAACTGTCTAAATATAAACTTTTCTTTTCACAGTGTAAAAAGAAAAGAAGCAGTGTGTATATAAAAAAAAAAGCCAAATTAATGTAGGAAATAACCATGAAAAAAGTGTAACTTTTACAAAAACTTTAATTTGTTGCATTTAAAAGTATTAGTTTTCAGCAAGTTAAAAATTTGACTTGATGGTTTACTTAACTTAAAAATGTAATTTGTTAAAACCTAATATTTTTACAAACATTTTGTTAATTGATTCAATGTTTCATTTTTTACTGTGTAAGGAGGAGTTTTTCCCTGTAGGGAAGGGATTGTTTTTTTTATTTTCATCTTTTTTTTTCCAATTAAGACCTATTAAATGTGAATATTTCTAATTTTTGAAGTTTTTAAATGAACCACTTTATTTTAAGTCCAATATCTCCCCACAGTCATTTAGCTGTAGCATCTATTCCTGCTCTTACTTTGAGAAAAGGTTTTGGAGAAATTTATTGAGTCGTTGCAGTGACGGAGTTAGCAGTTTGGGGGCCCAGGCGAAAGATAAAATGGTGCCCTCTGAATTTTTTTTTTTTTTTTTTAATTCAGGTTAAAATACCAAATACATTTTTCATTGGTCCAATAGTAGATAGAATCAATGTCAAGAATCAAAATGTTTTGATAAGGATTTAAAAACTGAAAGAATTTCAAAACTGCTTTGTTGTAGACAGCACAACTGAAATTGAACAGGAAATATGCATAAAACAACAATTTTAAAGTTGAAAGTGAAATGATTAGCATCAGCATTTTTAAATTGCATTTATGGAACAAGTTAGTTAACAAATTTATTTGATTATTTGTAGGCTATTAATAGCAGGTGAGGCACTGCTTCCCCTGACCACACAACCCTGGTTAAAAACGTATTTCAAAAAAGAACTTAAACCCAATTATTTCCTCAAGACCAAAACTATTTTTACCTTCAAAGTCAGAATCAAAACTGCTCAACTGGGAAGAAAACCATCCAATCTGGGAAGACTGAATTCCACTCTCGGTCAACTTGTTGTTGACTGGAATATTCCATTGCTGCAGAGGGACGGGGGAGGATGAAACCCTTTCACATGATCAGTCTTAAACTATTTCAGGGATTTAGACACTTTTATTAAAGAGTAACGCAACAAACAGTGGGAGGCTGACTACACCCTCAGCCCAGATTTGAAAAATGCATAAAAATGCTGAGCGGGGGAGGAATGGTCTGGGACCTGCTGACTTTCAGCGGGGGAGGTGTGGTCTGGGATTGTCAGAGAGGTTAGCTTGAGGTAATGTAGTCATCAATATGGGGAGTGGTACCAAGCAAAGTAATGCCAGTATCGGGAAAGTTGTGCAACCCAGTAGATTTTTTTTTAAACCAAAGGCAAAACACCTACGAGCTATGCTAAAGCTAACACGATAACAACCGACCGTTACAGATTCAAAGATGGGCGGGGCTTTTATACTGGAGCTGCAGAGCATAATGACGTGAAACTTCTAAAATGACGTGGGTTTTACACCAGTTGACCCATCACAAAATTCAAATGTAATACCTCCTTTCAACCTGTAGGGGGCAGCACACAGTTTTAGGCTATAATTTCTGGAATTAAATAAGTTTAAAGCCCCAGACAGACAAAAAAAAGTTGATTTGTTGTTTTTTTTCTCCTGTAACCCTTCCGTTCTCCTTAGCTTGTTTACATTAAAAGTGGGGTCATCTGGACACCACAGGACAGTGCGCTGAACTTTTTTTTTTCACTGATTTCGGAGTTTCACTAATGTCCATGGCAGACATAAAATCCTGTCCCCCCTCGTCCACATTTGTCATGGAAGAAATCGCATAACAATATGTGGTTGGAGCCATCTGGACCCCAAGGAGAGCGGAAGGGTTAAGGCCTCAACTCGAGGCCCCAGAGTGTTGTGGGCACCGAGCCCTTTTAGGCCCTGTCCACACGTAGCCGGGTATCTGCTAAAACGCATATATTTTTATCCGTTTCGGCCTATCGTCCACACGTAACCGAAGATTTAAGTCACTGAAAACGGAGCTTTTGGAAAACTCCGGCTAAAGTGAAGATTTTGGAAAACTCCGTTTTCGCGTCTGCGTGTGGACATGCATAACCGGAGATCTACGTTTTTAAACGTCACTCTTTGCGACAATTAGTGCATACACGTCATAGATGCGCCGCTGTTTACAATGCTCAGCCATGGACCGGTTCAGGACTTGTGTGTTAACGCTGGTTCAGATGCTTCATACTTGCTTTTTTTTTTACAAACACAATTACTGCTTCTTGTCGAGGAACAAAGGAGAATAAGCGCTTTGCAGTCGGCTATTTTACAACAAATATCGCTTCCTCCTGCTCGGAGATTTTCACTGACTTTTAGGAAAACACTGCCAACTACTGTTCTGGCATGCTCATTACATCGCCCAGCAGTGCAAGTATGCGGGGACGTGTGGACGGAATTATTTTGAAAACGATCATGTGTGGACGCAACCGTTTTTATAAAACGGAGGTCGGCAGATATGCGTTTGTAGAAATACCCGGCTACGTGTGGACATGGCCTTACTTAGTCATAGGTCGTGTTCTGTGTCAGGGAGTTGAAAACCGTGATCGTCACATTCCAAAACTATCTTTTGTCTTGTAACCCGGTTAGTTTCTGAGCCGAGAACCCACATATGGGAAGGGAGAACTAACAAAAGATTGGACCCATTCAGGATTTGAACAGGACTGGCCTGCTTGAATTTTTCTCGAGAACAACTTGAACATCTTTGTTACTTATGTGCACTTGCAGGAGTTTTCAGAGATGACAGAACCTGAAATTTTTGCATTTGCAAATAGATGCATTACATGTCTTTTTTTATATATATTATTAAAGACTTTAGATATTCAAATTAAAATAAAAAAGGTCAAAACACAGATTACAGGGCTATTTGAAATTCTGAAAAAGTTAAAGATTGAAATCAGATCGAATCAAGACTGCATTAAACTTGAACAGGAAAAGAACTTTGTTGATAAAAATTGAGTTAATTCAATTGGGTAAATATGCAATGTTAAAAAGCATTGTTTTTTTTATTTAGAATGAAAGGTATTGTAACATCCACACCCACAACATTGTATTTTGATGTTTTCATTTAGAGTTATTAAACCGACATTTTGCCATTGAAATCTTTTTTGTTGAGCTTGCCATAAACTTAAGCTTCACCCCTGTAGTGATGCTGTGCTCTATTTTTGGTTGTTGTGTTTTTACCGTAAGTATGCAACACTTTTAGCCCCGAGGACTTTTTTCTCCTTTTTTTTTTCAGGATACTAAATAATTGATGCAGGTCCTGGCTGCTTGTGTTTCAGCTGCAGTCTAAAGTCTCTCATAAAAAAGTCAAATGACAGAGTAACTGCTTTCCTGAGAAGTATCGGATCTGTCGTACACAATATAAAAAGAAGCAGCTGTTAGGAACCGTCCCACAAATCAGCACAAGGTTGTGTTTTTTTGCTGCACAGTATAACAATATTCATCAGTCACGACTCTTTCTAGCTTTGCCTCAACTCTTTGCTTCTTCAATTGCAAATTTGGGTCATTTTCTTCCATATGCTGACCTCCTGATCCTACTTTCTGACACACCCTCCCACTGTCCTGCAAGATATGATCCCCGAGTCATCTGCTGCGTGACACAGATGCGGCAATGCGCCAGGTGGCCTCTCTTATCCACCGTGTGCTGTCACCACTGAGTCAGGCACACAAACACACACACCTTTAAACTTTCACAAAACAATGCTCTGGACCATCTGTCTAAAAATATATATATATATGTTGCACAACAGGTCACTGTAGCCACACTCTGATTGGTCAAACGGGAGTTTTTCTCCAGGTTAATGTGTTGGTTATTAAAAAATTATTTTAAAAATTGGAAAAATCAATTAATCCAATACAAAAACACAATTTTTCTGGTATTTATTAGTTATTTTTTATTGGTAATATGTCCCAACTTTAACTATAATCACAAAAACAAAGCCTTTATGAGATGCAGTGAACAAATACTCAAAAATATAAGAAAAATATGACTTATATTAGTTTATTTTAGGGAGGTTTTTTACTTCAATGGCAAGAAAACTTAGGTTCATGTTAGCATTTTATTAGTTTAGTCTGGTAAGCATTATTGCAATAAAATCTTTTAAAAGACGTGAATCAATTGACTTTAATTTTCTTTTGTCCAAACGAAGATTTAATTGGAGAAATACTGTTTAACAGCTTAAATGATTGAGTCATATTTTTTCACTTTGCATCTAAGTTAAAATTTTAGACTCAACCTTGAAAAAAGTGTTTCATTCTGCATGCACTACTTTCTCAGTCCTCTTGATGGCACCTTCTACTGAGTTTGTCACCATACAGTCAAGCAATAAAGTCTCTGAAATACAAAGCATTTTTTGAGGAGTTTGTTCTGGTTCTGTTCTGGTTTTGTAAAGAGGACTATTCTTTTGAGGATTACCCAAAAGTTTGTCAACATGATACTAAACAACCAGCAGCTCCTATTTACAATCCTCTCGCTTCGCCTTACCTCTCCATCTATCACAATGACAGGTTAAGAGAAGCGGAGAAGATTGAGTTCTTGCCTGTTGGAAGATGGCTCCCAAGTATTTTAGAGCAGGGCGATGGTTTCTGTCAGCATCACCTTCAAATCCCTATGGAGGTGGTGATATCTGACTGATGTCTGACGGAGAAGAGGTTCACATAACTTTGGACTATCTTGCCTGTCTGTGCTAGAGTCGGTTTTACTTTAATTGTAACTAGCGCTTATTTTAATAGTCGACTATCGGGTCATGAGCAAACTGGATGTAAAGCACAAATCTTAACCATCATTACCTTTAAATTAACTAAAAATTAGATAGAAGATGCTTGTGCTAATAGCTGAAGATGCTGAAATTGGTAGCTAAAAACAATGAAGCTGATAGACAGCGAAAATATTAGTTAAATGACAAATTAGCAAAAAAAAAAAAAAAAAAAACTGAAAAAAGCCTAAGTTAGCCAAAACATCTAGCATGTAGTAGAATTATGAGCTAAATTCCAAATTAGCCTCAAAACAGAAAAAAGCTTAAATTAGTCAAAACAGCTAGCATGTAGCAGAAATATTAGCTAGATTCCAAAACAGCCTAAAAACTACAAAAAAACTAAATTAGCCAAACAGCCTGCATGTAGTTGAAATATTAGCTAAATTCCAAAACAGCCTAAAAACTTAACTACAAAAGCTAAATTAGATACAATAGCTAGCAATTAGGTGAAATATTAGCTAAACTCCAAAATAGCCCAAAAAAACAAAAAAGCCTATATTAGACAAAACAGCTGAATTATTAGCTAAACTCCTAATTAGCCTAAAATAAATAAATAGCCTAAATTAGCCAAAATAGCTAGCATGTAGCTGAAATATTAGCTAAACTCCAAAATTGCCTTAAAAACCTTAATAAGTACCAAAATAGTCCAAAAAGCTTGCATAATGTTTTTATAACTTTCAAATTTACTACACTCGAACTCAAAATAGTATAAAGTAACGACGAATTGACTATTAAAATAGTTGTTGACTATTTTAATTGTCAATTAGTCGTCGATTAGTCGACAAATTGCGGCAGCCCTATTTGTAGCATAAAGTAAATGGTTGCTAGAAAAAAAATGATTAAAAAAAGAGTATTTATGGGCTCAAAAAAGTACATAAAGATTCACAACCACAACTGCACGTTTACACTTATATCAAGTTTCATCATACTGCAAAATAAATCTGATGAAAAATTTAGGTTTGCAAATGTGCTAAAAGGGATCTAAATGCAAGAAAAAGAGATTTGCATTTGTGAAATAATTACGTTTTTTTCAAGCAATTTTTGTAGATACGAAGCAAAAAACACATGCGAGCACCTGAAATTGCAAATTATGTCCCTGTCTTTATAAGTCTTTGTGATTGGATGGGCACAAATCATGCAGTCCAATTAAAGAGCTGGTGGCTTCCCGCTGTACTGCCGCGACTTTAAGGTGGATTTCAGTGTTAATGTGACTGAGAGGAATGTTGACAGTATGGGTTGTGTGGGGAAATCCTTAAAAAACAAATTGAAAATTTGGAAATAAACTTAAAACTTTTATTATCTTATAAAATTGTTGCTATCTCCCATTTTATTTTCAAATTTTCTTTGAGGATTTTTCTTTTCAACCAATGCCGTCTCCTGTTGGCCAAGTTAACAATTAATTCCACCTTAAAGGGTAACCAAACCTGAAATCAACTTTTTTTAGACCTCTATAAATGGGGCTTTAAAAGTGCTGTCTGTCGGTCATTGATAATTTTTTGACAAATTAAAATAAAATTCTTTAATTCTTGAAAATGTGGTCAAAACCGTCTTTGTGTTGCCCCCTACTGGTTAAATCGAGGTATTATGTTTAAATTGGTCAAACCATTTAAGACCCACGTCATTTCAGAAGTCCCATGTTCTGATCTGCAGCTCCAGTAATGATAACAATCCTGTTCACCAGCTCCACCCTCTCAATGGATTTTTTTACATTACAGCCGTGGGTGGAGTCAGGCTCCAACTTCCCTGTTTGGTTAACCTTTAAAGTCTGCAGCAGGCCGGGACTGCAGGAACCCCTTCTCTCTGATTGGTTTGATCCAATCACAAAGTATTGTATGCTAGCCGCAAGGAAGGAGGCCGAGGACTAGAAGAAGAAGCTACTATCCAGGATGAAACATCCAAGATGCATGAATATGTCAAGCTCAAGGCCCCAACTGACAGTGTGCTCAGTGAATGTCTCAGACAATGGAGAGCAGAGGATGTGATGATGGAGGACAGAGCCTCATGGGAGGACAAGCCCCTACATGGGAAGAACCACCGGACAATAACTGAAGCAGCTGATATCAAGAAGTCCTACCAATGGCTACAGAGGGCTGGCCTGCAGGACAACACAGAAGCTCTGATCCTGGCAGCACAGGAACAAGCCCTGAACACCAGAGCGATAGAGGCTCAGATCTACCACACCAGACAAAACCCAAGTGTAGGCTGTGCAAAGAGGAAACAATCCAAAACATAACTGCAGGGTGTAAGATGCTGGCTGGGAAAGCATACATGGAACGCCACAACCAAGTGGCTGGAATAATATACAGAAACATGTGTGCAGACTATGGACTGGAAACCCCAAAATCAAAATGGGAAACACCTCAGAAAGTGGTAAAGAATGAGAGAGCAAAGATAGAGAGAGACAGGATGGTAATGGAGAACCAATCAGACATGTAGTGGTGGATAAAGAACAGAGGAAAGCTGTTGTGGTGGATGTGGCAGTACCAAGCGATGGTAACATCAAGAAGAAGGAACATGAGAAACTGGAAAATACCAGGGACTCAAGAGAGGAACTGGAGAAAGCTTGGAAGGTGAAAGTGACGGTGGTAATTAGAGCACTCGGGGCTGTAACCTCCAAACTGGAGGAGTGGCTATGGCAGATCCTGGAAAGACCTCAGACATCTCAATCCAGAAAAGAGCAGGAACAGCTAAGATACTGTAAAGGACCCTCAAGTAGAGGACCCGAGCTAAGAGGAGAAACCACCCGCGGAGGGTGAGAGGGGCGTTTTTATACCACCCTTCTCGGGTGGTTTCTCCCCTTAGCTCTTAAACATTTTTTTTTTTAGAATTCTACTGTCGTTGAAAAGTTGAAATTTGTGGCACCAAGTTGTTGAATATTTATCCCATACAAACACAAATATAAAATTCCCATACTTTTTTTTCAAGAGTACAGTATCATGGATCACTGCTTGAAGTAAAAGTCATTTATCACAGGCCAAGAAAGAAAACAGGATTTTATTCATAACTGACTGTTATCGTTTATGACCTAAAAGCTTTGTTATTGTTGAGACTCACACAGCCTCAAACACACTTAGCCCAACGGTGACTTCAGATGGTGAGTCACCTCATTCGTCGTCATGAATAAATCACTCCCCCTACTTTTCCTTCCTGCTCTGCAGTCTCCTGAACCACACACACACACATAAATTACACACCGTGACCACACAATAAGATCTTTCACACAAACATAAAATAATGCTCTCAGTGGTTTAACAAAAATGTGGTATTTTATGCAAATCTTGGCTGCATGGTCTCAAAATAACACAGCAAGTACCTCAAACAAGTTCTTAAGATCAGTGCTTCCGTTTAAATAAAATTTGACACCAGGCTTGTGTTTGAAAGCATTTAAGACCACAAGCAGCAAAACTGGCTAGTGAGTTGTTGAAGCTCTGCTTTATTTGCTATCCCTTCTCCTTGCGTTCTCTCAGCCAGACTGAAAAAGGAGGAAAATTGCTCCCCATGCTCTTCAAGAAGACATTTGTCACTTTCCATTTCTGCCGCTTTCCTCCCCTCTCTTATCCCTCCCTCCTCTTTGCGGTAAAACAGAGTTCACGTCGCCCTGCATTTCCCTGAGGCACACTGATGTCTATGCCCACAGACCCCGACGCCCACACAAAAACAAGACAAAGTGACTGCTCCTCTTATGCCACTTTGTTTGTGTTGCACTCCCTCTCGTCTCAGACAATAAAGCTTTCAATTTCCCCATTGGTTATCTCCTTTTTCTCACAACCATTTTTCCTGATGCCGACTGCTCTTTCATACTTTCCTGTTTCCAATCAATTCCCCTGCACCTTTCTCCACCTCCTCGATCAATCGCTCACTATTAAGGGAAAAAAAAAAGCAAGTAAAATATCCCAAAGGAGGATCCGACATGAGTTTGGAATGGATTTGTGTCTGAACCATTGATTTCCTGGGAGCATTATTGGAGGTAGATGGGCATGAGGTGAAGGCCGAGAATCCCTGTTTGCTAATTCACATTTTAATCACAAAGCTGGATGTTCCGGCTGCCTTAAACAGGTGGTAAATAAAAGTGGAGTCACATAATCATTAATAAGATGCACTTAAAGAACTTTGGTTCATAAAGACACACTTTGAACATGTAGTGCAGTTTTTTGGTTATTGAAACCACAGTTAGCAATGCAATGGGCACGGATTGGCAGAATTTTCAAGATTTAATGGAATTTTTTTATTAATTTTTGAGAATTGACAACCTGTTTGACCATCAGGTGGCACAAAGGCACGCTTTTTATATACCCCCAGGCGGCTGGCGGCACTTGATTGGGTAGTCGCCGTCCAGACATTTACATCCAAGCCGTCCTGTGGCCGACAAGCTGTCGCCCCATTTTCAAATCTCGTCACCTCCCCAGCTGTCACTGGACTGCCACCGCGGGACCTCGAAATGTGCCTGGGTAACCACTGACCGATGTCAACATTTAGGCCTTGTTTCCACTGAGTGGTCCGGACAATCCAGGACAGCATTTTGATCATTTTCAATGTGAAATCCATCCATCTTCTTCCGCTTCATCTTGGACCGGGTCGCTGGGGCAGCAGTCTAAGCAAAGATGCCCAGACTTCCCTCTCCCCGGCCACTTCCTCCAGCTCCTCTGGGGGGACCCAGAGGCGTTCCCAGGCCAGCAGAGAGACATAGTCTCTCCAGCGTGTCCTAGGTCTTCCTCGGGGCCTCCGCCCAGTGGGACATGCCCGAACACCTCTCCAGGGAGGCGTCCAAGAGGCATCCGGACCAGACGCCCAAGCCACCTCAACTGGCTCCTCTGGATGTGAAGGAGAAGCGGCTCTACTCCGAGCTCTCTCCGGGTGACCAAGCTCCTCACCCTATCTCTAAGGGAGCCCCAGCCACCCTCCGGAGAAAACTCATTTCAGCCGCTTGTAGTCGAAAAAATTGACACATTAAACGGTACCAATCTATACCTCTTGGTTTCCTCAATTGGTTGTAGGTCGTTTGAAAAGTGGAACAGAACCGTTGAGGCGGAGCTGCTATAACCCCCCATTGATTGAAAGAAAGTGATGAAGATATTAGGTAGCACCAAGCTAATGTTTTCATCTCAGCTGCCTACAATCGTCTTTCAAACAACATTATATTCCTGTTATACACGATGTACTAGAAGTAAAGCAAGTAAAAGAAAAACTGCTATGACATCCTTTGTTGTTGCTTTTCTAGCAGTCACACTACAATAACGCAATGACACGCTAGCGGTCTATACCACGCATGTGCTGTGAAAACAAACCTCTCAGTGGAAGCGAGATTTAATTGAATGGAGAGGCTCACCAAAATTAACAGGACCGTACCGTACCACTCCTTACCGTACTGTACAGGACCGGACCGCTCAGTGGAATCAAGGTTTTAGAGAAAACTTTAATTTTTTAGAATTCGGTCACATATCCCACTATACCACTGCTTGGTGACCTAGATACATCTTCCTTAGCAAATTTGGCAGGTGGCGACGCCGCGATGTTTGTAATCGGGAGGCGGCAGCTGCATTTTTTGACACGCCACACGGAAGCTGCTAAATTTGATGAAAAACGTAAAGTTTTATGGCTAGCGGACAATTTTCTCTAAATGTTGTCATCAGTCATTGCCCGTTGCTCGGGCACATTTCAAGGTCTCACAGTGGCAGTCCAATGACAGGTGTGGAGGATGCCGTTACGAAATCAAGCGACAGCTTGTAGGCCACAGTTTGATGGCAGCTGGAATGGCCGTCCAACAGCAGCTCTGACTAGATGATCTGTGAACATCCCCGGACGGTGGTCGTCCATATCACATACCACCAGCCGCCCACAAGTATATAAAAAATGGGCCGTTCTCCAACTTGACACCCACTTTACTGCCACCGTCTACATTCATGACCATGCTGATATTTTTAAAAAAACAATCGAGCAGCAGCATGAAATCTTAAAGGGGCCATACCATGATATTCTTAAACCTTTCAGAGTGAACTATTTTCATATGTGTGATCATATATGACCTTTGGAACAATAAAAAACAAAGTATTTATGAAATATTGATTATTTTTCCTGAGTTTTTTTCCATACCCGTGAGTAAAACAACTCGATTCCTGAGGCTCCTCCTCTGCTGCATGTGGCTACCGCCCGTTTCATGACACACAAAAATAAAAAGTTATGAAATTTTCTTCAAAGATGGATGCATATACCACATATCTGCCTTTTGTAGCCCGATCACTACACTGGTTCACAATAGAAATATACGTGGCTTCTGCAGGACATTGCCCAACAGAAGGGGGCGGGGTCTTAAAGGAACTCCGCATCTAAAATAACAAACACCTGTTTAAGCTTGAATTTATAGAAGACAGGACACAAATGGAAAATATAAAAGGAAAGTTTTTTTGCTGATTACCGCTAACTCCTTGGAGAAATTGGAAGTTGGTGGATTGGAAGTTGGTGTTAGACTGGGGACGGAGCTGGCAGAGCAGACTCTTCCTGGAGGGGGTGGTTTGCATTGTGCTTACGTCAGCACGTTTCCAACGCTCGTTCTCGTGGGTATGGGAGGGACTGCTGCAGATAGCGCTTGTTTTTAGAGAATTACTTTTAAATGCGTGAACAGATCAAAATTCCACTTTGGGGTTCTTTAAGGTGAGAAATGAACAGTAAAATGTTCTCAAAACTTCAAAAAGTAGAATTTTCATGATATGGCCCCTTTAAGGATTCTGCCAATGCCTCTCCATCGCTTGGTGACAAATGTATTTGTGGCTGTAGCCTTAAAACCTCCCTGGCAGCCACCTCCAGCATTTAGGTCACTGCATGGTTGCATTTTGGCTTGTGACTCAATCTTACATGGATGTTCCTACAATTCTTTCATGACTTATACAAAATGCAATAATTGTAAACATCGTGGTCAAATTATCTTGTACAGTACACTGCAAAAGTCAGGGACAGTCTGCAGTTTTGCTTTATATTTTAAGTATAGTTCCTTGTTTTATTTCCTTTTTTTTACTGTTTCAGAATAGCAAAAAAGGAGAAGGCCACAAACAAATGTTTTAAACTGTCAATCTATAACCCTCTTACATGAAAAAAAAAAAATTTCTAGTTCATGTTTATGTGAATATTTTTTAAGTTATTTTCTCGGGTGTTACCAGACCTCCATGCAATGCAACACAAATACAAAATATGCTTAATCAAAGATTACTTGCAATGGTTTGTACAGTTGTAGTCTATTTAGCTGTTGTGCTGAAAATGATCTTTTTAGTCAAAAATATAAAATAAATATAAACAAATAAATTAACAACTTCCAAACGTATGTTTTTCTTTTGTAAATCTTTCCAACTTACAAGTTTTCTCAATTAAAACTTGCATTTTAATTTCTATTAGCTGATTCACATATTTTTATTAGATTTTAATAAGTCCAGATATGAATGGAATTCAATTTTCTGTGATAAATATGTTGTTTTGTTGGACTTTTCAGCCCTGAGGCGTGTGGGAGTTTGTAGGAATGTAGCAACCTACCGCGAAAAGGGAAAAATCCCATCTCTCGTCTATATTCACCTCAGTCAACTTGATGCTCCTCAGGGAGCCACTGCTTTTCTCCTTCAGCCTCCGATGCCTCTGAAATTTACAAGGCCAAGAAAGTAAAGAGAAAGAGGTAAACGAAACAGGAAAACTCCAAATCCTAGGATATATTTGACATTTTCGTGAAGATGAAAGGAGGCGTCTGCTCTGAGCTGTCCCTGGTGGTGGGCATGATCTTACTGAACGGTCTTGGTTCCTTGTGCGAACACAAGTCGGTAAATGGAAGACTGGACCCAAAGGAGGCAGGAAGCTCCAAGCCTCACATCATCTTTATTATGGTGGACGATCAAGGCTACGCAGACATTGGATATCACGGCTCTGACGTCCACACTCCTGCGTTGGACAAACTGGCAGCAGAAGGAGTAAAACTTGAAAATTACTATGTCCAACCCATCTGTTCACCTTCTCGCAGTCAACTCATGACCGGACGGTGAGCTTCATCTCCTTTCTTTCATTTAATATCATTAAACACACATCAGTGGTTTAGTACTATTATAAACGTTTTAATTCGTAGTTATATTTAAATGTTTGTTGTTCTATGGAGAATTTTCTTTTATAGATAGAAATACCCAAATGTAAAAGATGATGTCAGTTTTAGTTAAATAAATTGCAACCACAGATTTGGTCATTTTTAAAACAGTACATTGAGGTGTGCAACATTTTCTAATCTCGTTAGTGGTTTCTTGACTGAAATTTTGCAAGTTATTGTAAAAAAAAACCCACAAAGAAATGAATACTTGCCTTCATGGAATAACTTTAATTTTAAATACAATGACTATAGGGAAATTCACAACTTTGTTTTTGGATAAAATGTACCTTCGAGTTGAAATAAACTCTAATGTATCATCTTTGTTTGATGACAGCTACCAAATTCACACTGGACTTCAACATTCAATCATTCGGCCACGCCAGCCTCTCTGTCTGCCTCCAGACGTCCCCACCCTACCCGAGTGTCTGCTTAAAGCTGGATATCGCACACACATGGTAGGTAAATGGCACCTGGGATTCTGCAGGCCGAGCTGCCTGCCCACGAGGCGTGGCTTCCAGAGTTTCCTTGGAACTTTAACTGGCAGTGGAGACCACTTCTCCTATCAGAGCTGTGACGGCGCTGAAGCTTGTGGATTTGACTTGCATGATGGTGGCAGACCTGCTTGGGAAATGAGCGGGAACTACTCCACTCTGCTCTATATAGAGAGGTAAGAGGTGGGTTATTCGTAGGGCTGGGTTGATAAAATTGATTTGAATCAATTTAAGCTCAATAGATTAATAATCGATTTACAAAAGATGTAAATAGATTTAGCACATAAAGCTAAAGTCCGCTAACGTGATGCTAGGATTTAATGGAATTTTCCAAAGGACGGCTAATGCTAACACTCGGTCGACCTAAGCATACATTGCTTACCACATGAACATTACTAATTTACTCACAGGCATGGATTTTCCAAACTCTTTAAGGAAATATTTTTTTAAAGTAACTATTTGTGGTTTAAAACATTGTATTTTTCTTATACTGTCGTCGTCTTCTTCTTGAATAAAGTGCGATAGCCGCCTAGTGGCCAAACTGAAACGCCCTCCAGGAGAAGCAGAACAATGTTTACGATGTTAATGATCTGAGCATTTTTGTTCGAACTTCTCCTTTAGAGAAACCAAGTAACACTGTATGATATTAACAATCTCAATATTTCAAATTATAAATTATTATAAATTATTAATGCATTTCTAAACAAAATGTGTATAAATGTGTAAACTCAAAATTGAATTGAATGGAAAGAATCAAAAGCATTGAAATAATCGGAATCGAATTCCAATTATTTTTATATGTATTTATTTTTATTTTATTTTATCTTATTTTTTTATTTATTTATTTTTTATTATTATAGTTTCTGGAAATTATAACCGTTAACAGCCGTAGTTATTTGAGTAAACCCAACAAACATTTCTTCAATGTGGACCCTATGGTTTAACTTTGGCCTGAATTGGTGGGCCCCAGGTGGGTTTTTCCACGGGTTCCATGGTGGCCCCATCTTTGTTTTCCTACATTGGCTTAGGAGGGGACTCAGTGGTCTGGGTCCTTAAACTAACCAGCCATTGCTGGACAGCGTAGCAAGCTAATAAGCTGCCTGGCGGACAGCGCAGCAAGTTAGTGAGCTCTGCTGTCCAGCAAGCCAGACTACATAGTGCCCACTCAAGCCAGTGTGGGCTAACACAGGTGGGGCCACCATGAAAACATGACAAACCCACCTGGGACCCACCAATTCAGCCTAAAGGTAAACCATATGGGGCCCACGTTGAAATGTTTGCTGGGAATACAACGTATCTTGAATCTTGAAACAAACAAAGCCACTCAAATGTGTCTATATTTCTCTTTTGCTGAACCAGAGTGAAGCAGATCCTGAGGAACCATGACTCAAACACCCCGCTCTTCCTCTATCTGTCCCTTCAGGCAGCCCACACCCCACTCCAGGTACCTGCTCATTTCCTGAACCCATATGAGTCCCAAAGCAATCGCCACAGGCGCCACTATGCAGCCATGTTGAGTTGCTTGGACGACGGAGTTGGACAAGTTGTCAAGGAGTTGAAGGCTACTGGACTTTATGAAAACTCTATATTGGTTTATTCAACCGACAACGGTGGGCAGCCATTGTCAGGAGGGAGCAACTGGCCTCTCCGAGGAGGAAAAGGATCCTACTGGGAAGGGGGCATCCGAGGTGTTGGCTTTGTGCACAGTCCACTCCTGAAGAAGAAAGGTGTCATCAGCAAAGAAATGATTCATGTCTCTGACTGGTATCCCACAATATTGGGACTCGCTGGCGCCTTGCAGTCCCGCAATGGGGTTGATGGACACGATGTCTGGAGAAGTATCAGTGAGGGCTCACCAAGTCCTCGCACTGAGATCCTGTTTAATATTGACCCGGTTTCAAGGAGACCCGGGGAGCCCTATGAAAAAGCACTGGTTCTCAATGGCTTTGGGATCTGGGACACAGCTGTGAGGGCCGCATTAAGAGTCGGTGATTGGAAGCTTCTGACAGGAAATGTGGGGGATGGTGACTGGATACCGCTGCAGTCGCTCACAGATGGTCCAGAGCGGTGGCAGAAACTCGAAAAGCGGCGCAATAAGGTGGGGAAGTCGGTTTGGCTCTTTAACATCAGTGCAGACCCCTACGAAAGGTCTGACCTCGCAGAGGTTCACCCAAAAGTGGTGAAACGTCTACTCAAGAGATTGGCAGAATACAACCAGACAGCAGTGATGGCCAACAATCCACCAGACGATCCAATGGCTGACCCAGAGCTACATGGAGGGGTGTGGAGTCCCTGGCTGAGTCTGGAGGGGCATGAGGGAAATAATGAAGAAAACAGTGCAAGGAAAGTAAAGCCAATAAAGATCAAGCACTGCAAATTGTGCAAATTAAAAGCCCTCTTTAAGAAAGTTGGGTCTCGTCTACAGAGGAACAATCTATTCTAAATTTTACTTGTTGCAACATAATTACACCAAAGGCTTTGGGAGAATTTAAATGTACAGAATCCTGTATGTATTTTTAAACTGCTTGGATGCTGGACTAAAATACTCAAAACAGCTTGGAAAAGTAAAAGTGGAACATGGCACAACAGGCAATTGTTTAAGTCCCTCTCCAATGAAAATCATGTTTTTTGAGTTTTTAACATGTCTGTGTGGCATTTTTCCTATGAAAGAGAACAAATGTGATAAGAAATCATTTCACTTTTACATTTCTGATTATTTCTTCTTTTAAATTGCTGTCAATCAAATTGACGCAGACAGGCTCTGTTTGAATTGATCTGCCTTCTTTACATCACAACAGCTCTGCTGCACATGCACTAAACCCTCATCTGGTCCGGCTAGCGTGTCTAGTTCAGGTTCTGGAAAGGAGAAGATGGTATCTTCACATTGACTGCAGTCAAATGAGCCGCCGTTCACATTTCCACGGTCAAATCAGCATCACTGGATTTTTTTGTGTGAGCTTCATACAATACTTACGGTAGTATGGCTGCATAAAATCTCCACCATACTCGCCGGAGCTTCTTGATGTGATCACGGAAATGTGAATGGCGGCTCATTTGACCGCAGTTGGAAAGGATCATAAATCAATGAAAAAGCATTTTGATGTTAGCTTTCATTATTTTCCCTTTGAGAAACCAATGGATTGAATGAATTGATCACAACAACGTTAATAAACATTAGATAATTAGCTAAAAGAGTCTTTGGTGAACTGGAAGGAGAAAGAATTAGGATTTTGGAGGAAGTTCGGTCCATGAAGATCTTCACTTCCTCGTCCGAGCTGACATCCGGATCAAAATGATACGGCTTTACATTACTACTATTCCTTGACATTTTTATGTAGCGGTGGTGAAGAATTACGCTAGCGAGACACAGAGCTATCATAATCAGGGCTCAGTTTTAAAAGCCACACCCCCTCAGAGGAGATTTTGGAAACAGGCTTCAGTCAACATGAAAAATATATTTTTAAAACATAATTTTTTTGGTCAAAAGCTTCATAGTCATAATTAAAACTAGGGCTGTAACGAGTATCTGGGTGCTCGTGTATTTGCGATCTGCTCCCAAAAATTCGAGTGTGACGGCTGGGGTGACAAGAACCCAGGAGCAGAGAGAGAATCAGGCTTGGACTCGGAAATGCAGTATCTGTATTTTAATGAACAAAAGACACCTCACAAGAGGGAAAACTGCAAAAGGACAGAAAAAACTAAAGACTAAGAAAAACACCTAAAAAATTGCAAACCTCAGTGTAGTCTACAACAGGAAACTCACGGTCCAACAGGGACACACCGACACTGAGAACTGAAATGCTGCAAGTTAAATAGTCTTAATTACAAAGTGCAGACAGCTGTGCACTCCTCTACAGGGGCCATCCAGGAGGAGTGACAGCTTACCTGCAAAACAAAAAGTGAAAACAGAAAAAACTCTCAATTGTGTCATCGAGTACGAATATTCGCGACGTCCAAAATCACTGATTCGCGATCTTTATAAATATAATAAATTGTAGTAAAATATGATCAAAATATCATCTGGGAATGATGTTTTTTTCCTCTGGAATGCAGATTAATGTAGGATTTTAAGTTTACGAACTAAAACAAAGCCGAAAGAGCCGCGGTAGGAACAGTGAAGCTTCTGGTTTTCAAAGTAAAACTAGCAAGAGCTTTTTTAGTTTCAAACTGAAGTTCTGTTCACTGACATAACTTTTAAAAAATGAAATAACATTTGAGCTTTAGCTCCAGTGTTTACATTTTTTTTGTCATGGTAACTCCTCAACAGTTGATGCAATTAACAAAACTCCATCTTATTCTGAAGAAACGCAGCCTTGCGCTGCTGGAAAGGCGGATTCTACTGCGGAAAAAAAAACTTTTTTTCATACGGCCTCTCCAAAAATATGTAATGCTTAGAATGTAAAATATTGAAGAACTTTGAGGATAGAAAACTGTGTAAAACATTTTCAAGTTTTGTTGTTAAATTATACAAAACAGTAGTGATTTTTATCATTTTATGTTGTTTATGTTACTGCTGAACTTAACCAGAAGGTTGACAAAAAAAATTTAAAATGACAAACAAAATTTCTTTCTATCTGAATCTTTTTGGGGTTTTTTTTTCCTTTTTTTAATCAGTTTTGTTGATTCTGATCTACTGTTCTAAACAGAGGTATAAATGTTGGGGATTTAATACAAATAATTTCAATTTTTAAATATTTTTTTAAATATACACATAGCAATAAACATAATATTAAAAAGTAAGAATCGTGGTTCGATTTGTGAATCGTATCGGATCGCCACCTAAGCAACAATCCACAGCCCTAATTAAAACACTAATAAAATAAAAACAAAATGTAATAGACTTCATGGTATCATGTGTTAGTCCATGCAATAAAAAAAACCCTGCAAGAAAGACTGAAAAAATGCTTACACATTTCTAAAGATTAGTAGCTAAACACGCAGCCAGATAGATCAAGCAGTGGCAGACTGACTCACTTCCTGTCCTGTGGTCAAAATGCAGCACACAGATTTTTTTGTCTCTGCTTTACTGAACAACGAATCAGCAGTACGAGTTACTGTCTCCTTATGCTTTCACACAGCAAAAACAAAATGGAAGCAAGGCCTGAAGTGAGATCTCAGTGTCTCATCTTCTAACCGTCCAGCATGACCCTTTCTGGATGGAACAGAGACCCCCACTGGGAGTCCTATGTCACCTTACTCATTGGACCCCTTTGCCCCTAGAAAGATGTCTGACCAACACACCATGTTCCCACCCTGGAGCGCCGACAAACCGGCCAAGGATGAACTGTTCGTGTTTTTCTGGACATCTACAGGCTGTCATTCTATTACTAGAAGCACAAACATGGATTCACGTGAAAAAAATACTATAGTTGTTGTTATAATTGAAAATAAAACATCATCTATGAAAACAAACATTTGATGATAAAGTTATTTCTTGTTCTTGCTGTTAAATTTGTGAAGACATTTGTCAGCAGAAATTGATATTTTTTCTCTCGTAAATTTAGGTTTCCTTCACTTTTATGAGCTGTCGATCTGTTCTGAGTGCATCATGTCTTTACCCAAAGATAGCTAAAGGTTTCAGTCGGCAACACAACTATAATTATGGGGAAGTGGGTGTAGGAACTTGACGCCTCGCACAGTCCGCATTAAACGAAATGAAGACATAACCTGAAAATAACTTTACTTAATTTAGTCTGCAAATCAAAAAAAGGTTACATCCACCCTTGATTATTCTAAAACACAAACCTTGGAAGGTTTTTTTCCGTTTAAAGAAAAAGCCTTACACTACTTTAATTCTTAGTGTGTTAATTTATGACAGCAATTTACACCAAAAGGTTGTTTTAGACCTTATAGATAAGCAATATTAGTAGAATGGAGTTGGTTTTAACTACATTTTCTCTCTTAAATTAAATTAAATTAAATTAATAATTATTTAAAGGGGTCCTACCAGGATTTTCTTCAGCCTTTCAGAGTAAAGTATATCCATATATATGATCATATATCACATTGGAAGCACTGATAAACAAATTATTTATGATATATGAGTCACTTTTGTGCTCCGTTTTAATATCCGGAAGTAAAACGACTTGATTTCTGAGGCTCTGCCTTTCACTCCTTGTTGGTCCCGCCCATTTCATGACGTCATCCTTTAGCCTGCCTCCTCAGCGTGAACAAACTTTGTAAACAAAACCACGTGACTAAAGATGGATGTGCAAAATCTTGTCAGAACGTTTCCCTTTATCAAATTTTTTATTTTACTGATGGATGTTGAGCGTCTATATGAAGGCCAGATTCAACACTTTTACTGCTGGTTTGAGGAATCCTGCATGACGGTTACTGGAGATGCTACGACTACAGGTACAAACACTAGAGGACACGAAGTAGAAACAATGTGGATCACGTTATAAGTTGTTTTATTGAGCATGAATGAATTCGACCACATTTAATGAGTTTCCGTGTCTCATCTTTGTGGTTTTATGGTTTATTTTTAAGAGAATTCTATTGAAATTACAGTAGAGATTTCACGGCAGGGGCCGGCACGCGCCACATAGGAGACAGAAAAAGTTAAACGTCTTGTTAAAATAAACGTTCAAACAAGTAAACAGTTGGACCAATTATTTCCTTTTGGCAATCATGACAATTGATGCTCTACATTTGTCCGCGGCTCACCGATCACCTCATTTCTACTGTTTACATCACGTGACTTTCGGGTACGGTGGCCGTTTTGTTTCAGTTATTCCGCTCTCGGTTCATATTCAGACAGAGGAATCTCAGAGTGAACAGAAGTTCGGTCCGATTGGAAACTAACCACCTTGAAAAATGGGTCCGGGAGCGGTTCCTGGTACAGGAAGGTAGTTTATTTCTGCCACCGCTCCGTGGAGAAGACGGGGTTGTGTTTATTGTAGACTTGCAGCACAGACTCTTCCTGGAGGGAGCTGCTGGCATCGTGCTTAAGTCAGCACTTTTCCAACCGCTTGTTTTCGTGGTTATGGGAGGGGCTGCTGTAGGTTTTTAGAGGATTAATCTTAAATGCATGAATGGATCAAAATAACGCTTTGGGGTTCTTTATAGTGAGGAATGAACAGTAAAATGCATTTAAACTTGAAAGAAACGAAAAGAAACATTTAATTTCAGTTCAGTGCTAATGGCATTAAAGAACTTTATTTTTAACTACTGGTGTCCTGGGGTATGTTTAGACTGGACAGATTTGGTTTGCTTAACTGTTGTCTTATTTAGGGTCAGCTCCAACCCTAAAATAATAAAATAATGATTTAAATTTGATTAATTCCATCAAAGCTTTTTGACTTTATTGTGAAACTTTATTTTAACAAAATTATTATTATTATTTTTTTATTCTAATTTTTTTTTTTGGTTAAAATTATGGCCTTTCTGGTGCTAGTGTCAGTTTTGACCCACTTAACTTTACCTAAATAACTTATTAGTGGATTAGCCGAAACACACTGACAACCACCTCCTCTCCCAATCATGCGGATGCTCATTAGTCTACTATAGTTGCAAAAAGTAAAATAAACAAACTCGGGCATTTCCAGACACACAAAGACTTTTCTATGATTTAGCTTTCTAAAACTTTTGGAAGATCTAAGGGATTCCTGATTTTTTTTTTTTAATTTGTTGGTTGTTTGTGTTCCAATGTATTTAGGTTAAAGTTATACTGTTGAAAAACATATGTATGTATTTTTGTATGTTTTTGAAGAAATTATCTGTGGGTCAAAACTCACCCAGACCATGATAAAATTTACTAGAGTTAATCATTTTAAATGAATAAACAGATCAAGCAAATTAATTTTAGACGTGTTGAATTTCTGATTCTCTTGAGGTTATTTTTCATCTTTATATCGAAAATCTAAAAACAACATTGAAAAATTAATGAAAACAACATGGAGAAGGAAGCCTAACCAGATAACCAAGAGATGACAAAAACATTTGAAGAGATTTTTGTTTTTACTGTATTTTAAAGCTGATTTAAGACACAGGTTGAAACCAACCCGATAACACAGTGGATGGTAACAGAAAGCTAAGACAAGAGGAAGGTTAAAGTGAACAAGAGTTTGTTTATTAAAAAAAAAAACAGAACAAATTTTTCGTTCGAGTATACCCAAGTGGACTGTCAGGAGTCAGAGCACTGTCTTCCACTCTGGTCTCTGGAGGGAGCCATCTCCAGAGTACTGACTGCACTTCACCTCCCAGCAGCCCCAGCACATTGTCTCTCATTTGCCAATCACCCGAAGCACACTTAAGCACTGCAAAGAGCCTCACTCAATATGAAGTACTGTTTTGTGTCACCTTGCATGCATAACTAAGCATTTCATTCTAAGCCTGATCTTCTGTTTCTGACCTTGCCTCATTTATTGGCTTGCTGCCTGCCCTGACCCTCGCCTGGACCCTGACTACTCTACTCTCTTCTTGGATGACTCCATGTTCGTGATTGTCCTCTGCCTGTGTGACCATGATCTAGTTTTGTGGACATTTAGCTGTACTCAGTTCCTGTCTGAACGAATACACCTGCTGGACTTGGAACCAGTTGTCTGTCGTGGACCAGTTACTCCTCTTGGACCCATCTTTCGAGGTGATCTCGGTTGGTTTCCAGTCTGACTGAGCTCTGATTTCCTCTGAGATTCCTCAGTCTGAATAGGCTCCATGTTTGGAAAAACAAACTGGACCAAACGGCCACTGTAACCAGACATTACAAGATGTAAACAGAGTGGCCACCAATGAGCCGTGGAGAAATGTGGAGCAATCACGAGACACAGCAACTCACTGAAATGTGGTCGAATGAATGGAGGCTTATTAAAACAACTCTTGTCATGATACACATTGCTTCCCTCAGTTTTCCAGACAATATATATCAAACACTTATCAGCTTCTTAGCCATCATCTCCTCAGTAACCACCTTGTAGCTTACCAGAGTATCAAAAGTAAGTTCTACCTGACGTTGATACAGGTGTTTAAAATTGGTCAACGAAATAGAAAGTTTGAATAAGAGAACTATCCCGACAAGGATTGCAAAGCTTAGGACTTCTATCATTCTCTGTGTTGTTACTTTGCCCTGTCCTTGTAATTCCTGACCATTTACTGAAGAGATCTTGTTTTCATGTGATTTTGTTTACAAGCTTGGGTTTGAAACAGAAATGTCTGGATGAAAGTCAGTCTGAATACAGACCTAATGCAAGGTTCAGGACTTGGTCCAGACCAGAGGTCGGCAACCTTTCACAGTAAAAGAGCCATTTGGCCTCGTCTTCCACTGGGATAGGATCTCTCCCTCATGTGGGAATCCCTAAGGTTTCTTCGTTTTTCCTGACTCAGGTTTTTTAGGAGTTTTTCCTTACAGAGAGGGAGGGTCTAAGGGCAGGGATATCCAGTTTGTTTAGTCTGTTTAGTCTTTACATATTTTTTTATATTTCATGACTATTTTTTGTATCTGTAAAATTACTTGCATGAAGCCCAATGAGGCAAAATTTTTGTGATTTTGGGCTATATAAATAAAATCAAAACCTTGAAGGAGCCGAATTGACTTAAGTTAGCCTTTAAGAAATTTGGATTTGCATTCATAACCTTCTTTTTGTTTTTTTTAATAAATTTGAATAATGTATATTTTTGGCACGACAAAAGCAAAAAAACCATATAAAAAGAAACTAGCATCTCTCGAAAAGTTTTTTTTTTTAACGTTTTTAACTTTAGTAGCAAAAAAGCTAGCTTGTTGCTTAATTACTATCTGAAATTCAAATTAGCATAACATTTCTCTGGAAATTAAATCAGCCAAAAATTTTAGCATGTTGCTGAAATAAAAGCTAAACTCAAAATTAGCCTAAAACCTCCACTAGATAACAAATTAGCTAAAAAAGTTAGCATATTGCTAAAATACTAGCTAAACTCCAAATTAGCATAAAAACTAATTAGAGGCCAAATCTGCCAAAAAAAAGCTATCTTATTGCTTAATTATTAGCTAAACTCCAAAATATCCTAATATTCCTCAGAAAACCTTAGTCAAAAACGTTAGCATGTTGCTAAACAGAAGCTGAATTCTAAATTATCAAAAAAAAATTTCAGTAGATAACAAATTAGCTGGAAACATTAGCATTTTACTAAAATTTTAGCTAAACTCCAAATTAGCATAAAAACTAATTAGAGGCCAAATCTCCCAAAAAAAGCTATCTTGTTGCTTTATTACTAGCTAAACTCCAAAATGTTTCGTATTTCGTATTTATTTAGTGGAATGCCCCTTGAGATGTACCATCTCATTTTCGAGGGGGTCCAAAACAAATAACAAAACATTATACATAGATTATACAGAAAGAAAAAACTAGAATACATCCAGATAACAACTAACAACACAGACAAAACAACAAACAAACAAACAAACAAGCTCCTTCCCTCTCCACTCCCCTCCCGTCCTGCGAAAGAATGACAAACAACAGTATCGCAGAGAATTACACCACTAGGGATGTCAAAATCATAAGATCAAAGAATAAAAATAAAAGATCAGTATATATAAAAAAAAAAAAAATATATATATATACACACATATATACACACACATACATATATATATACATACACACACAAATATACACATACATACACATAAACATATATCATGGCATCCCTAAGATGTTATAATTACAACAGCAGAATCAAATGCTTTTTATATGGTATATAAATACAATAATATAGATTACCATCATATAATACATAATTCACATTAGCTTAAGTTACCATCATGTCGTAGAGTAACATTAATTACGAAGAAGCAGAAAACAGAGCTAGAAACATGTACATGGAGTTTTGAGAAATGTAAACAAGGCTGACCTGAATTGTCTAAACGAAATCAAAGATCTTAAGGATGTAGGCAACTTATTCCAATCAGAAGGAGCTTTGTACTGAAATGCTCTACGTCCAACTTCTTTGCATATTCTTGGGACAGAAAGAGTGGGACAGTGAGTGCTTCTCAGTGAATATGAAGAAGTAATTGGAACTATGAATTGCTGGAGATACTGGGGGCAATACAAATAAATACACTTATAAATTAGTTGAATCCAGTGTAGCTCACGCCTCTTAGATGGCTGTAACCAGTTGAGTTTTTCAAAAAGAATACAATGATGAGTCCGATATGGACAATTAAGAATAAATCTACAAAGAGAGTTGAACAGAACATTAAGTGGTTTAAGGTATGAACTATGTGCATTTTGATAAATTGTATCAGCATAATCAATAATTGGTAAAACTAATTGAGTAATTATTCTTTTTTTGACTTCCAATGTAAAGCAGTTGGATGACCGAAAAAGAGGACCTAAAGTGGCATACGTTCTTTTGATGATGTAGTCAATATGAGGTTTAAAGTTTAGTTCCGGGTCCAACCAGAGTCCAAGATATTTGATAGAGTCTGCTCTCAACATCATGGACCCATCACTAAACTGTAATTGAAGATCAGGTGAGTGTAGTAATTTCTGGTGTGTACCAAAAAGTATATAACATGATTTTTTCTTGTTTAAAAGTAATTGATTGTTAAAAAGCCAATTTTGAACCAAATTCAAATCAAGCTGTAGATTATTTCTTACCAGAGAGAGATCAGAGTTAGAATTGTAAATAACAGTATCATCAGCATAGATATTTATCGAGCAGTGTGAGATGACTTGTGAAAGATCATTAACAAAGATACAAAACAAAAGAGGGCCAAGAGTGGATCCTTGAGGCACACCTTTTCCAATGACACATTTATCTGACTGAGCACCATGAGAGACAACATACTGAAATCTACTATGAAGATAAGAATTAAACCACAAGATTGCATTAGTATCAAAACCTATTGCATAAAGTTTGTCGAGTAGATAGTGATCCACAAGGTCAAAAGCTTTGGAAAGATCGAGAAAAATGCAACCAACATATTGATTTTGATCAAAAGAAGTAAACAAGTCATTTGTAAATTTCAGCAGAGCAGTGATGGTAGAGTACCCGGATCGAAAACCAGACTGAAACGGTGATAAAATATTAGATTCATTTAAATAATTATGTAGTTGGTCAAAAATTATTTTTTGTTCTAAATGTTCTAAAATTCCTCAGAAAAACTTAGTCAAAAACGTTAGCATGTTGCTAAATAGAAGCTAAATTCTAAATTATCCAGAAAAAAATTTCAGCAGATAACAAATTAGCTGAAAACATTAGCATTTTACTAAAATATTAGCTAAACTCCAAATTAGCATAACATTTCTCAGAAATCTCAGCCAAAAACGTTAGCATGTTGCTAAAATAGAAGCTAAAATTCTAAATTAGCCTAAAAACTCCAGTAGGTAACACTTTAGCCAAAAAGGTTAGCATGTTACTAAAATAATAGCTAATCTTTGAATTTTTTTTAAATTTACGATAATTTATTTTTTTATTATTATCTTTATTATTTTATTTTTCTTCAGCCAGAGAGCCACTATGGAGAGATGAAAGAGCCACATGTGGCTCTGGAGCCGCAGGTTGCAGACCTCTGGTCCAGACCAACAAACGTTTCTATTTTGAATTCCCTCTTAAATGCTTTACAGCAACTCAGACGGTTGGGGTTTGAATTTGTAACAGTTTAGGTAGAATTTTCTTCACTTATAGAGATAATTCTTCCCATCTATATTAATATCCAGTTGAAGTACTTCAAATGATGTACAGGTTTTTGCATAAAGTATGTTCAATCTCATCCTTTCATTCTAAAAGTATCTGTTATGAAGAACAGAATACTAACTCCCAGTGGACGTGTCTGTGGAGGTCATTCTGATGGTGTTTGGACCAGTAGCCCCTGGTCCCTGCTGTGCTGTGATGTAACTGGATCAGAGGTGGTCCTGTTGATCTCAAGCAGCATGTACAATATCTCAGTAAACAACTCTAACATTGTTAGTGTGTGGCGGCTCGGTCTTGGAGCTCAGCCTCCAGGTGTGTTTCTTAACCAGATCGTGTTTCTTAACTAGATTGTTCGTGTGGAGATTTGAAAGTTTTTCTGGGTGGGGATGTGAGCGGCGGTCCCACACACAAATGCACGCTTTTTTTCCCCAGTGGGGAGATAATGAATATTCAGCTGTCCTTCTGTAACATCTCCTCTCCCTCTGGTCACTTCTAGCACCGTCCTCCTCCCCCATCTATCCCTCCGAGTTTTTTTTTTTTCCTTTCTCCTTTCATCCCTCAGCTCTGAGCTTGTTCCCTTTGCAAACCATCCTCCTCGTTTTTCTCACTTTGCTCTGCATCCTACTCACTTGTTTGTGCTCATTTAGAATATGGAGTTTGAAGGATCAGTGGAGTTTTGCTCTGAGCTCTGCGGCATGTGATTAAATAGGAAGAGTGGAGGAGGGAAGAGAGAGCTCCTTGGAGGCTGGAGGAGGCTGTTCTGTCTTGAAGTGCTTGTAGATCAGATTAAAACATCTTCTTTAGCAAAAAAGAAAAAAAAATCTCCCCCTGCAAATACAGTCGCAGCTCACAGCAGATTAAAAGAACAGGATGTTTATGCGTTACTGTCTGAGGTTCTCAGATCTAAAGGTAATTGGTAATCAGTGCTTACAAAAGTGTAATAGTATTACAAAAGGTTGAACAATTTAACATTCAAAGTGAGAAATGTAGATTTAGAGTGTGTTTGGTGTTTTGTTAACGAAACAAATTAGGGGTGTTTCTTGGTAAGCGCCTGGCGATATGATGTGTATCACGATACAATGAGTATCGTGATATATTCCAAGATTGTACCAGAACAATTTTTCCTTTTTTTTAAGAGTACAACTTAGGAAAAAAACTCTGACTCTTGATATATCTTTCATTTAAAAAATAGTAAAAATATTTTTATTTAATGACTGAACATTTAACACAAGCTGTGTTTTGGTTTTGGTGTTTAAGAGGAAAACAAAATCAAGGATGCTCATGAAGAGTCAATTAAATATTGTCTTGTCAGCATTTTATATCAATACCAGTACTGCCAAACGATATATCGCCAAATCAATTTCTTCCTAGAATAAATACAATTATTTTTTTCTTGTCTTATTTTTTCTTTTAAAGCAAATATCGGAAATAAAATGTTTCGATATACTAGAATCAAAATCAAAACAAAAAACAAATCAACCAAAATACAATTTAATTATCAATCATTATGTTCCATGACCATGGAACGCCTTTGACTGCGATCCAAATCACTTTGCACTGGCCCTTTCTGAGCCCTCCTACAGGTGATGGCCCCATGGGAGAGTGATCCCACGTCGTTTCATCGGGCTTGGAAGAACCTTTTACAATGACTTGATAACCAAAAAAAAACCAGTTATCATTATATCAAAAACCAGTGGTTCATTGATTGTTTATTAAAATATTTTGAAGCTTTTATGACTCAAAAATATGATTGTGAAGGGAAATGTCACTATGATACTTTGCAAAATTGTTATTGTAGGATTTTTGCTTTCAACCATTTGGAAGAATATAGGAAAAACTGTTTTTTTTTTACTTTTTTTTTTACTGCTAATTTGCGTCATTATTTACAAATGCGAAACCTATTCGCAAACTAATAAAACTGGCATTATTGGCACAATTTTTATTTAAAAATTATCGTATATTTATTCTACTTTTCTTTTTTTTTATATTTTATTTTTGTGGAAAGTTAGGTTACATTACAATTGACCATACTTGCTTGTACATAACTCATGCCTTTCCATTTTAATCATTACAGTAACAGAAAACAAGAATACAAAATAAGAAATAAAACAAACAAATCTAAACTAGAAAAAAATAAAAAAAAAAAAGCTTAATAAATGGATTGACAATGTATCTGACATGGAAAAAAAATTAAATAAATAAACAGTCTGTCTGTCTGTCTATTCTACTTTTCTAATAGATTTAGCTTTTGATTGTGTTGAGCTCACTGTCAGCGTTTTACCTGAGGAGCCTGGAAGTAAGTTTAAGGAAATTCAGATTCAGCCTCAACATTACCATGACTTCAAAGGCAAAATGTGAAATTACATGTGTGTTGATTACAGGTACTGACACGTCTGCAGCAGCACGGAAAAAATGTTTTAGAGAAAAGCAGAACTGTTATTACAAGTTGTGCAAATTTTTCTTAGAAAGTTGTGAAAGCGTGTCAGGCTGCTGCAGGTTTTACGGCACATTTCCTACAAAAAGGTGGAAATTACAAGCAAAAAGGTACAAATCTCAATAACAGTGTGAGCGTAGAGCTTATGTTTTTATTTATATTTGCATTTATTACTAAAGATAGTCTTTACACATCCAATTCCACAGTGTATGGTGATAAGGCATGAAAAGACGGTACTGTCAGAGGATATAAATCCCGTTTGATGTGTCACTTCATCATTCTCATGCTAGCATACGCTGCTACCCAGAGTGTGGGAGGAGGCTTTCATATCCACTGTTGCATAATTAGCAGAATATGAAGCTATAGCTGCAGATCTTAAGATCCTCTGTTCCCGTTTTTTTTTTTTTAGTCATGATGAATCTGTCGGAAATATTAGTTGAGGTGTTGCTTTAAGTCCCTGAGGGAACATGTCCACTCTGAGCAATCACACTATGTGAGAGTGTTGAGATGATGGTGAAAGGAGCCTCTGGCACCATTACCCAGCGTCCATTAGGAGTCACTACCACACTATTAAATACTTTCTTGGGACAATGTGATGACCTGGTAATTCACAGGGAAAGGTAATAGATTAACTTTAATGGGATGTCCACGACAGACCCATCCCAGCGCGGCTCTAAAAGTTAAAAGATTCTCCGACTGCCAACAAATGTTCTCGGCGCAGACTGGCAGCAGTCACAAAGGTTTGACTCCGGGGTGTTTGTCAACACATAAACGCTTTAAAGCCATGAAAGTCTTGCGATGTTACAGCGTGAGGGAGGAGAGATATGAGAGGAGAACCCTGAGCCAAGTTGGAAACATTCTTGTCCAATGAGTCACCGCTTTTTGGCCTCTGTGGCTCCACAACAGTGCTGCTACAGTTCTTTGACGCCGGAAAAGCTTCTGGAGCTGAAACCGACACTGAAAGACGACTTTTTAACACCCTCTCCTCTCAGGGAGAAGTGGAAAGGCTTTGACCTCGAGACGGCATAAATACACCAACCAGTTCGCACAGAGGTGTAGTAGTGGGCGCTGGCTTTGTCGAAATACTTTTGCTTTTATTAATTCAGACAGAAATTTGCTCAGAATCTGAACGCCCGAACATAAGTGTGACCAAAAACTGCCAGTAACTCCCAAATCAAAAGGAAATTTTAACAAGATGGGAAGCAAATCAACCTGCTCATTTCAGCGCTTTGGCCAATGAGGTTTCAGTAGAGAGGAAAAGATAAAAACATCAAAAGAAAATGGTATTTTTAACATGATCTTGTAATATAGTTCTCAAAATGGAGGACATACGTAAAGAAATGTACGTTTAAAACTGTTTCTGAGATTTCTTTATTCATATCATTGTGAATCAGGAGCAAATGAATAAATGCTGTTTGAAAAAACTTGTAGTTGTTACATAAAAACTATTCTGATGCATCCACTTGCAGACGAATAAGTCCATCAATGTTGCTCGCCATTGACCGCTAATGTTAGCTTGGGGTGGCGAGGGGCTGTAAGCTAGTGGGAGGGAGTGCAAACACTGGGTGAAACTGGAAATTTGGGTATTGATGTGATACCAAGCAATTACAGGGCTAGTATCACCAATATCAATACTTTTTCCTTGAAATTAGGGCTGGGTTGATAAAATCTTGTGTGCCCCCCACCAACTTGTATGTATGCTTGATAACGTGGCGGCATGCTCCTAATGAGACGACGAATGGTGTCTTGTGGCATTTCCTCCAGATCTGTGTGAGGACATCCCTGAGCTGTTGTACGGTCTGAGGAGCAACCTGGCGGCGCCTAATGGACCCAAACATAGTGTCCCAGAGATGTTCTATTGGGTTTAAGTCAGGGGATGGTGAAGGCCATTCAATTGTTTCAATTCTTTCATCCTCCAGGTACTGCCTGCAGACTCTTGCCACGTGAGGCCGGGCATTGTGGTGCATTAGGAGGAAACCAGGACCTACTGCACCAGCGTAGAGTCTGACAATGGGTTGAAGGATTTCATCTGGATACCTTATGGCAGTCAGAGCACCATTTCCTAGACAGTAGAGGTCTGTGCGTCCCTCCATGGATATGCCTCCCCAGACCATCACTGACCCACCACCAAACCTGTCATGTTGAACCACGTTGCAGGCAGTAGAACGTTCTCCTTGTCTTCTCCAGACTCTTTCATGTCTACCACAGGTGCTCAGGGTGAACCTGCTCTCGTCTGTGAAAAGTACAGGGCGCCAGTGGAGGATTTGCCAATTCTGGTGTTCTTGAGCAAATGCCAGTGGAGCTCCACGGTGCTGGGCAGTGAGCACAGGGCCCACTACAGGACGTGGGGCCCTCAGGCCACCTTCATGAAGTCTGTTCCTGATTGTTTGGGTAGAGACATTCACACCAGTGACCCTCTGGAGGTCATTCTGTAGGGCACGAGCAGTGCTCAGCCTGTTCCTCCTTACACAAAGGAGCAGGTATGGGTCCTGCTGAGGGGTTGAGGACCTTCTACGGCCCTGTCCAGCTCTCCCAGAATAACCAGCAGTCTCCTGAAATCTCCTCCATGTTCTGGAGATTGTGCTGGAGACACATTAAACCTTCTTGCTGCAGCTCGTGTGGATGTTCCATCCTGGAGAAGTTGGACAACCTGTGCAACTTCTGTAGGGTTAAGGAATCTCCTCATACTGCCAGTAGAGAGAATTACACAAGACAAAATCAGCACGAGTGGAAAACCAGACAAAAAAGATCAAGAGGGAGAAACTTGAAATGACCTCCACATGTAACACCAGTCCTGTTTGGAGGGTTTTCTAATTGTTGCCACTGAAGTGCACCTGTTGTTGCCCTAAAACATAGTTTTTTGCTAATACTTTCATCCAGGCTCTTATGAGTTGAATTGAATCGTTTCTGGAAATTATTATTGATACCTAGCCCTTCTAATTTTGGAAATGCACACTTTTTTGTTAATTAAATGTATAGTAAAAACACAGGGCGGAAAGTTTTGGCAAATAAAAATGTTTGGTAACAAATAACAACAATCTGAACTTAGCTGTTACAGACACACAGTGTTGCCAGATTGGGCAGTTTTCTGCTCAAATTAGGTATTTTTTCTTGCTCATTTTGGCAACACTACAAACAACTACACAAAATACAATAATCATAGTTAAAAGACCACTAGGAATGCTTTTACAGATCAAGACTTACTTGATAGCAGCTGGAACAAACAACTTAACTAGTACTGGTAGAGATGGTGAGTTATCAATCAATTTATAACGTATATAATGAAACACGCACTGTAAGTCTCTAGAATTGTTAGACACATCTCATGGCTCTGAACAAATCTGAACAAACTTCTTTCAGTCTCACGCTGGACTTTTGATTTACTGCTCAGCTTTTAGAGCTGTTTCCCATTTGAGCAATTCTGTCCTTTCTATTACTCACCTGCTAAATCAATTCTACGCCCCTTGGCCTCCTCTCCACCCTCAAAGTTCCAGTGCTATCTGTTATTAAAAATCAACCTGGCACTGCTTTCCAGAGGTTGCAGAGGCCAGCATTTTCAGAATTGCAAACCTCGGAACTCCAGCTCTCACTGTAGGTTTGTGTTTTCACTGCACTTGAATTAAATACTGAAATAATTATACATTTTAAGGGCCATTTGTGAGATATTTACGACAGTTCAGACACTCTCTTAATACTCCTACAAAAAACGAATATATCTCGTAAATTTTTAGTTCTAATCTTCCTGTTTTTAACTCAACAATGTTTTAAAATGAAAGAAAACCGGAAAACAAGAGATGCAGTTTCAATTGCTGTTAGCTATAACAACCACTGAGAAACTAATGTAAGAACTATGTTTGGTTTCTTTCTTTTAAATATAATAAAATGTTTAAATAAAAATTGCATTGAAATATTCTGAAAGGATTTATAAGCTCCAGCCTGTTTAAGAGACATGATGAAATAAAAATTCAAGTTTGAATTAATTAACCAATTAACTTGAAAAAAGAAGGAAAAAAATATGAAAAAATCTTAAAAATCATCTTTATCAAAGACTTCTCCTTTCAGAAAATCTGAGCTAAATTAAAGTTTTAACAATGTTGATAGAGGGTCATTTGATATCAATTAATGGCTGATTTTCTTTCTGCTTTTCTGACAAAGTTTGAGAAAAAATACATTTATTTGGTTATAAACAGGTTAATAAAATAAAATTGCAGCAATACATCTGAAAGGATGTTTGATGGGTTCAGTGGCTGTTCTGCTGTCAGTTTTTCCCAAAAGCATTTTCAGTTAGAGATGAAAAGACAGTGCTTCGATCTGCGCCTCCTGGTTCATCATCAGAGATCTCGCGCGGTTTATGTCGCACCTATATGGCTTAGATATGAGATCGACAAACAAAAAAGACATCTCACTCCTCTGTATTTGTGTAAGACTTTTTCTTTTCTTTTCTTTTTGTGATTAAACTCTAGTTATATCAAATCATACACGATGAGACCCGTACAAGATCGAATACATTAAGTCTTATTAAATCACTAAATTTAAAATATAATGGATTTTTTTTATTAAATTAGCTATAGTTATTAATATTTTTCATATATATATATATAATCAAACATGTTTCTTATTTGTAATTTGACTGTTTAATTCAGAATTCTTTTTTCTTATATTTATGCTTTTACATTACATTAGCTGTATTTTCATGAATATTTTTAATTTAAGTTGAATGCTAGTCATAGATAAATATAACATGTTATCTAAAAAAGTGGAAAATGTATTCAGTATTTTTATATGTATTTATTTTTCAACCAAATTTTATATTCATAAATGTTTTATACAATTTACATTTTTAATGGGCTTTCTCCGCATACTTTGGCTATTTCAGAATTACTGTGTGGCTTATCGTAATAATTGCAAATAAAATGTGAAAATTATAATTTTTAATTAAAAAAATGTAATTTTGAATACAAGTTATAATTTACCAAGCATTAAAATGTTTTAATCGTAGATTTAGTTATTTCAAATTTTACTTCCGCTTAAAAAAAATCACATGGAGTGAGTCATCTCACACAGAGAAGATCTTTGTTACTACAGCTTCTCCTGTCAGTGCTCCCTCCCCTCCAATTCCCTGCTCCTGTCTGAGCGCGAGCCTCTCTTTCCCCTCTGAACCTTCACGAGTTCTCCCGAAACCCGCGCGCCCCCTTCTCCAGTCAACATGGCTACGGTTGTAACCTCGACGCGATTCACAGACGAGTACCAGCTGTACGAGGAGCTCGGAAAGTAAGAAACCGTCAACAGCCGCCGCGGTTCTTGTTGCTTATCAGTCTGCGTGTGTATTCCTGTGTGTCGGCGTGTGCGCGCGCGGGTTTTTTCCCCCCTTCTTCTTCTCTCTTCTTTTTCCCTGCTGCCATTGTGTACTTCAGTGTTGACAAGCGGGGCTGTCAAAAAAGCAGGGAGGACGAGGCAGCTTCCAGTGGAACAATAAGCTGTCAGCAGGTTCATGTTAGCGCTAGTAAGGCTTGTGCCTAATCCCGAGCGCGTGTTTAAAGGTGCAACGCACTATTTTATCATCATCACTATTATTATTTTATCGTCTATAGGTGAGAGACATCCGCCTCTCGGACCAACTTGTTTGTTGCTTTATCCAGGTGTCTGCGTCGATATCTGCTTTGCATTTACCCGCTTGTTTGTTTTCCATTTCTACGCGGGCTCTGCTGTCAAAATAAAAGCTTTTTTTGACACCAAATGTTGGCCTGGAAGGGGACACATGTGCCTCTACAATTAAAGCCACTTTGTACCATCTTATCTCCGCGTGTGGCTAATAAAGCTGCTCCACCCACCTACCTACCTACCTACCAGCCCCGTGCAAGAATCCTGCTACCCTTCAGTGCTTTCATTCTTGTGCATCGCCAGATAATGACTGGCTGCTTCCACAATAAAGCCCCCCCTCCTCCTTTCTCCTGTCATGCACTTGTAGACAGGCCCTATTTTTATGCAAGACTGTATTAATTATGCATGGGATTTCTCTGTGATTTGCGCGCATATGACAGGAATGTTTACATCTCTGTGAGTCTTACTGATGTGGGATTGTTTGTCGTCCTCTGCCGCTTCAAGGGGTGCCTTCTCTGTCGTCCGGCGGTGTGTCAAGAAGTCCACCAACCAGGAGTATGCCGCAAAAATTATCAACACGAAGAAGCTATCGGCCAGAGGTGAGTCCAGCTTGTGGTTTCCCGTGATTCTGAACGAAAGCGGCTGTTGCAGCTCGTTGGAGTTGTCTCACTTCCTTAAGAGCGGCGAGCCTGGCGCTCTGTCCTCTCCTTGTCACTTCAGATCCCTGAAAAGCTGGAGGCCACTTGGCAAAGCTGAGCTGCTGCAGACCAAGCCGTACAGTCAATGGCTTTTGGCTGTACTGTATAACCATCTTTGGTTTGTTACTGTTGGTCTCTAAAGGACCGTGCACGCTCAGTCTCATGCCTAAAATATCCTCTGCAGTTCCAGCACTTTTGCTGGATTAAATACACTTGGGTTTATTGTGGTACTCATGAAGTATTTGTCTGAACAATATCTGGAATACTTCGATTAAAGGCTGACGTCTTCAACAATCTCAGATCTGAACTTGGGCCTTGCAAGCTGTGCCTGCAGGACGCTCTGCCAGAGACGAGTAGTTGTGGGAATTGTATTTCATTGTTGCTAGCCATATTTCTTGATTGCTGTTTTAAGTATTAGTTGGATGCTGTAGTGGTCCCCAACCATTTTTAGGGTCAGACAATATTTTTGACAAACCAAAAAGTGGGCGTGAAATTTTTCTTTTAGCTTCCGGTTTCGCTTATGCTACGGTAACACAACTGCGCGATGGGGAGGCATTGGCAGATTCTTCAAGATCAGTTGCCAAAGCCCAATTTTCTTGAAAATTGTTGGCGTGTTCATGAATACAGTCCGACAGTCAGGAGCCGGGGTTGAACTCCTTACAAAAGGGTGGTGGCAACTGGTTATACGGTTGGCAACATCTCTGACTGGACCATGTCTAAATGTCTCCAGACCAACCATATCAAGTGTCACCGGCTGGCACCTGCCCGGTAGTCTGGGGCAATGTTGCTTGCGCAATCGTGCACTGCTCGCACATTCTCAATGCAAGAAAATATGCCGAGGAGGTATGAACAGACACGAGGGATCAGATCATCGCCAGGTCCCGCGCTGCTACCATACGATTTCTAACAATCGGATCGTGGCAGTCGGATGGTAGCACAGGAGCAGGAGGGTGGCAGTCTAACATTTGCCAATCATCAGAAGATTTTAGGGGTCTTGGAGACCCTTCTGTCTGTCAGTTGCCCTTGTGCGACCTATAAATGTGCTTGGTCAGCCACTGCCCGGTGTCAAAAGAATTGTCCGGTCGCAGCTCAATTTGAACCTTTTCTTTAAACTTTGGCTGTGAACCGATTTTTCTTGGGTTGTGGCACGGTGGCTTTTATTTTGCATGCGTGACCATAGTCTGAGCTCTTGAAGGTAGAGTTTGGCCCAATCCGAATTCTTCCCTTCTTCTTAATTTGAAGTGGCAGTTGAAGTCGAAGGCGTGTCCAAATTATTATTTTTTAAATTTCACCCTCCATCATCACGAGAGTAATCCACGTCGCGCTGAGAAGCGTTTTTCTTCACGTGTGCGCGCTCTGAACCACAGAAGTTTACATTTGAATGTAAGTAATAACTTTTTGTTGTGGTATGACCTTTTCAAAGTTATGAAACCGCTGTTGTATATTCAAGCACTGGAAGCTCCGTGCTAATGCTAGCGGACCGGCGATTATTGATTACGTCATTGAACAAAATTCACGTCCGAAATATTCAACAAGATTTTTTCCTCACCCTCCGTTTGGAGAGATTTAGCACAGAAAGCTGAAGTCCGCCAGCTTGATGCTAACATTTAATAGGATTTCCCATTGGACGGTTTAGGCTAACGCTCAGTTCACCAAAAAAATACATTGCTGACTAAATGAACATCTTTATTTACTCACAGGCATCAATATTTCAAACTCTTTTAAGGAAATAATTCTTAAAGTAACTATTTGTGATATAAAACTTCGTCTTTTCCCCCATATACCGTTGTCTTCTTCTCGAATAAAGTGTACTTCTACAGCGCGATCGCCACCTGGTGGCCAAACTGAAACACCCTCCAGGAGAGTCAGAACAATGTTTACAATGTTAATAATCAGAACATTTTAGTTAGAACTTCTCCTTTAGAGAATCTATGAAACACTGTATGATATTAACAATCGATTAATAGATTATTAATGTATTTCTAATCAAATGTGTATAAATTTGTAAACTTATAATTGAATTGAAGAATTGGAAAAAATCGGAATCGAATCGATTCAGGCTCTTGTGAATTGAATCGAATCGTTTCTGGAAATTATAACCGATACCCGGCCCTAAGATTTAGTATAGTAACCATTAAAATGGGATTTTCCCTTAACCCATAATTGTCAAAGTAGAAGCTAAAAAAAATTGGACACCAACTTTAGTTTAGCCTCATTCATCTTTTACGGTCCGACATATAAATGCAAAAAAATTGCAAAAATGTGTGTTTTCTAAATATAATGATAAATGTGAATCACCCATTAGCAGCATCCGTGTAACATTAGACAGCCGGTTGCTGAATACTATTGATTACTATTATGGTGTGTGGGAACAACTTTTACAATATTTGTTTTTTTGTCTGTTAAATGTGGCTTTCTTTTATTTTGAAGTCAAATGCTCTTCTTCGGTTTAAACTTTGCTAGCTTACGAGTTTCAATTTAGCAATCAGTGTATGGATTTTTGACACGTGACTTGACGTTCATCAAAAATGAGTTGGATGTGATGGGGAGAATCCAGTAGTTCTCCAAAATAAGATTTGATCAGATTGGAAATAAAAAGTACATAAAATACTATATATGTGGGGTTTTTTTTCTATTTCTCTTCGGCCTTCTACCAACTGTCCTACAGGCCAGAATCAGTCCGCCACCCAGATGTTAGTGACTAATGCTTTAGAGAAGATTACAATAAATAAATGTTAGTTGGAATGAGGAAGTGTCATCATCTGACATTCAGATTGTTGCTTTTCCTTGGAGAACCTAGAACGTTTTAGAATTCCAGTTTGTGCGTTTCACCGTCTCCCTGTTAATCCCGGTGTGTGTTTTGGCATTTATTCTGCCGTGTAGCTGAGTCAAGCATGTTTTGTCTCAGCTTCTCTGCTCACCGTATGTGTTTGCAGATGTATTATCCTGAGCCCCCTCATGTCCTGTATGCATGTTGAATGTTCTTGTAAACCATAGATCAGCTTGAACGTACCATCCTGAACTGTGTAGGCTGTTCTATTTTTAAAAAACTCTTTTTAGTCCTATCCCTTATTTTTATTTCCTTTTTAGGCTGTTTTATCATCTTCATTTCTATACAAAGATGTTAAAATCTTCTTTGACCAGCAGATTTGGATCAGGGGTGTGTGTGTTTGTCTCAGCACTGGTCTGGAGCTTGTAGCCCAGCAACAGCAGGGGTGAAACTCTTCATCCCATAGGCTGTCTGGCTGTGAGAACGATGACTTGTGCGGCTGAGTGTCTGTATGTGTCATGTCATTGTGGTCACAGTTCACACCCTCACACATATACAGATTACGTCTTTTTTCACACTTGCAATACAGTTGCACATGCAGGGGGGCAAAAAAAAGTATCTGATAGTCAAGTTATTTCAGTTGAAAAGATGAGTTTGGTCTGTAATGTTCATCATAGGTACACTTCAACTGAATGTAAAAAGAATCAAGGAAATCTTGATTTTAAAATAAAAAAAAAAGACATTTGAATAATGGTGCAGAAAATGAAACAAACAAGCAAGAATTCTTTTCCTCACAGACACGTTTCTTAGTCTTTAAGAAGCTCTCCTATGCTCCGCTTTCTACCAGTTGTTTGAACTGCTTGTCTGTACAAAGACACTTGTCCACACCCTTGAACAAGTCAGACTAAAACCTCTCCATCATGACAAAGGCCAAAGAAGCTAGTCTAAGACAACCTTTTCTGACACGATATTGGTTCATTCCAGTCTTGCTCAGGTAGAAACATCATGCTTTGATCTGCTTTTCTGCAAAAATCCTCTTTTAAAATGTGATTTCTTGGATTTTTTTTTTTTACATTCTGTCTCTTACAGTTGAAGTCTATCAAAGATGAACATTGCAGACCTCTTTTATCTTTTTAAGTGGATCAGTGACTAAAACATGTTCTTTTGTCCTCTGTAAATCTTTGTTTTACATTCTTAAAGTAGTCACACTTGACTAATGTAATCAATCATCTGTGCCTTTAAGTTGTTTATTTCTTTACAAACATACGTGCAATTCTCATGAATAAAAGTTAAAAAAATTATAATTTCACCCTCATACGAAGACTAATTATTTTTTACTCCAATTTAGCTAAATCAGTTCTATTTGTAGCTCATGTCAATTTTTTATTTATTTTCTAGGATTATTAAAGAAGGCTTGTTTTACGTATAGATGACTGAATAACTACAGTTACTGTGATCAGGGAGACAGGTAGAGAAGACTTGGTGGTGGAATGAGGAGATGCAGGAGTGTCTAAGGAGTAAGAGGCTAGCTAAGAAGAGGTAGGACGCTGAGAGGACTGAGGAGACAGGAGTACAGGGAGATGCAGCGTAAGGTGAAAGTAGAGGTGTCAAAGGCCAAACAAGGGGCTTATGATGACTTGTTGACGATGCTAGGCTGGGTAGTAAAGAGGGAGAGACTGACCTGTACAGATTAGCAAGACAGAGAGACGGAGATGGAAAGGACATGCAGGAGGTTAGGGTGATCAAGGATAGAGATGGTAATGTGTTGACAGGTGTCAGTGGTGGAATGGAATGATAGAGAGAATACTTTGAAGAGTTGATGAATGAAGAGAATGAGAGAGAATAGAGGAGGTGACTGTTGTGGAGCAGGAAGTAACAAAAATTAGTAAAGGTGAAGTGAGAGCGGCTTTGAAGAGGATGAAGAGTGGAAAGGCTCTTGATGATATACCTGTGGAGGTATGGAAGTGTCTAGGAGAGATGGCAGTGGAATTCTTGACCGGGTTGATCTTAGGTGGTGAGAAGATGCGTGAAGAATGGAGAAGTGTGATGGTGCCCATTTTTAAGAATAAGGGAGATGTGCAGAGTTGTGGTAACTACAGAAGAATAAAGCTGATGAGCCATACAATGAAGGTATGGGAAAGAGTAGTTGGAGCTAGACTAAGAGCAGAAGTGAACATCTGTGAGCAGCAGTATGGTTTCATGCAGAGAAAGAGTACTACAGATGCTACATTTGCTTTGAGGATGTTGATAGAGAAGTACAGAGAAGGTCAGAGAGAGCTCCACTGTGTCTTTGTAGATCTGGAGAAAGATGATGACAGAGTGTCCAGAGAGGAACTATGGGATTGTATGAGGAAGTCTGGAGTGACAGATAAGTATGTTCATGTATGAGGGCTGTAAGACAGTGGTGAGGTGTGCAGTGGGGGTGACAGAGGAGTTCAAGGTGGAGGTGGGATTACATCAGGGATCAGCTCTGAGCCCCTTCCTGTTTGCAATGGTGATGGACAGACAGACTGATGAGGTCAGACAGGAATCACCATGGACTATGATGTTTGCAGATGATATTGTGATGTGTAGTGAGAGCAGAGAACAGGTGGAGGAGGAGCGAGAGAGGTGGAGGAGGAGCTAGAGAGGTGGAGGAGGAGCTTACGCGCAATTCTCATGAATAGAGAATAGAGAGCTAGAGAGATAAAGAAGGGGGAGGAGTTTAAGTATTTAGGGTCAACAGTACAGAGTAACGGAGAGTGTGGAAAAGAAGTGAAGAGGCGAGTGCAAGCAGGTTGGAATGGGTGGAGAAAAGTGTCAGGTGTGATGTGTGATAGAAGAGTTTCAGCACAAATGAAAAGAAAGATGTACAAGACTGTGGTGAGAGCAGCCATGTTGTTGGACTAGAAACAGTGAAGAAAAGACAGGAAGCAGAGCTGGAGGTAGCAGGGATGAAGATGCTGAGGATGGATAGGATCAGGAATGAATCCATCAGAGGGATAGCACATGTTAGAGCAGGGGTATTCAACTCCAGGCCTCGAGGGCCGCATTCCTGCAGGTTTTCCAACATACCCGGATCTGGCATGCTCCAATTGGTTGGACACACCTGAACCAGGTAATCAGTCATGAGTAGAGTTTGGATATCTGGAAATTATGCAGACACTGCGGCCCTCGAGGCCTGGAGTTGAATACCCCTGGGTTAGAGGTTTTGGAGATAAAGTCAGAGAGACCAGACTGAGATGGTTTGGACATGTTCAGAGGAGAGACAGTGAAGATATTGGTAGAAGGAGTCTAGAGCTACCAGGAAAGAGGTCTAGAGGAAGACCAAAGAGGAGGTTTCTGGATGCAGAGAATGAAGACATGAAGGTGGCTGCTGTTAGAGTAGAGGATGCTGAAGACAGGCTTAGATGGAGGAAACTGATTCGCTGTGGCGACCCCTGAAGGAAAAAGCCGAAAATGGTTTGTTTTGTTTTCCATCACCACAATGAACCAATAAGGTACTTCAAAGACCCAATGAAACAGGTAAACCTTAAGATTATTCTTTTTTATTATCTACTTTTGGTGAAAGCTCTCTGTTGATTAGCTTCTGTAATGCCAGAAGAATGTACATTTTTGTTTCTGTTTAACATTTTTCTTAATTAAAAAGAAAAACTTGGATATTTTCTTTAACTTGTGGGGTCAATATTTTTTGTGTCACACCCCCCTGCTTTTTTATTTTCAAAATGTATTAAACATGATACAGAACTTAGAAGTATTTTTATATGACAATTTCAACTAAATTTCTGTCTAAATCTACTCCATTTTTCTCTCATGATATACATTTTTAGTTCTCATTTCAAACTTTGTCAGATGAGTTGATGCTAAAATTTGATAGCAGCAGGCTACAGAAGTCGGTAGATTTGATTATTAAACCCCTGTCCCACCAAGCAGAGGAGAATTGTGTCGAATCGGCCATTCTACTGTGAGGTGAGCCACTTCGGTTATATTTTTTTCTGCATGAGGGCCAAAAATTTCAATTTTAAGCTTAAAAAAATAAAGGTTTTTGAAAAAGCTACCAGCAATTGAAATATTTTTATTCTCATGAAGTATGCAGTCAGTTACAGCTTTTCATTCGTCATTGTGGGCTTACAAAAATACAACGAGAAGCAGTTTTTGTGATTTTTTTGGCCGCCCCGTCAGTACTTGTACGGGTCAGGCGGAGATATGTCAGGAAAACGAGTGAGCGGAGAAGAAAAAAATCAACTATCAAGCAGCTTTAAGTTCAAACTCACTAAAGCTACTAACCAACCAATAGGCTATTAATGAAAACAATCGGCCTTTGCGTCAAAATTAGCCGTTGATAAACGAGCTCGACCAGTTTCTGAGCAAACAGTGACAAAAATCAAAACAAATTCTACTTCAAACTAAAACAAAATGGGGATTACTTCTGATCACCATTTACAAAAACTAAAGTGAGTTTTTGGAGGTGAAAATATTTTAGAGCATTTGCTAACTGGATAATTGATGCTTCACCAAACAAATACAGTATAAGATGTTGCTTTAAGGTCATGTAAAAATAGATGGTTTGATAATTCTATGTACTCATAAGGTACATTAAGACATTTAACTATAGGATAATTTAGGAGACTTTTATTCTTTGGTTTTCTCCTCCTGGGGAAAATAAGAGTCTGTCTGAAAAACTTTGAAAATATCATTCATTAGACGATACACAAATGCTCTACAACAAACAATTCATGGTAAATGTGTCAGTTATGAGCTCACCAAGAAGAACGCGGCTGTCCCGGGCACATTTCGAGGTCGCCCGCTGGCAGTTTGGCGACAGGAGGGGATGACGCCACTATAAAATCGGGGGACAGCTGGGCGGCCACAGGGCGGATCGGCGGCCCGGCCGCACCTCTGACTGGACGATGTATAAAGGTCTCCGGACGGCGGCGGGCAGCCGCCCGGAGGGTAAATTAAAAGTGGGCCGTTCTGCATGCCTAACCCTGACCCTGACTGCCACCATCTATACTAATGACTACGCCAATGATTAGAAAAAAAAATTGTGCGATAGTTTCAACTCATTGAAACTACACTGAGTCAGGGTGTTGGTTGGGTGGGTGCACACGTTCAAGCTCTACACACAAACATCTTAGCCAGTACCATGGAACACCAACACAAAATAAAAATAAACATAAGAATTTAAAAATAAAATATAAAAAGTGAAAAATGCAAATGTACAAGTGAAGTTAACAATGTGTTTAAAAATTCACACTATAGCGATCCTATTTCTCTTTATTATTCTTCTTTATTTATTTTCTGTACGTTTTTTGATTGTAAAAACTCAATCACACTTTCAGCAATTTCTGCAATCTCAACATCAAAATGTTCAGGTAATTCCTCCTGCTTGTACTTTTGGTATTTGTACGTTTTACATTTTTTAAGACCCAATTTATGTGATTTTCTTTTTTTTTTTTTCTTTTGGCACCAATAAAAAAGGATAGGGATTTTTTTTATAATTTCTGCAATTAATGCATTCAAAACATTCAGGATGTACAGGACATTCATGCTTGTACTATTATTTTACGCTTTTTTTTAATTTGATGCATTTCTTTTTTACATTTTACGACAATTTTACAAATAAAAAATTCTTCAAATATTTGTGCACTTCCTGCAAATCATGCAGGTTTTGTATCAAAACGTTCAGTGCATTCATGCTTGTACTTTTGGTATTCAAATATTTTGCGTATTTTACACTTTTTTTGCAAATTTTTCGATCTTTATCACGAAAGTCTTCTATTTTTTGAAACCTGTGTAAAACATCAAAACATTTAGCACGTTCAGGACATTCACGGTATTACTTTTGGTATTTATACATTTTACGCAACTTTCAAATTTTTTTTGCAATTTTTACAATTTCTTCTCAAATTCTTGTGCAATTTCTGCAAATTATTCAAGTTTAGCATCAAACCGTTCAGCAAGTTCAGGAGATTATACAGTAATATAAGTTAATTTCGGCAGACTCTTCAGTGCACACAAGCATTATCGCAGGTAATGCAACTTTTCTAGATCTTTATTGTCTTTGTTTGGTTATGGTTACTTGTTTGATCTTGAATCTGGAAGATTCTGTCGATACTTCCCCATCGTGTGGAGTGGTAAGATATGGAGCCAATATGGAGCTTCATAGCCAGGTTGGTTGGAAGCAACGTAGGGCCCTCGAGGTTTAGATTTATCGTTTAAGTTTTCTCTCTTAAAGGGCTAGTAATGGGGTTGTGGGTCATTTTCGGTGTTAACTGTATTTTGCCTTATATTTACAATTTCCAAATGTTTTGGTGTGTTTTGAGCAAGAAATAATGAAATAAAACGGCTTTTTTGCGGCCAATCCATATGCAAATTCCACTTCCGGGAAAACGCTCCGTTTTGGTCACGTGGTGCGTGTGACGTCACATGGGTAACAGAAGCAAGATAACTTCTCCTTTGCGTGTCGGAGCTAGCGATAGCGGCGATATTTCAAGGTCCACAATTCTGTCTTCAGACTCAGATTGTGGAAACATTTGTTCTGAAAGTGACGCTGATTCAGAGGCGCCGGTGTTTGTGGTTTGAGGACTGTAAAGCCCGATCAATTTGAGCCGGCAGTGTAAAGTAAGAGCTCACAATGGCAATGATACTGACGCTGACGCTGAGAATGCCGATTTAAAGTCGTAATTTAATGAGAAAAGAACCAAAGCTGTCAGTTTATCAGAGCCATGCTGGAAGCTGGAAGACGTGGAGCATCTCGTGAAGCTTTATTTACAGATCGGTTTTAAAAACAAAGAAATTCGGAACCTTTTGGCGACTCGAAATCAAATCATCATCAATGAAGCTGACTATCCGGGTCGGTAATGCAGAGTTTTCATATGCAAAATAAAGAGTTAGAGACATGTTTGCAGGACCGTCCGCCACTTTATTATTCACTTTATTCACATACCCGGAAGCTCTTTCACCACCTTACTGCATGTCTCTGACATGCGCAGAAACCAAAGGAGAATGTAAACAGAGCTCCACGTGAATCGTCCCGTTTCAACACACATCACCAGGGGATGACAACAGTCTGTCACGTTAGCTAAGTACACTGAAAACTCAGAAAACGATTCCTCTTCAGATGAAAGCATCACACAGAAATGAATGAGATCTGATCTTTCACGGAGGACGAAATGACTGAAGTGGACAGCTGCGCGTGTCGATGGTTTCATCAACGGAGCTGCAGAGATCCTGCAAGCCACCATCAATGATTAATAAACTGCAAATCAAACAAAGAAACTTCCAAACATGTGCAATGTTTTAAACATTCAGTTTACCTGTTGAAATCAGAAGCTTTTCACAGTTTAGTCGGTCTGGTTCTGTCAGTGTTCATTCGATTGTAAATCTCGTACATTTACGACTTTAAAAATCATAATTTTATTTTTTTTTTCTTTTTTGTGGCCCTAATACTCCGTCGTACCATAACACCGACGTTTATAGGATTCAACTTTGCCGCAGCGCGCACACACACACGTATCTGCAGACACGCTGGGTCCGCCTGCATTCTGCCGCTGGCGCTGTCTTACCCATGTGACGTCAACGCGTCACGTGACCCAAATCGAGCCGTTTCTGAAGCTGGGCGAAATTTGTCGTTGATTTTGTCAAATTTTACAAAAACCTGCGTTTGTCAACAACGGTAATTATTTGTTTTTGATACATTAGAACATATGGAATATATCTGGATATGCATTTTAGCTTTGTCCCTGCCCATTACTAGTCCTTTAAACCTTTAAAAAAAAAAAAACTGTAAATAGACCAGGTAACAAAAAAAAATGTTGTAGAAAGGGGTGGGACCAAAAAAGAATTTTCTTCTACCCACTCCTTTTCAAGCACATTGTTTGCTTCACTTGTATATTTGTATTTTTTTTCCAATTTTCTTATTTTTGTATTTTTAGATTCTTACGTTTATTTAGTATTTTCGTACTTTTAAATTCTTATATTTGTAATTTTCAAATTCTTATTTTATTTTCATTTTGTGTTTGAAATAAAGAACAATACAAAAACAAAAAAAAAAATGTTTGCGTGGCACTTAGTAGCACTTTATAGTAGTGCAAAAATCAAAGAAAAGCCTTTGAAAGTTTCAACAGGTGGTACCACCACAACCTTTATCAGAAAAAGCTCCAATCCCATTGGTACGACTCCCTATGAAAGATTCAGAATCCAATGTAGGTCGCCTTCACTATCACTTACAGTCCTCCTACTATAGATAATGAGGTAAAATATAAATCTACCCGAGATCACCTTTAATCAAGATCAGCAAAACGTTGAGTCCAACTTTTTGTGGGAAGACGCACTAATACAACTCGAGCAAATGCCATTCAAGAGTCAAATCCATCTCAGAGAATGCTGTTATTTTTAGCTGTGCCGTGTTTTGAGTTGAACCGCAAAGTGAAAATATTTTTACCCTGGTATTAGGTAAGGCGTTTTGATGTGACTGAAAAAGAAGGGCAGAAAGGGAGAGGCTGGCAGCGTTCGTCCTTCTGCTGAATTATTGAGGGACAAGGCAGCTTCCCTCTTTACCCAGCACAGACGAGAGCCTAAGATTGGCCCCTGTGCTGCTTTTCTCCACTTCCGCTTTTCATGTCTTCTCCGGCGTCTTATCTTCTGGTCTACATTTTTGTTTATCCCCCGTCCTTCTCTCTCCTGTGCTTTCTTTCCCTCCCTCTTTTCTGCACGGGTGCCGCATCGAAGGCCACGCACGGCAGGCGACCTGTTTGTGCGAGCGTTGTTTGAAGCCTTTTTGGTGGGATTCTGGTGTGCTCGCCGTAGGCTGGTTGGCGAGGGACAGATAAACGTAGCAGCGCCGCGTGGTGAATGTTTAATGGGACCAACTGTGAATTTTTAATGAGAGGGAGAATGAGGGAGTCGCACGTGAGAACAGAAACCTAAAGATATGTAAACAGAGGGAAACTATCAGGGTTGTAGGTTGTGGCTTTGGTCTTTCCACAGTCTGTCAAGCTTGTTCCTTTTTTTTAATATAATTTTTATTTTGCCCTCTTGTTGTTCCTCTGTGTCTGAATGGCATATGGCTAAATTTGAGGCCAAATTGAATCAAAGTTTTATATACCAGCAGGGTTTGCCAAAAGGGGGGATTCTTACTCTGGAGAACGTTTGATTATTTGATGCCAGAATGTGAGACTAAGTTGTTTTCGTTGATAGTAATAACCTATAATCCAAATGGGAAGTATTTTCTGTCAGTAATATACCAACAGTTACATGCTGGTCTTTACTGATTTGATTTTTTTCAATGTTTAAATTGCGTGGTATTTAATTTTGATTAAATGTTGAAACAAGTAAAAGGAAAATGGTTTAAGTAGAATTTGAATGTACTGTATTTTCCTGAGTATAAGTCGCTCCAGCGTAGCTAAATAAATAAATGAGTTCACAAAATACTAATCTTTTGATCTGTGTAAGAAAAATATCAAAGTTTAAGAGGAAAACAATCGGATGTCTCATAACAAACTAAACCGCGAGGCTGACTGAACATTTGAAGGATATTGTTTTTGTTTTGGAGCAGCCATAGACCATCCGCAGTTTAAAGAGGCTCAGTTCGCTCTGCTGCCAACTAGTGTTCAGAGGTGGAAGTGGGAAACAAAAGCAAGATGGTGAAGGACGCTCATAAATGATGAAATAAATATCGCCATGGCAACATTTTAAATCGATGCAAGTATCGCCAAACAAAATATCGTGATATGTCGCCAAATCGATTTTCTTTTTGTACACCCTTAATCTGAGCGGTTTTTTGATTCTGGACTTGGGTCCTCTTGGGTGTATTAAGAGTTAAAATATATACTGGATTATTGGGGGAAACAAATTCTGGTTCACTTTAAAACCCTTCCGCTCTCCTTGGGGTCCAGATGGCTCCAACCACATATTGTTATGCGATTTTTTCCATGACAAATGTGGACGAAGGGGGACAGGATTTTATGTCTGCCATGGACATTAGTGAAACTCCGAAATCAGTGAAAAAAAAAAGTTCAGCGCACTGTCCTGTGGTGTCCAGATGACCCCACTTTTAATGTAAACAAGCTAAGGAGAACGGAAGGGTTACGCTAACCAAATATGTAAGACACATAAGTGATTTCTCATTGGAATGAATCCTTAAAACTGTGAGTAGAGCTTTGCCTGTTTTTTTTTTAGATAAATTTCACTTTGTCTTTGCTTTGTTTGTGGATTTAAAATTTTTATTTTGTCTCTTCATGTTTGATCTGTTATTATAAAACCTAAAACCATATTTGGGATTTTTGCTGTAAACCAATGCCAAACTTCACCACTCATAATTTAGGTGCAAGTATTTAAAAAAAAATATGTGTTAATTATCGGTATCTGTTGCAAGATGCCAGAAAATATCAGTTATCGGTTGTAAAAAGTCATTATCGTTCATCACTAATGGCCGGTCTGAATACACCCTAAAACTCACTCATCTTATAAATGACCAAATCATTGCAATTTGAGCCAAACAGCTTAAATTTGTTGTTTGTATTAAAAAGATTTAGCTGCTCTCCATGTGTTTAAGTTTACAATTTGATTTAACTGTCAACTTTTATTCATTAATTACTTGTGCTCTCAGCGGGGACAATTTAGATTTTTCTCTATTGCGTTGAAAGTTTGTTTTGAATTTTTATTTTTAAATGAAACAATCAAGACTTTTTATAAATAAAAAACATTTGGATGTAAAGACTTATTCCATGTTCGGGGAAAAAAAATTAAGGAGTGATGGAGGGATAACTCTGTCACCTCTGTAGTTTTCTGTCTGCTGACTCTGGATACTAATGTACATACGTTCATGAGGATCTCAGGTGTGCTCTGCAGTTATGAAGGTGCTTACACTGTTAAAAAAATGATTATATTTATTTATTTATATAAATAAATATTTAATATATTTTATATATTTATTTAATATATTTATTATATTTTTCAGTCTTTGTGACTTAAAAACTTGTTTAAGAAATTTAAAATAATAACTTACAGGAAAGAAAATACTTTATAAGAATAAAACTGAGCTTAGAAGGAGAGAAATAGAAAACTCTGTCAGCTTGATGCATAATTTTGGCAGCATACTCCAATATAATATTTATTGTATTGTAATTAAAGTTGTACCACAGCCATAAAATGACTGATAAATGAAATGGTTCACATTGATTTATTTATTTATTGCTCATGTTCAAAGTTTGAAGAGTTATAATCTGTAATCACTTTTTAAATATGAAAAAAAAAAAACATATCCTGGACGTAGGGCTGGGCGATATGGCAAAAAAAGAAAATCACGATTTTTTCAATTTTATTTCACGATTTCGATTTTATCACGATTTTTTTTTTAAAATAAATTCACATTGACAAAAATTGAATTATAATTTTAGTTGAAAGAAGTAAACACATTTTGAACAAATATTTAGATTTTTTCCAAATTTAATTTCAAATGCATTAGAAGCATTGATATATATTTCTGGATTGGCCCTTGCCAACATGCCTATAGACGGAGACGTGCGCGCTCAGGCGCCATCATCATGCATTGATTCATGGCAGCAGAACACAGCTGTTTCAATGGAGGACAGGCAGACATCAATCGCAAAAATCGGACAAGCTCCTTCATTTCTGAACTGATTTTTTAAAAATATGGCTCAAATTAAAGCTTAGAAAATAATTGATTTTTTGGTATATTTAAATATTTATTATCTATTAAGATCAAGCTGTAAATAGAGCAAGAATTGTGCATTCTACTGCTACAGAAAAGGCATTGATGTCAAATGAACAGCTTCTTAATACTCATGATTTTTTATTTTGCCTCTGTGCTAAAATACATAAAACAGATTGTAAATGCTTTTCACTCAAGACCAGAAATGAGGGAGACTGAAGAAGTTTAATAGCATGAATGACTGATACAGTTTAGGGAAGTCCTTTCCCTGTTAAAAACATCTCAAAGTGGTAAATAATAATAAAAACACCATTTTACCATATTTTCAAATGAAACTACAACTTTTATTATTTTTGTTTTACATATATGGTAAATAAATCTCAATTGCTTCAGGATTTACCTTCAAATAAACGATTTCATTGTACTTTGAGAAAAAGGCTCCAGCTAGCATCTTTAACTGATACAAATAATAATAATAATAATAACTTTGATCATAAAATCAAATATATCTGCCAAACTGTTCAGATTCAAAACACAGTGATGATAGCAGTAAACAGTGTTTCAGGTTAAAGTTTACGGTCTCAGCTCCTTCCCTAACATCTTCTCTCTGCGGTGTTTGTCACTGAGCAGAAAGCTAGCGTTAGCATTAGCGCTGTATCTTCCGGCCGAGCTTTCTCCAGTCTGTTGACCAAGAAAAAAGATCAATCGTGACGGCACGGATTACAAAATTATGTGCAAACTCACTTATACTTCTTACAAAGACAAAACAAAGAAAGTGCGACTGACAATAAGATTTATTCTCTCAAAGTAGCTAGCTACGAGCTAGCAAAACAATGCAGCAATGTTCATTTTGACCGCATATTTTACGTGTTTCCAGCATGAATTTCCATCCGTTTTTGTGCAGGTTGAACGTAAATACGAGCGATTAACATCCGCCATGTTTTAAAACATGAAACATTAATAATAAACATACGTCGAAGAACCAAGCTAACATGCTATCTGTGAGTTGCTAGCACCCACTTTAGCACACAGTTCAGCCTAATTTCTCTCTACTAAAATGTGATTGCTGTCATGTGATGATTCCTCTCCATCGGATTATTTGAGGTTTTTGAAGTCGATTGCAAAACACCGTTGCCTTTTGTGCTTCTTTTCGTATTTTTTTCGGACCTCCGCTATTTATTTACTCTAGACTAGAGGACTCAACGCATACTGACGCCGGCACCGCACGTCTGTCACGCCGTATGTCACGTGACTTACTTAAAAACACGGGGGAGGAGGAGGAAGTGCTCGGATTTAAAGTCACAGGCAGTCAACAAGCTTTTGCCTTCTCGCTCTTGCAACTTTCGTAGAAGATCGCGATAAAACGATCTCTCAAAAATGACAGATCGTCAGCTTTGGAGATCATATCGCGGTTTTATATCGTCATATCGCCCACCCCTACCTGGACGTTTTAGAAAGATTGTGTTTTGTCAGACATAAACCTTTGAAGGAATAATTTAATTTTTGATTTAGTGACTGAAGACACAAGATGGAAGCAGTAATGAAATCTTTCTCTTAGAGTTTTTATGTAAAGTTTAGTTAATGAAGAAATCTATCTGGTTTCAGACTTTAGAGGTTTGTAGTCGTGTGTGTTTTGGGAAATGTGAAAGATGGGTTTGGAGGAAATATGTTGATGCCTTGATTAATTTCATAATTAGTTAATTCAATGCGTATAAGTCAGTGTTTTCATGAGCAAAACAACAAAAGGCTGCATGTAAATACAAAATTCACCAAAAGGTTTTATTAAAACCAAAAAAAGTTTTCTTGTTTGTTGCTAGTTGGTGTTATGAACATGAGTTGCTGTGAGGTTGAAAAAGCTGCTAAAAATAGAGACAGATATATATCAGTGTGCTGTTTTTGTCTTTATTTGTTTATTTTTAGTTGCGTGTGTGGATGCTGGTGACCTCATGGTTTGTGTCGCTGCTTCAGAAATAAAACTTTACGGACATAAAAACACAATCTACTAACGTTTGTATTCCAAGAAAGGAACAAAAAAAATGTCAATTGTGATTATTTTTCTTTGATTCATTCAATTCTAATATACATTTTCTTTTTTATCTTTCATCTTAAAGAGGATGTTTCAACAGGATCTTAGTAAACACGGATTGCATTCATCCTAAAATAGTTCCTGGACTCAGTTTCCATGGATAGAGAATGCAAATAAATGTTCTCACCTTCATTTAGTTTTGTTTGCTACGACACACAGTGCTCTCTGTAACTTGGATTGAAACGGACCAATCAGCTGGAAGAAATCAGGTAGTGACGAGACTTTTAAAGTCTGCTGTTTAAATCCATCCATTTTCTTGACCCACTAAGTCCAGTTCAGAGCCACAGGGTTGCCAGATACTGATGGAAAGATTTCTCTTGTGTCAGGATTGGAAATTAACACACCAGAGACAAATTTCAAACAAATTTCCGTCTTGGCGAGTACAATTTAGAGAGCTTGCTGCCACATTAGGAGTAGATGTTTGCACCAAATTAGTTGTATCTTACCCCTCCTTTTAGTTATATATTTATTTATTCTTTGTTAGTGCTCGTCCTTTGCCATCTTTATGCAAGACACACAAGCACAAATCGAGAACACCAACCCTTATGTCACTTCTGGTAATTTAAATAATATTTGTTTATGGTGTATTTAGATCATACTGATGAGTTTTGAAGTCCCACTCCAATTTCTTTTATATACATATACTGTATATATATATATATATATATATCATAATTAAAACACAACTTTTTTAAAAAAAGTAATTTAGTCATAGGGGGACTTTCAACACAAAAACTTCTATTGATCCAAAGGAGATCACTTCAGGTAAGACCCATGAATTTATGATGGATTTAAGGGAGGGGTGTCAAACCAATCGCACAGGGGGCCAAAACCCAAAACACACCTTGGGTCGTGGGTCGAACAGGATAAATATTAATTGAACACACTAAAAATTTTTTTTAAAAACCGTAACTTTTTAACATAATTATGAACTAGATATATAGCATTACATGCGATAATGCTAGTGGGAATGCTGAAAGCTGAATTTGGCTGCTGAAGATGCTGAAATTGACAGCTAAAAACGCTGAAGCTGATATTCGAAAATGAAAACGCTCAAAATAGCTAGCATGTTGCTAAAATATTAGCTAAACTCCAATACAGCCTAAAACAACTAACAAAAAAAGGCTAAATTAACCAAAAGAGCAAGCATGTTGCTGAAATATTTGCTAAACTCTGAAGTGGACAAAAAACAAACCTGAAAAAAGCCAAAATTAGCCAAACATCTAGAATTTAGCTGAAATATTAGCTAAGCTTCAAAATAGCCTAACAAAATCTTGGGTAAAAGCCAAAATAGTCCAAGAAGCTAGCAGAATGCCAATTTTTAAAACTGTAACTTTTTAACATGATTATAAACTAGAAATATAGCATTACCTGTGATAATGCTAGTGTGAATCCTGTAAGCTGAATTTGGCCGCTGAAGATGCTAGTGCTGATAGCTGAAAATGCTGAAATTGATGGCTAAAAACGCTGAAGCTGATATTCAAAAATGAAAACGCTCAAAAAAGCTAGCATGTAGCTAAAATATTAGCTAAACTCCAATACAGCCTAAAAAAACTAACAAAAAAAGCCAACATTAACCAAAACAGCTAAAATGTAGCTGAAATATTAGCTAAGCTTCAAAATAGCCTAAAAAAATCTTATAAAATATTAAATATTTGAACATAATTATGAATACTAAGAAGGCAGGAATATTATTACAGAATAAATCAACTTTAAGCTTAAATAACTTTCAATATTTGACTCTCCATAAAAATATATTTTGCTAAAATTATACAAGTTAGAAATAAGCGCAAGATAACATCGGGGCTTTGATAACAATAAAATAAAATAATCTGGAGGGCCGGATCCGGCCCCCGGGCCTTGACTTTGACACATGTGACTTACAGTATGTTTCGACACGATGGTCAAGGTCAAAATTTGTTTATTTCATTGCATATTTAGAACAATCAGATTGAGATCGACTGCCAGGATTTGTTGGACACAGACACTGAAGACATAGTATTATCAAATTGTTATTGGAGTTTTAAATTGACATTTATGGGTATGTGACAGTGAGACTGGCCACTAAACTAAAGTTATTGGTGATATTAAAGCTGTCAAAAGGGTAAAAAAAATATTTACCCCTTCAAGGGAAAGGGTGTTTATGTGTCTTGGATTCCTCAGACAGTTATGGTTGCCAGGTATTTATAATGTATTTATGAGTTTCCATGGAGCTAGTTAATTTTTTTTCTTGTTAAATCGCTTTCTTTGTATCAGTCCCATCATATTTGCCTTTCACACATATAGCGCCCATCTCCCAGTTGGCTAATATTAGAGCAGTTATCAGAAACTTCTGTCGCTTACTTTGCATGTTTGAACATTTCAGCGGTGCGTGCTTTTGGCGGATTATTTTACGACATGCAAAGCAGGTTTCATTAAAAAAAAAAAAAAAAAAAAAACTACACCTGCACCCCAGTTTGGTTGTAATTACATGGAAGTGCAAATTCACACACTCGCTCACATAAAACGCCTTGATCTGTTCAAATATTTGTTCACCTTTTGTTGTCGGCGTCTATACAAGAGTTCTGGGAGCGAGGCTGCTGTTTTCCCAGCAGTAGGATGTTTGACCAGCAGATAAAAACACTCCCAGAGGTGACTAGTTTTGCTGATTGTTGCATGCTTGTCTTCCTGTGTAATGATAGCAACTGGTGCTTGGCTTCTGGCTGCTGGTCAAGTTAAAGTCATTTGATAATCTCACTTAAATCTGCTTTGTAGCATTAACAAAAGCCTGGAGGACTCCTGGGAGAGTTCCCGGCGCAGTTCGGTTTGGTTGAAGTGTGCGTCCCGCCGACTGGCTCACCACCAGAACAGTTGGTGGATTTGTGTTTGCTTCCAAGGTTACAATCCAAACATCCCTTCACAATAAAAGTCTGCCCACTTTGAGAGAACCAGTCAAGGCCTTCAGCTTGAGATGGATGTTTTGTTGACTGTTTAATTAATTCTTCTTACAGTGGAATTGTAGATATTTTTTGGTCGTCTGGAATACATTTTACTTATTTGATGATTTTTTTATTAATTATTTTTAGAACCAGAAGATTTTTACGCCCCTTAATTTGACAAAAATGCAATTTTCTGGGTTAATAGGGCTGTGGAACGGTGATAGGATTCAATTCACAAATCAAATCTTACTTTTTAATATAGTATTTGTTGCTTATTTATTTATTAGTTTATTTCACAGGGATAGTGCACATCAAAAGCATTGATGCAATGCTCCAGAATTAGTCCAAAAGCTGTTTGTCATCTGTAGTTTCTGGACGCGTGTTAAAACTTAAACCTAAAAATCTCAAAGCATCAATTAAATACACAATTAAAACATATAAACATACATTAAAAATGCATGTTAAAAATTAAATTAAAATACATAGAACAAGAAGGAAATGCACACAGATAAATTAGCTAACATGAATTAGCTGCAGATCAGTGTGAGGCTTCTTTTCTTTTCGTTTCGTGTCGTGTCGTGTCGTGTCGTTTCGTGCTTTGGTTGAAGAGTTACCAGAATCAAAAGAACATATAACATTTCCAAATTGCATTTTACAACACTCTATTACTGTAAAGATAGCTAACCAGCAAGCTTTTATGTCGCAAATAATTGTATTTGAATTTTTGGGAGCAAATCGTAAATATCCAAGTACATGGATACTCCTCACAGCCATATGGGTTGATGGGTAATTTGAATAATACTCCAAACTATTTTTGATACACTCTATGTAAAATAGTCGTTAAGGGTGTGCCGAAATATCGATATTGCGATATATCGTGAAATTTAGTCCTGCAATTGATTGTCAATGGGTTCTCTCCAAATATTGATATTTTATTTTTGTTTGAAGACGCTGTAAAACAGGATATTTGTCATCATTTGATGAGACGTAAGATAGCTAGACTGGCTGTTGCGAGACCTGGCATCTACTCAAATTATTTGATTTTTTTTTCTGTTGTTTACAACAATTTTGCTCTAAGTTTTTTTTTATTGTGATTGTGTTTAAACTAAAAAATAAATAAATTTTTTCCACAAAAATATGTATTCTTCTATGTAATCTAATCACAGATTAAATCACAATCGCAAACTGGATGTAAAGCTCACATCTTAACCATCATTAGCTTTTAACTAACTAAAAACTAGATATTCAGCGTAACCTGCGAAAATACTAGTGTGAATGCTGTAAACTGAATTTGGCCGCTGAAAATGCTGAAATTGATAGCTGAAAATGTTGAAGTTGGTAGCTGAAATCACTGAAGCTAATAGCAGAAACTGAAGCCGATAGCCTGCTAAAATATTTGTTAAATGCAAAATTAGCCTAAAAAACTGAAAAAGCCTAAATTAGCCAAAACAGCTAGCATGTAGCTGACATATTAGCTAAACTCCAAAATAGCTTAAAAGCCTTAATAAATGCCAAAATAGTCAGAAAAAAACTAACATAATGCCATTATGACTTTCAACTTTACTACATTCCGTCTCCATTAATACTAAAATTAAGACTAATCCGCTTTTAAATTAATCACTTTTGTTATTATATAGTCGATTAGTCGTCTAATCATGGCAGCCGTCTTACAAACACATACTAATCAAGGCTTTACAGCTGTTGCTTTTAACACTTCTCTTTTTTCACTCAACAATTTCTTCATTAATGAGGCTGATGTTTCCTTCATTGTGGAATACAACAAAGACGCCGTAAGTCAAGTGTTGCGAGTGTGAGGTCTGATCTGTCAGACGTGACACATGTCTCTTTGGAATGAATAACCTCTCATGTGTGATTAGCCATCACCAGACAAGTATCAAGGCTGCACATCAATTCCAGGGACCTTGGCAGTGATAAGTGCTGGCATAAATCTTTCCAACAGCTGGAGCTGAATTCATTTGCTTTAGTGGTTGTCCATCATCCATTTTTTTTTTCTCCCTCACATATTCTCATAATAAAAATACGAACAAATATTTTATTTTTTTTTTACAATTTAATTTTTATAATAAGTTTAATGATTTCTATTTTAATTTGACTCAACAAAAACCTGCTAAACAGAACTGTACACAGCCTAAAACATTAATATTTAAAACACTCTGTCGATTGGCTTCTATGGTGGCTGTTACTCACTAGATTAGTGAACTGCTTCAAGTTTTAAAACCTCAAGTTAAGCTTGTTGTTTCCTGCTGAAGAGCATTGTAGACCTTTAAAGTCAATTAGATCTGTGACGAATGGAACAACCACTTTGTACACTGATTACAGTAAATGAGAAAGAAAAAAAAGCAGGTTTTAAATAGACGAGATTGCAAGTTGCTACAGTGTAAAGAAAATGTGTTGCAGATGAAAGTTCTCTTTCTGTATTTTTTTTTTTAATATCTTGCACAATTATCTAATACAGAAACTAACTTTCTGCACATACAACGCTTATAAGCCTGTCATAGTACTTACACTTCTATGGGGTCAAATCGGGATCAGCTTAAAATAAATGAAAAAACAGATTGAAAACTTGAAAAAAAATTTGAAAACAAGACATTGTAAATCTGAAAAAAAAAAAAAATGAAAAAAACCATTTTTAAAATAAGAAAAAAACACTGAAAACTTGAATTAAACCTTAAAGAATAAAATAAAAATACTGAAAACTTGAATTAAACCTTAAAGATGAAAATAAAAATACTGAAAACTTAAGTTAAACCTTAAAGATTAAAATAAAAATACTGAAAACTTGAGTTAAACCTTAAAGATTAAAATAAAAATACTGAAAGCTTGAATTAAACCTTAAAGACAAAAATAAAAATACTGAAAAACTTGAATTAAACCTTAAAGATTAAAATAAAAATACTGAAACTTGAGTTAAACAACTATAAATGTAAAAATTACCAATTGAAAGATAATTTATCCATTAGTAGCAGCAGCTGATTTGCGTTTTTACTTTTTTTTTCTTTTCAGGTTACAGTTTCAATTCTGATTTTTGAGTTTTTGCTGCCAAGCCGAGCCCAATTTTACATGGGGGCGGGGCTTGTAGTCGCACCGTTTTGACACACAGCTACGTCATTGGTCTACACCCCGCATGCACTTTGATTGTCCAACGCTCAATGGAAACACTCACTTGAATTGGACAAGGCAATGTGATACTTCTCCAGAAGGTTTCACATCATTATACTTACTCTTCCACTATTTAAAAGACCTTTAAGTCTTTTCTTGCTGAATGGCCTTTTACTCTAATTTATTATTTTAAAAGATCAGTACCTATAAGAACATTAGTTTAGGTTCATTGGACAAAAATGATGAGACGATGATGCAGCACTAATGCTGAGGATTTTCTCTGGTTGGAAAAGGTTTGTGTTCAGTCAGTGCTGGTAAACCTTTATAGAAGGGTGAGAAGAGAATTTTAAAAGGATAAAGACAGAGGAGACAGACAGAGAGCGGAGTAGTGCTGCCACAAACTATTATTTTAGTAGTCGACTAATAACCGATTATTTTTTCAATAAGTCGACTAATCGAGTCATGCATAAAGTGAATGTAAAACACACGTCCTAACCATCATTAGCTTTAAACTAACTAAAAATCATATGTAATATAGAATGCTGTAAGCTGAATTTGGCTGCTGAAGATGCTAATGAGAATCAGCTGAAGATACTGAACTTGATAGCTGAAAACGCTGAAGCTGAAAGCCAACAAAATATTTGTTAAATGCCAAAATAGCCTAAAAAATATAAAAGCTTAAGTTAGCCAAAACAGCTAGCATGTAGCTGAAATATTAGCTAAACTCGAAAAAATCCTGACAAAACAAACAAACAAAAAGGCCTAAATTAGCCAAAATAGCTAGCATACAGTTGAAATATTAGCTAAACTCCAAATTAGAGTAAAAATGGAAAAAATACTAAATTTATAAAAACAGCTAGTATGTTGCTAAAATATGAGCTAAATTCCAAAACAGCCAACAAAAAAAAACAAGAAAAGGTTTAGCTTGCCAAAACAGTTAGCATGCAGTCGAAATATTAGCTGAACTCCAAATTAGCCACAAAAAATGGAAGAAATCCTAAATTAGTATAAACAGCTAGCATGTAGCTAAAATATTAGATAAATTCCAAAACAGCCTAAAAAAAATCTCAAGTTAGCCAAAACAGCTAGTATGTAACTGAAACATTAGCTAAACTCCAAAGTAGCAAAAAAAAAAAGCCTGAATTGGCTAAAATTGCTAACATGCAGCTGAAATATTAGCTAAACTCCAAAATAGCCTAAAAAAACCTTAATAAATGCCAAAATAGTCCAAAAAGGTAGCATAATGCCTTTATAACTTCACTTTCTTTCTTTCTTTATTTGTTTCCTTTTATGAAGCATCAAGAAAACACAAAATCAAATACAAAATACAACACAGTCCTAAAACTTCATGAATGAAAGGGAGCAGATGGAAGAACAATGTTCTTATTTTGTGTCTGCCCCTGCTAAATCAAGGTTTACTTTACTACAATCTGACTCCATAAAATATAAAGTAACGACTAATTGACTTTTAAATTAGTTGACAACTATTTTAATGGTCGATTAGTCATCGATTAGTCAACTAATCGTGGCAGACCCTAGAGAAGAGCAGCATGCTGTGTAGCATTTGGATTTCACTTTGAGTTGTGCTGGTATATTTTGTTATTTCTCCCTCAGCAGTCTTACAGTGCTGAGTTTAGTTATTTTAGTTTGGGGTTTGACCTTGGTAGTCTTGATTTGCGAGCTTTGTTTATTTGTTTTCTTTAGGTTTAGGTTTCTTCATAATTCTTTTCATACATTTCAAGGAATTTTGCTTCCATTTGTTGAGTTCTGACTACGACCCTGCCAGGTTTGTCTATTGGATCCACCATTGTAAATCCAACCACCATTTAGTTGTCTACTAACTAATAAAATACTTTGTCAGAGTGATAGAAGATAAGAGATTTTTGGTTTGATTGCACATAAACATAAGGGAAAAGGTAATTGCTAAAGAAATACAAGATTACTACTGTTTGGTTGGCAATAAATTCAAGTTTATTACCTTTTTTTATGAGTTTATATGCCATCCATCTTTTACTTCTCTATTTTCTTTATTTGCACCGCTGCCACAGTTTGACTGGACTCAGCACTTTTGTGGAATCTAATAAATCCCTCAAAACATTTCGCTTCCATCCTCTGTCTTGCATCACCACCTCTAATCGTCTCGCGTTTCTGCGGGTTAGCATTGTCTCATTGTTTTTCTGTCTCCGCTTGATGATGCAGGCTGAGCCAGGCCAATGTGATTCAGGGTTGTAAGCCGGTTGAGGATTGGTTCTATTTATAGTCCTGTCTGCTCTGTGTCACATTGACCCTTAGTCTGTCTCTTTTTCTCTTTTGTTGTGCTCGTTGGTTTTTTGTCAGTCTGCCACTCATAGAGCTCATTATCTGGGAGCTGGTACTTTAAAGAGTTCATCATGCTCAGTGTCTTAGGAATTGGAATTTCTTTGAGATGCTCTCACTTATATTAGCTCATTCTATCTTTTAAGATTGTGTTTCCCTTAAAATTTGGTTGGAAACTAAATAAACATGTTTTTTTTTCTTAATTAAGACCACATTCACATATACCAAAATGCCACCTTGCAGTGACCTAAATGCAAGACCCGTTATCGATCATTTTATTTTAGTGTTGTAAAGGGTGCTAAATTAATATGTTATGTTTTAAATCGTATAATAAAAAGTTTTTATGTATTGTAGTTTATTTGTCTTCTTGTTTTCAAACAGAAAAATGTCTATATCAATATATTTGGATCGATAATAGGAGTAGGAACAATAAAATCTTTATGATACCCTTCCCTAGGACATTGCTTGTATTTTATGAATGATAGGATCAATATTGATCATTCTTATGGATAACTATATTTTTTACTAACTCGTTTAAGAGAAAATATTGTGTAGCCTTAGTCACAACTGCTCTTACAGGTAGATATGGGCTGTCTATAGGGCTGCCACAAACAATTATTTTAATAGTCGACTAATCACCGATTATTTTTTTCCGATTAGTCGACTAATCACTGATTATTTTATTATTATTTTTTTTCCGATTAGTCGACTAATCGGGTCAATCGCAAACTGGATATAAAGCACACATCTTAACCACAATTAGCTTTAAACAAACTAAAACTTGATATACAGCATTACCTGTGATAATGCTAGTGTGAATCCTGTAAGCTCAATTTAGCTGCAGAAAATGCTGAAATTGATGGCTAAAATCGCTGAAAGCTAAAATATTAGTTAAATACTAAATTAGCCAAAAAAAAAAAGAAAAATAAGCCTGTTAGCCAAAACAGCTAGCATGCAGCTGAAACATTAGCTAAACTCCAAAATGGCCTAAAAACCTTAATAAATGCCAAAATAGTCCCAAAAGCTAGCAGAATGCCATTATAACCTCCTCTTTACTACACTCTAATTCCATGTAACATGAAGAAACAACTAATAAATTAGTTGTTGACCTTTTTAATAGTCGATTATTCATTGATTAGTCGACTAATCGTGGCACTCCTAGCTGTCTGTGGGCAAAAAAATGGTCACAGGTCGCCTGCACAAAATATCAAGGTCATAGTCGCTGGGAGAGCCAAATTTTTCTACGAGCATCAACAGGTTGCAGCGAACACTTGTACAACATACAAGGGTAAGTCAGAGTGAAGTAGTTCAGATGCAGGCCTGTCTTGAAAATATTTATTTATAAATATTTATTACTCCAAATCCCACCATTGGGCAAGGGGCTGGTCACGTGATAAGTGCTTACTCTGTACAGCTTTGCCATTTTTCGTCCACAGATACCCCATATCTATCTGTAAGTGGAGTTGTGACTAGTGTTTTACTAATGACCGAGTGTGTCTTAAGGGCGCCATACAGCATCACCCATAAGTCACAAGTGCGTGAAACTTACATTGGCCTCAGAACTACCTCATGATATACTTACCTGACAATGGTTCATTCCATTTTCAACTACCCTCAAGGGAACCACAAGACACACCTGCACTCCCCTTATAGGGCAACTTGAACAACTCTCTTCGGGCCTGGCTAACCCAGAAACTCTCAGCACCTGTACAGGTGCGTGTGATTATATTTAAAGATGACCGCGCTTTGACTTTAACTTTTGTTCTCCAACTGATTTTGTTAAAGAAAATGCAGATTTACAAGTTGTAGGTGTTGTGCAAGACGGTTGACGGTGTAGGCCGTCAAACCAACATCACTGTTTTAAACAATAGCATGTGAACGAAACCCCGTGACTAAAGAGCTCTTCAGTCATTGAAAAGCAAGAAGAGAAAGAATAGTGGAAGTCCTACGATTTGCGATCCTTGTTGGAATAGTTCACTTAGTTCAACTATATTTCGCTGATGAATTTTGAACGTCTGAATCAACGTCAGGTACAAGGTGGAAGGATGCTGCAAGGCGGTTACTGAGAAGGAGACGACTACGAAGAAACACTAATAAGTGTGAGAAGCAATGTGTATTAGTTGTTTTAATTAGCCTGTATTCATCCAACCATATTTCAATGAGTTGCTGTGTCTCATTGCTCTTTTTACATCCTGTAATACCAGGCGACAGTGGTGCTTTTGGTCCAGTTGTTCCGCTCTGAGCACAAACACTGTTCAGACTGAGGAAACTAGTGCTCAGTTTGATTGGAAACGAGCCGAGACCACCTCGAAAGATGATCTCGAAAGACCAGGAACCGCTTGGGTGTATCAGACTAAATATTTGTTCTGGTTTATCGATTTACCCATCGAAACAAGCCCTGGTTCACTGAATACACACTTAGAGATTGGGAAAGAATCCGGAAATCCAGAAAATGATATCCATCATCTTAAAAAAAAAACAAAAAACATGCTATATCTAAGTTTTTGAGTCACTGGATAGACTTGTAACTCCACTTTTTAAATTTAATTTTTTACAACATGATGGTCTAACATATTTAATAACTAAATTAATTATTTATATATATTTATTATATCAACTATTGCACATTTGCAATATTTGATTTTTAAGGTGGAAACCTAGCACTGTAGTAGACAACTGTGCGTCTAACGAATGGGTAAAGTGAGGACTGATGGGTAAACAAACACCTTTAGTTTGTAGTGTTTTGTCAATATAAACACTTTTTGTACAGTTTTGAGTTCCAATGTGCTGTTTTGTTTAATAACTTTAGTGGCCTGCATTGCTATTCATACTTTCGTCCTTTACTAACTTCATGTTCCTTTATACTCTAAAGCTGTTTCTTTAAAACTCATTTACTTTTTGTTTTTTCATACTTTGTATGTAAATGTTTCTCAAAGAAAATAATTCTTGAGTAAACTGACTTTAAACTGTGTTCCTGTTATCAGCTTCCCCCTTTCATTTGAAGGGGTTGGCTTTGTTGTCGTCCTTTTATTGGTTAATATATCGTGAAATAAATAAATTTGAACTAGTTGGAAGTGACTTCTTCCCTATGTATACATGACAGAACTCTCTTTTAATATATTCGTAGTGTATATTCTTATTCATATATATTTCTTGGCATCAGCTTGTAGTGCCTGATGTCTTTAACAGCTTCCTTTACCACATGAGTTTGTTTTTCTGCAGTTTTGGCACGAGCAGCAGGTTTTTGAGTCAGAGGCACACCCAGTAGTCTCCTGTGTGTTTGTTTCAGGAAAAGTCTTGTGTAATTACTAAGTGGTCTGAAGCAACAATGCTAAGAGCTATGCTTTTAGCTGAGTGCCCACAGAGCTGTTTTCAGTGTCTTTAGCGCTGCGTTGCTAAAAGTTTAAGATGGAAACCCTTTACCAACTAAAAGCATTTCCGAAAGGAAATTATGTTTATGAAATTATTTGAACTGATCCAACATTATGTATTTATTCTTATTTAGTTTGCAATTTAGTAGTTCAAAACTGAACAAGATATTCACTTTATAGACTGTAACAAGTAGACGACTAGTCGACTAATCGACTATTAAAATAGTCGACAACTAATTTAATAGTCGATTAGTCATTACTTTAAATTATATGGAGTTGGCGTGCAGTGAAGTTGAAAGTTATAATAGCATTCTGCCAGCTTTTTGGAATATTTAAGGATTAATTAAGATTTTTTTTAGGCTTTTTTGGAGTTTAGCTAATATTTCAGCTACATGCTAGCTGTTATGGCTAACGTAGGCTTTTTTGTTTTTTAGGCTTTTTGGAGTTCAGCTAATATTTAAGTTACATGCTAGCTATTTTAGCTAACTTGAGCTTTTTTTTTTTTTTAACGCTTTTTTTGGAATTTAGCTAATATTTCAGATACATGCTAGCTGTTTTGACTAATTTAGGACTTTCTACGTTTTTTTAGACTAATTTAGAGTTTAGCTAATATTTCAGCTACATGCAAGCTGTTATCGCTAACTTAAGCTTTTTTGTTTTTTAGGCTTTTTGTAGTTCAGCTAATATTTAAGTTACATGCTAGCTATTTTAGCTAACTTGAGCTTTTACTTTACGCTTTTTATGGAATTTAGCTAATATTTCAGCTACATGCTAGCTGTTATGGCTAACGTAGGCTTTTTTGTTTTTTAGGCTTTTTGGAGTTCAGCTAATATTTAAGTTACATGCTAGCTATTTTAGCTAACTTGAGCTTTTTTTTTTTTTTTTACGCTTTTTTTGGAATTTAGCTAATATTTCAGATACATGCTAGCTGTTTTGACTAATTTAGGACTTTCTACGTTTTTTTTAGACTAATTTAGAGTTTAGCTAATATTTCAGCTACATGCTAGCTGTTATCGCTAACTTAAGCTTTTTTGTTTTTTAGGCTTTTTGTAGTTCAGCTAATATTTAAGTTACATGCTAGCTATTTTAGCTAACTTGAGCTTTTACTTTACGCTTTTTATGGAATTTAGCTAATATTTCAGATACATGCTAGCTGTTTTGACTAGTTTAGGACTTTCTACGTATTTGGAGTTTAGCTAATATTTCAGCTGCATGCTGGCTATTTTTGGCTAATTATTTCTAGACTAATTTGACATTTAACTAATATTTTAGCTTGCTATCAACTTCAGCCATTTCAGTTATCAATTTCAGCATCTTCAGCTAATGTCAAAAGCATTCTCTGCAGCAAAATTCAGTTTACAGCTCTCACAATAGCATTTCTGCAGAAAATGCTAGTGTGATTATATCTAATTTAAAGTTAATGATAGTTAAAATGTGCGCTTTACACCCACTTTGCACATGACTCGATTAGTCGACTAATCGAAAAAAATAATTGTCGATTAGTCGACTATTAAAAAAATCGTTTGTGGTACCACTAGTAACAAGTCATCATTTCTCATGGAATAACTTTTTTGTTTATCTAACTTAATTTAAAAAAAAAAAAAAGCATTAGGCATGGTAGCACAGCATGTTAGCACTCCTGTGTTCTGATTATTGCTGTGACCTCCTCCAAATGAGTAATAAGATGAATCAAACAGCTATTTTGGCTTTTATTCTCGTACAACTTCTAAAAAATTTACCAGGTTAATGGGAAAGGCTATTCTGCATGTACTTGATGTGCTCAATCAGTGAATGCATTATCATAGTGACACCCAGCTATGCAGGTAAAATCGGTGCATGGTAACTGTCGTCTGCGTTGGCTCCGGCTGTTCAGTTCGTGACTGTCTGATCCCCGAGAGTCGGGCATCTCAATTATCTCTGCAATGTGATTGTGTGTTAAGACAGACTGTAACAGGCCTAATGGTGTTATGTCAAACCTTTATTATACATGCTGGAAGCAAATGTTGGGACACAGTTGATGAATGAAGAATCTTGCTTAATTTCTGTGACAAAGGGTTTGTTTTCATTGTCTTTTTGGCTGATGGAAATGTACTTTTCATTAAAAAAATGTTATTTTTATAAGTGGATGTTGGAAGAAAAATCGATCCATGAATTCCTTATTTGCCATTGAAGTGTTCTCTTTAAAGGGAAACCAAACAGGGCCCTTGGAGGCTGACTCCATTCTCAGCCCAGATTTGAAAAATGCCAAAAAGGGGGCGGGGCTATTGGAGCTTGTATCTTTGGTTGACAGGTTAGCTTTATGTAGCTGTAACACTAGAAGGTGCAGTTCTTACACTATTTACAGCTTAGTTTTTAGAGATAATAAAAATGTAAATATACCAGGACATCAATCCTTTTCTACGCTTTAATTCGAGCTATGTTTTGTGAAAATCGGTTTAAAAATGAGGGAGCTAGCCTGATTTTTGTAGTTGATGCCTGCATGTCTTACATTGAAACAACTGCGTTCTGTTGACGCGACTCAATGCATAATAATGGTGCCTGCGCGCACACGTCCCTGTCTATAGCAGCGAATAGGCAATAACCAATCCAGTAATCTATATCAAAGCTCAAGACGCTAATTTTGCAATAGCGACAGCTGCCGGCTCAGCTGAGGGTTTGCAGGTCCGAAGGGAAACTGTGTCTGAGAGTGGAAAACGCTAGGTAAAACGCATCAAGAGAGGCACTGAAAAACGGATCAGAATGAAATCCCACCTCGGGTCGTCGTACCCCGGACCGCAACCGAACGGCCCAACGCCGTCGGGACACGTCGTTGTTAATACCGCCTCAGAGCAGACACCGCAATCCGCGGACACCTCGCGCTAGCATAATTTAAACCAATTGTCCGTTCGCATCGAATGGAAGCTCCGTTACGGCTTTCCGGTGGAAATCGCGGAACATTTGTACGGCAAGCCAGAGATGTCAAATTGACCAGGGAAAGCTGACGCAGAAGTGCCACGTTTTACAGAAAATTATCATTTAAAACATTTAAATTTCCCACAGTTAGTTTCAATAAAGCAATTCGTACCCAAAAAAATATTGTAACTGTTTTATTTATGATTTAATTTTTAAAAGATAATCCAGATAGATTTGGTATTTTCAACACTATTTTTAATCATTATTTTCTCTTAGTTTTTGTAGATTTGTGTCTAAAAACATGTAAATGTCATCAGAAACTACAAGTTTTAGTATTTGTTTGTGTTTCAAAGTACAAATATGTTTTGTTTTAATAAATAGGCTTCAATGAGCAGATGTTTGTTGTTGCATATGTAAATATTGTGTACTATTGATGTGAGTATTTAAATGCTTATTGAATTTATGAGTTAAACTGTTTCCAAAAATTAAATTAGGTTTGATATTGTTGTTTTTTTTTGTTTGTTTTGTTTTTTTTCATTTTTAAATTTTTTTACTTTTTACTGATCCGAAAAATGATCCGAACCGTGACCCTAAAACCGTGACACGATCCGAACCGTGACCTTTGTGATCCGTTACACCCCTAGAAAACGCCGCTAGCAGCATAGCTAATAAAGGCTAACGTATTAAGCAAACAATCCAGAATGAAATGTTAATTGCAAATCCATCTCCATCTCTAATTGCATTTTTGGCAACTGAAGCCAATGAGCCATGCTAAAGCTAACGACCGACTGTTACAGAATCAACGTTGGGCGGGGCTTTTAATACTGGCGCTCCAGAGCATGGTGATGTCAAACTTCTGGGACTTACGCCAGTTGACCAATCACAAAATTCAACTTTAATACTTTTTTTCAACTTGAAGTGTTGAAACACACACGGTTTTTGAGTATATTTTCAAGAATTAAACAAGTATATTCGAATTTTTGTCAAAAGAGTTTGCCAACAGAACCTCATTTATAGAGATCAATAGCCTAAAAAAATTGATTCTGTGTTTGGTTACCCTTTAAATTGCATTATTGAATACGGTGAATGGCCTTCTATCATCATATATTTCAGTCCAGTGATGCATACTCTTTTCTGTCATTACTCTGGGTCTCTTAGAGAGTGTGTCTGACATTTGTGTGTATGTGCACTCACTGTGTGATAATGCAATCCAACAAGGCAAAATATGCATTTATTTAAAAACAAGATGTTTTATTATGTCTTTGTATCTAAGTAAGAAGGAGAGCTCTACCTCAAATGTTTTTTCAAAATATATTTTTCTACTTTATTTGTGCTGTGAAGGTCCATCGAAAGTGAATTTTCAGGGACGCTCGCTTCACATTTACACAGTTCCACATTCATACTATGTTCAGTACAACCTCAGATCAACCTGTGGTCACTGAGCAACTCCAATGGAACACTTCAGCCACCACAGCCAACCACAGCGCTCTAATGGGTTTAATCCTGTCAGTACTGGAACTTGTTTAAGGTTTTTATGCCACTAAAGAGTTTTTAAATGTGAAGAATGTGAAGTCATCAAATGGGATAATCCAGACCTTTAAGATCCGGAATCACCTGGTTTTGTTACGATTACGATGGTTTATGTGAAGATCCTAGCCCTCCCGAGCTAACCCAGTTTTTAAAATTTATATATTTACTAACTCAAACCGTAAAGGTTTTAATTTCCTCAAATCAGTAATTCAAACATTTTACTTCTAATATACTTTAGAAACTGAGCGTTACACAATGAGCCAGGGGTCTGCAACCTGCGGCTCCAGAGCCACATGTGGCTCTTTTATCTCTCCATGGTGGCTCTCTGGATGAAGAAAAACAAAATAATGGTAATTTAAAAAAAAAACTGGAGATTAGCTATTATTTTAGCAACATGCTAACGTTTTTGGCTAAGTTTTCTGAGGTATTTTATGCTAATTTAAAGTTTAGCTAATATTTTAGTAAAATGCTAATGTTTTCAGCAAACTTTTTTTATCTACTGATATTTTTTTTTTTGGATAACTTAGAATTTAGCTTCTATTTTAGCAACATGCTAACATTTTTGGCTAAGTTAGGTTTCTGAGGAATTTTAGGCTATTTTGGAGTTCAGCTAGTATTTAAGCAACAAGCTAGTTTTTTTTTTTATCAGATTTGGCCTTTAATTAGTTTTTTAATGTAGTTTGGAGTTTAGCTAATATTTTATCAATATGCTAACATTTTTAGCTAATTTGTTATCTACTGGAGGTTTTAGGCTAATTTTGAGTTTAGCTTTTATTTTAGCAACATGCTAACATGTTTTGGCTGATTTAATTTACAGAGAAATGTTACGCTAATTTGAAGTTAAGCTAGTAATTAAGCAATGAGCTAGCTTTTTTGCTTCTAAAGTTAAAAACGTTTTAAAAAATCCTTTTTGGAGAGATGCTAGTTACTTTTAAATATTTTTTTGCTTTTGTTCATGCCAAAAATAGTTAACATTAATCACATTTATTTAAAAAAAAACCCAAAAAGAAGGTTATGAATGCAAATCTAAATTTCTTAAAGGCTAATATAAGTCAATGCGGCTCCTTCTAGGTTGTGATCAGTAGAAAACGAGTCCAAATGGCTCTTTTACTGTAAAAGGTTGCCGACCCCTGCAATAAGCTCTGACTGTCAAATTAATTCCCACTGTGAAGACAGTAAAATCAAACTTTTTTTTCTCACCAGCTCGCACGGAAAGAAACCGATTTGACTCATTTCATAATCCAGAAAATAATCAAACTCACTCTGAAAATTCAGACCACAACCAGTGACCTTTCAGCTGGAGAGTCGCCAACCACAATAGTTCCTTTTTTTGAGTGCAAAGATGCAAAGAATGAATAGATTTGGTAATTTCACTCAGACTTGCAACACAGACAGATTTTTAAATAAAAGTATGCATGAAAGCAGTCCTGTTTTTTTTTTTTCTTCTACAGTAATGTCTGGATTAAACTCTTCTGTATTTTGTCAAGCTGTGGCAGCTTGTGCTTGTTTTGCAAATTCAGATCTGAAACACATTTCAAATGTTTTATAACATCAGTAGTTTTGCTGCACGTTAGATCAAATGTACATCAGTTAATGTCAATTAAAAGCTCCTTTTCATTCTGCTGTAAAAGTCTCTCTATACTATAAAATACAAATGGATCCTGAACAAAAGAAGTTCCATTTATAGCCATCTAATTACAAAGTGTTGAAGAAAAAGGTTATTTTTCTTCGTATAAACTATATTTTGGTGCCAAACTGTCTGGTGTGGACGAGCAGAGGTGCTGTATGGACACAACAATATTCATGCTTGCCCCTTTTTGCATATCTATTTTCAGTCTTACCTTTCCAGTAAGGAAAAAAAAATCTGCATGGATCATTTATTTATGTTTTGCACTTACAGTTCAGTGCTTACTGCACTATTGTTCACCATGAAAACCAGCATGGCGAGTTGTTGTTGCGAGCATGCAGGGAGCCAGCACGCAACTGCAATCGCAAAAGACCAATAAATGAAGGTGGAACTGCTGTTAAATAGTGATATTCTTTTTTTTCTTAAATTGCTTTTAAATAAAGATGTACAACATAAACGTTGACCAATTCACAAGTTCAATCGTAAATGCTGAAACAGAATATCTTCAAGAAAAGTAAAATAAAGCAGATTTGTCTGATAAAATGTTTTGGTTTATTATGTTAAAGAAACTTTAGGCAAAAAGGAAACAGAAGTAAAAGTAACATTATTGAATTTAATTTGCCATATTAGTCAAAACACTGAATTGATTTTGTTTCCAAAGAACAGAGAGCCATAAAAATTGGTGTTACAGCTCCAAGTTTCTGTCCATATCCACATTTTTGTGTTGTAATTCAATCTTGCTTTTTTGCTCAAATGAGTATATCCAGTTTGACTCTCAAATGGTTACAGAATAAGTATTTTGAATAAATTTTCTTGCTGGACTTCTGCTTTGGAAATACGTGTCACTAGTTGGAGTTTTTTATTTATTGAAACAAATTGTTTTCAGTCATTCTAAACACTCGAGATAGACGAGAAGATATTTTTTATCTATTGTTTTCCTTTTTCAATGTAATATAAATTTGAAAAGTTCTTCTGTTTGTCTTACCTTTCACTTAAAAAGCTGTCAGGCAGGCTGCCTGCAGCAGATTCAAGTTTAATAAAGCTGTCGTCTCAGACCAGCGTATATCTGACGTCCACACCAGACCGTTATAGCTCTGAGAATAATGTCTGCAGCGCTCCGCTGCTTTATCCCCTCAGCACACAGCTCCAGAAAAAACTGTCTGAAGAAAAGCTCGGGACAGGGATGCTCTTTTAGAAACGCCATTTAGCCGTTTGGCTTATCAAGTCATGGGTTGGAGGTCGTGTTGCTGTTTTTTTTTTTTTTTTTTTTTTCACAATGGATTTATCTTAATTTAACATTAAATAAAAAGCTGTGGACTGTATAGTTTAAATAGGGCTGTAACGAGTATCTGGGTGCTTGGATACTTGCGATCTGCTGCCGAAAATTCGAGAATCGATATTTGCAACCTCCAAGATTTCTGATTCTCAATCTTTACATATTAAAATGCAGTAAAATATTATCCATTTTATTGCTCTGAAATATAAGAAATATATTATTACGTATAAGAATAATGTTGGATTTTAAGTTTACGAACCTTGAAATCCAGCCGAAAGCCGAAAGAGTAACGGTGATTTTTGTTTTTTGTGCTGTACCACTGCTGAACTTACAAACATGACATTAAAAACTAAGAATCGTCGTTCGATTCGTGAATTGTTGAGCTTGATTCATGAATCGAATCGCCATCTAAGAATCCACAGCCCTAGAAAACTGCCTCCCCAATTTTTCATCTTTATTTAAAATAATATGATCTATCTCTCGTTGCAACAAGAAAACAAAGTTTGTTTTTTTTTGAGAAAACGAGAAATTTTGAGCTTCCGTAGGGGTGAGACTTAACATGTCCAGAATCTAGAGAGAGCAAAAGTGAGATCATAGAAGATTTTGATAACACAAAACTTGCTGATTTCTTTGCGAGTGCTCGATTAAATAAAAAGTACCTGTGTATTTTAAAAAATGAACTGATGCTAATATTTAATTTGATTAATGTACAGATTTTTCAGTGGAGACAGATGGAAAGAGATTGGAGAGGGGAGACAAGTGAATGTGAATATTTTCCATCTTAAGCGTTTTCATCAATTTAAATGCCTTATTTATTGCCAGATTTTTTTTTTATACAGAATAAATAAACCGATAATGTCATTATCATAATTTAAACAGCGTGACTGATGGGTTTAGGAATGTCCAGTGTCAGTTCTTCCCTGTCTCACATGCTCAAAAAAGGTCAATTCTGTCACCCGAATGTGTGTTGCCCATCTGTTTGTGGAAACAGCAGCTGTCTGGTGACAGGAGGATGAACACGCTTTCTGCACCGGGTATCGTGCACTGTACCGGCGTGCAGTACCTGTCTTAAAGCCAGTCTGTCAGAAGCAGACAGACTCATGGAGGACGATCTCTTTGTGCCATCAGAATCATAAACACTGATTACATTTAGACAGAAGCTACAGTCTTAATTTCTCTAAGGGCGAAAAGCTTTTGACTATACATCTGTGTGTGAATGCATCACTGTGGCTGTGTGATAGTGTAAACTCGTATTAGATTGCTGTCTCAGGCTCTTATTTAATCTTCTTCTAAGAATCATTTTAGTCATTTATTGTATTTCCAGTTACTCTGGTTTCATATACAGTTTTATAGATGAATGCAAAACGAGGTAGCGTGTTTTTTCACTATATTTCTCAAAGAACCGCTTCAATAAAAATCATGTTTTTGTAGCATTTGTCTCATGATGGAGTACTTATATCAAATCATTTAAGATTAAAACTTTGTTTCTATTTATTCAAACAGTGTTGTATCAGGTGCAGATGAAAAAGGGTTTGAAATAGCTTGGGTTTGGGACGCAGCAACTGCCACGAACCGCTCCACCACAATTTAGATACATCTATTTGCAGACAAATAGATCCATTAATGTCTTTATTTTCCTTGTTTTTTGCTATTGTTAGCTTGGAGTAGTGAGGAGCTGTAAGCTAAAGGGAGAGAGTGTAAACAATAGGATGCTGGGATATCAACGTCGGGTTACTTCTGCTTCAACAGTCCCGCCCACCAGCCAGAGGCGAATTTCTGTCAAACGATTAGCCTAACTCCCAAACAGCTACCATGTAGCTGAAATATTAGCTAAACTCTAAAAATGTCACAAATACTTAAAAAGAAAAGCCTATATTAGCCAAAACAGCTTGCTTGTAGCTGAAATATAAGCTAAACTCCAAAACTTTCACAAAAACTTAAAAAGAAAAGCCTAAATTGGCCAAAACGGCTAGCATGAAGCTGAAATATTAGCTAAACTCCAAAACGTTCAGAAAAACGTAAAAAGAAAAGCCTAAATTAGTCAAAACAACTAGCTTGTAGCTAAAAAATATTAGATAACTCCAAAACGTTCACAAAAACTTAAAAAGAAAAGCCTAAATTAGCCAAAACAGCTAGCATGAAGCTGAAATATTAGCTAAACTCTAATACGTTCAGAAAAACCTAAAAAGAAAAGCCTAAATTAGCCAAAACAGCTAGCATGAAGCTGAAATATTAGCTAAATTCCATAACCTTCTAAAAAACGAAAAAAAAAGCTTAAATTAGCCAAAACAGCTAGCATGTAGCTGAAATATTAGCTAAACTCCAAAGCGTTCAGAAAAACTTAAAGAGAAAAGCCTAAATTAGCCAAAACAGCTAGCATGAAGCTGAAATATTAGCTAAACTCCAATACGTTCAGAAAAACTTAAAAAAAGCCTAAATTAGCCAAAACAGCTAGCATGTAGCTGAAATATTAGCTAAACTCCAAAACGTTCAGAAAAACCTAAAAAGAAAAGCCTAAATTAGCTAAAACAGCTAGCATGAAGCTGAAATATTAGCTAAACTCCAAAACGTTCAGAAAAACTTAAAAAAAGCCTAAATTAACCAAAACAGCTAGCATGAAGCTGAAATATTAGCTAAATTCCATAACTTTCTAAAAAACGAAAAAAAGCTTAAATTAGCCAAAACAGCTAGCATGTAGCTGAAATATTAGCTAAACTCCAAAACGTTCAGAAAAACCTAAAAAGAAAAGCCTAAATTAACCAAAACAGCTAGCATGAAGCTGAAATATTAGCTAAACTCCAAAATTGCCTAAAAATCATAGTAAATGCCAAACCAGGCCAAAAAGCTTCAAAACCGTAACTTTTTAAAATAAATATGAATAATAAAAAGGCAGGAATATTATTTCAGAATAAATCAAATATTTTACTCTCCATAAAAATATATTTTGTCAAAATTATACAAGTTAGAAATGAGCGCAAGATAACATAATAAAATATGATCACCCGTTGGGCCGGGTCCGGCCCCAGGGCCTCGACATTGACACACGTGTTCTAACTGATGTTGAATGATCTTTTTCTCTCTCTCTGTCGTCGTCTGCAGATCATCAGAAACTGGAGCGGGAAGCCAGGATTTGTCGTCTGCTAAAACATCCAAACATTGGTGAGTCATCCTTGAGAGCCCGCTAAACAAAGTGGAATAGCTTTGATAAATCTGATTTTCAGTTAATTATGGCTTGTCTAGTGTCTTTATTGTTGTCTTCTTTGATTTAAAAAAAAAAAAAAAAAAAAAGAAAAACTCAGCTGTTTCTTGATCTTTTTTTTCTGTTAGGTTTATAAAAACTGTTCTATTTTCATTCCACTCCATCAGGAACTGAAGACCCGTCACTTTTCTGATCTTTTACTTTAGTTTTGTTCCATTTAACTGCAAAAAAACATCCTTAGGTGATGGTCAAACGTGCCAATTACCTAATTTGTTACTGTGTAACATATTTGCAACAGGACGGAGTCCGCCTGAGCTCCAACGTGCAGTCAGCTGGTGGTTTGACTGTGTTTACACCTTTGTTTTTCTGTGTCCAACGCTCAAGGTCTTGGAGGTTCTCCACATTATTTGCAACATTTTATTGGAAAAATGCAAAAAGAAGAAGACTCATCGTGCTTTATTTTTGTCGTCGTTCGTTTGAGTTTGAGAGAAGTGGTGACAAAAGGATGGGGCCTGTTAAAAGGAAGGAAATGACAAAGTACCTTTGAGGCAGAACTGCCATCGTCTTATCACAGCACGCAGTCCACTGTGAGCCTCTCACACAGTCATGCAGGGCACGATAAGACCGTGAGGAGGGACGTCTCTCTTTGCCCTCTCTGACTTCTGCTTCTTCATTACCTGTGTTTTTATTTTCTTGTTCTTCCTTATAAAATGGAGTATTTTCTTCTACAATTGATCAAATGTCGACATTAGACACCAAACTTTGACATTAGCGGCTTTTGAATTAGTCTAAGACGAGAGTCGGCAACCATTGACAGAAAAGATCGTTTTCTACTGATTAAAACCTAGAAAGAGCCGCATAGTTTTAGCCTTTAGGAAATTTGGATTTGCATGCACGACCATCTTCTTTTTAAATTATAAATATGAATTTTGTCAATTTTCGCGGTGGCTGCCGAGGATTTAAGAAAAAGTTAAAATTTTACAGCGACCAGACAAGTTTTCTCTAAAAGTTGACAGTTCGTGGCCGCCCGGGCACATTTTGAGGTCATGCGATGGTAGTCCAGTGACAGGCGGGGACGACGCCATTAAGAAAATGAGGGGAGAGCTGGGCAGCCACAGATCAGTTGTAGGGCTGGGATTCCAGAAACGATTCAAAAGTTCCTGGATCGACTCGATTCCAATTAGTTTTTATTTATTCGATCCTTCAATTCAATTTTAAGTTTAAACACATTTGTTTAGCAATACATAAAAAATCTACTATATGTTTTAAAATATTTATATTAATCTGAGACAGAATGTTGGTTTGTATTCTTGATGTTTTCCAGATGATTTTATTATTGGACTTTTATCTCTACTATAAACTAAAGTATCTCATTTGTGGGATTTAGAGACAAAAAACTGACACTAAGACCAGAACATAATCAATTATTTGAGACAACATGAGAGTTCAAATGTGATAGAAGCTAGAATTAAATTGAATTTAAGGCTAATATATACATTTAAAATGTTACATTTAATGCTAAAAAGGATTTACGTACAGAGCCAGTAAAAAGAGGAACTATTTAATTATTAATCTCATGTAAACACAGTGATGTCATCAACTGCATGAATCTTAATCAGTTTGACTCATTTTGTGTTTAAGTAATTTATGCAGCAGTAAATGTTTATCTGTCATGAACTTAGAAAAATTTGTTATATTTTTAATTAAGAATAAAAAACTGTAAATATGTAAAAATGCAGTTTCAAAATATTCATCACAATGGTCTGTTTAATCTTGCTTCTGTTGTCTTATCAAAGATATATAATTATTGCAAATATAATATATATATATATATATATATATTATATAATATATATATATATATATATATATATTAATATATATATATATGTGTGTAAAAACGTGAAATTTTTCCCGTTAAGTAAAATTTTTTTGCTGTAATTTGTTTAGTCGGGTTTCATCCGACTTGAAAAAAGAAAAAAAAAAATTAAATTTGCATTAGATTTTCATTTTCAGACAACTTTTCATTACCATCCAACCAATACATCATACAATGATAAAACATGAAAAGGATAAAAACAATTAAACAACAATTAAAAACATATAAAAAGCTTTAAAACTCTCCAGGAAGGTCGCATTTCTAATATCTGGTGGCAGTTTTTCCCAGAATTTCCCATAGCTTAATTTTTTTTTTTTTTTTTAAAGTTTCGACTTAATAAAAAAAAAAAAAAACTCAGTTCTTTTTAACAAATGCAGCATGTTCTGCATTTATTTGTACATTTGTAGAAAAGTACTTTCAACTCTAACCTACACTGCAACTTGAGAAACTTGAGAAATTGTGACAGTTTTCTCTGCAAAAGCGAAGCTGATGACCTTGATGTCTGTTTTTTAATCGAGGACTCTCTCTGTGTTTCCTAGTTCGACTTCATGACAGCATTTCTGAGGAGGGCTTCCATTACCTCGTCTTTGACCTGTGAGTAAATCCCATTAGTGCAAACGACACATGCATGGGTGCTCTTCTCTCTCTTAAGCACCAATTAAATAATAATTGTCTAAATATGTTTAATATTGAGAGGCTTACGTCTTTCTGTCACGTTCACATGTAAAAATGATGGAAAGAAAAGGATTTAGGTTTCCTTTGTCAAGTAGGGAAGTTTTTTCGAGTCATAATTCAAAGTAATGTGCAATTCTCCATTGACAATATGATTTTTCATGCTATTTGAAAATGCATTTTGCAATTGACAATTCAATATGCAATTTAGGCTTGGAAGATGGAAATAGATTTAGCAATTTAGAATTCAATATTACAATTTAATATAAAATGTTAAATGGAAACAAAATCAATTGCATCTTGAGCTTTAGATGTCATCATTCAAATGAGTTTCAAATGCAGTATACTATTTACTTTTCAAAACAAAAAAAAAATACATTTTTAAAACAGGGTTTGTGTTATGATTTCTCTTTTAATGTCAAAATAGATGCTAAAGTCTGGAAACAGCAGCTTTATATTTCTTTAAAGTCGAATGCTCTTCTTCAGTTTTCCTCGCTGGCTGTTTCCAAATACGTTTATTCGGTTTTTATTAGCATTTATTATTATTAACAGTCCGAGTAACCACTTTAAATACTGATATGGATGTGGTGAACAGAATGTGGTAGTTTTTTTTTCCATAAAATTTCCAGGTTTACCTTTCAATTTGAATTTTGACACTGAGACACCGGACAAATTACAATGCAACAGATTTTAAGTTACTATAAAGTGAGTTTAAAGCAAACCATGTATTAAATGTTCATTTTTTATTTAGTGTTAAGTTGTAAACTGTAAATGGCATTGTCATTTGAATTATGGCATCAAAAACTCATGATATTTTAAAATACAATTGATTTCGTTTTTATTTAATTTTTTTTTTTTAATTGTCGTATTGAATCATAATTTTTAATGCTGAATTCTAGATTTCAAAATGTATTTTCTTGTTCCAAGCCTGAATTGCATATTGAATAGTCAATTAAAATTTGTATATTACTTTAAATTATGACTCAACCAGACTTCCATAATCAGGCTTCAAACGAGATCTATGACAAAAACAAACAAATAATTAAGACAATATTTATTTTTAAGACTTTGTTGCACTTGTAAATCTCTGCTTGATGCAGAGCTTTGAAAACATGTTTTGCTGACATTTTGGGTTGTGGTTTCGTTTTCTGTCGTTTCTAGCAGCGCAGATGTTTATCAGACAGACTTAAAGAGACCTGCATTATCAACAGTTTGCCAAGTGGCCTCTCTAAGCTCCAGTCTAAACACTTTACACACAATAAGGAGCTTGTTTAAACACGAAAATCACAAAACATGTTTTATAAAAATGTTTTTAAAAATCTCTGAACCTTGTCATCGTTGTGTCTCCACAGTGTCACTGGAGGGGAGCTGTTTGAAGACATTGTTGCTAGAGAATACTACAGTGAGGCAGATGCCAGGTAGCTTCAGGCTTTCTTTTATTTTTAGGCCTAAAATTAAATTGCATGACTTTAAATGTAACCTTATTTTGAAAGAAACCCTCATTCATTCTGTGTAAATACTTTCACTTAAATATTAAACAATATTCCTATTTCTAATCAGCACTTTCAGAAGGAGGGTTTGCTTTTTTTTTTTTTTTTTTTTTGCTTTTGCTTTGCTGCAGTTTGTGTTCTTGGTTTCTGTCTCCTCTGGTATTTACCCCTCTTTCCAACCAAGTGACTCAGGCCTTTTAAATCTAATTTCATGAATAAGTGATGGAAAATGTGCCCTTGTGCTGAAATCTTATTTTGAGTTTGTTGTCAGATGTTGCAGTTTGGTCATGCAATGCAATTCTAGCCTGCATGGCTAAAATTTACCCCAAGATTTATTTTTTATTAGCTTAAAGATGTTAATAGAGTTATGCTTTTTTTCAAGAACTGAAAAGCAGAAAATATATATGATTTAATAATTGCTGAAACTGTAAAGCTCCATGTAAGTAAGTAGAGGTAGTAGATAAAATAAGCGAAGAGTTTCTGAGTGTGTGAGAAATATGCTGAGTGTAGTCCATTTTTAGCCTAATTTGGGCAGATCACTTGTGGGCTTTTTTTCTTCTTTTCCTTCCCAAAACATTTTTTCTTTCCTCCTGCTTCTGTCCCAGGCTTCAACCTAAAAAAACGTCAAGCTCGATTTAATTTTAAGAGACAATAAATAGCATTTTAATGAGGCATCCGACCTGCATAGGTGCAGATCTGCAAACTCAGGCATAAGGTTACGTAAGTTTTCTCCTGCACACTCAGCGCGCTTCACTTTCTTTCTCACATTTGGACGCTTTACCTCATTATATAAATTAGGCATAATTTTCTATTTATAGTGTCAGTCTTTAGTATCGCTCTACAGTTTTATCCTCTTCTTTGTTTTCTCCTGTTGTAACCTGTGGTAAAGTGAAATTTTAAAACCGTGTCACGCAGTCACTACGTACATTTTGCACATTTTTCACGTTTGAAGTTTCGTTCTTTTGTGAATATACATAATTCATAAGTGTTTCTTGCATTTGTCGATGTTCGCAAAATGTCCATCAAGGGTTTTTGCCAATAATTCTTCATATGAATAAAATTTTCAAAATATTTTGGTTAATTGAGAATTACACAGTTTATACATATTTTACGTAGGTTGCACGCAATTGTTATGTTAATTAGTTAATTGTTACGTAACCTTTAACGTGTTGTTGTGACGAGTATTAAGGCCGGTACAAAAAAAATGTAAGTTGTGAATTTACGAAAAAAAGTCGTAACTCTTATATTACGCTAGTAAAGTCATATATTTACAACATTAAAATGTCATAGACGAAATCTATGATTTTTTTTCTTTGTAAATTTATGTTTTTTAAAAGTTGTACATTTATTACTTTAAATGTCCTAAATTTACAACTTCAAAACGTGTACATTTATGTGAAAAAATACATAAATTTATGGGGAAAAAAAGTCATAAATTAACAAAAATAACACGTACATCTTTTTATTGGAGCCGTTCTTGAAGATGAACGATGTGAAGATGTATTTCCAGAAATCCTGATGGTTTTTTTTCGACTCAAACTAAAATTATTACTACCATAAGAACATGGAAAAAAACAAAACTTGCAGAAGCATCACACAGACTTGGAGGAAATTTTGTTTTTTGAAGTGAAAATAATTTTAATCAATCAATAAAGCATTAATAAACCATAAATAAAACAAGGGAGCTTCAGAACATTATCAATAAACATTCAGATTAACCTAGTCAAATGGAAGACCAAATTGAATAGTTAGATACAAGAAGTTTTCTTTCTGAACTTTGACGTTATTATCGTAATATTATTAATCTCTTACAGTTTTTTTCCTCATGAATTGACAGCTTTATTTATTTATTTTGGGGTTGATACTCAATCGAATGTATTTTCTACCGATGCTTTAATGTCCCTCATCCAGCTGCTGTTCTGACGCTTCTTTTGTCTTTCAGCCACTGCATCAGTCAGATCCTGGAGAGCATCAGTCACATCCACCAGCACGACATTGTACACAGAGACCTCAAGGTGAGCAGTCGAAAACGCAGAAGACAAATGAAACTCCATTTCATGTGCATAGATTGAGGGATGTGGGCCGGCGTGTGCACACAGCTGCGTGCACGTCACGCTGTGACGTTAAGAATAACTTCTGGGATGAGCGTCATCGCTCTCTTAGGAAGATTTTTATTTTTCTGTTCTAGTGCCATCTGTTTGTCTACTGCCCCCCCCCCAACCATTTACTCACTGCACCCCCCTTTCCCTCATCTTCGCATGGCTGAGGAATGACGAAAGCAGACCAGATGCTATTAATAGCAGGTTGGCGAGTGAGATGACGGCCGGTGACGAATTTCCTCCTGGCAGTCTTGTACGCCCTGAGCTGAACAGAACCTCGCCAGCTGTGTGGTTTTCACTTTTTATGTGGCGGATAAAGACATCGAGTGAACTTAATCGGCTCTGTGGCTGCACCGGCGTTTTCATTACCGGTCTAAAAGTTTAAACTCAAGTTGGTTTCCTTGAACTCCACAATCCTCCTAATGTAGACCAGCACTTGATGTGAGAGCGGACGTGTATTATTTTTGATTGATTTCTCTTCTTTGCCTTCTTATTGATATTTGTTTTAATATATGTCTAAAAAGGGAGGTTTTTTTTATTATGACTGATGATGAGAAAGTTTAGTCTTAATGCACCACTTAACGTGTCACACAAGCTGCAGTTGTGCTTCATCATGGCTGTTATCAAATTAGAGTTAAAATAATGATCAATAACTGTGTTTCCATTACACGTAAAACTATCAAAATTTTAAAAATGTCCAAAAAGATAATCTCACAATTACACACTTTTCATTAAATCATTATAGAGTGGACGATATGGGGTCAAAAACCAGATTGTAAATTTGAAAAAAAAAAAAATATTAGTTCATAACTAAGAACTTAATTGAAAAGTTGAAAGAAATATGAAAAATACAATTGTAATAAAAAATATATTGTAAACTTGAAAGAAATATTGAAAATTGAAAAAAAAATTGTAAATTTAATGGTAAAATTAAAATAAGATTTAAACCTAAAATTGTTCCTAAATTTTTTTTTATAAATTGTTTTTTTTTAGACACAGTTAAACTTGCTAAGTACACAGAAAGTAAATTCTGGGACTTTTTCCACAGTACTTCAAAGGGAGTTTCTGTTTAACTACTATTTTACTAAATACCAGAAAACATACAATAAGTGAAGAAGTAAATTCAAGGTACTTTATTAATACTTACTTTTTCTTACATGTGATAAGCACTACAAAAACACATTAACACAACATGTTAACCCAATGGGTACTGTGTAAAAATCCAGTGTGTACAGTATACATTTCCAGTAGGTATGATATAAATATCCACAGTCACTAGTATGAATCAAAAGCCTCGGTCTGGTACGGGAGGAGTGGTACGGTATGGTACAGCATTTCCACTCAGTTAAGACTCGCTTTCACTGGGTGGTTTGTGTTCACGGCGCATGTGTGATGTAGATCTCTAGCCTATCATTGGGTCATTCATGGAAGCGTTTGTGACTCATAATTCAAAATATAGTCAATACTGGAAATGCTTTTTCATTTTCTCAATGTACCTGCATTATTTATCTCTTAAATGAAATGAAAAAGCAATTATTCTTCTTTAACACCATTCATTCTGTAACTTAAAAAAAAGATTTTAAAAAAGGGCATTTGCCGTTTCATTTTAAAAATCTTATTTAGTAAATTTGTACCAAAGTTTAATTAGAAATATCAAATTTAACAATTAAAACACATAAACAGAAATGCTTTTTCATTTTCACAGTATCTCCATTACTTGTCTCTCATAATCACCCATGATTAAAGTGATAAAGCCGATGAAGACTGCTTTTTTGTTTTCACATCTCGCCGTGCAGAAAAGGTCTCATGAATCAGTTCGGGTTAGCATTTCCGAGGGCGAAGACGTCTGTGTATCATAACTAAATTAGCCCTTTTTATGCACTCTCTCAGTTAGTACAAAACACGTTTTACAATAATATTACCTTAAGTGTGCAAAGAAGACAAAATAAGAACTAATTTAGTAATTTCCAGCTGCAGTAGGAGAGCTCAACTAGACCAACGTTTGAGCTGAGGTCATGTGAGTTAACCGTGTAAGCATGCGGTGCGGAAACGACAGCCAGCAGAGGCAGACCTCACACGCCTCGCCTCTCTTACATCTTAGGAGGAGGACTCTCTGTTGGGAAAACGCAAGAATTATAGGCAAGGAGCCGAGCGCCGTTAGCTGGTGGCAGGCGGGGTTGCCACGGCAACAGGAGGGGGGGGTGAGGTCACCCGGCTGCTGCAGTGCCAGTGTAGGGGACTCATTATGCCACCTCCCATCTATCTATCTCTGTCTGCCTCTGTTGCTCGCGCCACATTATTTCCTATTGTTTGAGCCCCGCATTGTGGGTGGTTGTTGGGGTTGGGGGGGAGGGGGGTGCGAGATGGCGAAGCAGATGCATCAAAAGAATCGACACTGAGACGTCTGGAATGAGGGTTTGATGACGTTTCCATATAAAAAATTGTGGTGTTTTTAATATTTACCTGGAGAGAACCTGAAACTGATCAGAGTTCATGAGTTTGAATAATAGAAAAACTGATAACATTTAGTTTTTGTCATATTATCAAAGCTAAAAAAAACACCTGTTATATTCTGACATTTAAATGTGTTGTTTTTCCATTCATTTAACATTCTCTGTTTGTTCTAAATAATTAAGAAAGTATAAACTAAAATGCTATTTCAACATGTGGAAAAACAGTTTTCTTTTTAACATATAAAAGTGGAAAAAACTATGAACATACGTTTATAAAAACAGAGAATTTTCAAAGTCTGTTAGTTTAAGACAGAGGTCGACAACCTTTAAGAGTGAAAGAGCCATTTGGGCTAGTTTTCTACTGATCTAAACCTAGAAGGAGCCGCATTGACTCACGTTAGCATTTCACGTGAGAAATTTGGATTTGCATTCATAACCTTCTTTTTGTTTTTTTTTTTTTTTTAATAAATGTGAATAATGTCTATTTTTGGCATGAACAAAAGCAAAAAAAAATATAAAAAGAAACTAGCATCCCTCAAAAAGGTTTTTTTCTTTTACATTTTTAACTTTAGTAGCAAAAAAGCTAGCTTGTTGCTTAATTACTGGCTGAACTTCAAATTAGCAAAACATTTCTCTGTAAATTAAATCAGCCAAAAATTTTGCTGAAATAAAAGCTAAACTCAAAATTATCCTAAAACCCCCACTAGATAACAAATTAGCTAAAAATGTTAGTGTATTGCTAAAATATTAGCTTAAACTCCAAATTAGCATAAAAAACTAATTAGAGGCCAAATCTGCCAAAAAGCTAGCGTGTTGCTTAATTACTAGCTGAACTCAAAACAGCCTAAAATTCCTCAAAAAACTAACTTGGTCAAAAACATTAGCATGTTGCTAAAATACAAGCTAAATTCTAAATTATCCAAAAAAAATTTCAGTAGGTAACAAATTAGCAGAAAACATTAGCATTTTACTAAAATATTAGCTAAACTCCAAATTAGCCTTAAAATTTCTCAGAAAACTTAGCCAAAAATGTTAGCATGTTGCTAAAATAGAAGCTGAAATTCTAAGTTAGCCTAAAAACTCCATTAGCCAAAAATGTTAGTATGTTGCTAAAATAATAGCTAATCTTCAATTTTTTTTAATGTACAATTATTTTTTTTTTTCTTCAGCCAGAGAGCCACTATGTAGAGACAAAAGAGCCACATGTGGCTCTGGAGCCGCAGGTTGCAGACCCCTGGTTTAAGATAAACTTGGCAACGGAGATATTTTACAAAGCTTTTTTTGTCATTATTTTGAAGAAGAAAACACAAATTTCTAACAATTTAAAGAAAAAACTGGAGCAAGGACATCTAAAACTGCTGCCAGCTAATATCATTTAAAAGACCCGCTCCTATGAATGTTGTGTTTTTAAAGTGTTCTAGTAGTATTTAGGTCACGCTTGAGGAGGCTTAAACTCCGTTCCTGAGTATTTCTTTATTCAAATCAAGGAGCAGATTTAAAAGAAAAAGTTTGAAAAAGTTCTCAGATGTAACGCAGTAACTGAAATGAGTAAAGTCTTCCTGCTCTGCTCCATTCACTTGCAGACAAATATACATAAATTTTCCTTATCTGAGCTGGGATATGGCTCAAAACTGTACGGCTGGATAGCTCCAATATTGCTCACCTTTTTTTTCACACCGCTAATGTTAGCTTGGGGTCGTGAGGGGCTGTAAGATAGCAGGAGATGGTGTAATTAAAGGGATGATGGGATATCATTGGAGGGTTACTTTCGAGCCAACTGTCCTGCCCACAAATAAGGGACAAATTTCAAATGAGCTCCTGCTGCTCTGCAGAAAATAAGTCTTAAAAAAACGACACAAGCCGTTTGTTTTTAGTTAAAACAGCAACATCGTTATTAAAAGGGAACAATTTTACAATAGATAAGGACTAGGACTTTTTATGTGAAAGAGGAAATGCTGTTGAACTTTTGTTTCCTTTTGTGACATAATGATGTTTGAAGAATTATTTTTTTTAAAAGATTTACATGGAAATAATGTATTATCATTAACAGGAATACAATTGTTTTTGTTCCAGCCTGAGAACCTGCTACTGGCCAGTAAGATGAAGGGAGCAGCAGTGAAGCTAGCAGACTTTGGTCTGGCTATCGAAGTGCAAGGAGACCAGCAGGCGTGGTTTGGTAAGATCATCTAAAGGCTGTGTCACAGCGCGGCTACGTAGAATTTACAGATTTGGTCTTTCGATATGCATGTGTGATTTTAAGGAACAGACACTCTTCATCTGCGTCATCGAGCTGCGGCTTATGTACAGTCTTTAGTTCTGAAATAAAAAAAAAAATTTTCTTTTATAAATGTTTTACAAAGCATGATCACAAGTGTTTTTGACGAGCATGGATCGTTAACGGACATCCTTCGGGGCTGGGGGTGGGGTTTCTCCGCATTCGCGGATTCGGCATGTTCGCGGATGTGTCCGGTCCTTAACCCCCGCGAATAAGGGAAGAATACTGTATGCGGAACTCGGCGGTGTGAAATGGCCTTTTTATCCTGTTTGTCTGAACTTCAGTCACAGTGGCAACATAAAGGAATGAGGAAGTTACAACTAGAGTTTGCACATTGTGAAAGCCTTTTTTCAACAAAATATTTAAAAAGGCACAAGCAGAAGCATTTTTAAATCCTATAGTTTGAGAGTTGTTGTACTATTCCAAACATGTTCTGTTCATGCTGCATGTTCTGTTGTGTTTTCTATATATATATATACATATATATATGTGTGTTGTGTGTGTATTATATATATAATATATATTATATATATATATATATTATAATATATATATATATAATATAAAATGTGTGTATATATATATATATATATATATATATATATATATATATGTATTCATTGAAAATAAACAATCAAGTGAATGAGTTTCTATATATATTATAATATAGAAACTATTCACTTGATTGTTTAATTTTCAATGAATTTTAATTTATTGTTTACTTTTGTGAGTTTCAAGTGATTTCAGTGAGAATTGTGTTTTTTTTCCTTTTTAACTGAGGGGTACCAACAATTTTGTCCACATGTGTATATATGTATATGTACATGTTCATATACAAGTTTTTATATTACTGCCTGTAATCACAATGAATCTTTCTAAGTCTTGCATGAAATTTACATTCAGTGTTTTTTTAGCAATTATTAAATGTTTTATTTTAGTTTATTTTTAATCTCACAATGAGATTATGGACTATGTAGATAAGTGCAGTTAGCGTAAAAAAAAAAAAAGTTCCAAAAAAAAAGTTTTGTTTTTCTCTTTAATATTTTACAAAGTAGTTTAACTTTTTGTTGTAAATTTAAGAACGCTAATATTTATAGTTTTCTACTTTTAAAGCATTTGAGAGGATCTCATAAGTTTGTTTGTGTTTTGACAGGTTTTGCTGGAACTCCGGGATATTTGTCCCCAGAGGTGCTGAGGAAGGACCCATATGGAAAGCCAGTGGATATATGGGCATGTGGTCAGTTATTCTGTTTTTAGTTTACAGAAACATTTTCCTAGAGATTTCTGATTTTCCCCACTATTACTCTTTTTTTTCTTTACCAAATGTAATCTATTCTTTATTTAACTGTCATTGATTTTTCTTCTGCAGTTAAATAAAGCTCAACTATAATAAATAATGCATTCACCATGAATTCCTCTGATGCCACAACAGCTTAATTGTTTGGTTTACTCTTTGTTTAATGATCTATTAAATGTCTTGTTGTAAAGTTTAAACTGAAGAGGTCAGTTGATGTGTTTATTGATTAGGCTGACGATACTGGTACCGAGAGGTTTTGTGTTCTTTATTTTGGCTTTATTGGGTGTTTGTTGGCATCTGAACCTGTAAAACTACACACAGCATTCTGTTGACTTTTGTTCACGCAGGTGTAATCCTGTACATCTTGTTGGTGGGATACCCCCCCTTCTGGGACGAGGACCAACACAAACTGTACCAACAAATCAAAGCTGGTGCTTATGATGTAAGTAATTCAGTCTCATATTGAGCTGTGCACTGCAGCTTCACGCACTCTTTACACGAACTGATTCCAATAATTATTTAGGAAAACACTGAAGGTCAACATGGCATGATGGAATGTATTCATGTTTACCTGAAGCACATCTAACCTTCCTGTATAATGTTCAGTACTGGTGTGGCGTTCATGTCTGGTCATGCTGGATTCTTCAGATTTTCACATACCTGAAATATCTTTTTACACGACCGCTCTCTCCATCCTTCTATTGCAACCAGGTTTTGCTTGCATGTCTCAATACTGCCACAGACCTTCTATTGATTCCATTCCAAGTCAGTTAAAGTCTCATTAGTTGTCACAAACCTAGGTGAGTAAAATTTGTTCTCCGCATTTGACCCATCCCCTGGGGGAGCGGTGAGCTGCAGACACAGCTGCGCTCGGGAACCATTTGGTGGTTTAACCACCCAATCCAACCCCCCTCTGCATGGATTTGACCCCACGACTTTCCAGTCTCAGGGCGGACACTCTTCCACAAGGCCACTGAGGTGGACTATATACAATATTATCATCAGATGGATGTGAGCTTTTGACTTTGAAGTCACTCGCAATGCAGTCACTCTAAACTGCTTACATTTGCTTAGATTTGTTTTTAAATAAAAAAAAAGTCTGGAAAAGTTCTGAAATTACTATATATAGTGCATGCTGTCATCAGTAAAGACTCTGACTTTAGTTTAAATCTAAAAAGACCCAGAAAAAATATCAGAATGAATGTGTAATCACCATGAACTTTGATGCAAAAGAACTTTAAAGTTGTTTTTTTTGTTCTAGTACACAGGAACTGTTAAAAGCTACGATTTGAACCCCTGACCAACACTAACTTAAATAACTTTTCCAATGAAAAGTCTGTATAAAATGCATGTAAATGCACATTTCGGGCTTCCACGTTTCTAACTTTTGCTTTTATGTGTAACTATGCACGTTTTTATGATCGTTTTCTGGCTCTACGTGGAGGACGCCATTAAACATGCCTTGCAAGTGAAACCAGTTGCGCTAGTAAACAGTAGATAAAGGAGAATCCCCTTTTTGTTTGTCCAGGGTGAACACCATGGTTCTTGAGAGCCTCTCCCACAGAAATTCTTTTTTTTTTTTTTTTTTTTAGTTTTTGACATGTACATGTGGCATCTTTCTTATGAAAGACAACAAGTGTAATAAGAAATAAATTCTTTTTACATTTCAGAATATTTCTCCTTTAAAGTCGCTGTCAATCAAACTGGCGCAAAGACGCTTTGTTTGAATTGATTAACCGTTGTGATGTCACAATGGCCGGGGCCAAGAACACACGCGCAAGCTCACTGATCTACCTATTTGATAGAGAACCAGGGCTGGGCTTACGCCGTGTCTGGAAGAGCAGTTGCCCCGTTGCGGGAGGCGCGACAGTGGCTTACCCCGTGGGGGTCTCCTGCTCCCCCCTGTCTGGCTCATCCTGGCAGGGCATCGGGTCTCCACAAAAAGGGCCCGGCATGCGTCCAGAGTTGCTTCCGCGCCCGCCGGGCACCCAGCTGTGGCTCCCGCCGGGGGTCGCATAACTCGGCGGGGTGTCCCCCCCCTGGCGAGCTGCCTCAGCTGGCACCTAGCAGCTAATTTAGAACTGGTGCGGACCAGAGGAATTCGACTGTTTAATTAGAACAAAGAATTGCAAGGGCCCGCGGCAGGTCTTGGCATTATGTGATATGTGCCCAGTTCTCTGAATTTTACCATTGTGTTTCCTTTAACTTTAAAATTGTGCAAATTTTCACAAAACTGATAAAATTCTTTACTCATCCGAGCTGCCAACTGGTTCAAAACGATACAGCTGGACATTTCTAATATCGTTTACATTGTTTTGTAGCAGTGGTGAAGATTTAACGAGGCACAGCTATCATCATCAGACAGGGAGGATTAAGGGCGGGCATACTCCGCCCAGCACCGATGGCCACGCCCATCCTGAGGAGATTTTGGAAACAGAGGCTTCAGATAATCATAAAATATGGCTTTTTAAGACATTTATGTCGCGGTTTTTGGTTAAAAACGTCGCAATCTTAATTATAATTAAAACACCACTGGGAATGTTTTTCAAAATAAAAAAAAAATGGCATATAGGGACTTAAACGTATATCACAATCCTGATGTGTAAGCAACTTGATAGTTTCTCAACTCTGTTAGTAACTGTTATTGTTCAACTGTTATTAATCTAAGCTATTCAAAGCTTTAAAGCTATACATTTGTTGTTTCCCAATGTGTTTTTACTGAAGCTGAAATGACATCACAGCAAATCATCGGCCTTCATTTTTTTCCTGCATTCTTCTCACTTACATTATCTCCTCTTTTTCTGAACCCATCTCCTGCTACCTCCTTTTACCACCGTAGTCCATTGCCCAGGGAAACTTCATTCTACAAAATGTGTTTAAGCAAAAAAACGAGATTTACTATTTAAAAGTATGCATCTCCTTGTATACATTACTGAGACTAAAACAGCACTAAAAGAAAAAGGCTTTGAAAAGAGTCAATCAACAAGTTTGGCTCAAACCTGTCGAGGAACAAGCTGCTGCTTAATGACATTTTCTCCCACAGCAGCAGCAGCAGCACTTACAAAACACTGTTTTATATGCGAGTTTCACCATCCATCTGAAGCACAGTCCTGCAGCGTTTACTTCACCGACATGTCGGTGTTAAAACATTTCTAAAAAGCTTTTTAAAAGCCTATTTTTTGTGACTTCTGGACTCCTTTTCTTGGAAAAATGTCTGTGATTCCCCAGATTCTCCAAAAGCCCGTTTGTGCTGCTCAGCTCAGAGGATCTGCTGTTTGTGAGAGCCACATGAGGCTGAGACACATTAATGCAGGCAGAGAGTCAGAACATGGGAGCGGCTCGGAGAATCCAGTGTAAAACGCCCAACGGAAATGCAGCTCATTCAGTCCACCACATCACTTTAATTAAACTAGTGCCTCCAGACCCGTTAAAAGGTTGTTGATCATCTAGTTGATTGTCTCTTGTTCTCTGCCTTTAAGTTTCCTTCTCCAGAGTGGGATACGGTGACCCCTGAAGCCAAGAACCTGATTAATCAGATGTTAACCATCAATCCTGCCAAAAGAATCACTGCCGACCAGGCCCTCAAGCACCCGTGGGTCTGCGTAAGTTCTCCTCTGCTTCCATTTAAATGACTCTTTCTCCAGAATTTTGGCGAGTTCATTGTTGGTTTATGTTTATAACGGCTTCATTCTCACAGGATGCAATAAACAGTGAAGCTATTAAGTATTTGTGCACCCCGTGGTCTTACAAGTTCTCCCACTTAGAAGTCATGGAGGGGTCATTTAAAAAGGAAATCTCGAAATCACGTTGTATGATTTTATTTTTTTAAATAGTGTATTTGTATACTTTAAACTCTTCTCTATCAGCTCGAATTCTGAGCCTCACAGACCTGATACTCCCCAATCAAAACATCCACTTGTACTAAATTAGAAGCACCTGTTTGAGGTTGATAGCAGCATAAAATACACCTGTCCACACCATACAATCCACACGACTCCAACTACTAACATGGCCAAGGCCAAAGAGCTGTCCAAAGACACCAGAGACCTCCACAAGGCTGGAAAGGGCTATGGGGCAATTGGCAAGCAGCATGAAAGATCTCACCACATAGGCTGTCAATGATCCTAAAAAGGGTAGGTACTCGGCCCAGAACTACATGGGCGGAGCTGGGACCACCGTTTCCATGGTTATTGTCGATAATACTCTAAGACGTCATGGTTTGATATCATTTACGGCACAGAAGGTTCCTCTACTTAAACCAGCACACGTCCATTTGGATGATCCAGAGAGTTGAAAGTCATCCATCCCTACTATGAAGCATGGGGGTGGTAGCATCATGCTATGGGGGTGTTTTTCTGCACATGGAGAAGACAACTGCACTGTATTAAGTAGGGCTGTAACGAGTACCCGGGTGCTCGGGTATTCGCGATCTGCCCCCGAAATTACGAGTACGAATATTCGCGACATCAAAGATCGCTGATTCGCGATCTTCATAAATATAGTTAATTGTAGTGAAATATTATCAAAATATGATCAGGGGACAATGTGTCTGTGCTCTGAAATGCAGATTAATGTTGTACTTTAAGCTTACGAACTAAAACAAAGCCGAAAGGAAGCGGTACGGCAGCCGAAAGTAAACAACTTCGTGACGGTGAACTTCCGGTTTTCAAAGTAAAACTAGCGAGAACTTTTTTCCGTTCAGAAACTGAGACTGAAGTTCGGTTCTCTGAAAAAACTACTGAGAAAATAATTAGCTTTAACACCGGAGCTTTATCTCCAGTGTTTACATTCTTTTGGTCATGGTAACTCTTCAACAGTTGACGCAATTAACTAAACTCCAGTTTATTCTGAAGAGACGCAGCCTCGTGCTGTTGAAAGGCAGGTGTAATCGACGTGAACCAGCTGATTCTGCCGCGGAAATAACGTCTTTTTTCATAGGGGCTCTGCACCAACATGTAATGCTTAGAACGTAAAATATTGAAGAACTTTGATGATAGAAAACTGTGGAGAGAATCTTCAGGTTTTACTTTTAAATGATCCAAAACAGCAGTGATTTTTATCCTTTTTATGTTACTTTTTACGCTACTTCACCAGAAGATTGACAAAAGAAAAAAAAAAAGTTTAAAATAACAAATGGCATTTCTTTCTATCTGAATCTTTGTGTTTTTTAAATCAGTTTTGTTGATTCTGATCTCCTGTTCTAAATACATGTGTTTAAAAGCAAATAATTTCAATGTTTATCCATCCAGTTAATAGACATTCACATAGCAATAAACATTATCTTAAAAAGTAAGAATCGTGGTTCGATTCGTGAATCATTGAGCTTGATTCGTGAATCGAATCGGATCGTCACCCGAGCAACGATCCACAGCCCTAGTATTAAGGATAGGATGACCAGGGCCATGTATTGTGGACGACCTCCTTCCATCAGGTAGAGCGTTGAAGATGGGTCGTGGTTGGGTCTTCCAACATGACAATGATTCGAAGCACACAGCCAGGAGAACTATGAATCCAGAAGAAGCATTTCAATGTTCTGGAGTGGTCTAGCCCATGGGGTTTTTAACCTGCGGCTCCAGAGCAACACCTGACTCTTCCGACCTTCCACTGTGGCTGTCTGGTTATAGGGTAACCAAACCTTAAATCAACTTTTTTTGGCTGTTGACCTCTTTAAAAGGGGCCTTGAAGATGCTGTCTGTTGGTCGTTGCCAAAGTTTTGGCAGATTAAAATTAACTTCTTTAACTCTTGAAAATATAGTCATAAACCACTTGTGTGCTGCCTCCTACAGGTTGAATTGAGGTATTGCAGTTGAACTTTGTGATTGGTCGAACCTTGTAAGTTTAAGAAGTCTGACGTCATGATCTGAAGCTCCAGTAATAACAGTCCAAGCCCCGCCCCTCTGATTGGATTTTCAAATTTCAGCTGTGGGTGGAGTCAGCCTCCAACTTCCCTGTTTGGTTACACTTTCCAGTGATTAAGCATGCCTCATGGTTAAAAATACAGTAATTAGCTCTGTTTCAATTGTTGTCAGTTAGATTTACGAATTTCTGGAGAAGAACACCACAGATGTTCAATATATATATATAAAATATATATTCTTTTCTGAATTGACACTATCTACCACTAGATTTGCTCCATCCTGTGTGAAACAGGAAGTCTTATTTTGAAAGGAAGTCTTGGAAACCTCTGTTAAAAGTTATAAACTGTTTGTTTCATACTTTGGGGAAAATCTATTTTCTCTTGGAAGTTTTTTTTATTATGCCAAAAATTAATAGTTTAGTAATATTTTTCATAAAAATAGCAATAACATATATACAGATTCTTATTTTACTAAAGGATTTATGGCTCCAAATGGGCTGTGTACAGTGAGAAATGACTCTTTAAGTGTTGAACGTTGCAGACTCTTGGTCCAGCCAGTCTCCAGACCCAATAGAAAATCTTTAGAATGATTATGTTTCTCAGCATCAGGCTAGAAACCTGACTGATCTAGAGGAGATCTGAGAGGAGAAGTGGGCCAAAATCCCTCATGCAGTGTGTACAAACCTGGTGAAAGATTACAGGAAACGTTTGACCTGTGTAATTGAAAGCAAAGGCTACTGACAGACAGGTGTTCTAAAACTTATTTGCAGAAGTAGCAAAAACAATAAATTGTTTAAAATATCATACAATGGATTTCCAGTTGTTTTTTTTTTTTTGTTTGTTTGTTTTAGATGATCTCTCACAGTGGCTCCTAAGATGAAAATTTCAGACCCCTCCATGATTTCTAATTGGGATAAATTGCAAAATCACACAAATACTTATTTGCTTCACTGTATATATTTATATGTTAAAAAAAACAATATTTAATGTGCATTTTATGTTTTCTGAAGTTATTGTGCTTTCTGTGTGCAGCAACGCTCCACTGTGGCTTCCATGATGCACCGCCAGGAAACCGTGGAGTGTCTGCGCAAGTTCAATGCCAGGCGGAAACTTAAGGTGAGTGCCGACTCAGCTGTATCGGCGGAAATGAGCTCATTTTGTAGATTTATGGTGCTTTTGTTCTCATCAGGGAGCTATTCTCACAACGATGCTGGTGTCCAGAAACTTCTCAGGTAAGTTTACGATTGTCTAAGGTTAGTCGATGTAGGCGCTCTCATCCTTTTGTCTCCAGTTTTCCGTCTGCTCTCTTTCTTTAATGACAGAGTTTGCATTTCGTCATAGTAAGCATTTCAGCCACCCCCGATTAAACACCCAATTTAAGGGGCTGTTGACGGCTAATGCGTTAATGCCTCTGCGTCCACAAGCTCTCACGTAAACAAAGAAGCTTCAATGGATTACCATCAGGCAATTTGTTGAGCAAAGAGAGCAGACATACCACACCTCTTTACTTTTCCATTTTACAGGGTAAAATGCCCACTAAATGAAGATGACATAATTTGTTTAGGAGGCATTTGCAAAGATTTTCCATTCAGGGGGAAAAAAAAAAAAAAAGGATGTTTGTCTTAGAGGTTCACGAGCAGCTCGTTCAACCAAAAAGTGGTCTGGCCTTCCGCAGAAGCGCTAAATCAACTTAAAAAGCAATATAGAGAAGCAGCTTTGCAGGGTTTTTGTCCCCGCTTCTGAATCCCTCTCTGTCCAATAGTGGGACGGCAGCAAACCAGCCCTGCCGCTACCACCAGCACTGCCGCAATGGCACAGGAAGGTACGTCTGCTGGAGGGGGCGCTGGGGAGTCAGGAACTTGCCAAATTCGTACTCGGGCTATTGGCATGTGGCCTGGGTTGCTTGAACCGTCCCTCTCCTCCTCCTCCCCCCCTTTTCCCCCCACCTGCTGCCTGCTGCCTGAACACTGACGAGCCTCTTTTAAAATGGTCAGCGTCTGCTCCGGGGAAAGTGCAGATGAAGCTCGGCTCTTGACCTTTTGGTACCTCTCGATGCTCTAATGAGGCGCTCCTCCTTCCCAGTTTGATTTGTTGCTTTAGACTTTAACGGTCATTTAACTCGCATTCGGAACGACCGCCTGGTCTTTCAACAGCTTCCACTCGGCAACACTCTCCATCTCTGAATCCACAGTAAAAAAAAAAAACTAATAATGTAGACATATTCAGTCATTTGCAGATAATCGTATTATTCAGGCTGTTGTGGTGTTGCCAGTTTTGCCCCCTTCAGTCGGTTTGTACCAACAGAACTGATGCCTGCCTGTGCTCCCTTCGCATGGCACTGGCCAAAAAACAGCCAGCCAAGCATGTCAATGAGCAAACGGTGTATTATGGCATCCTGCATGGGAAGCTGGATGAACAGAATGCAGTGTCATTTTGTTAACAAACGTTCTCTGTCCCTGTGGTCTTGCTTGCTTTTGTTTTTGTGTCAACTTGGACTAAAGATGTCAACTTTAAGGGGTCTTTGTGCTTCAAACAAAGTACTGGCATGGTCGTTAAAACGTTTTGGGAATCTTATCTGGGAGATGTAAAGCATCTTTTTTTTAAAAAAAAACAAAAACCTCCTCATCAAAACTTCCAAACAATAAGGTTAAAATATTGGGATGTCCTGATCAGGGGATTTTTTCTTATTCTTATTTTATTAATCTTCTATTATTATTTAGCATTTAAACAGAGCACTTAAAATAAGTAAAAATAGTGCAAATATTAGATGGTAAATATAGGTGATAATTAGTCATATGGAGATAGTTTGGTGACTGAAGCTTTTTAATCAGATGTGATTCATTTCTTCATTAAAAACTCTGAAAATAAATGCTTGAATATTTATGACTACCATTTATTAGTTTTGGTTGTTTTCAATGTTGGGGATAATGAATTACAAAGTAATGATGACTGTAATTTAATTACTTTCGTCAGTAACAGAGTAACACAAAAAATTTGTTCACGTTTCGGTAATTAAATGAAAATGACTAGGCTACAGAAAGCCTCATTACTTCATCACGGACATTTAGGGCTGCTACAATTAAGCAAATTATCGACTATTAAAATAGTCGACGAGTATTTAATAGTCGATTAGTTGTTACTTTATATTATAGAGAGTCAGAGTCTTAAAATTTAAAGTTATAATAGCATTCTGCTAGCTGTTTTGGATAATTTAGGCTTTTTTTGTTTTTTAGGCTGTTTTGGAATTTAATATTTCAGTTACATGCTAGCTGTTTATGCCAACTTAAGTTTAACAAAAAACCAAAAAAAAAATAAAAAATACCTCCAGGAGAAGCAGAACAATGTTTATAATTTTAATGATCTGACCATTTTTTTGTTTAGAACTTCTCCTTTTGAAAATCCATGTAACACAGTACACTATTAACAATTTCATTATCTTACTAATACATTTTACAGTATGTGAACTGTATCAGATTAATATAAATATATTCAAAACATACTGCAGATTACTAATGTGTTTATGAACAAATGTGTCTAAATTTAAAATAAATTTAATTGAGTGAAACAAAAGAATAAAAATAATAATTGAATCAATCCAGTATCTTTCTTTTAATTTTTTGGATTTTACAAATATATCTTGTTTGTACTAGATTTGAAAATTTGAGTATGAGTGGGGAAAAAAGTTTAAAAAAAGTATAGAATAGTGAATTACTATTAAAATTTGGGAATGATCTTAATAGGAATTAAAAAAAAAAAGTAAATTAACAGGAATAGATTAAAAATCAGATCCCTGATTAGGGTACTACAGCCGATTTTTGATCGAGTCATCATCCACGTGATCTGGCCGGATTTCCAATCAGATCTGGACATCCTTAAAAAATTGATTTGTAAATTAAACTGATATTTTTCCTAAATTTATTTCAGAGAAGAAATTATTCATTAGCTTCAGTTACATTCATAATTCATATAAAAACCTATTTTTAAACTGGTGAAATCATTCATCTGCAGCTTTTATTGGTTGCTGGCAGCCAAAAAAATACAGGAACTTTACATTCTCCCCCCCCTCTATAGATCAGTCTGGCTTTTTATTTTATCTTTTTACAAGTTTCTACTTCAACACTGGAGGCCAATCCGTTAAGTAATTTGTTTGAAGCATTCTGAACCTTTCAAGGTGTTTGGGAAGCTATACGGTGCTGGTTGAAGGCTTTATCTTCTAGAAATGTGGTTTAATCAATACAAAGTTTTTCTTCTTATTAGCTGGAAAATATTTTTTGCTCTCCACATCTGTTGAACGGTTTCGGTTCTCAACCTGGCATATTTGCATGTCGTTTCAAAGAGTCGAAGGTGTTTCCACAAACACACTGGTGACGGATGAAGCTTCAGTTTCGTACCTTAGACTCCAGCTTTTCAGGAAATACTTGACGTTGATGCTGCATGCAGGATGTTGCTGAAGAGACACAGTTGCTGCATGAAGTCGTCACCCCAATGGAAAAGAATTTAAGAATGTGTTTTATCCTAAAAGACTGATGTGTTTAGCTTTTGTTAAAATATCACTGCTGTCTTACTTTCTTCATTGCCTTCTCTCTTAAAAATATAAGGTAAGAACAGATTATGGGAGAGTGATTATAAAATGTGGATTCCATAAACAATATTGGTTCACTTGTGTTTGTGTCGTGGATTTTTTTTATTTGTCAACAGAACCTAATTTACAAAATAATTAAATTTCAGATAATTTTTACCTAAAATATAGAAAATTGTTGAAACTTATGATGAAGTTTTGACCAGATAATCACTGAAGATATTGTCGAGTTTTAACTTTAATTTCATTTAAGACTGATTTTTTTTTTTTTTATTGGAGCAGTTTTTAATTTCAGTCAAAATACTCAATTCAGGGCTAAATTTGCTTGCACTTGTTTGATTGCTGAAAGTAATCAGAGTATGTTATCCTACAACTTGAGTGTAGCTGGATTTTTAGCGTGTTTCCCCCACTTTGGCAAAACCAGCATCAAGATGCAATCAAAAATACTTCATAAAGCTCTTTTGTTAGAAGTTATTAGAAGCTAATATAGTTTTATAGTTAATTATTTTCTGAAAAAATAAATCCCATCGGAAACGAATGAGACCAAGCAATTACCCATGGCTCCTCAAAAGCTTGTGTTAAGTGTGTTTCTTCTAAACAAAACCTATTTTAAATAATGGTACAAATATTAAATATCTTAAGTCTACTGAAAGCTTTTAAAAGCTTCAAAATATTTTAAAGGTTGCAAAAACAGCAATTAAAATCAACAAAAGATTTACAAAACCTACAAAAAATACATCTCTTTGCTCAACCGCACTTTAAAACTATTTTAAAATTTGTCAAAGTGACTTAAATAACTTTTAAAGACTTTTAAAATAGCGTTTTATAACATTAAAAAGCAGTTTTTAAATATTTATTTTACCTACTGGCAGAATTATGCATCGCAGCCATTTCTTTAAATAAATATGGGCCACATCCGGCCCGCGGGCCATGTGTGTGGCCCCCTTGCTTTAGAACCTTTGGAACACTTTCAAAGCTACAAAAAAGCTTTTAAAAAGGAAAAAAATGTTTTCATTAAAAAGCTTCTAATTTAAAAAAATCCTTAATATTCTAAAAATACTCCTTAAAAGAGCTTTCAAAAGCAAACCCTAATTAACTTTTAAAAGCTATACAAAGGCTATTTAAAAATCAAAATGAATTAAACCAAACTATTACCCACGAATCCTTAAAACCATGAGCAAATTGAACGATTCTTTTAAACAGAAGCTTAACAATTGATGTTTGCTGTTAAAATGTTTTTGAATTTAAGAAATTATATAGAAAGGGTATAGATAATGCTACAAACAGTGTTAATGCAGTTAAGTTAAGATTTCTGAATCTACTGTGGATCAAAGAAAAAAACTTTAATATCTTGGTCACAAATTGTACCCAACCTTCAGCCTCTACTTATTATTTCAGTTTTATCTTTTTCTTGTGTTTCTTATTAAATTGTTTACAGGATGGTCACCTGCTGTGCAAAAAATGTTCCTTTCAGAGTAAATTGAGTAAACAGAGCTGTAGTTTTTCTTTTAACCTCTTAGAATAAATCAGAAAATGTAATTTTTCTTTGAAGGTAACCTGAAACCAGCGAGACATCAGTGTTTCCTTTAGCCATTTATTTATGGCTGTATTTATTTTCCTTTATTTACTCTTTTTTTTATTTTTCTTAATCTTTTGTTTTGAACATTTTTCTCAGTTTTCAATGTTCTCTTGTTCTCTTCCAGCCTGCAAAACCTTACTAAACAAAAAGTCGGACGGTGTGAAGGTAAGCTTTCTGACCCAACAAAGTCTGTCTCAATACACTTTTTTTCTGTCACATTAACAAGTTTAACCCCTTTTACATGTTTATTGTTTTATGGTTAGTAGTGAATTAAAGAATAATTAGGTTTTTGCTTAGGAATTGACGATTAAAAGGTGCAAACATTTGGAAAATGAAGGCAGTATTAAGGAATAACCCTAAAAATATATTTTTCTGACTGACGGTCGGCTGTGTCAGTGCATGCAGTGAAAGGCTGTGAAACAAAACAAACATATAAATGCATTCACACTGATCTTTAAAGCGTGACCTCTGGAGCGGCTCATCGTCTCCTCTTTGTTGGTGTCGCTTCGTCTCATTTTTGCTTCTGCAGCTGTTTTTGCTTTGGATCAAACTGGCAGCTTCACTCTTCTGCTGTTCTGATTAGTTCCCGATGACCCTTTATTTTGATTTTTTTCTCTTCCTCTTTGTTGCTGTCTGTCAGAAAAGGAAGTCCAGCTCGAGTGTTTGTTTGATGGTGAGACCGGTTTCGTCCTTCTCCTATTTTTTTTTTTTTTGTCTTTTGGCGCTCCCCTCCTACAGTCTACTTTCTTTTCTATCGCTTCTTTCTCTTTTCTCAGTGGTGCTTTATTCACCGATTTTGTCTTTCTGCTACATTCAACATCCTCTCAGCCCCTCTTGTTTCATGAGCGCTACCAAACCGTTTCAGCTCTGATAAAGGGCAAACATCAACATCCGTCCTGTTATCCTTCTCTAAGGTCTGATTAAGGACAAGATCAGACCCTTTCATTTCATCCCGACCATCACAGGAGCAAAGGGCATCGTATTCATCGCATAAGACCTTTTCTTATCATTTTTTTTCCCTTTAACTTACAATAAATTCGTGCTGTTACTTTAGATTTGAAAGAGCTCAAACTTTCCTGAATGAAAGCCTGTTTTTACTTGAATTTCTTTAAACCTATTTACTAGATTATTAACCATTGGAAGTAAGGGTATTTATGCTTTTTTTGAAACCAAAACTATAAACCGCATCAACGAATCACTCGATCGACGTGACGATTTTAACCAGCAAAACAAATATCAAAAAACAGACTTAGAACTAAACAACATTTCAGAAACCAAAATGTAAATAACAAAAATTCAGAAAATGAAATATAAAAAAAAAAAGAAGCAACAAATAATAGGAAACCAGAAAAGCTAGGTCCTACTGATGATGATTATTAGTATCGCTTCATGTCAAATAACTTCTGGTTGAAGCGATGGTCAAATGTCCTCATCCAATCAGTGATGTCACATAGTACCAGCCTCTCCTCGTTTCTCGTTAGCTTGGTTTCCACTGACCGTAAAATTGCACAAATTAGTTTTGCGATATTAACCTTTGATAGATGATGATGAGCGCTGGTGCTGTAGAAGAAATTTAAATGTCTCTGCTGTAAATCAAAGTATTGTTTACATCCATCACCACGTTTTAGTTATTTGCATAATTATGATTTCATAAAAATACTTTTAATAGTGAAATATATACATATATATATATATATATATATATTTAACATTTCTAGAATTTTGATAAGGTTTTGCACTTACAAACGCAAATCTTATGTTTCATTTTTCTGACATTTTATTTTGTTTTTTAGAAATGGTTTTGTTTTCCAATTTTTTTTATTTTGCTTGTTTTTTTTTTTGTTTTTTTTTCTTTACATTTTTCTTTGTTTTCTAAAATGTAATGCCTTTTTTAAAAAATTAATGTTTTGCTTTTTTGAGTGATTTGTTGAAGTGATTTGCACTTCTGGTACAAAAGTGATCCGTTGCCCAACAACTTTTGACAAAAGTTGCTCTCTTAAAAGTCATAATTCAGAATAAATTCGTCTTCTAAGAGATTTTAGGAATAGAATAGAAAAATATAAAAAATGTTGCCTGTTGGTAATACTTGTAAAAATATTTCTTCAAATAAGATATAAATTTGAATACTGCATTCCTAACTACAATACATTAAAACACTGAAATTTGGGTGTTCTGAATCAGAAAATATTTCATTAAAACCTAAAACCTCTCAGAACTTTTAGTTTCAGGAGAATATTTGCTTTCTCCTTTAGCCTCCAGTTCAGTTAGAGACCATCTGCAGTTGAAATATAACCTATGTTGTTTCCTGGTTCAAAAATAAAAAAACAGGATCAACTGTAACCAGATTTAATTCTTTTAAAGGACAATTTTAGCTATGGAATTTGGAATATAAATGCCATTTATTGTTGCTGCATATTTAGTTTTCTCCCCTCTTGTCATCTGTCAAACATGTGTTTTATCTCTTAGATTTTTTTTTTTTTTACCATCTTTACACGAGTTACAAGAAATAAAAAAAAAAGAAAAACAGTGCATACCTCCAGGAATCTGTGAAAGGCTCTCCTTTCACTGCATGCACAGACTTGGACTGCTGATCATTAGGAATGCTTTGCTTTGAGCATAATCTGTTTAACCCTTTACCATCTGAGGCGTCACCGGTGACGCTTAAAAACAAAATCTTTAACATAACTTTTCAACCAATAAGGAAAAGTTACAGTAAATTAGAACTCCAGTATTAAACTTGTCTAAAAAAGTTTTTTTGCAAATTTCTTAAAAGAAACAAATTTGAATGAATGAATGAAACATAACAACAGAAAATTTTCAACAGAAAATTATACTTTTCTCTCTTTACATGCTTGTATGGTACAGATAAAGTGGACAATTTAAAGTGTTCAGATAAATCCCGTTTTTGTGCCCAGAATTATTTCCAGAAATCTCTGTGTTCTTGTGTTAATCTCGGGGCGACGCTTCGAGCGTTCTCAGTTCAGTGGGAGTCACCTTGTGTTTTGTTCTTCTCGCCTCGGTTGCAGCCAGACAACAGTAAAAACAGTGTAGTAAGCAGCAGCACCAAAGACAGCAGCATATCATCGTCTGCACCAATGGTACCACATCTGTTTTGTGTTTTTATCCTGCTTTTTGTGGTGTTTTTTTTTTTTTTTTTTTTTCATTCATTGTTCCCATCTCCTCCATGTTTAGTTTTCGTCTCATCTCTTTGTGCCATTCTACATTCAGAAAAGCCGTCCATCTCCTCCGTCATCCTTTGCTTCTGTTCTCAACTTTATGT